>CP139503.1:331243312-331857542 GCA_021014915.2 Artemisia tridentata subsp. tridentata | reverse complement strand
TGACTTTGTCTTTTATAATAAAGCTTGTTATACATGTGGTAGTTTTGACCATCTTGCAGCTTTCTGCAACCAATGGGAATCTGGGTATGAAAACAATAGATTGAACTACAAAAGGCAAACTCCTCAAACTCACTTTCACTCTAACACTAATAGAACAAAACCCAGAACAGTCATAAACAAGTCTAGCTCAAACACAGATCCTGCTGCTAGACCAAAAGGTCCTGCTGGTAGACAAAATGACTCTGCTGCTAGACCAAAAGGTCCTGCTGCTAGACATAATTATCCTGCTGCTGGACCATCTAAAACTGTTAACCCAAAACCAACAGCTAAGGGTGCAAAATCTTTTTATAAACATGCATCTAAGACTGTTTTAAGGCCCATTCAAACAAAAGCAGTGGTCCACAAACAAGTTTGGAGACCAAAGGGTACAACTACAAAGCTTGCAGAAACTGCTGCTAAGCATGTAGTTCATACTACTGCTAAGGGAAACAGGGAAAATGCTGTTAAGGCCTCAGCATGTTGGATTCTTAAATCCAATGTTGCATCAACTGTTCTCAAAAGATTACATTTCATTGATGCAAGAGGCAGATCCAAGTCAGTAATGGCTTGGGTCCCCAAAGGAAACTAATTTCTTATTAATGTGCAGGAACATTCTCATGCTTAAACAAGATACTCAGATAATGGATGTTCAAAGCACATAACTGGGAACATGTCACAACTTTTATTAACAATATAAAGGATATGTTTCCTTCAAGGAAGAATTAGTAGGATAATATACTGGTAAAAGTACCAGTATTGAAAAAGTTTGTGCTATTAGTACAAATTTTACATTGTGTCATTCATACAGTTAGTCCTATGCTTATTCTAATGCAAGACAAGTACTTTGTACTTTGTTCTTTTGGTTTTAGACTAACAATTTCAGGTGTGATCTTTGAACACAAAGGAAGTTTCAAGTGAAATCATGGAAGCAGCAGAATGCTTATCCTAGCTGCTACATAATAGGTTTATGATGGACTGAGTTTGGGAGTTATTAACAAAGGTTTATACCTAAGTTAATTAATTCTTTAAAACTGCTTTCTTGAAACCTGGTTATTGTATTTCACATTGACTTGATGGATTAGTTGATCAGAAAGTAAATGATACAACTCACTTTCTATCATTTTATACTTTCAAGTATAATGTGTTAATCTCAGGATATCTGATAGAAAGAACAGCGAGCAAAAGTGAATCTAACACTTGTGTTAGAGGTAACAAATGCCACGAGCTGGAAACCTGTCAGGAAAACTCTTTGAATGAGTTTATCTGCACACAGGCAGTTATTTATAACTGAAAACATTGGTTCTCACACAACCAGAGGTTGCTTTAAACCGAAATTTTGATTAAGTGTCTGTAACTACACTTGATCCCTTCAAAATGGTTGGAAGCAGTATGATTTTTCATAATAAAATCATATGCATACTGCTAAAAGTCAATATTTTTCTCAAAAGGGATTTTTGGAATAAAAAATGACTCAGAAAACCATCACATGATGGATTATGAGTTATTGCCCAGATTCACCTCTCATAGGAGGTTACATACCTAGAAGTGATGAGGGCAGCAAATAAACTTTTAAGGAATTGATGGCTTCATGTACAATATTGTCTGAAAACATGTTCTCAAGGGAGGATTGCTAGATCAGATGATAGTGAGATCTTCCAAACAGGGGAGGAAGGCCCAAAGGAATGTTATATTTTGGTACATGGTGAGAAAATCTTCAAAGCTCATAGTGATAATTGATTCAGGGGAGGAAGATTAACCAATAAAGGAAGAAAAAGTATGCTTAAATTCAGGGGAGGAAAATGATCCATAACAGATCAAGTTCAATCAGGAAAGACAAGAGCATACAAGATGATGACATGGAATTTATATTCAGAAGGGATGAAGCATTCATAGGAGAAAGTTCTATCTAGGAGCTTTCAATTTTAATTTCAGTTCACTACGTTTGTTCATTACTTGCAAAGACATGTATCCATCAAAAGAAAGAATTGATATTGTTTAAGTTAGAAGATGAGTCTTTCAGAATAGAAGAAAGTTCAGATCAAGGATCTGATCATGAAGTGTTTGAAAGATCTCCACAAGTCCTCATTTAATTCAGAAAACATGTTGAAATGGATTCACATGTTTAGGGGAGGATTGTTGGGAATTAAATATTCTGAAGTTTGAGTATCGGAAAATACTCTAAGTGTCAACCTGCTGCTAGGCCAAAACAAACTGCTGCTAGCTTAAACAACCTGCTGCTGCTAGTTAAAGAACAAGCTGCTGCTAGTTATAGAACAACCTGCTGCTAGTTCAAACAACCTGCTGCCGATGCTGCTGCTAAAGTAACAGATGTCACTTATTCTGCTCCTGAATAGATAAGGATAACAAAGATATTTTGTGCATAAAAGTCAAGTGTTCAAAATAAGAAATATCTTTTGTTGTGTCATTAGTTGAGTGATCAATTTGTATACTCTTAAGTGTGACATGTTGTGTCATTAGCTAGTTTCACACGACTCATCAAGTCAAGTAGATTGACAAGACTTAAAGTAATATTGTAAAGATCTTCTTGATGTATAAAAGAAGATCTTAGTGTTGATATTAGGTGTGACATATTTGCTAACTGTTAGAACCGAGAACACACACATCAATATCACAAGTTGTAGAACAAAAGGATTCAAGGTTTTGTAACCCTAGTGATAAGTGAAGATCACTCGTATTACTCTCAATAATATTGAATCGTTTGGTGATAAACTTTATGTGTTCATTGTTGCATAACAAACATAAGCATTCCATTTCCATAACACAAACAACCTTCTAAGTGTGATTGAGTAAATTCCGCGTACTTAGTCATATTAACACAACATATCAAATACACAAAGTCACAAAGGTTTAACCACCTTATTAGTGTATCGAATCATGTCATAAATCTTAATCGTTTTGAAGGATGACATGTTAACCAAGTAAGGAAACATATGTGGATACTATAGTCATCAGTTGGACTTGTGATCTATGATATTTTTGCAAAAAGTGAGTTCGGATTTGTTAGGAAGTTGTCAATTTACAAATCAAGCTAATGGATGAGTAAGGACATGAGGATGCAGTGAATGTGTGTAATGATCACAAATACTCAGTGGTCCATGAAGGGTACCTTGGAGCATTTTCACGAAATTTGAAACTGTGATTAGATATGATTATCCTATTGGTGTGTGACAATTCGCATTTTTGGGTTTTTACTATTCATAAGTTACTATTCGTCATTTACTATTCATCATTTTTGAAGTCAGTTTGCGGCTTTGAGATGTTTTCAAAAAATTTACTATTCACGAAACACTATTCATTCCCCGAAGGGAAATCACTATTCATGATCATTATTCATCAGTACGTAAACTATGTTTACGAGTATTAAAAATTCGCGTAACTGTTAGGGTTTAGATGCGAATTCATGAAACATCATTAAGGACACGTCATATAGACTAGAGTAGTCTACATATCATCAGTAACATCGTCTGCATTCATGCACGGGTTGCATAATTTCAATTTATGTATGTTTATTTACTAAATAAGTGTTACCACTCAGTCATTACTACGAATAATATGCCCGAAACTCCCGACTATGACCCTAATATATTTTCATATTCATTATAATGATATAAAAATCATATTACTAATTTACCCGGTGTTTTGAAACCAATTGCTATATTTTCCGTTAAACGCTTATAACTACGTCGGTTTGCGAAATTTCAACGCGACAACTATTTGAACACCCGATTCTTGCAAGGAATGTGACTTTATAATTTTTACATCTTCGTCATACTTTATTTTGTTTCGTCAAAATTTATTTCTAGCTAACTCGTTACCCGGTAACACAATATCTTAACTAAATCTAACCTAAACACATAAATAATCATTCAAGGGGGCAAGATCTTTAATTAGCTCACAAACATCCTCCCTCCCCCTCCTTGTTTCATGCCTCATGCCCCCCAGTCCAAGTAGCACTCTTACTATTTTAATACTTGTTTTAAACTCTTTGGGGGAGATACATGCTTAAACTGCTTGCTTTCACTTTTACTCAAGACAATTTTACTCATATGCTACGCTATACTTTTATACTCTTAAACATGATGTGTAGCTTTGTTACGATATGTGCCTTAATGTATGAAAACTAATCTATACGTTATATACTTTAACCACTGTTTAACTCCTGGATGGAGCCGACGGAGAGGTATTGATAGTACTATCGGGTTGACGCCCCCACCCTTGGCCCCAGAACTCTTGGCCCTGGGTGAATATAATCCAGCTATGCTATATTCTTGTTTATTCTTGTCATGAGGTTCAGTTGGTTGTTATACTTTACATTAAGTGCATGCATATCGTATACACACATGCCTTACTCATACTATATTTTAGCAGTGGGTTGTGAACACACAGGTTGCAAGTTTTGTATGGGCGGAATTTGCAACTGAGTGGATTTACAATGCCTTTGCTGTGGGAACTTTCTCTAAAAGCTTTTCAACTTATTTAAAACAAACTCTATGAACTCACCAACCTTTGTGTTGACCCTTTTTAGCATGTTTATCTCAGGTTAGTAAGGCGATAGTGGATGCTTGGAGCTTAGAGTCTTAGGGCGATAGTGGCTTAATCATGAAAATTTGATAACATAAAGTGTTATCGTCCTGCATTGTTAAGTTAGTTCACATAGATGTTTAATAACAACATAACATCCTAAAATCACAATAATTCAACATATCATGTTTGAAATTGTTTTGTACCAAACACTCTTTTTCAAAGATACTACATGTTTACACATTTTAACACCTAAACCATTAAGTGAGAGATTGTATAGGACAATACTTTTTAAGATACTTAACTAGTTTTACTTAGTTCTTATTCCTAAGTAAATTATGCAAGGCTTTCACATAACATATGCAAATAAAAGTATCTAAGTCTATAAGCAAAAACAACAGTTTACCAACTTAGTGCAAAATATCCTATTGCGCAAAAACAAGAAATTGATAAACAAGCAAATGAAAATCATGGCAAGATACTTATGAAAATCAAGGTTCTTGGACTCGGTTCTTGGTTGTGTAGATTTCCCCACAGTTGTAACAAACCCAATTACATCTGCAACATAAAGACCATGCATATAAACATGCCAATACAATTGTAATTGCAACGACCTTTTTTGGGTTTAGATAAAAATAAAAAAGTTTGTACCAGTAAGATATTTTTTCTCTGTAGGCTGGATACTCTCAAACTCCATGAGCTGGAACGGATGTCTTAAGAAGCCACCAACTTTGTTGCAAACTTTGCAGACCGCTGTGGAACCATTAAGCTCAATAAAGTATTCATTCTTTCTGATTATGCGGTACTCATCTATTCACTGCACAGCAAAAGACCTCATAAAGACCACAACACCAGGCTTGTCAACAAAACATTGGGATATGTTACTCTTCATAGTACAGTGCATGACATTTTCCTGAAAAGAAATCAACACACATCAGTTGACCAACCCACATCAATTAAAATACTTACAATGATGCAACTATGGCAGATTATTTTCACCTTCTCATCTGAGACAATCGGTGCTCAGGTATCTGCCATTACTATTATGTACGTCCCACATTATGCAAATCATCACCACAATGGAGCCCTCAACTCCCTCATTCAACTGATATAGGGTGTAATTTTGGACTTGCTTTTTGTTTGCATCTGACATACTTTGCTAGTAATTGTAGGTGGAAAGTGTGGATGCCTGATATGGCCCCAAAGGCCTATTTATACAACTCCACCAAGGTGAAAGATATGTGGCCTCATTCAATGCTGAGAAGATGGAAGGGAAGTAGTTTCTCTATTATTGAATGAGGCTTTACAGATGCTTAAGCTCCTTTCTTTTGGAGTGTCTTAAAGGCATGCCACATCAATCCAAGCTTCTTGAATGATGCTTACCATCGTTTTTTTTGGACTCTAAGCGACATAAAGGCGGCTTTATAGATTGGTTTTGTATTTTTTTATTTGTTTTTTTTTTTTTCCCAATGTTTGGCTTGTATATATATGTAACTTTAAAAGCTCTTAAAAGCTTTCAAAACAAGCTCAACATTAACGAACTTTCTTGGCTTAATCTTCATAATAGAGTTACTTAACTTGTGGCCTTAAATACTCACGTTCAAAATAGGAAACTCGATCTTTTCTTTAGTAGATATTCATTAATTATTATTTTATTTATTTATTTATTTATTTATTTATTTATAATAGAAAAATGAATAGTTAGTGAAAAAAAAGTTTGATATCGCTCACCTGTATAAAAAACCTGTAAAGACACGCTATTTAAATTTTGACTAAAAAAAACTAAACCAACTAAATCTATAAACCCTCACACACTTCAACACACACAGTAGTGTCCTCTAGTCACCGGAAAAAAAACAACAAAAACCAAACAGCATTTCAAAATGTTAAGATCACTGATACACAAACAAAGATCCTTAATAAGACCAAACATAACCTTAATCCGCCACTTCACCACCCAACAACAACAACCACCACCCCTCTCCGCCACGTCATCCTCAGAACTCCGAAAATACCTCGGCTACTCAGCACTTCTTGTCGGCTGCGCCGCCGCCACATACTACTCATTCCCATTCCCCGAAAACGCCAAGCACAAAAAAGCACAGCTTTTTCGCTACGCCCCACTCCCAGATGACCTCCATACAGTTGTCAACTGGAGTGGGACCCACGAGGTGCAAACTCGAGTTTATCACCAACCCGAAAGTATTGAAGAGCTGGAGGGTATTGTGAAGGATGCTAATGAGAAAAAGGCGAAAATAAGGCCTGTTGGGTCGGGGTTGAGTCCGAATGGGATCGGGCTTGCGAGAAGTGGTATGGTGAATTTGGGGTTGATGGATAAGGTGTTGGAAGTGGATAAGGAGAGGAAGAGGGTTAGGGTGCAAGGGGGGATAAGGGTTCAGGGGCTTGTTGATGGGATTAAGGAGCATGGTTTGACTTTGCAGAATTTTGCGTCCATTAGGGAGCAGCAAGTTGCTGGCATTGTTCAGGTTTTGTTTTTGCAAATTTTTTCCGTGTTTTTTGGTTAAGTTGTTTGGGGATTTTAGGATCTATGCAATTGTGGTATAGTGGGAAACAACTTGTGTATCTATGTTGTTCTTCTACGTTGGTATTTGTAATTGCTTATTCGCTAAACTGCTGTGAAATAAGCAGTTTTAAGTCAGCAATTCTAAATGCCCTATTTGTTGTTAAACTTAGGTGGCGTGTTGTTGATTCAAGTGGTGTTTGGTTTATAGATTGGATTTGCAAATGGTTCTGAATTGAGTTTGAAAGTAGCCATATTATCATTTTCCCCTAGTTGTCCTTTTTTTGAACACTCTCTTCAAACACACCTCTGCTAATAAGCTCGTTGATCCCATGCAAATGCAACTATGCAATAGTTTTCTCACCATCTACTGCCATGCCATCCACCGGGACTAACAGTTTAGTATGTACAAAAGTTTTATAAGTGATTGGAAACACCTGTATATAGTCTTTGGTATGGCTTATTTGAATGCATATTAAGAAAATTATCATGCTAATTTAAGGGGTGTTAGACACTAGTTTGGATGGTACCTGCTTATTAATGACATATGCAACTTTCAATAGGCATTAGGCAATTAGAGAAACTCTCTTAGTAGTGAAACTTAGGTGGCGTTGTCAGGAATGACAATGAATACGTATGATTTGCCAGATGATGTTTAGTTCCTAGATCAAGTGCTGGAATAGTAAAGTTTAGCGTGTAAGTAGTCATATTGTATTCTTCCAGGGATTTTTTCGCTAGTAACAGTTTCAAACTTTGTCACGTAAGAGGCTTTTTTAAACTTTTAATTGCACGCAAGAAGTTGCAACTATTCACTCTTCTTTTGTTTGGTTGCAATAGTCCATGTTTTCCCTTAAAGAGAGTAGAAGTCTGACTTTCAGAAAGTATTTCCTAGATTCATAATCGTTGATTGTCTTTAATGCTGATTGGTATCTTAAACTCTCATGTTCATAGGTTGGCGCACATGGTACTGGTGCAAAGTTGCCTCCAATTGATGAGCAGGTTATCAGCATGAAATTGGTTACACCTGGAAAGGGTACAATCGAAATCTCAAAAGAGAAAGACCCTGAACTATTCTATTTAGCGCGGTGTGGGTTAGGCACACTTGGGATTGTTGCTGAAGTCACTCTTCAATGTATCGATAGACAGGAACTAGTCGAGCATACATTTGTCTCTAACTTGAAAGAAATCAAGAAAAACCACAAGTATGTATCCTTTTCCGGTTGATAAGCCTATTTTTGTTTTTTTTTGTTTCTCCTTAATTTTGTTCTTGTTTGACTTGAGAAGCTAATGCTTCAAAATTTGGATAACGAGGTTGATTTATATATGTCAAGTCAGCTATCCAACACTCTCCGTCTGTATATATTAATTTCTTCTTATTTAGTTTGTTCTTTGCGGTGGCAGAAAGCTTTTAAATGACAACAAGCATGTAAAGTACCTTTACATACCGTATACCGACACTGTTGTCGTTGTAACATGTAACCCAGTTTCTAAATGGAGAGGCCCGCCCAAATTTAAACCAAAGTATAGTCTGGAGGAAGCCTTACAGCCTATGCGTGATCTATATCAGGAATCGCAAGAGAAGTACAGGTACGGTTATTGTTTCCTATACTGACTGCATAGTATCAATTGCAAACCTAGCCTCATTGAATAACGTAAATTTCTATTATTGACTTGCAGGACGATAATGTAAGTTTATTGTTTCTTGTACCGGTTATTAGGTCAACTTCTGTCCACTTTCGTATGATACATTCCCTTTGTCCTGAAACAAATCATTTACCTTAAGGATTGAAAAGAATTGCCAAGTCAACTTTTACGCAAGGTGATTTTGCACTTGCTTAAGGGGGTTATTTGGATTTGCATGTTGAAAATGATTTCATGTCTATCCTTTTTCAGAAAATGTTCTTTCTGCTCATTTTCTCTAACATAAACGCCAGAAGGACACTCAAAACACTCTTTCACAGCCCATTTGTTCTAGCTGGTTCATGTAATTATGATTTTTTAGCATCAAATAATCATTTAAAAACACACATCAAAACCATCCCCTAAATGTTAATGAACAGCAAAAGTTTTCTTTATCCCATCAATAAAATCAATGGAAGGTCTATGTATTATTTAGAACAAGTTCTTAATATGGTTCAGACAATGATATAAAGACAGAGGGATTGTATGGACGGAAGGAAGGTGTCATATAACACATATGCCTTATATTTATAATCCAATCTGGCTTTATTTAGTTCCGTAATATTTTATTGGCAGATCCCATCCAACGGCAACTTCATCTAAGGACGAGAATGAACCAAATATTTCCGACCTTTCATTTACTGAGTTAAGAGATAAACTACTATCCATGGATCCTCTTAATAAGGAGCATGTTCGAAAGATAAATCAAGTTGAGGCTGAGTTCTGGAAGAGATCAGAAGGATACAGGGTGGGCTGGAGTGATGAAATATTAGGGTTTGATTGTGGCGGTCAACAGTGGGTCTCAGAGACGTGCTTTCTGGCTGGAACATTATCAAAACCAAATATGAAAGACTTGAAATACATAGAGGATGTTATGGAGTTGATAGAAAAAGAAGAGATACCTGCTCCTGCACCTATAGAGCAGAGATGGACTGCTTCAAGCAAAAGTTTGATGAGTCCAGCTTCAAGCTCATCAAGTGATGATATATTCTCATGGGTGAGTGGAATATTGGGTGTTTAGATGTTCTTCTTAGATTATGTGATATTGAATGACTCAGATTTAGATAATCCACTATATCAAAATTGAGATGTAGAGGATGGTGCCGGATGTGCTTATGCTATCTCATATAATAAGTAGATAATCATATGTTTGAATGTATGGCTTATTCTGATGAATTATGGAATTTATGGATAGAATGTGCATAAAGGAAGTTTTTGTAAAGAAACGGGTAATTTTTAAGAGTAGAAGTTCATAAAATTAGATTAAACGGGTAAATTTGGAAATCGATCTTCTTAATGTCATACTGATTATTTGACCCTTGCGTTATCAGACAATCAGAAGCAGTATCTGTTTGTCCAAGTATTAAAAACGCATCTCTGCTACTTAAAGTCACAATAATTAGAGAATCTGTTCCAGAGCGCAAATCCCAAACCCTCTAGATTGCTTAATACATGTCTTGACAGCAGTTTGACTCTGAATATCCGTTTGTTTGAACTCAAAACTACGTAAAATTTATGTGTATACGACCGGTTATATCTTTTGTGCAATTGGCCCGACTCTTGTGCTATTTCGTTACATATCATGCTTGCTTTGTATGTGTCAGGTTGGTATAATAATGTATCTTCCTACATCGGATGCTCGTCAGAGGAAACAAATAACGGAAGAATTCTTCCACTATAGGCACCTGACTCAAGCACGCTTTTGGGATCAATATTCTGCTTATGAACATTGGGCTAAGATTGAGGTACTTTTCATGCACAAGATATGTATATTTGCTATATTACTTGTTATAAATGATGCTTAAATTGAAATACAGGCTTACGACACTAGGCTAAATGGAGCTTGACTGAACGCTAGGGCCTTAATTGTAAAAAAATGTAACATATGCTATTGTATGGCAAGATGAGCAGGCCGGGATGGGTGGTAACGTGTGAAAACAGGCTTGTAGGGCATGATGAATGGGTCCTGTTAGGTTGACCAGCAAACACTGTTAGCTGTATATTAGTTAGGGGTGTCAATCGGGTCGACCCGACCCGATAAGCCTCTATCGGGTCGGGTCTATCGTGTTTTTGAAAAATAAAAATTAACCCGCAACCCGACCCGATAAGGAATCGGGTTATCGGGTTTGGGTCTATCGGGTTATCGGGTTGGCCTTATCAGGTTATCGGGTTAGACACTTAATCAAGCTCAAAATGTTGGTATAAAAAATGCTTTAGTTACATTAATATGAGTACTTGGTAACTAAGAATGAACAATGTATGTTTAGGAATGTGTGCAAGGATGCTGCTATTGATGGCTGTAAAGTATAGGGATTCCACAAATCTATGTTTAGGTTCCACAGTCTGCAATTGTTTTAGTTTCATTTATAACCTACCCATCAGTTTAAGATGAAATATATGTTTGTTGTTAATGCGTTAGGATGCAGCTTTGGGACATTTTATTATACTTTTACATGCTGCATAAGCTGTAATGAACAATATTGGCTCTTTCGGTGAATTTACTTCCCGTTTCATGGGTAACTCACAACCTCTGTTCATGGCTATGATACCCTAGAGGCAAAAAAATATAAATGATACTTTCAGTCAAGTACAATATCCCAATTTTATACAACTAGGTCTCTTTTAAAACCCTTGGAAGCACAGAACACGGCTGATTGCTCTAATTGGCTTTTAACTTCCTCAACTTTAGCTCCCATGGTAATCAGGACAATATTGAGTATAATTCTCAACAATAGAAACCTATGGGAACTGCTCTAAGTTGAGTATACTTCTTTGTTAATTAAATAGTGCGATACACAGAATAATGATATTGGAGAACTAAACAAATATCTATTAATGGGTCTTATAAGGTTTATCGGGTTAACCCGATAACAAATTAGATAAAACCCTAACCCGACCCGATAAGGTTATCGGGTTGACCCGATAAACCCGATAAGGTATATTGGACCCGAATCAACCCGACCCTATAAGGCCTTATCGGGGTCGGGTCGGGTCGACCCATATGACACCCCTAATATTAGTCATATATTAGTGGTATTTTAGTTGGCTAGTGATAAGCATGCATTTATGGGTGATTACCTTGATTTGTGGGGTTTACCCAAAATAACTTATGTAAAGTAAAAGTAAAGTAAAGTAACTCTCAATACCGTCTTCCACGGGTTATGGGTCCCAATACCGTCGAAGACGGTGTATGGGAGAGGTTGAGACGTAGACAGCCTTACCCCTACCTAAGGTAGAGAGGCTGCTTCCGGTTCTACCAAAGGTAGAAAAGGACCCCCGGCCTTTTGTAGGGAGTGAGGATCGAACCCTTGACCTCTCGGTTGAGAGGCAAAGGGTTTTCCAACAATCCTACTTCCAAAATAACTTATGTAATCCCCTATATATGTAGCCCCTATATATGTAGCCCATCGTTAGTATGCTATCAATCAAGTAATAACGATCATCTTTATCAAATCAATGTCTTGTATATTGTATATACAGAACATTCTTTTATCTTACATGGTATCAGGCCATCAAGATCCACAAAACCTAAACTCTTCAGCCGCCGCCTCCGGCCGCCGGCTACACGCCGGAGGTTCGGAGGACTTCCTTTAAACCTTAACCTCTGTAAAAAACCGGTTCCTTCGACTGAGCATATAAACCATATCATTAATATGTTTGCTTCATCTTGTCTCTTGTCATCACTGTATACGAATTAACTCCATCCGAAGAAAACATGATGTTTATTTTCTTTAATTGGTCATCTAATTAAAGAATATGCATGAAGAGGATTTGATTATTGAGTCAGTGGGGTGGCTAGAAAATCTTGTTTGGTGTATATCTTAATTTGAGGAATTCGTTTACAAGTATATTATATTTGTTTCGCTGTCGTTACTTGTTAGTGGTTCGATTCGGCATTGTTCGACTCTTAAAAAAAATAATGGTGGATCTTTATGTTTTTCTAGAGAAAAACACGCCCTGTTTGTTTGGAAGGTTCTTTGGGGGTTGAAATTTTAGAACCAACTTTCGTTTTCTCATTTTTTTCTTTTCTTTTAATGTCGGTGCATGATTTTTAGTTATAATTTCCTTTGTTTTAGTTGTAGGGGATACTTTGGGTTATCCCGTTTGGTCAGGATACTTTGGTTTATCCTGTTTGGTAAGGGATACTTTGGTTTATCCCATTTGGTCAGGATACTTTGGTTTATCCCATTTGGTCAGGATACTTTGGTTTATCCTGTTTGGTACGGATACTTTTGTTTATCCGGTTTGTTGCGTATTTATGTCTACTGCTGCTTGAAGATGTGCTTCCGCTTGCTGTCGAATGTCTTCTTCAACAATTATTTATTAGTTTTACTTTATTGTTTATTAGCTTTTAATCTCCGGTCCGAGCTTTCGCGATTTCGTCGCTCGGACTGCGGGTATCAATTAAGTAATACAAATCATCTTTATCAAATCACTGTCTTGTATATTACAATACATTCTCTTATCTTACAAACACATGGTAACTAGAGAGGTTTTTCTAGGGGTTTTGGGTAGTAATTACAGAATACATTTGACTACCTCCATCTCACTGATCATGCAAGTGAAAGTCAAATTTTGGAGTAACCCATAATTAGATATATATAAAATGAACGTTGAGGAAATAATAAGATTAATAGTATATAAGTTGCAAATAAGGACCATATAGTCGAGCTATGGTCATCATCTCATAGCTTGATCTCCTTTTGAGTAATTAGATAGTGTTTCCATAGCTTGATATCTTTTTAGTATTTGCATTATGGGCCATGTAGCCATATATTTGCGTTTGCAATTTCTAAGATGTTTATATGTAGAAAATTATTGACTTTGGAAGTCAATTTATCTTTTTAGTATTTGCATTATGGGCCATGTAGCCATATATTTGCATTTGCAATTTCTAAGACGTTTATATGTAGAAAATTATTGACTTTGGAAGTCAAACAGTTGACTTTTAATGTCAAACTTGATGTACATATATAAAGTTTAAGGAAACATGATAACTACATTATAACGTATAAGAAGTACTCTATGATCTTGGTGTTAATATTCCCGAATAAGTTTGACATTTGAAGTCAGGGGATGAAGACTACCAAAGAACAAAAGGAGTACTATTTAGAACCAGAGATGTTTTGAGTCTTTGGATTAAGCTGCAACCCTGTGGTCTGTGGAGTGGAGGGCTAATGATTTACCTGGCATTGCTTTGTGGAGTCCAAATATACTTGAGGTCACCATAGGTGTTTTGTGTGGGGTTTCCCTTGTACCCGTTAGAAAAAAATATGAATGATGGGTAGTTCGGGTTTAGTATCCACTGAGGTGTTTAGATGCGTGTTTTATAATTGATTATGTGATATTAATTATTAAAAATTAACTGGGCACCTCAAATAATCACCAGCTTGATAATCTGTTATTTTAGTGTTTAGCAAATTTTTATATAAAAAGTTCCAGTACAGATAAAATGACGAAACATTACAAGTTCTTGAAAAATTAGACACCCGTTTGTGCAATGTAAATATAAGTATCCTATTTTTGTTAACATAATGAGTATTTAAGTAAATTCTTATTTCCATTAGGTGCTCAGGTTACTTGTAGCTGAAACTGATAATCCAAAAGGGACCATTTGACATAAATATTTGGATATGCGGAAAATATGCGGAAACAGGATAATGCATTACACATATTTTGACTGTTATCGTGTGTACTCTACGACTTATATTTAAAGTAGTATCCAAAACTCACAAGTCTACATTTTATTGACAAAATTAATTTCCAGGTCCCAAAAGACAAAAATGAGCTTGCAGCACTCCAAAAAAGGCTAAGAAAGAGATTTCCTGTTGATGCATTCAACAAAGCACGAGCAGAGTTGGATCCCAACCGGATCTTTTCCAATGGCATGGTGGAAAAGATGTTCCCATTAAATTATGCTACTTCCTGATAATCATCAGTCACCGGGTATTAAAATGTAGTTGTACATTACATGAAAGAGGATTCAAATACTAAAAGGATATCAAGCTTCGGAAATAATATCTTCATATCCATGTTTCATCATCTCATATTATCTAGTTTACATGATAACTTGATTGTTAAGTTCAAAGCAATTAATAAACATGAATGCTTTTGGTCTTAGAGTTTGTGTTTATTGGTGATGTGAGGTTTTCCTATTTCGTCGTCCTTTTTTCCCGATGAAAACAAGAGTGATATTGTAGACTTTCTTACTCTGAAAAATGTAGGGGTGATACCGTATAATTGATTTTCAATTGTGTCATTTTGTTTATGCGGATTCTTTGGAAGGATTGAAATAAGACAAATAGATTTATTTCGGGGGCAATCGGAATGAAATAGACGTAGTTAAGCTGAATGTGTATGTTTGGCTGATATATGATATAATTGTGATTAAATTCCTTTGTAAACGTGTGTTTGGTTTTATTATCATTTAGACTACCCTTTATTCTGAAGTGAAATAGCCAAGCTGAATTGAAACTTACAACCCTAGCCAAAAGTCGAAATGGAACACTTGCAAACAAGGACGTAACAAGGGTAGGTACCGGACGTTCACAGGCATCCATAGATATTTTTGTGTCAATGTATGTATAAAATCTCGATTTTTCTTAAATACACACATTCAACAATCTAGTTTAGATTTTCTTATGTGCCTCTGGTGAATTTTAGTCTTGATTCCATCCTTACTTGCATATGCAAAGAGAAAGCAACACTTGTGAATTGTGATATGAAAAATACTGTATAGCCAATGATGAATAATGCATACGGGCTTAACAACTTGTGGGTTGTGGGCTTGTGGCTAAACCATGGACATACAGACTAACATGCTTTTTGGTTATATCATCAAATGATTTTAAGTTATTCAAAAGCCCATTTTCGCATTTTATTCAAGCCCACGTCTCTATCACTATTTTTGCAAATTTTCTTAATCAAACTCATATGTTCGGTTTACATTATTCAACACTTAAACCACTATCATAAGTCAATGATAAAGCACCTAACCTCCTCACAATAGGTATAGGTTCAAACCTCACAAAATATATATATAAGTATTATGAAATTATTATTATACAAGTATTAGGTTATTACTAGCAAGGTACCCGCGCGTTGCGGCGGCGGGTACCCTGAAATAAAATATTCTTGTGAAATAAAATTTATCGATATCAAGAATTTCGTTTTTCTCGTGCCCATTCGGGCTCGTGTCCGTTCGGGCTCGAGCCCGTTTGGCCCGTTGCCCGTTCGGGCTTGAATATTTGTTTAAGTTGGTTGTACAATATGTTTGATAATTTGTATTTCTTATTTAAGGGGTGTTTTAATAACTGTATTAATTGTATTTATTGACAAGTTAATTAATTGTATTTAATGTACATAATGATTTATTTATTGTATTTAATGTTAGCATTTTGTAATTTGAGCTTAAGAACTTGTAAATGTCAGAAAATATATAGGATTATTTAATTTTAAGAGTTTCCATTATTAGTAGGCCTTAATGCTTTATAATATAATAAGATAGCCCAGGAATGGGGGCTGCACCACATTGTACTTCATGCTTCTATTATTTGTACATGTCATTAGCAAAGTAATTAAGGGCCAAATGTGTGGCTGTAAATGTAGGACGCTACTGTTCCGGCAACTATTCATGAAATAAAAAAATACAAAAAATTGTCCTAATGATCTTACAGTTACTGTTGTAAACATACAATTAAAGCCCTTAATTACATTACACCAATATATATATATATATATATATATATATATATATATATATATATATATATATAAAATTTTACTTCTCCAAAGTAAACCCCAGAAACTTCTGTCTGCTTCTACTTCTGGTCTTCAACTTTGCCTTCTACCATCTCCTTCTCCTCAACTTTTGCCTTCTCTCATCTCCTTCTCCTCAACCTTGCTTTCTCCAATCTGCTTCTACTTCTGGTCTTCAACTTCTCAACTTTGCTTTCTCCCACCTGCTTCTAGGCTGCACAAACAAGATACTCCCATCTGCTTCCAGGCTGCACAAACAAGAAACAATTCTCCCATCTGCTTCCACGCTGCACAAACAAGAAACAAGTTAACAATTATCTACAGAAGAAGGTCAGATTACAAGTAGAAACAAATTTATATAGGCTGCTATTTAGAAGGTATGCCATTACTATACAATTGTTTTTTGTTTCCACTTTAGTAACAAGATCCAATGTAAAAAATCAAAGCTCATAACTAATACTAAACCAAAGTAAACCATCTAAAAATAAATAACCTACTACCAAAACTCAACATATACATACAAATATCCAAAAAAACTGACCTTTAACAGAATCATGAGAATGAAATGAGACATATTTTCTGTTGTGCCACAACCATTGGTTCAAGGTGATGGTTTGGCAGTAAATTTTGCCTTGCAAAGACAAACCGATAAGTTATTAGAAAATTTGTTGACAAAGAAGAGAACAAAAAGAAAAGCTGTATGTAATTTTAGTGAATTGCTTCATTTATAATAGATCATTTATGACACACTTAAGATATTTTTCATTAATACAAGATACCTAATTTCATTTACTCACAAGTTGTTTTAAAACTGACATTCTATACAATGAGTATAATTCTACACACGGAAGTCAAGTGAAGTCAAGGAAAAGGTAAGTAACCTAGAACAGTCAGCTGCGGAAGTAGTGTTGTTTCTTTACTTGACAACCTCTCAATTGCAGGGGGGCTGTTAGAGTAAAAAATCAGTGTTAAACTCCGAAAGATTAAATCTTTGTGACACGTGACTGAGAATATTGAATTATGTACAAGTCAATGATAAGCATGCAGTTTACCTGAATACACCGTGAGTGCAACAAGCATACACTTCCCTGGCACCTTCTTCATGTAGCAAAGCTGCACCTTTAGAAATGGTTCCTGAAAGTAACACATAACATTCATGTTATAATGATCAAATTAGAGTGATTATCTAGGCACTATGAATCAAATAATAATGTAAACATAGTGGGTAGTGAAAGATAGGTAGCAAGAATTATTTTGGTTTACATTTTGAATGATTCACCAGCAGTGTCAATCATATCATCCACCATCACTGCAACCTTTCCTTTTCATTACCTGAAAGTACACGTTGGGTGTTTGGATATGATCACAATAAAGCACTTAGGCATATAAATAGACACAGACCAATATAATTTAAAAATTACCTCAGCTACATTATGTCCGTGACGCCTTTTGTCAACAATTGCCAAAGGGGCATCAAATAACTTTTTGGAAAAAACACGTGCTCTAGCAACTCTACCAACATCAGGTGAGACCGCTACCAAATCACTGAAGCAAATTGACTTGCTGCCAAAATAATCAAGAATATTGGATTATGAACTCCATAGTCAACTGCCTGAAAATAATTAATCAACAAAATGCATCAGATGGTATTTCAGCTCATATAAATAACCACGGTTAAAAAGTGATAAAAGTAACACACACAAATTGAACATGCATTCGTAGTTTCTTACCAACAGTCCCTTCACATCAAAACATACAGACACACATGTAGCATGATAAAAGATAAAACTTTTAGAATACTATGCAGTCTAACTAAAGAATCCATTAAAGTACATATTGTGACCATTATTAAATGTTTTGTGAATTCTCTTATGCACACAAAAAGCTGTACGGCATCGACAACAAAGATGATTAGCCAGGCACTTCAGAGAGTAATCGGTAACAAAGTAAGTATTTTCCCTACCCATTCTACAACTAACCTATTTTAGACACTTTTATCCTTTTTTAACATATGATATGCTCAATACAGCTGCTGGACAACATCATGTCACCAAACAAACTGATCAAACATATAGCGACGGATGCCTCTACTGAAGGTACAAGGAAAAATAACCCAACTACTGTAAAGCAATTCCGTGCACTGATTTATCCTTTTTTAATATACGATATGCGCAAAAGAAATGCAACAACAGACGCCTCTACTAAAGGTATAAGAACTACAACTCTCGCTTTTGTAAAAAAAATAACCCAATTACTGTAAAGCAATTTTGTGTAGTGATTACTTTTATTCATTTTTTAATAGATGATGTGATAAATACAGGTGGTGCACAAATTGTAGTTATACTATTACTAACTTTTAATATTGTTAACACTTTCTGTTTCACAGATATTGTTAACATTTTCTGTTTCACAGGATCAACAATAATACAAGAAACATATCGAAATATTGAAATCGGCATACCCCAGCACCAGCAAACGCTTTCTGCAATTGATTATACTTCAGCAGCTACATCATCCACCAACGACTGCAACACAAGAACAAAACGATCTAGGTAAACAAATGTTGTTAATTATTTTATTGCTGACGTAATTGTCGTATGTTAATTATGTGATCTATGTTACCTTTTCTACTTTTTGCAATATCAATTTTTTAATCACCAATAATTTCTTTCAGTACAGGGCAACCCCAACTGAGCCACCTAGGGTGACCTGGCAAATAAACTTCGGACTCCACAGACCACCCCGCAAGAATCAAACTATGAAGTCAGGTAAATTACTAATATAGATAAAGTAACCTTTTTCTGTGTTCTGCTTTTCTGTGTCATAACCCACTTCTTTTTCTTCTGATTAGCAGCATCCTGTTGCAAGGAAATAATACCAGTTATTAAGCCGGTTTTAATAGGCACAGAAATTGCAACAACACCACGAGGCTACACATATATACAATTTAATAAAAAAACTGAATCGTATCAGTAGCTGATAATTTGATGGTGATAATATGATTAGGTAGATAAGTTTCCTTTTATAGGAAGGAATTTAGGATGAAATTAAGGTGCATAATTGATATAAAAAAGGAAGCTTTATCGGTTGTTATCTTACAGATTAGGATAAAGATATGAAAGTGGTGAAAAACTGGTGTTAAGGTTAGGGTTATTTTGGTGGCGGAGTCATGAGAGTAACAGGTGATACACTACCACTAACAGAGACTCCTTTCATTTAGACACAAAATTAGACTCAAATAAATGCTATTGTAAATATCTGTTTGGCTTCGTTGTATAGGATGAAAAGCCTAAAACTGTGACTTACCAAAGAACAAGAGGTTCAGCGAGCTGAAATAGTTTCCAACGACTAAAGTCATCCACAAACCTGCCATCACCTGCAAATAATTATAAGTTACGAATGTATTTTCTTGCCATTTAGGTGGCTGCGTATGTGAGTTGCAGCTGCACAATTTAGTGTTAGCAAGTATGTTAGGTGGTTGTGTATTTGGTGTGTGTGTGTTTTTAGGGTTACTAAGTACAGATAAGTCTTTTGGGCTGTTACTAACTTCACAACATAAAGGGCCAACATATTGAGTCTCACCCCAAAAAAACTACACTTAAGAAAACTCATCATCCCATCTCAAACTGCCACATTAAAATGGCTAAATATCTGCCTTTCTTGAACCGTAAACCCACACACCATTTATTAACCTTATTTCTCTTCTTGCACAAAAAGAAATTTGAAACACTTTTAGACATCATCAGATCCACAATTTCAGGACAATCATGGACACAAGTCCCTCACTTATATAACCCAAAAATCTAACTAAAAACAATAACAGCAACTCCCCTATTCAGATACCTCATAGACCCTAACCACACATTTAATCCTACTATACAAAAAAACTAATGAACATAATATTGATTAACACAACACCTACACATGCAGACAAATTCTTTTTGAATTTGAATCAGGTCTCCTCAACATACACAATTAGATTAACCATATAAACCATTAGAAATTACAACCTAATTTATATAAAAAATAAACACATTTATAGTGCTTGATTTCTCACCGATAATTAGAACACCGGTATAACTACTAAAAATCAGCTAACAACCTTTGCAACCCATCTTCTAAGAGCCTTCATTTTTTTTCCTCATCATCTTTTGGCAACGGCGGAGAGTGGAATTAGGGATTCATTGTCGACAAATAAAAAAAAACCCTAATTTTCAACCCTATATCCCCCAAATAGATAAACGGGCTGACAAGTATATGCCCACAAATTAATAAACGGGCTAACAAGCCCAAAACACATCCTCTAAATAAAAATAAACATAAGCCACCCCACATAAACCTAGAACATTCCCATCCTCTTATCAAACCCTCCATCATCACTAACAAACAAACATTGAAGACTCAAAGAGATAATCATCCCCCATCTTCTACAACCTTCGACACACACATACTGGAAGCAGCATAATCGGAGGTATCTTCTTAGTTACTTAATCTAATGTAATTTTTATTTTTTTATACAATTTGTGTTTGATAATTTCATCTTGGTTAAAGATTGAATCTTTTAAATACAAAAAAGGGTTTTTTTTTATAAAGTGTAAAAAAATGGCAACTGCAAACTCTTTTGATTTGCTTGGTGATGATGATAGTGATGACTCATCATTTCTTGGTGATTATAGTAGTGATGATGAAAAGATTGCTTCTGGTCCAGCCAAGAAAGCTACAGTCACCGGAAAAGATGCTGCTCAGGTTGGTGAGTGATGATTTTATATAATTGTGACTTAGTTTGAGTTGTTTTTATTTTATATATTTTTTATATTTGTGATGTGTGTAAATTTGTAGTTATGTTGTAGTGACAGGCTTGATTATACTTTTGGGAGGTGATTTTTAAAGGCTTCGTGAGGGTCGTGGATTCTCTCATTGAAGAGTTGAAGGTACTACTATTTAATTTCAAAATAATCATTTTTAGGAGTTTGCTTTTAGCAAAGTAGATGTGCATCCAACATGTTCGAAAGTAATGAAAAAACATATATTACTAGCTTTATGAGTGGCATCCAAAGACCAAAACCTTGCATTTTATTGCTAAACGTGAAGTTAAGCAGTACTGTTTATAAGTTTGTTAATTGACTTCCGTTTGGGTTCCAATAGTGTTCGCGCTTTTGCTACTATTGTTGGGGATTTCAATTCGGTCTCAAGATATAAGGTACACATCATTACCATTAGCGCTAATTGGAATAGCTATTTTTAGATTAGAAGCAAGCGTCAAACTTTTCAAAAACTTAAATCTTATGGTAGCTAAATTCTAATAGTTCTGGTATAAGGTAATCTGACTGAAGTCTATTCGAGTTTTGACTATATTGATTTGAACACGTTCTCTATTTAAAAGTTGTGTTAGGCTGTACATACAATGGAATAGTCGTACAGTTACTATAGTTTGATATAAATACATATGGCCTCCTCAGTTACCATATGCTTTTTTGTCACTAATATCTGCTCCTTTTTCTGTATGCAGGAAAGGATACTCAACTGTCATACGGGCTCCATATAGAACGAAAATTAAAGTTAGAAAATTTCAAAAATCCATCAGCTAACAAGGTACAACTGAAGGTTTCAAATATCCATCAACGATGAGGTTATTGGTATAGTAGAAAACTACCGTCCAATAACCAACGCGATAAAATGACGCCCGGCAGCAACGCGCCGGACCGACGCCAGTCTCGTAGTACCTATTAACTGAAATATATATATTTTACTAAAAAAAAATTATAATAAAAAAAGAAAGAAAAAAAAAATTGCAAAACAATCCCGTCGCAACGCGGCTACCCCGCTCATTTTATTTAATTATTAGATATGTTTTATTTAGGTAAAGATTAGGAGGGGACTTGTTTTACAATAATTAGGTTATTATATAAACATGATTAAGGTTGTAATCTTATTATGTTGAATGATATGAATTATTGATTTGGTTATCAATATTGGGGGGCCAATTTATCTCAGTAATATAAACCACTGGGGGGGGGGGGGGGTCGGTTTATCCCATTAACATAAACCAACTATCTTTTTTATTTTCTTCTTATTCTATTATCGATCCGGCTTGTATTAATTGGTCTCTACGATTTCTAAAAAAAGTTTACTATTTCTCAGAACACTATTCATCCAAATCACTATTTGTGGGAAACTAGAAGGGGGGTTGAATAGTTTACCGGTTTAAAAACTTCTTTTAAAAATCTTGTTTTAAAAGTATGCTATTGGAAACTTTGATTCGAACTCTATGTGTAATCAAACAACACCAATATGAACTACAAACTAAGCTAAGTAAAAATAACAAATAAAAGTAAAGAGTAGAGTTGGAAAGATCAAACCGAGACAGAGGATTTATAGTGGTTCGGCTACGAAGCTCTTCTTCGCCCTACTCCACTCCCCGAGTACCACACTCGAGAGTTTCAAACACTATATCAACAACCTCCCTTCAGGCGGAGAAAACCGTACACGTCGCTTATCCTATTTCCGACACTAAGCTAGATGTCGAGTGCTAATCTTAGCTAGCACCAATCTACCAAGGTCCACGTGACCAAACACACAAGCCCAATGGCTTCAAGAGATCACCAAGATCTCAACACGATCACAATGATCAACACTCACTTCACTCTACTCAACTAACACTAACCTAATGACCCTTGATCTTCTTGATCAATCACACAAGCCCAATGGCTTCAAGAGATGTTCACTATCTCTATAGATCACACTTGATCTTCACTCTCACTCACAAAAAGAAAATATACTTGATGTATGCTAAGATACAACAAGGTTGTAACAAGTGTTACAAAAACCTATCAACTACAACTCTAGTGTCTTCTTGATCACTTGAGTTCTTCTCTTGCTAATGAAGAGGAATGACAACACCTTGTATCAACTTGGATACTTGTGTTCTTCTCTTGCTAGTGAAGAGGTATGAAGAGGATCACTTGAAGGATGATTGGATCACTCTTGAAACAAAGAAAAACTAATCTAATTGACCCTAAGAAGTGAGAGGTGTGAGAGGGTTTTACTAAGGGATTTTTCTGTGTGTGAAGGGTGCGTAAAACTGTGAAAGAGGTGGGTATTTATAGGCAAAGAAAATCTGAACGTTACAATTCAAAATGGTACGGACGGCTCCACTAAATGACCCACGGCTCCGTTAAATTTAACGGTACCGTGGAGCCGTGGTAGACTAGGACGCTCCAAATTTTGTCTTTTCTGGTGAAAACTTATTTGGGAAAGGTTGGAGCTGATTTTGGGGGGAAAAATAGTTGTTGTGATTTTCAAACTTATTTTTCCATTAAAACATTTCTTAATATTTCAAAAATAATTTGTCATGTGTATTTTTGAAAAAATGTTTTGTCCCATTTAAAATGTGAATTTTCAAAACATGAATTCACTTCTTTGATCACTAGTTCAAGTTGTAACTTTGTTCAAGAGTGATTTGCGTAGAAACGGGATCTTCCGATTAAAAACTTGTTAACGTTAATTTTAACGTAACGTGAGTTCACATTTTGTCATCCTCAAAACGTGAGTTAATCGAAAGATATAAATAACGTTTTTAGAACATTATTTGCATCAACAATCTCCCCCTTTTTGATGATGACAAAATATAAACTCATTTTAGGTTAAAATTAAATTTAACAAGTTTTTAATGAGTTTACTCCAATTTCTCCCCCTTTTTGTCAAATCAAAAAGGTGGTTAAGACTCCCCCTTGATGTGTACTCCCCCTCATTTGGAGAACACAAAGGAATCGAGCAATGGATCGTGCTACAAAACAAAGTTAGACGACAAATATACAATATCTAACAAGTAGCACATTGTGACAAATATCCAACCACAAGAAAAATTATGGCTAAGAAGCCAAAATGAAAAGCCCATTTCATAAACATAAATTAAATGTCATACATAAGTATGACTACATTAGGAAAGCAAATTAAACTAACAAGAAGACACATAAACTTCTAAAGTAACATGAGGCTTCTAGATTTGCTTCCAACTTCAAAAGGTTCCTAATCATTTATTGGATGGACTAAACATAATCAAGTTTAGTTTGGGCTATTGTGTGGTGGAGGTGGTGGAAGGATGATGGGTCTTATGGGTGGTGTGAGAAGGTGTTCTAGGTATGAAAACCTAAAGCTAAGCTCATCTCTAAGGTTCATGATGAGTTCAAGGTTGTAGTTGCAACAAGGGCAACTCAAGGTGTGTGAGTGAAGGGGATACATGATTGGATAACCCATCAAAGGTTGAGGTGATGGTGATAGTGAAGGTGATGATATGTTGCTCCCAAATTCAAAGGGAGTGTGTGGTGAAAGGGTGAGGGTGAGAGTTAGAGGTTGTGGTGATGTTGAAAGTGATGAGGGTGTTGTGTGAGTTCCCAATTCAAGGAAAGTTGATGGTGATGAGTTGAGTGTTAGGGTTAAAGGGTGAATGGGACTAGGTGGAGATGAGTGTGTGTTGATTATTGTTGTGGAGGATGAGGATGTAGGTTTAATAGAGGTTGCCTTGGATGGAGCTTGGGGTGCAGTGAAAGAAGATGATGAATTGGTAGAGGTTATGGGTGTATGGGTTTCATCTTCATCATCCAAGGTGAGATCAATGAGGGGAATGTCATTGGTGATAGGTTTAGTTGATGATTGGGGTGTGTTGACATTCTTGATCCATTGATCAACTAGAGAGGTTTGGTTGGTTGGTTTGATGTTGAATCTAGGTTTCTTGAATACTCTTGATCCCATGATGAAGGTATGGTGAATGTGAAGGTGTAAGAATGGGTGTAAGAATGGCAATGCATAATGTTAGCTTAAATAGCCAAAACATAAGCATGCAAGTTTGAAATGTTGGATTTGGGGATTTGGGTGCATGGGAATCAGGTTTTGGTTGCAGATTTTCTGGAAAAGATAGTCAAAAAGTGGAAGAGAATAGCAGTTTTCGTCTTCCAGAGGCACGGCACCACTAAATTTAGTGGAGCCGTGGCCTATTTAATGGAGCCGTGGGCTCTTTTGACCTTCTTTCCAGGTCTGCAGGTTTTAGGCAGCCTAAATGGGGAAATTTCTGGGGAATCCATTGGCTGCAAATCTCAAAGCCTCAAATTACTAAACACATAGAATTCCTAAAGCTAGTTTCAACTAGCAACTAACATGATCATGTGATCATCTATGTATTTAGGCAACTATTAAGCATGCATGAATTCAAGCATTTTTAACATCTAGTGCATGTAATAAAATAAACTAACATGCATGATTTAGGCAAGATAAACTAACATGAGGATTAATTAACAAGAGAATTAATCATGTTTAAAGGAAACACATCAAGCAAGTTAATGTATTAGGCAACAATGCCACAAACTATTAGTAGTATTTTAAGCATAATACTTATATTAATAATACTACTTAATTTATTTCCATCTAATCCTTTCTTTTCCCCAACTTCTTAATTTTGTTTTCAAGCCCTTTGATCGCCTTGCCGATGGACTTGAATCCCCCGATAGTTTGCTCATGCATCTCCACTTGTCTATTGTACATTGTAGTTTGCCTTCTCATCATGTAGGATAGGTTGACCATCCCATTTTCGGCGTCGGTTGTACGTCGAAATGATGAGGTATCAAGGTTACGAAAGTAGGTGTCGGGAGAAGGGATTTGAGAACTAGACGTTCCTTCTTCGTTCACCTCATCATCGTCCTCATCCATGGGTTCAGATGATGATTCGTGACTGAAGGAGGAGGATGAATGGGGAATATCGGAAGTGGATTTACGACCACGTTTGGACCCTTTGTCCTTACGTTGCTTTGTGCGACGTTGTGGTCCACCAAGAGGTTTCATAACCGGATTGACTAGGACATAGTCGACATCATTGAGAGATGGGTAGGTTTGCATAACCCACCTGAATAAGCGAGTAAGCAACATGCCGTATGGCATGAGCTCATCGGAACGACGATGAATACTGGCCATCCGTTTGACCATGTAGTATGCGAGGTTGTAAGGTTCCTCGATACTAAGACAGTAGAGCATGTGGGAAAGACTTGCCGGAACGTGATCACGGTTGCCTGCAAGGCTTAACGCGTTCTCACGCAGAAGAAGTTCCCAATTTCTAATATCGGGACGGAGCTCTTTGAGGTATATTTTGTTTGGGTCGAGGTAGACGATGGAACCATCACGTTTTTGATACGTGTTGGTGACTCGAGGGATTTGAATAACTTGTTTAATTACTTCAATGTCGGGAACTTCGGTACAATATGCACCTTCGTTCTCAAGATTGTAGTAAAGAGACTCTAGAGAATGGTCTTTAGTGAATGCACACTGACCATACGAGGGAATACCGAGAATGTGACCAATCTCGGTGACAGACAATATGATATTTTGGTGTCGAATCCAAAAATCAAGGAAGACGTTTCCGTCAAGATCGGTGTAGGTACGGACACGACTATAGAATTCGAGAATAAAACGAGGACAGACTTGATCGTTTATTTTGTATAAACAATCGAACTCGATAGAAGGGAAACAGGCATTTATGTTGTCTGTTGTGACATAGAGTGCATCGACTACACGCCCTTCGTGTATGTATCGATTTTGAACTTTAGCGAGATAAGCTCTTTGCTCATCGGGAATATTTAGATTTTCAAGAGTGCTAAGAATGTATGGTTTGGTATCTTGATAATCATTTCGAGGCATTGTTCGTCTACAAAAAAAAAATATTTTTGTATATGTTAGTTCGTTGCATTTTAATGATTATACTTCTAGTGTGTGTGCCTAAATGCAAACAATGTGGAGGTGCGGCAATCTCGACTCTAAAATTATCCTAATGAGATTACCCAAACGCTCCTAACTTCACTTTTGCTCAATCAAATATGTCGAACAATACATATCAATTATGTACTTCGAGCCATATTTGAGAGTTCATGTATGCATGCAAAAACGTTTTTAATTTGCATCAACAATGTATGAAAAAGGTTTCATGATCCTAGACTTGTGAGGTTTTTCAAAAAAAAAAAAAAAAAAAAAAAAAAAAAAAAAAAAAAAAAAATTATCGAATTGGGGTGTTTGGCAAATGCCTCAACATGGTGCTAATCAAGCTTTAAGATTGAAAAGCTTTAATGCAGAACGTTCCTAATTCAATTTTAATCATCCTAAACATGATTCCATTACAAATAAACAATCATAATCCGAATTTAGTGATTAATTTCGGATTAGGTTTTGCAACATAAGTGGGTTTTTTTTTTTTTTGGAAATCCTAGGTTTAGGGAATCATGTGAATACTACATTGTCTAATCCTAGTCTTAATTTCACAAGGGTTTAACTAATTTTGAAAATCCCCAATTCGGATTTATACTCAAGAACAAACCCTAGACTTAAATTAAAAGAAAATAAGAGTGAATTACTTACAATTGATGATGTTGTGGTTAGGATTTGTTAATTCCAATGCCTCAATCTTGATTTGCAAGAGTTTAGTTGAATTATGGTGTTATGGTTCGATTTTGACAGCAAGTGGAAGAGGTTTTTGTGAGTTTGGAAAGTTTGTGCAGAAGAAAAGAGTGACTGGGCGCGTTTTTCAGATGCACGGCTCCACGGTTCCACTAAACATTAGTGGAGCCGTGGCTCTTTAGTGGAGCCGTATATCTGATTGTCCAGTTTTTCTTCTGTTTTGAATTTTGGCTGATTAATCTTATTTAGTAAGACTTTTTGACACGAGCAAAAAAAGTTTATACCTAATAAACCTTTTTGACGAAAGATGATTAAATGGGATGACCGGAAATGACCTTAGTGTTTCCGAGGAAATTGACTAAGATGTCATTGGATGAGGATTTACTTCTAGTATTTCCCGTGAAATAAATAGAAGTTATGAGTTGTGTTTAGGAGGATGACTATAATATTTCCCATGAAATATTTAATTAGTCGGAGTACGCGACACAAGGAATGACTAGATATTTCCCGTGAAATATTCATGAGTCATATGACACAAGGAATGACTTCAATGTTTCCCGCGAAACTTTCGAGAGGTCATAGAAGGGATGAAAGGTTATGAGGTATGTCGTGACGGATGACTTTAATATTTCCGAAGGAATATTCAAATAGTCATGAGCGGGATGAGAAGAATGACTTGAAAAGTCATATGACGAGACGCGAGGAATGACGTTAATATTTCCAGTGAAATATTACGAAGTCATGGGATAAGGCTTAGGGAATGACTTGAAATTTCTAATGAAATATTCAAAAGTCATGAGTCGAGAATAGAATGGAAGTGTGAGATGACTTTAATATTTCCATAGAAATATTGAAATAGTCATGAGCGGGATATGAGGAATGACTTGAAAAGTCATATGATGAGACGTGAGAAATGACATTAATAATTTCAATGGAGTATTAAGAGGTCATTTGACGAGAATGTAAATGTTAAGGTGAGAAGAAATACTTTTCAAAGAAAAGATTTCTCATACGACGTTATCATGACGGAGGAGATGTCTTTTCGCGGGGAGATGACGTACTTCGACGAGCTTCGTTCATGAGCAAACTATAGGGTTCCCGGACAAGTCTAATGGCATCTTGACTGCTACTCTTCACAGGGAGTTGTCTCATCTATAGTGTTTGTTGTCATGCCTTTCCGGCACTTGCGAACTCGGTTTCGGTCGTGGTGACAATAAGAGTAGTTTGTTTCTTGGGGAACCAAGATGTTTGTTAATCAACCTATGAAGGTACAAACATTACTCATTATGTTTCAACCCACATTAACTCTCACATTATCAGAGTTGGTATAGAAACATTTTCTACATCAATCTCCTCAAGATATCATAATCTCAAGTGTATAGTATCTTTAATGTATGGTATGATACATTAAACACTTTGATGTAAGAAGTTTTGGGATACTTCTTACAAGTGGGCACGAAGCCAACACTATTCATGATAATGGACCTACTTACCATTAAGTAAACTACTTTACCTATTATGCCCCTAATCTAGTTATATCCGCGCACTCACCTTCTTCGTCTCTTGTGAGTTTCACATTTGCGGATATGGGCGTTATTGTCAATAGAGACTATTACTTAAACTATGTATCTCATACATATAGTATATATAAGTTTACAGGGATACTTCATTTAGGCAAGATTACGAATGTGCAAGGAAGGGAACTTGATTCACTTATCAATGCTTAATTCAAACTTGTCACGCATGATCTTCAAGCGATCATCGAACATTTCTGGACAAGTTGAATTTGGCATGATGAGATGTGAATAGAGTTTATGTGTTATAGTGCCTACCATGTTAGATTCTAACTACACTATTTCATGCCAAACATTACTACTAACAAAGGGTGTTTTAAGAAAGCGTACATGTGCCTGAGGTGTTTGCTCTTAAAACTAGAAGACTAAGGTACCTTTGTTGAATGTTAAGCATGAAAGACACGACTTGACTATAGCGTCACCGGGTATGCTTGATAACGCATCATACTCCTTTTGTTATACTCCAAGGTTTATTTACACTCATGTTTTCCTAGCAAAACAGATGTTCAAACATCTGGTCCCCAATATCTCATGGGTCCAAAGTTGTTAGAGTTAAACATCCTACGCATTTGTTGCGTTAGTTTAGGATGTGAGAATGGAGGACACATTTCCCATGGTAAGTAACTTTGTGATGGACGATCATTCCAAGTTACGGGAAAGTTACTTGGATGATTTTGTCTTCTAAAGTTACCTCTCGGTAGAGGAGTTCTAGACCGAGGTTTGGGAGAGTTTACCTTTCTAGGTGGAGGAGTAGTTGACCTAGTGTCACGCTTTACAAATCCATGTTCGGGAGATGACAATGGTTTGTTAAAGCCTTTGGTTTCCTCTCTACTTGGAGTAGACACTCTAGTTCTATTTACAACTACTTGACTTGGTTTAGGACTTAAGTTACTTTTCAGAATTGACCCAGTTTTGTCCTCAGCACCACACGGTACCACGGTACCACTAAATTTAGTGGTGCCGTCTGTATCTTTAATGGTGCCGTCACCTTCAGACATGGACTTTTCAGGCATTACAAATTTTACTTGTTTAGTACCACTTGTAGAAGCCTGATTTGGGTCAAATCCTAAACCCGAACGGTCATGTTCACTATATCTAATATTTTCAAGTATATCATTAAGCTTTTTAGTTCCTTCATCAAACCTAATGATTCTTAAAGCATTTTCTTTAAGTTTTTCATTTTCTACTTGAAGACTAATACATGACCCGCATAATCTGGCGCAGACTGATTCAATGACTCTCCCTGGGCCGTTAGTCGTCTTCTCGAGCCCTAAGTAGACCTGTTCAACAAAGAGAACCCGTTAGGAGTGGACTCGAGGCCGTAGCCCCGGGATCCACCTCCGACGGTCAAGTTAGTATCGGTGCGATATAGGTTTATTAGGGTTAGGTTTAGAGTAACCTGTTATGTCTATCGTTATGTATCCTCCATCCATGTATTTATAGGGCATGGATTAGGGTTTAGACATAGAGTGGGCCGCTGTTGCCGGGCCTGGCCCACTGGTCGTGGGTCAGTCCAGACCATACGTCTACAAGCCCCCTAAGTTTAGTATGACATAGTGCGTGGCTATGTTATGCTAGACTTAAGTCCTGTTCGTGGCCACGTAGGCCCAATCAACCATGATGGTGTGCGCAACTCAGGTGTGCACATGGGACGGACCATACCGCGCAGCCCAAATGCGAAAGTGCGCCCCGGGTCTGTGGCGCAGTGCGTGGTGACCATGTTGGCGCGTCCTTGTTGGCGCGACCTTGTTGGCGCGTCCTTGTTGGCGCGACCTGAGTAACATTGACATTGCGATTGTGATTGTCTCACAATGGTGAAGGTGGATCTCGTATGCCGCATCCTGGGTAAGGGCGTACCTTTTGTACCAGTAGCGATGCAGCATGGTGCGACAGAAGACGTACTTCTGTGGCAGAGGTGCGCGCTGTGCGCGACAAAGATGTGCGCTGTGCGCAGACAAGGTGCGAACATTACATCCGTCTTTACAAACGACAGAGGTGCGCGGTGTACGCGACAGAAGTGCGTGCTGGCTTGCAATACCTCTTTCGTACAATCTGCTTCCAAATATACCTGCGTGACGCGTACGGAAACAGTGTATACCCTGGTAGCCCCCCAAGTTTGATGGTGCTACTCATGTAGGAGCATTAAACTTAGTTATCCAAATCCTGAAAAAAACTTAATGCAAATATTAGAAGTATATGCCTCGCATCGCAACATATAAAAGATAATGAAATAAAAAATTAGCGCATAGCATATATATAGTACGTAGCATGTAAAATTAACACATAAGAGAAGTAGTAGTGCGAATTACACCTATCGTGAGGTTTTACAAACCACATAAGAGAAGTAGCACGTAGCTAATCTACAAACGCAGTACGCTCATGATCGTTTTCTTTTTTATTATAATAAAAACAATGGCGCGGATGGACGTACCGTGACCGCGACTAATAGTTTCAATTGCACACACAGACGCAGATGGATGTATCGTGACCGCATAGACTCTAACGTTTGTGGATGATCGCAGATGACCACGGCTTTTGTCCAGTGCGCTCATGGCGATTGACTAGTATCGTGGTGCCTGTACGTGACAGTGCGCTCATGGCGCCAGTCTGCGAAGATCTCTATACGCAAGGCCTAACGCGGGTAGATTTATCGTGACTGCGCTGTTCGCGGCTAAAAGATATAGTAGGTCCGATCGTGCGGACTTAGTGCGACTTAGGTAAAATCGTGTTTACCAAGTTAAAAGATAACATAAAATCTTTAACATATCTTATTACCAATTAAAAGATATGCACAAAAATATTGATTTACAATTAATTGTTATCGTAGCAGAAGACAACAAATATCGATTTATAATTATAATTAATCGTTATCGATGGTGCGCATGGCAAAGCTTTTTGACCAATCAAATCGGCAAACATTAATTGCAGTACAATAATATCTAATATTATAAATATTGGGATATCTTTTATTACCAATTTAACCAATCGTAGGTGCGCACAGTAAAATATTGTTCACACAGTAAATAGAAGATTGTGCATGATGCATGTAGCATATGTACTGTAGGTAAAAGATCAAAATACCGGTTGTTAAACTTAATGGTTGCTTTCTGGTGATTGTGAGATCACGAAACTTGTCGGGTCCCACGGATGGCGCCAACTTGTTGATACATAATCTGGCGCGGACTGATTCAACGACTCTCCCTGGGCCGTTAGTCGTCTTCTCGAGCCCTAAGTAGACCTGTTCAACAAAGAGAACCCGTTAGGAGTGGACCCGAGGCCGTAGCCCCGGGATCCACCTCCGACGGTCAAGTTAGTATCGGTGCGATATAGGTTTATTAGGGTTAGGTTTAGAGTAACCTGTTATGTCTATCGTTATGTATCCTCCATCCATGTATTTATAGGGCATGGATTAGGGTTTAGGCGTAGAGTGGGCCGCTGTTGCCGGGCCTGGCCCACTGGTCGTGGGTCAGTCCAGACCATACGTCTACATAAAGCATTTTCTTTAAGTTTTTCATTTTCTACTTGAAGACTAATACATGACCCGCATCCTAAATCTACTTCCTTGTTTTTCTCAAGTCTCTTGACTTGATCATTTAGTTCTAAAATTTGTAGTTTGAGTTCTTTTAATTTTAATTTTAGCTTTGTGTTTCTACCTAAAATCTTAGTACTAACTACGCATAGTTTGTTGTATTCGTCATGTAATTCATTATCATCTACTGACAAATTATTATCACTATAATAAGAAGAGTCGGATTTTACCTCGTTAGAAGCTTGAGCCATTAAGCACGTTTCATCGTTAGACTTCTTCTCTTCTTCTTCTTCACCGCTATCACTCCAAGAACCTCCTATGAAGGCTCTTTGGTTGTTGGATTTTGGTGGCTTAGGACATTCTCCTATGAAGTGATTAGGATCTCCGCATCTAAAGCATCTCCTATCACTTGTCCCTTTTCTTTCATCATGATTTCTTTGGGATGACTTCTTCTCATCTCGAGATTGTCTAGGAAATCTACCTTTCCTCCTAAAGAACTTTCTAAAGTTCCTAACGGCTAGTGCGTACTCTTCATCTTCACTATCGGAACTCGAACATTCCTCATCACTAGACTCCTTCTTGGCTTTTAATGCTAGAGATCTAACTCTCTCACTTTTGCCTTTGACAATGTCGGAATCCTTCTTGATGATCATCTCGTGAACTTTCAAGTTTCCTATAAGTTCATCGAGTGACAATGCCGCCAAGTCCTTTGACTCTTCTATGGCGGTGACCTTTGCTCTCCATTTAGGATGTAGAGCTCTAAGAAACTTCCTAACATAGTTCTTACTAGAATAACCTTCATCAAGAGCTTTAAGACTAGTGATAATAGTATTAAATCTAGCAAAAGCATTATCTATTGACTCATCCTCCGAAATGGAGAATTGTTCATATTGTTGAACAAGAAGATCTATCTTGTTCTCTTTGACTTGGTTATTACCTTGGTGAGTGACTAACAAAGTTTTCCAAATATCTTTTGCCGTATTACACATGAAAATTCTTTCAAACTCCTTTTTAGGCAAAGCATTATAAATCATCATTTTAGCCTCATTATTTTTGGCTAATTTCCTTTTTAGTTCATCACTTTGTTTATCATAAGAAACTATTTCATCCTTTTTAGTTTCCGGATTCTTTTGAATAGGTTGAAAGTCACCCTCGGTAATAACATGCCAAAGATCAATGTCTTTTGATTTCACATACGTTTCGAATCTTGTTTTCCAATAAATAAAACAATCGGTTTCGAAAAGTGGTGGTCTTTGCATAGATTGCCCTTCTAGATATTTGTAGGAATCCATTGATCGGTTCAAGCTTTAAAATACAATATACTTTAAAAACTTGACTGACGTGGCTCCTGATACCAATTGTGGGAAACTAGAAGGGGGGTTGAATAGTTTACCGGTTTAAAAACTTCTTTTAAAAATATTGTTTTAAAAGTATGCTATTGGAAACTTTGATTCGAACTCTATGTGTAATCAAACAACACCAATATGAACTACAAACTAAGCTAAGTAAAAATAACAAATAAAAGTAAAGAGTAGAGTTGGAAAGATCAAACCGAGACAGAGGATTTATAGTGGTTCGGCTACGAAGCTCTTCTTCGCCCTACTCCACTCCCCGAGTACCACACTCGAGAGTTTCAAACACTATATCAACAACCTCCCTTCAGGCGGAGAAAACCGTACACGTCGCTTATCCTATTTCCGACACTAATCTAGATGTCGAGTGCTAATCTTAGCTAGCACCAATCTACCAAGGTCCACGTGACCAAACACACAAGCCCAATGGCTTCAAGAGATCACCAAGATCTCAACACGATCACAATGATCAACACTCACTTTACTCTACTCAACTAACACTAACCTAATGACCCTTGATCTTCTTGATCAATCACACAAGCCCAATGGCTTCAAGAGATGTTCACTATCTCTATAGATCACACTTGATCTTCACTCTCACTCACAAAAAGAAAATATACTTGATGTATGCTAAGATACAACAAGGTTGTAACAAGTGTTACAAAAACCTATCAACTACAACTCTAGTGTCTTCTTGATCACTTGAGTTCTTCTCTTGCTAATGAAGAGGAATGACAACACCTTGTATCAACTTGGATACTTGTGTTCTTCTCTTGCTAGTGAAGAGGTATGAAGAGGATCACTTGAAGGATGATTGGATCACTCTTGAAACAAGAAAAACTAATCTAATTGACCCTAAGAAGTGAGAGGTGTGAGAGGGTTTTACTAAGGGATTTTTCTGTGTGTGAAGGGTGCGTAAAACTGTGAAAGAGGTGGGTATTTATAGGCAAAGAAAATTTGAACGTTACAATTCAAAATGGTACGGACGGCTCCACTAAATGACCTACGGCTCCGTTAAATTTAACGGTACCGTGGAGCCGTGGTAGACTAGGACGCTCCAAATTTTGTCTTTTCTGGTGAAAACTTATTTGGGGAAGGTTGGAGCTGATTTTGGGGGGAAAAATAGCTGTTGTGATTTTCAAACTTATTTTTCCATTAAAACATTTCTTAATATTTCAAAAATAATTTGTCATGTGTATTTTTGAAAAAATGTTTTGTCCCATTTAAAATGTGAATTTTCAAAACATGAATTCACTTCTTTGATCACTAGTTCAAGTTGTAACTTTGTTCAAGAGTGATTTGCGTAGAAACGGGATCTTCCGATTAAAAACTTGTTAACGTTAATTTTAACGTAACGTGAGTTCACATTTTGTCATCCTCAAAACGTGAGTTAATCGAAAGATATAAATAACGTTTTTAGAACATTATTTGCATCAACACTATTCACCATCAAAAAACACTGTTCATTAAACTGTACCTACTATTCATAAAAAAAGTCAAATCTTCTTTTGATTTCGAGCATCAATGGCACACCATATGGCGGGCTATAATGGAAGAGCATCGAGCATGTATACAGATTTACAAAAAGGTCCATAAAGAGACGGTGAGATCTGAATTAAGGATGGCAATTGTTCAGGAAAGTCTTGAGATTGATATATATGACATCAAACAAGTACTTGCGCAAAGACGAGAACACTCGGGTGTTAGAGCTTACCGAGTGGAAGCGGAGCAGAGGCGTGAAGAACTGAATCGAAAGATTGAAGAACTGAAGAATCAAATTCAGTCTGTCATTCGGAATCCCAAATCTCCTGTTAAAATGCCTCAAACAGTAACAACAGACGTCTGATCAAAACAAAAAGAATACGAAAAAAGGAGGAGTCGGTAAAGATCTTACAATAGCATCACATGAGCAAAAGCCTATATGTCTAACAACATGCTGGTCAAAGCATAAAGTGCAAAAAAGGTTTAAAAAGGGGTTTGGTTGTGCCTTGAATAAGAGTAAAGGTCTCGTTTGGGTCTCAAACATTGTGTTGCCAATAAAAAGAGAAAGAAAAGGAAAAGGCCTTTCGTGTGGACAAAATCGAAGTTTTGTGTTGTCATTGATGGCGAGCTCAATTGTGACAATAGATTAGCAAATTATAAACAGCCATGCCAACACTTTCTGATGTTTGATTATGACCCAAAAAAGGGAGAACTACAAGTCAAAACATGGGATCCCGGAATCACGTGAGGCAAGATTTTGGAGCAACACCTTGAAGACAATGTGTTTTTTCGGGGCGGAGTAATGATACGATCTTTGGGATAATTAATTATGAAATTAGATAAGTATTAGGTTATTATATTTGATTATTAGATATGTTTTATTTAGGTAAAGATAAGGATATGCATTGTTTTACAAGAATATGGTTATTTTATAAAGATGATTAGGGTTGTAATCTTATTATGTGGAATGATATGAATATTGATTTGGTTATTGATGAAGGATTTCTGGCCAAGTTTTAATATTTATAAAGTCTCATCTACCTAATGCACTAACGGGCAGTGTACCCGGTCGTGTGTAGTGTAGTATTCGGTAAAGCCAAGGTCGTCCCAAGAGCTATGCGTGTGGATCTAATCTAAGTTATAAATGTCACAGATTTTAAAGGGGGTGTTATGATTTGTTTAATTAAACTAAGAAATGAAATAAAAGTACGAAAGCAAATAAAGTGGAATAGATAATCAGTAGGGAGAAACGTGCTAGCATAATTACTAATCTTGCTATGCCATGATTAAGTTTTCTAATTAATGTTTTCTATCGCTTCATATGGGGGTTCAAGTCGCTAGACTCCTAGGGTCAATTCATCTAGCTTATTTTCCATAGCGTCCTATTCCGTAACCAAATGATTACAAGAGTTCGTAGGTTTACCCTACAGAAGAGTCATTAAGTACCGCTATGATCTAAGATTTATTCTATGAAACCCGACCTGTCAGAACTTAGGTTCCCCCTAACTTCTTAAGCACTTATTTTTTGTAGGTGATCCTTTGGTCCATTCTCACGCAAGATAATGGTAGTCCTATGGTCAATTCTTAACATTACTCGTAACCTATTCTGCTAGGGTCCTATGGTTAATTCTCCTAGTTCCTAGATACTACCAAACCTCCATGCTACCGAAACAAGGGTGTCCGCGAATAAACAAAGAAAGCATACATATAAAGCGAATATGAAAACGAGAAAACTACATCAAGGCAATAACAATTTCATAATTAGGCTAACACCAAAGGTGTTTAGCCGCTCATATTAATAAATGCAGGAAATTCAATGTTTAACATAGTAATGAACGACATCGAATTAAATACACAAATGTAATATGAAATACTAAAACTTATGTATAGATTGGCGTGAATTCTCCCTTGGAAATGATTTGTATGCTTCTGAATATCGTCCTACTTGAAGCCCTAAAACATTCTCTGGTTCTTAAGTGGTGAAAAGATATGTAAAAATACGACATTAGGGCTTGTATTTATAGCCTCGACTATGTTACGACATAACCACTAGGGTTAGTTACGCCGTAACCTTTGAATCTAGGACGATCTTATCCTCAGTGATGATATTACGGTGTAACCTAAAGATAGGTTACGATCGTAGAACTCTCGTTAACTAGTTTACGCCGTAACCATGCAAATGGTTACGTTGTAACTTCTTGAACCACAAAATTCTTCTAAGTCTTGGAAATATATATACGGCGTAACCTATGTATGGGTTACGCCGTGACCTTGATCAGCGTTGACTTTGGTCTTCTAGTGTAAATCCTTATTACGGCGTAAGTAGAGTAGGGATTTATGCTGTAACACTTGTCTGGTTAGCATACTCTTGTGTATTTGCATTAATAACCTTCCAAATCCGCGTCTCTTTGTTTCTATGCTCATTATTTACCTAAAAACGAAATATAAACGAATAAGAGTATATATTCAAGTAAATTGATACAAATGATGAGCATATTAAGGGGAAATTGACACTAAAATATCAGGACTATTTGATGTCATCAAATATCCCCACTTGAACTCTACTTGCCTTCAAGTAGACCTTATCAGAATCATTCTAAAAAAGATATCTCCCAAAAGACTTTGGAAAATATGAATTTAAAAATTTCCTATGCTAGAATTTATCAAAGCCGAACACCTCACAAAACGGGAACAAAACACTCATACTCTCTCTATTCTAAGTGTCAATTTCGAGGTGGTCACTCATTGCACGGTCGTAGCATGTATTCTATCATAGGCTTGGCAGTTACACAAATCTCCACCACTGGAGCTAAGGTCAAGACAATCCTTAAAGGCAATGTTGGGTGAACAATTTTTATAAGGCTAGGGTGAATTGTCATTACTAACATGTTACGGCGAAGGCGACAAAGACCATCGATACATGACCAAATCTATGGCCAAGCCACCAAGGACTGCTCACTCCCTCACCTAAACATTATTCATGACTAAAGGGTAGGATAAGACATGGGATGCACAAAAATGGTGAAAAATAAAAATAAACAAACAAATAGTCTTAGCTTATAACCAAGTTATCACCACCCACCGTCCATCCAAAGTCCAAGCTTCAAGACGCAAAAACCGGATCATGATGTAATAAGCTAGTGTGCCAATGTAGATGTCATATAGCGAGGTGCACACTAACTTGGTCTTCAATAAATAGTTGATGTAGATAAGCCACCAACTTCAATCATCAATCAAATGTGATCGAGGTAGGTTCCTCGATTCTAGTCCAATAAGCTCCAACACTAAGGAATAGTACTAATGATAATTGCACCATCCTTTATACAACATATAAATGAATAAAAACTAATATATATATATATATATATATATATATATATATATATATATATATATATATATATATATATATATATATATATATATATATATATATATATATATATATATATATATATATATATATATATAGAATCTGGATCGATTGAGAAGGTTTTTATTTTGAGAAGATTGAGAAGGTTTTCAAAAACGATAGATTTTTAACTTTGATTCATGTTATTCAAGCGTAAAACTCATTTTAATGTGATTAAAATTGAAAATGTGTAAAAAAAAATTGAATCAATGTTAAAAATCTCTCGATTTTGCGATATATGTAGAATACTGAATCATCTGTACAAATTTAATGAATCATCATCATAACTCGATTTTAACAATGATTTGTGAATCAAATTTGTAATTTATAGATTCGATTCACCATAAAATGATGTTTTACTTGTGAATCAAATCAAAAACATGAATCAGTTTGTTCAAACGAAGATTTCTCAATCTTCTCAAAATAAAAACCTTCTCAATGGAACCGGATCCTATATATATATATATATATATATATATATATATATATATATATATATATATATACTAGACTTCAAAGCCCGCCCAATGGGCGGGCATGACTTTTAATTATAATTTGTATGATTTTAGTTAACTTAAAATCATGTTTTAAGTTTGTTATATTAAATACAATAAAATATTCTAAGCCTGCCCGATGGGCGGGCATGACTTGTAATTATAATTTTGATGGTGTTTGTTAACGTAAAATTATTATTAAGGACGCCGATTTCATGGACGTGAAAAAAAGCATACCCCAGATGGCAAAAAAACAAACTTAAACCGAGTACAAAAACCATAGAATGAAATGCATCACCTGATACAAAAAACTCGTCTGACCCATGCCTTTTAACTTCAGTGGCCCATCTTAAAGTGACCCGTCTGACCCGTGTTTTTTTAGTGGAATGACCCGAGCCTCTATTCGTAATTATAATTTTGATGGTGTTAGTTAACGTAAAATTATTTTTAAGGACGCCGATCTCATGGCCGTGAAAAAAAACATACCGCGGATGGCAAAAAACAAACTTAAACCGATTATCCCATTTCCGGAAAAGCATCTACTTACATTTAAATCGTTAGTTTAAGAGTACTTTCATTGTAATTATCTGATATTTTCTTTTTTCTATGTCTAGATCTCTAGAACTTCTATCCTTAAATCTGTAAATGGCCCTTATGGCCGTATCCATGTAATAACAATAGCTGGCAACTTTTTACTAATAAACACCACGTTTTAGTTATACCGTTTGACCCCCTGCAACTTAACACCAATAATTAGGACAGTGAGATAACACTTTCTTGCTTTGGAACTAAAATATGAACTCATATAACAATAAGAATGAGTGTTGTGTTTACATTATTTTCAGTAAGAATTAACATACTTCTACACATAATTAACTTACTCAAAAAGTTACAGAAAGTGAATAATCTCTACACATAATTAACAGAAAATTGCTATTGGTCTTGTGTTTCTGACCCATTTGAAGTTGTTCTACAAAAGGTCGTTTACAGGCAATGTGCTAAACACAGGTCTGTCTTTATCATTAGTTGCAGTATTAGATCCGCCATTGTTAGTGTTACTACCATTCTTTCTATGAGTTCTTGCTTCCTTAAGCATACTTATCACATCTCTCATGGACGGTCGATCCTTGGGAAGCTTTGCAGTACAAATTAGGGTTATAACAACATCTCTTCTACATGTTTGCAGTTTCCTACATTCTCATCTACTACTTCTCTTAACGGTTTTTTATCCCGTATTTTCCTCCTGACCCATTCGACAATATCTACTGAATCCCCAAATTCTGGCTATATTGGTTCTTTTCCCATTATCAGTTCCATTAGAACTACCCCGTAGCTGTATATGTCACTCTTCTCATCGACCTTTAATGTGTACCCGTATCTGCAATAAATAAAAATTACTCGTCAATTAACCCGATAAGTAAAAAAAAAGATGTGAAAAGACGCAATAAAACTCACCAGGGGCAATGTAACCGTAAGATCCAGCAACCATCGAAACTGTCTCATTTTTCTTCATCATCTTTGCCAACCCTTGTGATACAGAAACTTAGACAACAGCTAAAAAGAAGGGATCATATGATATTGGAAATGTAGGATCATGTAATAAAGCATGGAGCAAAACAATTTCATTAATGCTTTACGAAAATGTGGTGTAAAACAATATGAGGAGAGTTATTTTGTATAGAAAACTTATCTTCCTCCATAAAAATTAATATTGGTACCTCTTGAGACGTTAGCACCAACTGATACATCCGCAGATAGTGCAAAAGCATGTGCTATCAATGCTGAAATAAGTCCAGCCGGTGTCGCTGCTATACCATCAGTTAGTGTCCCTGCAAAAATAAAATAAAATATCAGTTTGTTAACCCACTTTTATTTATCAGAAAAGATCACTTACCAAAAGCTCAATTTGTATCAGATATACTGCTGACACAAAAAATCACCCCTAAGTCCAGGTTACATTTCATCACATCCTAAGGTATTTGAAACAGTAAAAGACAACGAACACTTTGATCCGTTATGACTCATGCAGCAAGTTTAACTGGTGTTTGTGACTCACTGTTGCTACAAAATTTAAAGGGGCGTTTGGGTCAACATGCAAAGTATTATGTATTTTAATCAGACATGTAATAAAAATGACATGTTTCACTGTTTCACCTGTATTGACCAATTGATTGACCCACCAATCTTTTTCAGATTTTTCTTTTTGGCTTTTGACCATAGTCGCCCAACTCTTTTTTAAATGCATTGAACCTCCTAAATTGTTTTATTTAAATAGTTATACACTTAAAATAAATATATTTTGTTTCTAAAATCAAAATTAGCACTAACTACTGATAACTATTAGAGTATTAAAAATGGCTAAAAAAGTGTTACTTTGTGAAGCAGAACTAACAAATGACCCATTTTCATTTACTACAACATTAATCCATTTGTTGCATAAATCGAATACTGCAAAAAACCCTTTTGAGCCCTCTTTAGCAACAATAAGCCTAACAGCATCAGGGGCTGAAGCAAAATGCGCGGTTTGCATCCTTTGCTTAACAACCTGCATAACATGTTGAACATTAAGCAACAAAGCAAAGTAATACATACAATATGAAGAGTAAACTAAAAAAATACCTCAGTTGTTACACGTATAATAGATGAAGCAGCTCCTCCAATAGCACCAACAGTCTATACAGTAAGTTCAGAACAATTCATATAAGATACAAAATCTGTGAAGACTTGTGCTAATTAGTTCAAATGATCACCCAAATCCCGTTCTACCCATATATTACTTATATACATAACAACACCAATGAGTAGGCATACAGAGGGAGCTCACCAGGTGAGCCAAGGCACAAAAATTCTCAGGGTAGTTCTTCAGTAATTTTTGCTTGGTAGGTTCATATACACCAATAAATATGGCTGATGCACTGAAGAATATTAAGAAGATTTAATCAACATTTTCCATAGAATAGGAAGTATTATTTAAGTTTTAGACAGAGGTTACATATGGTAATAGCCTGCAAGATTTCCAGCCAGACCAGAGTACAAATCCTTAAAAATAATCTGTCCTCCACCATGATGTATCTAACATGAAACAACACATATATAAAAACAATAAATCTTAGACATATATAATCTAGGATATAACACTGTACCTGCTTGAAGTCGAGTTTAGATCGTATCAAGTGGATATAAAGCAGCTTTGACTACAACTCCAGCTGGAACTCCAGCTACAGCACCCTCTGCAAAACGAAATATACTTTTACATATTTGTTGGTTTCCCTTTCTAAAATGCGCACCTAAATACCCCGATTTCAGCCCAGCCTCCAACACCCAAACTCACCCAATTCAGACTCCAAACCCACCCATTTGAGCCCCTAACATACACGTTTTACCACCCATTTCAGCACCCGAACGCATCGAGTTAAGTTTCCGTTTCAGTACCCAAAAGCAACCAACTTAATCCCCCACTTTAGCCCTCATCACTGTCTTCATCCCACTTAATACCCTCTTCATTCTCAGAAACAACTGCATCCCTTTTATCACTTTCTTCTCTTTCCACGTCCGATATTTTATTGTCGTCAAAACTGCAATCTATTTCGTGCACTGCCTCCATTTTTTCATTTGCCCCAACATGATTTAGTGTCTGCAAATTATCATCTCTTGTACAAATGTTTTCTTTCTTTTTCACCACTTCATCATCAAGAGCCTCCTCTGTGTTTATCTTATCTACAACCTGCATAGATTCTTCATGTAATAATTTCTCACTATGATATAGTGTTTGTTTGTGTTTAATTTCATCTTCCTTAGAAACTGTTTCCCATATCTTATCATTCTCATCCTGCTCAGACGCCTTAACTGATTCCTTCTCATTTTCTTCCCAGTGGAAAGTATCTTCAACTATTCTTTCATGATCCTCTTACTCTTCCTCTTGCTCTTCACCCTGAACTACAGATATCTTAGGAAGGTCTGATTGAGTAATTTATTTTTTTATCCTGTTCTTCGATCACCTTTAGTTCCTTCTCATGTTCTTTATCGACCGCTGCCCTAAGTCCAACATCAGAAACTTCCCAGTCATAAGACGTTAATCCAACGTCGTCTACTTTCCCTCCGTTACCATCTTCAAATCGGTTTTCAGGAACCACTTTCTCATTGTACCCAACTACTTGTATCCTAGGTTTCATATCAATATCTTTTAGCTGAATTTCTATCAGGTTCTCATACAATTCATTTTCATCTGAATCATTTGGTGCTTTACTTTCTTCATGCTGCTGGCCAACTAAAAACTTCTTTTCTGGCTCTCTTGGATTGCAAGTCTTATGAGGTACAATTGGTTCCTTTAATTGCTCTTGTTCCCTATCAGACCTATCAATTGGTTCTTTTCTCACATCGTCTTCCTCCAATCCATGAAGCACGCTTTCTTGAAAGCAGACATAAAATTCATTATAATTAAACACATTCAAGTCCTCCATGTTCAACTTAATCCTGAATAAAACAGCACACAATGAAAACATGCTTCTCATAAAACCCGTCTTAAATTCCAACAAAGTGCATATGCTGCATAAGCATTGAAATAAGCGGATCCAGCGAATATCACATTCCTAATCACTAATCAAGAAACCAGACTTTAATTACCAATAACTCGGCCCCTACCCCCAAATCACCAATAAATACTAATCAACCAAAGCATTCACACTTTCATAAATGCTATTGGCGCAAACACTACAAATTCGCTATAAACACGTCTAAAGTCAACAAATTCATTTCAAACAAACAAATTACGCATTTCAACAACAATAAACACTATAATGAACCAAATAAGCCTAAAAGCTAATGTATATACCAAACGTCATCAGACAAATCATCCGCAGCACCATTCAAGCTCTTAAACAGCTCGTCGTACTCAACGGCGAAATCGAGACCATTAAAACCTCCAAAAACCTCATTATAATCAAACTTAGACTTCTTGACATCAAACCACATGTCACCGGAGTCAGCCGGAAGATCTAATGTACTGGCATTTAGTATGTGATCCTATGGAATTTAAACTAATTAAGCCCCTCTGAAATGAATGAAACGCAAGAACCTCATTTACCTTACTGTTAATGTTGCGGATCTTAGCTTTTAAAGAATCAGAATATTTGTTCCACTTGGAGATATCTCCACTCTCCTTGCAAGCACAACCTTCCTTTAAGGTTAACCAACAGTCTGCAATTTCACTCCTGATTCCTTTAGGTGCACACTTGTTCTTTGATAGTATAAATGTGTCCTCGGCTGGATCGGCATGAGGATTGATGTCTAGATTTAGGGGATTCCCCTTCCCTTCCCTGGTAGATTCTCAAAATGGCTCTCCTCCATGGACTGCCAAATTCTTCACTCCACAACATTGATAATATTGGTTTCTCAAAATCTATATTTATTAACCTGAACCTGTTTTAACCCATTACCCAACCACCCATCTAGCCACCTCTAATAGGAATTGTTTAGCAACTCAAGCAGCTACATTCTAACCTATCAGTTTAATGGACAGCAAGTTGGAACCTACAAAACTGCTATAGCCAAAAAGAACGGGATGAAAGTCATATATATCATATATGAAGCACAATAAAAGACAGGTAAACATCTAAAGCAAGAATACTGACCTCCTTTGCGAGATCTAGCTTTATAGGCATATTTTCAACTTTTTCTGCAACCAACATTGCTTCAAGCCACCACTCATCTTTTGGACAGGTGTCCATCGGGCTTTCATGTATAATCTCCTGACTTTCATATTTTTCCCCTGTCTTATAAGAGTCAGGTAACACATCTGGTGGAACTGGATGCAAGGGAGATCGATAACCTAAGACCATCAATCAATCAAGTGGTGAGATACACCGATATTTAAAAAAATATGAAACTTGAATAGAATTAACATTTAATTATTCAAGGTGAATCTGCTCAACCTCTGCAGTCAGGATCATAACACTTCTGATAATAAGCAGCCCTTTGTAGGTCCACCACGTACATCACTGAAACAGATGACAAAACCAATTCTTAATATTGCACGATATTTAAATTAGTTTACTGGCAGTACTAACAATATATCCGATAAAGCTAACAGTATTAACTTTCTTGAGCCTAACAGTATTAAATAACAATAATCCAAATAAGAAGAGGAGTACCCAATAACCTGTTCACAATCAAACAAATGAATCAATTTATTTTCTATAAAATAACAACTCACAAACATGGCAAATTAGAATAATGCATAATTTTAATTGATAGATCAAAAAAACATTACATGGGATGTCAAGCATTCATGGTTGTAAACCTGTGCAAAAGTTATTATAAATATTATATAGCTCATCATTGATATTAACCTGCACATGAAATCAGATAAGGAAAAAAGAATATTGTGTGTGTGATAATGAGATGAATAAGTTATATTATGGTTTTGAGGAAAAAATACTCCCCATAATGAATGGACAAATATTATAAACAACATAGGAAAAACCCTTGAACATCAATGTTTACTTGCAAACCTGTGATGAAGAAAACACAAAAAAACCATAAACTGATCATTAGAGGAGATTGTGAGGAAAAGGAACAGTAGGGTTTTTGAGAAAAAATATATTATGAATGAGGTGTGGTTTTTTTTACGTATATGTTTTGATTAGGGTTGCCTAACTTATAGGGATCCTAATAATTATCTCATATCATAGGTTTATAGATTTGGGTTTGCAAGATAGAATCAAAAAAATGTGTTGGTCTAGTGGTAATCAATACATGTAAACCTTATAAACAACTCAAGTTCGAATCCTATTAGTGTCTATTTTTTAAAAATTCGGATTTAAAAGTCAACTGTCGAATTAATGTGGTCAAACTTTGCTGACATGGCATGCTTAGGTGGAATAAGAGCATGATTACTCATCAATCCAGCGCTTATTCATCAATCATGCATTTGATGACGTCATACGCATCCTGTTATATATATATATATATATATATATATATATATATATATATATATATATATATATATATATATATATATATATATATATATATATATATATTTCTTTTTCTCTATTTTTTTCATACAATATTTACAAATAAATCATCCCCCCACTTAAGATGAATCATATATGAGGAATATGGGGGGTCTTCAATGATCTTCAAATTTATGTCTTCAACGTAGGCGTAATTCCCGAGTCTCTTTAACCAAACCTCAAACTTTAGCAAACAGTGACTTTCCAATCATAAACTAAGACTACACGGTAGGCTAAGGCGAATAGGTGTAACGAAACAATACATTATATAGGTAAAGAAACAAAAAGAAGGGCTCAGAAGGGTGTATCTAGGGGTATCTTGCACTAAAGGTGAGTGCAACAAAAGGGTTTAAGACGAGGGTTGAAAAGTCGAGGTACCTAATTGATAAACGCACATAATTAAACACATATGGGATATTTGGTGTAAATCCTAAAACGTTGCCTTCTCAAAATGTCCCTCCTAAATGTATCAAGCTAACTCGACACACTACTCGTCTATGGTCTAGAAATGATGTAAAAGCCAAGTTCTATAGTTTACAATACTACTGGTGTCACACCTCGCCAAGGCAGAAACGCGAGTGCAGCATCATGGATATCATCACAACACATGGTGTCTAAATAGAGAATTACTACATGCAAATAAATAGAGCAAAGTACAGACACAAAGTGTTGTAACGATACCCCAAAACAAGATAACCAAAACAATCTCCAAAGGTATCTTCATTAAAACATAAAGTACTAATGAAAGACGTCTAAGTATCACAATCAAAATCCAACTTATTCAAATTAAAAACATAAAGATAAATCATCCAGAAATGCAACTAAGTCTCGTCTAGTCGCTCCCTTCTACCTTAGCCTTAGAATGCTCACCTGAAAATAATACTTAAAAATGTCAACATAATGTTGGTGAGATTCATAGGTTTAAGACACACAACATATCTCGGATACCAGTTCACTGTGATTATAAAACATAGCAGGACAGTAAAGGTAGTTATCATACCACTAGCATGTAATCATATATAACCAACCAATTAACAACGGGACGGAACGTGCCCATGATCCAAGTACACATTAATTGGGACGGAACGCGCCCACCGATCCAAGTTAATAATAATGGGTAAATCATTACCCTCTGATCGGACCACACAGAAATAATAGTGAGTAGAGCTACTAGAACTACTACTCTCCAAATGGATAATGGGAGCATAGCTACCCTCCAAATGAACCACACAGAACCACCACACAATAACCTCATAACATGCACACACGTATAATAACACTTACAAGTCCATGCATTTACGACCACATAATCACAGTAACTCAAAAATAATTTAACACAAGCATCATTCCCATCCCAAGTTAAAACAAAGTAAAAATGGGACTATGAAACTCACCTCAACCTTGCAGCTTCCAAATTCTCAATTCACAAATCTATTCAAACAAAACAATATCACATTACACGCGACCAAGCTAAAATCTATAGTCCATGTAACACACATATGATGGATGTCTAAGGTTCATATAACCCACCATGGATCACTGATGACATCAAATAAGTACATATTATTAGCATCATTATCCCGTTTATATTGCTCATTTTATACTATTATGTGTGAGATTTGGTACTTAATCATTTACTTTTGTAAATCTCAGTAATATCGGAGCAATTGGAGAAAGTTATGGAAAAAGATGTTTTTTGGAGCAAAAACGAAGATATTGAAGAATGCCTACTGATCAGACACTCAATACGGCGTATCAACGCTAATTAGATACGCCGTATCCATATACTTAGAAGAGTTCAAGACCTTGCCTGACTTTGATGCATACGGCGTATCCATCTTTGGGAATACGCCGTATATGAAACTTGGTCGATTTGAAGAATACGGCGTATCGGATTCTATGAATACGCCGTATAGAAGCCCTAGATATTTGAAGACCAAGACGGGATTACATCGAATGCGGCGCATCCTATCCTTGAGATACGTCGTATATGAGCCTTAACCGATAAATCAAGTGAAGAATCGAAGCCAAATGAAGAAATAATGTTTACGTAACAACTTTAGAAGATGCTTCACTGTTTTGGTCATAAAATATTCATCCGGACTCCGTTTTAGTTGATTCAAGCGGCCACGCGAAGAGAAAAAGAAAATCTATCTGATTCTGAAGGAGATGCGGCGCATAGGATTTCTAGATGCGCTGTATCGGGGTCGTAACAGCAGACTGCATATTTTTGGTAAACTTGGAGGCTACTCTTCCTTACCCCTATAAATACCACAGCCCTATGGACGATTTTATGATCACCAGAAGGACCATTATCAGTTGGGGACACCCCCAACTCGTCCCCAACACCTCCTCGAAGATCGATGAAGAACATCTCAATACTTAACGTCATGTATCATTCGGTTAGCATAAGTATTTTATTCATGAATTCTCTATGTTTATTCGCAATGTATACTCTATCTTTTACAGAGATTAAGGGCTAACACCCTTAGGTGTTAGTCATTTTTATGAAGTTTTATTAGTTTTTATGTTTGTGTTGATGTGTTTACTTTGTTATTGGATTGGGTGCTTATCGATAAAAACTCGTTTATTGCTTATAACTAGTAAAAGTCTATGTAACTAGATTATGAACTTATTGGTTTAATATTGTAATTTAACTATCTGTAATTGTGGTTACTTTAATTGAATCATAAGTGTAGTAATCCGAATCCTATATAGACGGCTTAGAGGGAACACACCGGAACCGTGCCTCATGCAACTATTAGGACTAGTAGCGCGTAATGCCAAACTAGGTTAGACGGTTTAAAGCAATAAGTTAGTATTGATGCTAGATAGGTCACTATGATCATGTCCTCTTTCCCACCACGATGGTAGGTTATTTAATCGTGACATGATTGATAATCGGATTGGCGGCAAAACAATTGAATGAATTAAAACAAGTAGACATAAGCTTATATAACTATAAGATGGATTAGGCTTGGCTAACCCGTTCTTCTTTATATCGATCTATCTTTAGTTTAGTTATTTACTTTCCCGTATTTAGTTTATATAACACACAATATCGTGGTAGCCTCTCAGGCTAAACCCCCTTATCTTTAATTGCTTTCTAGGATAGGATAGAATAGTTAGATTAATAATTAGAATACCTTTAGATCATTTTAGCTTCGCTCCTAGTGAACGACCCTTGCTTACCTAGAAACTATCTACATTGATCGGGTACACTGCTCGTGAGTGTTTAGAGTCTATAGGTTAGTTCGGCAATAAATAAATTTAAAACTTGGTAGTTTATTATAGACCAAAAAAAACACATCAATCACCTAGACTCCATACTAATCATCACCCAACACTTACATTCACTAAATCTCTTGAATAAACTTTTTCAGAAAACGCAGATTTTTAGGGTACTTTCACCCACATAAAATCACAACAAAATAAGTTCCACAACTCACACCAAAAATCCACCATGGTCCTCCATGAGCATAAAAGCTTCTCCTAGAAGGCCATGCACTAAAAACACACACAAGTACCCAATGAAAAATCAAACATGACAACTATCCAGATTCGGATCCGAACGCACACAAAAAAGTTTTAACCTCATAGACATACTTTCACAACTTAGTATCGTCTAATTTTCGCGTGTGAGTCAAAGATAATATAGAACTCAATTCCCACAGAAGGGCTAACCCAAATTACACTTTTAAAGCCACCATTGACCTCAATACTTTTACCTTAATTATGTCCCGGTTTAATAGTTTTGACACCTTAAATTAGAAAAATAGTTTGACTGACTTCCCGACCTCAAAATTGATCGTGGCCGGACTTTTTGAAAATCTCTTTCTCTGAAGTACAACTTAGACTCAAAATACGTAATCTAACTCATCTCTATCTATTAAATATCATCGAATCTTTACAGCCTTACAATTATGTCAGAAACTTAACTCATTAATTAACAAGTTTTAAACCCTAACCTCTTCACCAATCATCATAATATTACTAATTAATGACCCCAACATGTTTTATAACGTTAATTTATAGAATTAAACATAAATCCTAATCCATCATATTATTGTTACGTGAATTATAATAACTAATTAAACATAAGTATTAAAATTTATACATTGATCTTGACTTTTAGGCTTCAAAAATAAAACCCTAAAATTTTCTTCTCCCTTGTCCCTTGGTTTGGCCGATTTCTTCAAAAGGAGGAATGAGGGGTTTTGATTTTGTATTTATAATGCCCTATGGATTATTCTATGTCCTCCTTATAATTGGTAAGTGTATTTGGGATCAAATTTGGTTTTCTAATTCCCCTAATCCCCTAGTTTCGGTCGCCCCCCCCATATTAATATATTTTTATTTTTTTATTAATTTAATTATTACACTTAAAACCTTGTACTCTTGATATTTTATAAAAACCCACACCGAAACCTAACGTCTTACGCGATAAACTTTCATTTTTACGACAACCCGGAAAAATTATCATTTTCAAAACAAAGTTTCCAAAAATAGATTTTCACACACTCTGAAAATATAACCCATGAAAACAACCTCCACGTAACTTACTAACGCTCAAATACTTGAACGGAGACTTGTTACGCAAAACCACAAAACACCAAAACTACGCAAGTCATTTCTATACCACCAAGGTGATCAAAAGGAACTTATCCAAAATCAATACCACTCAAATCATAATAACAACCTCACACCAAGGGATTTAGTGCCAACACACGTACCTATCACACATATACCGCACATATACCACATAATACACACCAAACAAAAGTTAGATAGATTGAGACTATTAGTCAAACTAACCTGCTAAAATCACGGTTGTTACATCATCCCCCACTTAGGGAAATCGCGTCCCGAGATTTAATAGCTCGTCTCACCAACCTCCTCAGCAAACAACTTCGGGTACTTGAACCTCATCTGATCCTCACGTTCCCAAGTAAACTCAGGACCACGCTTGGAATTCCAACCTACCTTCACCAACGCTATCTTACCACGCTTCATACTCTTGACTCTCGGTCCATAATCTCAACAGGTTCCTCCACAAAATGAAGATTCTTATCAATCTTAATCTCATCTAATGGCACATGCAAACTAGCATCCGCCAAACATTTCTTCAGATTAAACCGCTAAGACTTAAACCGCTGAGGGCTAAACCGCTGAAACCAGAACCGCTAAATCCTGAACTGCTACGATCTAAACCGCTAAAAGTTAAACCGCTGAATCCTGAACCACTGATTCACAGAGACCTAAACCGCTATATGGTTAAACCGCTGAAAGTCTGAACCGCTAAGACCAGTCAAGCCGCTATTACAAAACGACAACCCGCTAGCAACAGAAACTGACAAACCGCTATCACAAGTGGACAACCCGTCCTTTTCAGTACGTTTTGTCCTTTTCCTAATATGGTTAGAATCCAAATCGCTAACATGTCAAACTGCTGGAAACTTTACCCAATGAAACTCAAACCGCTACAAAGAATCCTTCAACGCAAGACAAACCGCTACTTAGAAAACTCGTTCGAAGTTCAAACCGCTACCAAGAAAGACTTCTAATCTTCCACTAACTAGCACGAACACAGTTTTATGTTGTCAAGGAAGATGAGAAACAACTTTTTGAACATAAAAGTACAAATATTACATGAATTGAACCACAAACAAAGATCAAACTAAGGTTTTCTTCACTACTTTGTACGACCCAAAAGAAACCAAAAATCTACACCATGAATCTGAATATGCTCTTATACAAACCTAACCATGGCTCTTGATACCAATAGTAGCATATTCATAACAATTTAAACACACGTATGGTTGAGAATTTGGCCGAATGTATTAGAGAATTTAGAGAGAGAAAGTGAGTTGGGAACTAGAGAGAGAAATGAGAGAATATATTAGTTGAATGTGTGAGAAGTTCCAACCCTCTCCCTAGGTGGAGAGGGGTATATATACTACATAATATTTGTGCCCCTAGTGGGCTGTGGAGCGAGCTGACAGTGGGTAAAGACCCGACTCACTCCACAAGTTCTATATTACCTAATCTAATACTAGTAATAATATTACTGATAATCCTACGAGCTATTAAATGCTAATGTCTACTCGGGGTGACCGAGTCTTCAACTGAATATTTATATTCCTAACATTTTATTTCAACTTATGACTTATATTTTATCTGAACTCTTTGAAATTGACTTTGAACCTTAGGACATTATTTTGAGATGATGACTTGTTTTGAACTATATATGTTGTACGTATTAGATATAAAGTCTCCCATGTTCGGAGCAGTGCAATGTCTCCCATGTTCGGAGCATTCTTGACAATAATTCTCGCCATGTTGGTGAGTGACAAATAATTCTCGCCTAGATGGTGGAGTGACAATGTCTCCTATGTTCGGAGTAGTACAAAGTCTCTCTTGTTCGGAGCAGTCTTTATTTATTATGTACATGGCATTTTTATTATGAACCTAATGAGCATGTGTGTTTGACTGTAAGACGTAAAATTTTCTATCCACTGATTGTGAAACCATAGGTTACAAGTCTTGTATGGGCAGGACTTGTAACTGAATGGTTTGACACTGCCTCTACCATTTGGACCTTTTTCAAAAAATTTGGACTTCTTTTGAATAAAACCTGTACACTCACCAACCGTTTTCATAGTTGACCCGTTTTCTCATGCATTTCAGGTGATCGCCAGTAAGTGTATTTTATGAAGACATTAGCACTAAGGAGTCTTCATCTATCATGTCTAGTTGTATGAAATAAAATGTTATCTTTTGGAAACAAACTTTTATGTTTCAAATGGCGTTGTTAAAACAATGTTGTATTAATGTACTGCTTCTTTAAATTTAAATTATGGTATTGTACTATATCACTCTGCGCTGTATATTGGTTTCGTAGCACCCCAGGACCCGAATGCTTCCGCAATACCACATTTTTGGGGGTGTTACACATACTTACCCATTAATTAACACAATTATCTATGTGTAAAATAAAATGACTTCTAAATGTTCATCATACCAAAACCACTTAGACAAAGTGCACATATGGCAAACAAATAGTGTGACAAAGAAGTGAGACTATAGATTCATGCAAACCATTATAACATTTAGGAGCATGTACCATTTAGGCTATTCTACGGAAAGACTCAAAGAATGTCAACAAAAAACACGAGCTATCAGTTATAGAAACATCATATAAAAATGACATATCATGAGTTAACAAGTAATATGTAACAATTGTGTTAACATAAAGCATATAAGCATGCAGACAAAACCTTTCCAAGGTTTACTTATTTGACTATCAAATAATGATAACGTAAAGATAATAAATATTAAACAAATAACATGTAATTAACACATGTATGTGTAATGCAAGTAATTCTTGAAAAATCACATCTACTACTTGTTTAATTAATATTCCTATGACAAGGTAAAATATCATCTTTTAATACTCACTTTACGCAAGTATAGGAATACAGATTTTCCAAGTTGGAGAATAAATATGAGTCTATTACTAGCGGTGCTCAATTCAGGCTAAACACGACCATTTTTACCGGTGATTCCACATACCCAACTTCTCTGATGGAAGCAATTTAACCGTTAGGTTAAATTGAGTTTCTAGTGCAATAAATTCTCCAGTAGTCATTCTCATGTCTAAAAGATGGGAATTCCTATTTTTTCCCTATTGAAGTATAAAAAGGTGATAATTCACCAAGACATAATTCAATGAGACTCAACTATATCTATTAAAACTATGGTGATGAAGATGTCATGTTTTACATGGGAATTTAACAAATATGTATTAACAGATTTTAATCTTTGTGTTTGGAATTTAAGGTTGAATGATCTAAGACCAAGAGATGTGTTTGAGAACGTTTTCAAGAAAGTTCTTTGGAACAAGTATCTAAATAAAGTTACCAACTTTTATAGAACTTGTGTATGCTCCAGAGATGTGGATGTGCACAAGGTTTGAGCAAGGTTTGGATATGATGCACGCTTGAAAGAAAACAGATACACATAGTATCTTTCAACAAGTAAGATTATCTCATGTGATCATGCTTAAGTATGACAAAATGAGATGTAATGAGATCTCTTGTAACACGACCGTTCATGTTTCAAGGAGAGAATGATGCATAGGATATACATTATCCTTTTGACAAAATGAAAGCTAAACACATGATTTCTTAGGCATCATATTTTCCTAAATGAAGATATGAACTCAAAGAGTTTGAGTTGTATCGACCTATCCTACATTTACTGGATGAAGACAAGAGGAATTCACTTGAGTTTCTTATGTATACTCCTCAAGATTCATTGTCACTTGGAATGTATGAGGTTGTCTTTGAAATTTGTATTTTAACATATGTTGTTAAAATATTGATTTAAGGTTAGATGAAACTTACGCAGAAGTTTAATGACAAAGTATTACCAATACTTTGATAACTTGTGAAAGTTGTTAGACCCGTTCCCCGGGTAGTGGGACCCCACCCTAGATGAAATGGACCGAGTCTAAATGTGGTGGTTAAGGGGCAAATGGTTATAGTGTTAACTATTAAGTGTTAGTCTGTTATGGCCTAGATGCGGCGCATCTAGGAAGTACATGCGGCGTATGGTAGAATGGAAAGTAGAATCGACCTATTATTGTCCATGCGCCGTATTGGAGAAAGAGATATGGCGTATTGTGGATGCGGCGCATCTATGAAGATAGATGCGGCGCATCGACCTTAAATAAGCAGAATTGACAGAATTGCCCTTGTAGCTAGAAACTTCCCTATTATTCTATAAGATACCACACTCTCCTGTAAAAGAGAGTGTGTTTCTGTGGGTGTCGAACCAAAGAAGAAAGAATGGAAGAGATGATGAGATGATGATGGTTTAATGGTGATAATTCAAGAGTGAAGTCTATAGCTTGTCCTAGCATGGTTATCAAGTAAGTAATGATGTTTTATTAGTGTTTAATTGATGATTAAGAATCTAGGGTTTGTGAACCCTAACTTGGGATTAAAGGGTAAATGGTGTTTTAAGATAATTATGAAGTAATGATGATTATGTGATGAGTTTTTAATGGGTTTAAGTGGGTAAATGATGGGATTGATTATCATATAATCAATATATGATTATATGATGATTAGAAGTGTTAGAGGTTAGTTATGATGGTGTTAACCATGAGCTTAGCTAATGATTATGTATTATATGTTATGATGATATGGTTTAGGATGTAATGATGATGATGATAAAAGATGAAGATGTGAAGATGATGTTAGTGATAGTTTTGGCTTGGACCCAAGGTAAGTAAACCGACTATAAAATGATGTTATAATGACTTCTATGCATTATGTGTCTAGATGATCATATATGCTAAGATTAATGAATGTTTTGTGTGATGTTGTTATGTGTTAGTAAGTGTAAGGTAGTGATGGATTAGGCAAGGTTGGACTAAGGTATGTGTTTATGTTCGATGTATTGAAGGATTATAGGTTATGATGTGTAATGTGAGAATGAATTGTAATGTTATGTTATACCCGCTTTACTTACTAAGCATTCGTGCTTATGGTTAAAGTGTTTAATGTTTTGTAGGCGAAAGTGTTGAGATGAAGGCTCGGATAAGGATTAAGGTTGGATATGCGGTTGGTAGAAGAATGGGTAAGAAATAGATCTAGGTAGACACCGAGCTCAAGTGTTTGAATTTGTACCCCCGCGAGTCAAATGTTGTTTTGTAACGAGTAAGCAAGTGTCTAAATGTATGTCAATAGTCGCATGATGATTTGGTGGTCAAATGGTAATCAAAGTATAGTTTATATGTTTATGGTCAACGTTAAAGGGGTGTTTGGCATAAGCTTGTTTATACCCATTTTGAGTAGTAAACGGGTCGAGTGTCATCGTAACATGTTTGATGTATTAAATGAATGATGTTGTAATGTTTATAGAGTGGAAAAGGTGTCAAAGTGTATTTTGAGGTGTGTGTTGGGTTTATGCAGGTCTTCCTGCTGATGTTCTGTGTCAAATGGGTAGATGCGGCGTATCTAATATGGTAGATGCGGCGTATCAGAAGTTTAATGCGGTACGGCGTATCTACTATAGTAGATGCGGCGTACCAGAGGTTTAAGGTGATGCGGCGTATCACTTTATGTGGATACGGCGCATGGTCTGATACGGCGTATCCCTCAAAGGGATGCGGCGTATCGTCAGTCAGAAGGATTGTCAGGTTGTGTTATAAAGTTTTATGTGAAATGTTTTGAAAGGTGTTCGAATTTATGTTCTTGCAAGTATTTTAAAGGGTTTAATGTAATGGATTTCGGGTATGTAAATGAAGAATTGTATAAGTCCGGTAAAGTCAAGCGTTTCCGCGTCAAAAGTCAAAAATTTTGGTCAAAGCGGGCACGGGGTGTTACAAATTGGTATCAGAGCTTCGGTTTAAGTGAATTAGGTTTCCTTTAGGTTGCCTAGACTTAAACCACTCATAGAAATGTTGGACGTAGGTGTAAGAAATGCGTAAGTTAAACGTTTAAGTTATAAGAAGGAATGTGTGATATGTTATGTGGACCAAAGTTGATGAATAATGAATGTGTCTTATGTGCTAATGTGTATGTGATATAAGTCCAAGGAGGACTTGAAATGTTAAAGTGATTAGTTAGCCGTGCACCTTGGTCGGTGCCGGTGATTGGTTGTGATTTCATAAGTGTATGTTAGCCTAGCGATAATGGAATGAGAATAGGAATGGTATTCGGTATTAGAGACGGGCTAATAAGTAAATTTAAATGTTGATGTTTAAAGTATGGAACATTATAAATGTGCTAATCTATAACGTGAAAAGATAAGATAAGCTAAGGAACTAATGAAGTAGGGTTGGATGATACGAAAGGTAAAGAACGAGATTAATAAATGACAACATGTAATGATTATGACCCGTAAGATGTTAACAGCCAATATATGGTCTTGTTACACATATACACGTCTAATGAATGACGTTAAGGTGGTATAGAGACGAGCTAAGGGTACGTAAGATAACGAGGATAAATGATATGATAGAACGTAATTGATGAAATCGAATGATATTGCTTAAATGCATAAATAACTAAGATAGGATAAATCAAGGCATAAGAACAAGAACGAAATGAGTATGCATAAGGTTAAGGTGTTGACTTAAAATTATTATATTACGGCTAAGGCGATTAGCGATAATTATTAAAAATGAATGCAAGTGTTGCAATTGACGATATATGAAAAGTCTATAAGTAAAAGAGTTGAGTAGACTAACATGTAATGTAAAAGGTGGAAATGATTAACGCGGGTTAAAGAATGTAAGCTAGAGTGAAAAGCGTAACAACGTAGAAAATGCGTAAATAACTAAAACGCGAAAGAAGAACGAATGATACTAATGAATGAATGAAAGTTAACCTATGCAAGGTTTAAAAGTGAAAAGAGTCGGGTGGACTAAAGGGTAAAGTAAGAGGATGAAAATGACTAAAGCGAATGTAGAATGTAAGATGATAAACACATAGAAGTCTGTATTTATAATAAGTAAGTTCATATGCACTATAAGCTTGCGTTCACAAAATAAAATGAATGGAATAGTACGCGTGTGTTAAATGTTAATAGCTTGGATCCAATGTGATAATGTGAAAGTGATAAAGTTTGAATGTAAATGATCCTTCAGGATGGATGTTAAAGGTGGTATCCTTCGGGATGATCAAGTCAATGAATGTTAAAGAATCCTTCGGGATGTGTTAAAGATCCTTCGGGATAAAACGTATTGCCTTCACCGGCAAAGATTGCCTACATCCTTGGCATGTGTAATATTCCCTTTGGGGAAAATGTTAAAGTAAAGTGGATCCAAGCTAGGAAATGAAAAGTTTAAATATGAAAATGAAAATGAAAAGTTAAAACGTGAAATAATAAAAATGCGAGTGTTGTGTCGGAAGTGTATAAGTAGGATGGTTTATGGTTCTTTATTTAAATGGATTGGGACGCCTTTTCATTTGAATAAAGAATTCGTAAATCACCGAACCATGAGTTTGTATTTCTTGATTTACATCGTTTGGGACGCCTCTCCATGTAAATGAGGAAGTACGAATGAATGGGCTTATGTGTTCCCGACATGGCATGAGTAGAGTGAAAGGATAGAAGAAGTAGTCTAGGGGGATTAGAAGTCATAAGGAGCTAAGATAGGTGGATAGACAACGAGTTGAATGACGACCCTAGGTGGGAAATGTCAAGTGATGTATAGGACTTAGGTGTTTAAGTGTGAGTTAAAACGACTAAGGTTTGAAACGATATGCTTGTTGCAATATAAATTAAAGAAAATGTGGATAATGAATGCTAATAAACGCTAACATGGACTAAAAGCTCTATAAATTTTGAGAAGAAAAGCAAAGGCAATGTAACGTATAGTAAAATGTCATTGAGATTAGGGGTAAGGTTGCGATAAAAGTAGAAAATTAACGAATAACTGACTTATAAGAAGTGAAAAAAGGGTATGTAATGTTCAAGTGACACATAGTCCTTGACGAAAAAGTTAATTGGAACTAGTTTGAAAGGTATGTGATACACGTAGGAATGTTAATGGTATGCATTCGTGGCTAGAATTATGCATCGAGCGACATAATGATTGAAAAAGAAATGAAAGAATTGGGAAGTAAGCTAGAAATGAAATGAGTTAGGGTGTGATGTACGCATAGTGGACTTAGAATTGTAATATCACTTAGATCGAGCAATCAAAAGGGGGAAAAGAATGGAAAGTGCTAAGAATGAAGATAGGTGAATTAGTTTTGGTTAGAAATGGACGAGAGATTTCGGGGACGAAATCTAAATAAGGGGGTAGAATTGTTAGACCCGTTCCCCGGGTAGTGGGACCCCACCCTAGATGAAATGGACCGAGTCTAAAAGTGGTGGTTAAGGGGCAAATGGTTATAGTGTTAACTGTTAAGTGTTAGTCTGTTATGGCCTAGATGCGGCGCATCTAGGAAGTACATGCGGCGTATGGTAGAATGGAAAGTAGAATCGACCTATTATTGTCCATGCGCCGTATTGGAGAAAGAGATACGGCGTATTGTGGATGCGGCGCATCGACCTTAAATAAGCAGAATTGACAGAATTGCCCTTGTAGCTAGAAACTTCCCTATTATTCTATAAGATACCACACTCTCCTGTAAAAGAGAGTGTGTTTCTGTGGGTGTCGAACCAAAGAAGAAAGAATGGAAGAGATGATGAGATGATGATGGTTTAATGGTGATAATTCAAGAATGAAGTCTATAGCTTGTCCTAGCATGGTTATCAAGTAAGTAATGATGTTTTATTAGTGTTTAATTGATGATTAAGAATCTAGGGTTTGTGAACCCTAATTTGGGATTAAAGGGTAAATGGTGTTTTAAGATAATTAAGAAGTAATGATGATTATGTGATGAGTTTTTAATGGGTTTAAGTGGGTAAATGATGGGATTGATTATCATATAATCAATTATATGATGATTAGAAGTGTTAGAGGTTAGTTATGGTGGTGTTAACCATGAGCTTAGCTAATGATTATGTTTATATGTTATGATGATATGGTTTAGGATGTAATGATGATGATGATAAAGATGAAGATGTGAAGATGATGTTAGTGATAGTCTTGGCTTGGACCCAAGGTAAGTAAACCGACTATAAAATGATGTTATGATGACTTCTATGCATTATGTGTCTAGATGATCATATATGCTAAGATTAATGAATGTTTTGTGTGATGTTGTTATGTGTTAGTAAGTGTAAGGTAGTGATGGATTAGGCAAGGTTGGATTAAGGTATGTGTTTATGTTCGATGTATTGAAGGATTATAGGTTATGATGTGTAATGTGAGAATGAATTGTAATGTTATGTTATACCCGTTTACTTACTAAGCATTCGTGCTTACGGTTAAAGTGTTTAATGTTTTGTAGGCGAAAGTGTTGAGATGAAGGCTCGGATAAGGATTAAGGTTGGATATGCGGTTGGTAGAAGAATGGGTAAGAAATAGATCTAGGTAGACACCGAGCTCAAGTGTATGAATTTGTACCCCCGCGAGTCAAATGTTGTTTTGTAACGAGTAAGCAAGTGTCTAAATGTATGTCAATAGTCGCATGATGATTTGGTGGTCAAATGGTAATCAAAGTATAGTTTATATGTTTATGGTCAACGTTAAAGGGGTGTTTGGCATAAGCTTGTTTATACCCATTTTGAGTAGTAAACGGGTCGAGTGTCATCGTAACATGTTTGATGTATTAAATGAATGATGTTGTAATGTTTATAGAGTGGAAAAGGTGTCAAAGTGTATTTTGAGGTGTGTTGGGTTTATGCAGGTCTTCCTGCTGATGTTCTGTGTCAAATGGGTAGATGCGGCGTATCTAATATGGTAGATGCGGCGTATCAGAAGTTTAATGCGGTACGGCGTATCTACTATAGTAGATGCGGCGTACCAGAGGTTTAAGGTGATGCGGCGTATCACTTTATGTGGATACGGCGCATGGTCTGATAAGGCGTATCCCTCAAAGGGATGCGGCGTATCGTCAGTCAGAAGGATTTTCAGGTTGTGTTATAAAGTTTTATGTGAAATATTTTGAAAGGTGTTCGAATTTATATGTTCTTGCAAGTATTTTAAAGGGTTTAATGTAATGGATTTCGGGTATGTAAATGAAGAATTGTATAAGTCCGGTAAAGTCAAGCGTTTTCCGCGTCAAAAGTCAAAAATTTTGGTCAAAGCGGGCACGGGGTGTTACAAATTGGTATCAGAGCTTCGGTTTAAGTGAATTAGGTTTCCTTTAGGTTGCCTAGAATTAAACCACTCATAGAAATGTTGGACGTAGGTGTAAAGAAATGCGTAAGTTAAACGTTTAAGTTATAAGAAGGAATGTGTGATATGTTATGTGGACCAAAGTTGATGAATAATGAATGTGTCTTATGTGCTAATGTGTATGTGATATAAGTCCAAGGAGGACTTGAAATGTTAAAGTGATTAGTTAGCCGTGCACCTTGGTCGGTGCCGGTGATTGGTTGTGATTTCATAAGTGTATGTTAGCCTAGCGATAATGGAATGAGAATAGGAATGGTATTCGGTATTAGAGACGGGCTAATAAGTAAATTTAAATGTTGATGTTTAAAGTATGGAACATTATAAATGTGCTAATCTATAACGTGAAAAGATAAAGATAAGCTAAGGAACTAATGAAGTAGGGTTGGATGATACGAAAGGTAAAGAACGAGATTAATAAATGACAACATGTAATGATTATGACCCGTAAGATGTTAACAGCCAATATATGGTCTTGTTACACATATACACGTCTAATGAATGACGTTAAGGTGGTATAGAGACGAGCTAAGGGTACGTAAGATAACGAGGATAAATGATATGATAGAACGTAATTGATGAAATCGAATGATATTGCTTAAATGCATAAATAACTAAGATAGGATAAATCAAGGCATAAGAACAAGAACGAAATGAGTATGCATAAGGTTAAGGTGTTGACTTAAAATTATTATATTACGGCTAAGGCGATTAGCGATAATTATTAAAAATGAATGCAAGTGTTGCAATTGACGATATATGAAAAGTCTATAAGTAAAAGAGTTGAGTAGACTAACATGTAATGTAAAAGGTGGAAATGATTAACGCGGGTTAAAGAATGTAAGCTAGAGTGAAAAGCGTAACAACGTAGAAAATGCGTAAATAACTAAAACGCGAAAGAAGAACGAATGATACTAATGAATGAATGAAAGTTAACCTATGCAAGGTTTAAAAGTGAAAAGAGTCGGGTGGACTAAAGGGTAAAGTAAGAGGATGAAAATGACTAAAGCGAATGTAGAATGTAAGATGATAAACACATAGAAGTCTGTATTTATAATAAGTAAGTTCATATGCACTATAAGCTTGCGTTCACAAAATAAAATGAATGGAATAGTACGCGTGTGTTAAATGTTAATAGCTTGGATCCAATGTGATAATGTGAAAGTGATAAAGTTTGAATGTAAATGATCCTTCGGGATGGATGTTAAAGGTGGTATCCTTCGGGATGATCAAGTCAATGAATGTTAAAGAATCCTTCGGGATGTGTTAAAGATCCTTCGGGATAAAACGTATTGCCTTCACCGGCAAAGATTGCCTACATCCTTGGCATGTGTAATATTCCCTTTGGGGAAAATGTTAAAGTAAAGTGGATCCAAGCTAGGAAATGAAAAGTTTAAATATGAAAATGAAAATGAAAAGTTAAAACGTGAAATAATAAAAATGCGAGTGTTGTGTCGGAAGTGTATAAGTAGGATGGTTTATGGTTTCTTTATTTAAATGGATTGGGACGCCTTTTCATTTGAATAAAGAATTCGTAAATCACCGAACCATGAGTTTGTATTTCTTGATTTACATCGTTTGGGACGCCTCTCCATGTAAATGAGGAAGTACGAATGAATGGGCTTATGTGTTCTCGACATGGCATGAGTAGAGTGAAAGGATAGAAGAAGTAGTCTAGGGGGATTAGAAGTCATAAGGAGCTAAGATAGGTGGATAGACAACGAGTTGAATGACGACCCTAGGTGGGAAATGTCAAGTGATGTATAGGACTTAGGTGTTTAAGTGTGTGTTAAAACGACTAAGGTTTGAAACGATATGCTTGTTGCAATATAAATTAAAGGAAAATGTGGGATAATGAATGCTAATAAACGCTAACATGGACTAAAAGCTCTATAAATTTCGAGAAGAAAAGCAAAGGCGAATGTAACGTATAGTAAAATGTCATTGAGATAGGGGTAAGGTTGCGATAAAAGTAGAAAATTAACGAATAACTGACTTATAAGAAGTGAAAAAAGGGTATGTAATGTTCAAGTGACACATAGTCCTTGACGAAAAAGTTAATTGGAACTAGTTTGAAAGGTATGTGATACACGTAGGAATGTTAATGGTATGCATTCGTGGCTAGAATTATGCATCGAGCGACATAATGATTGAAAAAGAAATGAAAGAATTGGGAAGTAAGCTAGAAATGAAATGAGTTAGGGGTGTGATGTACGCATAGTGGACTTAGAATTGTAAGATCACTTAGATCGAGCAATCAAAAGGGGGAAGAAGAATGGAAAGTGTTAAGAATGAAGATGAGGTGAATTAGTTTTGGTTAGAAATGGACGAGAGATTTCGGGGACGAAATCTAAATAAGGGGGTAGAATTGTTAGACCCGTTCCCCGGGTAGTGGGACCCCACCCTAGATGAAATGGACCGAGTCTAAATGTGGTGGTTAAGGGGCAAATGGTTATAGTGTTAGCTGTTAAGTGTTAGTCTGTTATGGCCTAGATGCGGCGCATCTAGGAAGTACATGCGGCGTATGGTAGAATGGAAAGTAGAATCGACCTATTATTGTCCATGCGCCGTATTGGAGAAAGAGATACGGCGTATTGTGGATGCGGCGCATCGACCTTAAATAAGCAGAATTGACAGAATTGCCCTTGTAGCTAGAAACTTCCCTATTATTCTATAAGATACCACACTCTCCTGTAAAAGAGAGTGTGTTTCTGTGGGTGTCGAACCAAAGAAGAAAGAATGGAAGAGATGATGAGATGATGATGGTTTAATGGTGATAATTCAAGAGTGAAGTCTATAGCTTGTCCTAGCATGGTTATCAAGTAAGTAATGATGTTTTATTAGTGTTTAATTGATGATTAAGAATCTAGGGTTTGTGAACCCTAACTTGGGATTAAAGGGTAAATGGTGTTTTAAGATAATTATGAAGTAATGATGATTATGTGATGAGTTTTTAATGGGTTTAAGTGGGTAAATGATGGGATTGATTATCATATAATCAATATATGATGATTAGAAGTGTTAGAGGTTAGTTATGGTGGTGTTAACCATGAGCTTAGCTAATGATTATGTATTATATGTTATGATGATATGGTTTAGGATGTAATGATGATGATGATAAAAGATGAAGATGTGAAGATGATGTTAGTGATAGTTTTGGCTTGGACCCAAGGTAAGTAAACCGGCTATAAAATGATGTTATGATGACTTCTATGCATTATGTGTCTAGATGACCATATATGCTAAGATTAATGAATATTTTGTGTGATGTTGTTATGTGTTAGTAAGTGTAAGGTAGTGATGGATTAGGCAAGGTTGGACTAAGGTATGTGTTTATGTTTGATGTATTGAAGGATTATAGGTTATGATGTGTAATGTGAGAATGAATTGTAATGTTATGTTATACCCGCTTTACTTATTAAGCATTCGTGCTTACGGTTAAAGTATTTAATGTTTTGTAGGCGAAAGTGTTGAGATGAAGGCTCGGATAAGGATTAAGGTTGGATATGCGGTTGGTAGAAGAATGGGTAAGAAATAGAGCTAGGTAGACACCGAGCTCAAGTGTATGAATTTGTACCCCCGCGAGTCAAATGTTGTTTTGTAACGAGTAAGCAAGTGTCTAAATGTATGTCAATAGTCGCATGATGATTTGGTGGTCAAATGGTAATCAAAGTATAGTTTATATGTTTATGGTCAACGTTAAAGGGGTGTTTGGCATAAGCTTGTTTATACCCATTTTGAGTAGTAAACGGGTCGAGTGTCATCGTAACATGTTTGATGTATTAAATGAATGATGTTGTAATGTTTATAGAGTGGAAAAGGTGTCAAAGTGTATTTTGAGGTGTGTTGGGTTTATGCAGGTCTTCCTGCTGATGTTCTGTGTCAAATGGGTAGATGCGGCGTATCTAATATGGTAGATGCGGCGTATCAGAAGTTTAATGCGGTACGGCGTATCTACTATAGTAGATGCGGCGTACCAGAGGTTTAAGGTGATGCGGCGTATCACTTTATGTGGATACGGCGCATGGTCTGATACGGCGTATCCCTCAAAGGGATGCGGCGTATCGTCAGTCAGAAGGATTGTCAGGTTGTGTTATAAAGTTTTATGTGAAATGTTTTGAAAGGTGTTCGAATTTATGTTCTTGCAAGTATTTTAAAGGGTTTAATGTAATGGATTTCGGGTATGTAAATGAAGAATTGTATAAGTCCGGTAAAGTCAAGCGTTTCCGCGTCAAAAGTCAAAATTTTTGGTCAAAGCGGGCACGGGGTGTTACAAAAGTGGTACTACTTAAACCAGGTGGAAAGTGATAAACAATGAATGTGAGCACCATGCTCATTTGATGGTGAAGGTTCTAATCCTATAGGTGATAAAGTATGGTTGAGTTGATTCAACGTGCATTTGATTTGGTATGAGTGTTGGACTAATGGCTTTTTGAGCAATGCACTCAATGGCATGGATTATGGTGTTGTAGGAGTTTGTTGTTCTATGGATGTACTTTTGGGTTTCATGAGTATTGAAGATGACAAGAATGGATACTGATTCTTGTGGTTCACTAGTGGATGAAGTGCTTGGTTATATTTGTAAAATCTAGGGGCTGAATGTGATAAAGACTAATTCTTAGGGACAACAAGGATGAAGACTAATTCTTATGATCCATTGTTTGGTATAACTAGTGTGTGATGGGATCTAAAGCTTAGGGCCTGAGACATATCACAGAAATGAATGTGCTGGGATAATGGTGAAAGTACAAGTGTACTTAGGTAATTGAATATGTGTTTTAACATAAGTTGTTAAAAATACTTGGGTGTTGATTCTTTCAGATGTGACTTTTAATGACCACAATCGTAAGTCAAATTTACTTGAATATTTCGGATAAAATACTTAATTTGTCAATCCTACTTTGTTGAGATTTAATAGCAAGATTAGATAATACATCTATAACCTAAGTGTGAGTTATGAATCGATGTAAATCTTAATCGTTTTGAAGGATGACATGTTAACCAAGTAAGGCAACATATGTGGATACTGGACAATATCTATAGTCACCAGTTGGACTTGTGATCTATGATATTTTTGCAAAAAGTGAGTTCGGATTTGTTAGGAAGTTGTTAATTTACAAATCAAGCTAATGGATGAGTAAGGACATGAGGATGCAGTGAATGTGTGTAACGATCACAAATACTCAGTGGTCCACGAAAGGGTACCTTGGAGCATTTTCACAAAATTTGAAACTGTGATTAGATATGATTATCCTAATGGTGTGTGACAATTTGCATTTTCTGGTTTTTACTATTCATGAGTTACTATTCATCATTTACTATTCATCATTCACTATTCATCATTTTTGAAGTCAGTTTGCGGCTTTGATATGTCTTCAAAAAATTTACTATTCACGAAACATTATTCATTCCCGGAGGGAAATCACTATTCATGATCATTATTCATCAGTACGTAAACTAGGTTTACGAGTATTAAAAATTAGCGTAACTGTTTAGGGTTTAGCTGCGAATTCATGAAACATCATTAAGAACACGTCATATAGACTAGAGTAGTCTACATATCATCAGTAACATCTTCTGCATTCATGCACGGGTTGCATAATTTCAATTTATGTATGTTTATTTACTAAATACGCGTTACCACTCAGTCATTACTACGAATAATATGCCCGAAACTCCCGACTATGACCCTAATATATTTTCATATTCATTATAATGATATAAAAAATCATATTACTAATTTACCCGGTGTTTTGAAACCAATTGCTATATTTTCCATTAAACGCTTATAACTACGTCGTTTTGCGAAATTTCTACGCGACAAATATTTGAACACCCGATTCTTGCAAGGAATGTGACTTTATAATTTTTACATCTTCGTCATACTTTATTTTGTTCCGTCAAGATTTATTTCTAGCTAACTCGTTACCCGGTAACACAATATCTTAACTAAATCTAACCTAAACACATAATAATCATTCAAGGGGGCAAGATCTTTAATTAGCTCACAAACATCCTCCCTCCCCCTCCTTGTTTCACACCCCATGCCCCCCAGTCCAAGTAGCACTTGATTATGTTGACTATAATTAATAACTAGCTTAAATATACCATTTTTACTTCACTTCATAACATAAACACTTCTAAAATATCACCAACTAGCAAAAATTCTCTCTTCTTCTTTCCTTCTCATATGATCGGCCAAGACACAAGAACAAGGAAGATTTCACCAAATTTTACAAGATCAAGTATTATCTAGTCTCATTTGTATTCCTAGTTAGGGTTTTGAAATAAAAACCCCAAGGATACTTAAGCATTTTCTTCAAAACTCTCATTAAACTTCAAGTTGCGGTTAGAGACCAAGCCTCATATCAACATATCTATTACTGTCATTATTGCTAGTGCATCAGGTAAGTCATAGCCCCACTCTTACTATTTTAATACTTGTTTTAAACTCTTTGGGCGAGATACATGCTTAAACTGCTTGCTTTCAATTTTACTCAAGACAATTTTACTCATATGCTACGCTATACTCTTATACTCTTAAACATGATGTGTAGCTTTGTTACGATATGTGCCTTAATGTATGAAAACTATTCTATACGTTATATACTTTAACCACTGTTTAACTCCTGGATGGAGCCGACGGAGAGGTATTGATAGTACTATCGAGTTGACGCCCCCACCCTTGGCCCCAGAACTCTTGGCCCTGGGTGAATATAATCCAGCTATGCTATATTCTTGTTTATTCTTGTCATGAGGTTCAGTTGGTTGTTATACTTTACATTAAGTGCATGCATATCGTATACACACATGCCTTACTCATACTATATTTTAGCAGTGGGTTGTAAACACACAGGTTGCAAGTTTTGTATGGGCGGAATTTGCAACTGAGTGGATTTACAATGCCTTTGCTATGGGAACTTTCTCTAAAAGCTTTTCAACTTATTTAAAACAAACTCTATGAACTCACCAACCTTTGTGTTGACCCTTTTTAGCATGTTTATCTCAGGTTAGTAAGGCGATAGTGGATGCTTGGAGCTTAAAGTCTTAGGGCGATAGTGGCTTAATCATGAAAATTTGATAACATAAAGTGTTATCGTCCTGCATTGTTAAGTTAGTTCACATAGATGTTTAATAACAACATAACATCCTAAAATCACAATAATTCAACATATCATGTTTGAAATTGTTTTGTACCAAACACTCTTTTTCAAAGATACTACATGTTTACACATTTTAACACCTAAACCATTAAGTGTGAGATTGTACAGGACAATACTTTTTAAGATACCTAACTAGTTTTACTTAGTTCTTATTCCTAAGTAAATTATGCAAGGCTTTCACATAACATATGCAAATAAAAGTATCTAAGTCTATAAGCAAAAACAACAGTTTACCAACTTAGTGCAAAATATCCTATTGCGCAAAAACAAGAAATTGATAAACAAGCAAATGAAAATCATGGCAAGATACTTATGAAAATCAAGGTTCTTGGACCCGGTTCTTGGTTGTGTAGATTTCCCCATAGTTGTAACTAACCCAATTACATCTGCAACATAAAGACCATGCATATAAACATGCCAATACAATTGTAATTGCAACGACCTTTTTTGGGTTTAGATAAAAATAAAAAATTTTGTACCAGTAATGTTGATCCGAGTTGAGCTTCACGATCTTATTAATTACTTTAGATATAAACCTAAAGCAATCGGTATAGAAACTGATCTTGAGTTGTATATCAAATATTATGCGGAACTTAATATTTGATCTTAAGAAGAATAAAACACAAACGAATTCACAAACAACACTTCAATATACTAATACGATTGCTCGATAGCAATAGGGTTACAAGAAACCTTGAAGTGTAAACAATAACGATACGTATGCTAAGATAATCGATATCTAACCCTAACCCTAGATCCTCCTTTTATAGGATAAGGAGTCCTAGTCGATTTACAAGACTTCCTATACAAGAAAAATATTCTTACGTATCTTTTCTATACTTATCCTTAACATACTATACATATCTAATAAGCAGCAGAGTAAATCTTCTAGCAGCAGAGTCTTCGTGAGCTAGCAACAGAGTTACACTATGCTTATTATCCCAATCCAGCAGAGTTATCAAAACAACAGAGTTATAGTCTAATCAGCAGAGTTACATAACTGATCAGCAGAGTATCACTTAGTGTATTTCCCGAACAGCAGCATCTTTAGACCCAACAATCCTCCCCTAAACTTGATATTTTTCTCCAAAAATCATCAAGTTTCCTTTAAATCCAGCTAATCACTAGGAGGATGCTTCCAAACACTTACTGTTTTGAAATCTTCTCTTGCAAAATCTTTCTATACTTCTCAATTAGCACACCTGCTTGATAATCTGATACAAATGATCTTTGCAACATCAACTTTCCTGGTTGCATCATATCAGTGAGAACATCAACATTGTTGTAGAAAGGATAATCTTTTTCTATCAACATGTAAACACCAAGTCCATTATCTCCAATCAGTTCATGTGCTCCACATGACTGATATAAGTACCACTTAACAACTTTCTTTGACCTTCTTAATTTTTCCCATTCAGTATACATTGCATCAGGCTCAAACATGTTACTCAGCCAAAGATAGTGTACTCTTTCAGGCACTGACTCTGGTTTCTTGTCACCATATCTTTCCTTGTAAAGTTCCCAGAGTTTCACAATATCATCTCTATCCATGTACTCCAGCATCTGATCAAATCTAACATACTTTTCACATTTCAAATTTGATCTCATAACTTCCCATTTAGCATCACAGACATCAAACACATTAGCAGTATAAGATATAATTGGATACTTTGTTGATAAGGGGACTGCATTGATTATCTCAGGTTCTGGCTGTGGTTTAGGTACTGGCTGTGGTTTATGAACTGTGAAGTCCATAATAGCTTTCATAGCATCAGCTTCTTCTTGTTTGTTCTTATAACAATCTTCAGTTTGAACTCTTCTTTTCTTTCTAGCACTCATCTTACTTCTTGTACCAGTCCTTTTATAACCAATGACTTCCTTAACTTCTTCCCTCTCAACCTCCATGGTTTGCTTGTCATCTTGCTTCTCCAAAACACTTCCAGATGCTTTCACATTATCAAATCCCATAACCTCTGGCTTTCTCTTCTTTCCAGTTTTGAAACCTTTTCTTGGATTCAGCATAGCATAGGTTTCATAAAATTCCTTTGTAATTATGGCATCTGACTTTCCCTTGAAATCCTTCATCTGATAATTTCTTGCATTCTTCAAATAATACTTCATATCATTAACTAATGCTTTCTTTGAAGATGACTTTGGTTTGTATCCATACTTCTGTCCTTCTTTAATTCTTAGAATCAGCTCTTCCCACTTAGCTACTCTATTCTTTCTGAGTATAAACTCCACAATCTCTTCTGTCTTTTCACTTGCATCCAACTGCTCATCTTTCATTATCAAGGAAGCTTGACCTCTTACAATCATACCAGAATCTAAGAAATATTGCAACTGTTCATTAAACTCTTCTTGATTAACCTCTTCAGATTTGGAACTTTCCATAAATTCAAATATATTTCTTTCCTCATCAGCTGCCACACTCCTTGCATATTCCTCATCATGAGCAATCTGAGCTTTTTCATCAGCCAATTCTTTTTCTTGAAGTTGCCTTGAAACCTCTGCATCAAAAGCTATTTGCTTCTTAGTTTTTGGTTTCAACTTTTTGATTCTTTCAAGTTCTTCAGCAGCTTCTTTATCATGATGTGTAGATTCAGCAGCAGGTTGTTGTTGTGATGGTGTGGGTGCTTTAGTTCCAATGTTCAAAAGTACTTGAGCTAAGGTCATCTTTTCATCATCTGATTCAGCAAATTCCTTTTCTCTTGCACTTTTCTCTGTTTCAACAGCAGAGACCTTTAACCCATCAGCAGAGAGTTCTGCTCCAGCAGAGTCAATCTTTTCACTCTTATCACCAATAACAGCAACATTGTCACCTGATTCCTTGACAACCTCCCCTGAACCTATTACAACCTCCTGATCCTGATCATTCACTACATCCTCCTGATCTTTCCTCCCCTGTTTGGAAGCATCCTCTTCCAAACATGGTTTGGAAACTTTCAACTGTGAAGATCTTGATCTCAACATCCCCTCAAGATGTGTAATCCTAAGCTTAAGCCTTCTGATTTCAGCCCCTTGAGAAGCTTTGACTGTTTTTAACTCCTTTCGAAGACCAAGAACCTCCTGTGACAATTTTGTACATGTATTCGTCAATTCCTGTAATTGTTTCATGTTATCCTCACAACTTCGGTCTGTGTTACCTGACCCGAGAGGTTGATCACTGGAATTGGCATTTTGTACAGGTGTTTTAACCGTCAAATCCTCTGTTTCATGTTCAATGCTAGCCTCAACACTTCGACCTGTGTTACCTGGTCCGAGAGGTGTATCATAGGCATTGTCATTTTGTACATCAGTGTCCATCAATTCATGTGTTTCATCCCTGTCCTCATCACTTCGAGATGTGTTAACTTCTCCGAGAGGTGAATCTTGGGACAAAAACTCAGTCTCAACCCTAGGTTGAACATCTGAGCCCCCCATATTAGCCATTTGGCTGGGGTTACCATCAGTTGTATTAGGTTCTTGAGAACCTTCTACAATAGATGTTGCCATGGTCGAGGTCTTAGGTATGTTAGCACTGTCCTGTTCAACTACTAAGTTGGAAACAGTAGTGCCAGCCTCTTCCATCATGGTACCTACATCACCTGTACCAGCCTCATCTGCATCCATACGGACATTGGTCTGAGGTGTCACAATGTCCTCTTGTTGTGAAGCCCTAGGTGATTGGGTATTTTGGGGTTCATTGGATGATGATTCATTCAAACTTGTAGATGAGGATGTGTGATGGGAAGCTGTGGGAGTTCCAGCCTCTTCATTCTCATTAACTGCAGCCACAATATCCAAAATGTGTTGAGACAGGGGAGTGATAGCACCAGAAAAACCTTTCCCATTCTTCTTCAAAAAAGCAAACATCTTGATTGCCATTCTGCTACTTGGCTCAATATTTGTATGTCTCAATGGTTTCTTTAGCTGATGATTGATAACAAGTTGTAGAAACCTTGGATACAAATAAAACTTCTTCTTGACAAACTTCTTCATACCCTCAAAAATCATGGATGAGAAATCAAATGGTTGCCCTGTGGCCAAACAAACTAGAGCCATGGCTTGAGAAGCACTAAACTCACCCCATCCACCTACTTTGGGAAACAAACAGTGTTGAAGAGTATGCAACAGAAACTTCCAATGTGGACAAAGACGACCTTTCAAAAATGTTCCAGTAGCCTCAGGTCTCTCATATCCAATGTTCTCAAGCTCAGTCAAAATAATTTCTGTGGTAAGGGTAGGGGGTGTTGGAACGCCTGATAAACGAAGACTTCTCTTAATAGACGTTTCACTAACTATAATACTCTCTCCATCCACACTACCTATCAACCTTTCCTCCCCGTCAAGTGTATCCAGCTTAACAGTTGACCAATACTGGTGCATATGTGATTTATAAATGGGAGGATCAACTGTTAAAGCATACCTTAATCGAGATGCACTAAGAAAATCCATAACTTCATGAAATCCTTCAGCAGCAGTAACCTTACTAAGAAACGCAATCTGATTATGCTCATCAGGAAACTTTCTTCGAGCCATTATGATTTGGGGGTTTTGGGTGTAATGATATGAATTAATGTTCTTGGGTGAGAATCGAATGTTATTTTGAGCAATTAAAAAGTAATGAGATCGAATTGGTGTTTGAGACCGTTTTGATCTAATTAGGTTTAAGACGCGCCAAAAGTTTCAGTTTGACCCCTTTACTTTCAAACTCAGCAGCATAGTTATGAAAGGTTTGACCAAAAGTCAACTTTCCCAAAATCTCCAAAGTTAATTCCTTAAATACAATACCAACTCCTCATTTAAGTCTATAAAGCCCTCAATCTCTTTAGCAAATCCCCAATTCACAAGCCCTAACTCCAATAACAACTAACCATGAGTTCATCCAAAGCACCGATCATTGACATTTCATCAAATTCCTCTTCAGATACGTCACAAGGATGGGCAAATTATTTTCCTCCAACTTCATCGTCTGCACAATACAAGGGCAAAGCAATCGTTGAAGAAGAAGTATCTGACCCACTTCCATCGACGCCATCTTCCTTTGAAGACTCTAGCGATGATGAAGAAACAACATGGCCAAAATCCATGACATATTTTCAAGGTACTTGGGAAATCGATCCTCCTAATCATCCCTTAACAGTCGAGCTTCAGAGACAAATGGAGAACGCTGCAGCCGCCTTTGCGAAGAGTGTCAATCCGCCGCATCCAAAGCCACGAACAGAGGAGCAGGAAGTCCCTGTTCCAAAGAAAAAGCCGGAGAAGAAACAAATTCCATCCTCAAGCCAACAGCAGAGTCCAGCTCCAAGGCCAGTGATACTTGCACTTCCTTGCAAGCAAGTGTTTGAATAGATGGGAAACAGAGGACCTCGCAGTAAGATGATGCCAGACTTTGTTGGAAAGGGAAAAAACAAGCTTGATTTGGGATAGGTGTGTTTAGGTTGTGAATCCTTGGGCCTTGTTTTCTTTTGAACTTCTTTGGAACAATGTATGTAAGGATGCTTTATTTGTACTTTGCTTTTGTGATGAATGAACTTTAAACTTTCCTTGCTTTACTTGATTGTGTACTCATGAATATCTGCAAAAGGTTAGTAGAAAACCACAAACACAAGCAAGAAAATCTCACAATAACAGCAGAGTAGCATAGCAGCAGACAACTAAACAGCAAACAATTTAAGAAACAGCAAAATTTTTAACTTAACAAACAGCACAAATCCTTACAAAAGTTTACAAAAACATACAGAGATAAGATGTTTAAAGATTTAAAGATTTATCATGCCAATACTAGCAACTAAAAATTGAAATCTACTTATATCAAAACTTTTTGTAAGTAGATCAGCAACATTGTTGTCAGTATGTATTTTAACCACTTGAATTAACTTTTTCTCATAACAATCTCTAATAAAATGATGTCTTATCTCTATGTGTTTTGTTTTTAGAATGAAAAACAGGATTCTTGATTATACACATTGTGCTGTTGTTGTCAATGAAAATTTTTGTGTTCATGAAATTGTACCCATAATCCAGCAGTTGGTTCTGAATCCAGAGCACTTGTCCACAGCAGCTAGAAGCAGTAACATATTCTGCTTCAGTTGTCGAATTAGCCACCACAGTTTGTTTCTTACATTGCCAAGAGATCAGCCTATGTCCAAGGTACTGACAGCCTCCAGTGGTTGATTTTCTATCGAAACTAGCTCCAGCATAGTCACTGTCTGAGTATGCTATCAAGTCAAAGGGTGAATTATTAGGATACCAAAGACCTAATTTAGGTTGACCCTTTAGGTACCTAAAAATTCTTTTGACCACTTCCAAGTATGAAACTTTTGGGGACACTTGAAATCTAGCAAAAGCACACACAGAAAACATGATATCTGGCCTAGAAGCAGTCAGATACATCAATGAACCAATCATTGATCTATAAAGATGTACATCAACCTCTTCCCCATCTTCATCTTTGAGCAAAGGTTTGTTTTTATCCATTGGTGTCTTAGCTGCCTTCACATCCTTGAAACCAAATTTCTTTAACATATCAGCCACATACTTGTCTTGGCTAATAAAAATCCCATCTAACTTCTGCTTGACTTGAAGCCCCAAAAAGAAAGTAAGTTCTCCCATAGAACTCATCTCAAACCTGTTGTGCATAAGCTTCTCAAATCCTTCACATAACACCTTATTTGGAGACCCAAAAATGATATCATCTACATAAACCTGAACAAGTATGATATCCTTTTTGTCTTTCTTAATGAACAATGTTTTATCAATGGTTCCTCTGCAAAAACTATTGTTCAACAAATACTTGGATAAGGTGTCATACCAAGCTCTAGGAGCTTGATGTAGTCCATACAGTGCTTTCTTCACCTTGTAAACCCTATCAGGATACTTAGGATCTTCAAACCCAGGTGGTTGCATCACATAAACCTCTTCAGGAATCTTTCCATACAAGAAAGCACTTTTCACATCCATTTGATACACAGGAAAATTCTTGTATGAAGCATATGCCAGGAAAAGTCTAATAGCCTCAATTCTTGCAACTGGGGCAAATACCTCATCATAGTCTATTCCTTCTTCCTGAGTGTATCCCTGAGCCACCAATCTAGCCTTGTTTCTGATAACAATGCCTCTTTCATCTCTTTTACATCTGAACACCCATTTTGTACCAATTGCCCTTTTCCCATTGGGCAGATCAACTAATGTCCAGACCTCTTGAAGCTTGAACTGCAGCAACTTCTCTTGCATAGCTTCAACTCAACTTTCATCTTTCATAGCCTTGTGAATGGTTTTGGGTTCTTCTTGAGATAAGAAGCAGGCAAACATGCAATTTTGTAGATCCTTGTGGCTATTTCTCTTTTTAAGAGTTTGAGCAAACAATCCCTGATCAAGCAAATCACTCAAACCTTTTGATTTACTTCTAGTCTGTACAGCAGAGTGAACATCACCAATAATCTGCTCCTTTGGATGAATCTTGTGGATTCTGGTTGTTGGAGTGGGACTAACAGGTATATCAGTCTCCAAATTGGATAAATCAGCTTCAGCACCAAAGACATCAACAACTTCATCATCAGTATCCACATACACTTCTTCTAATTCGGGCATCTCATCAGAAGAATCGTCATAAGAATCACCATCTTTATCAGCAGTAGAGTCCTTGGGCACAGCAGCAGAGTTACCAAGCTTAACAGCAGAGTGTTTTGGCCTAACAGCAGAGTGCTTTGGCCTATCAGCAGAGTGTTTTGGCCTGGCAGCAGAGTTGAGAGAACTGCTGCTACGTTTATTCCCTTGGATTCCATCAATTTGTGACTCTTCATTTCTTTCCTTATCATCATTCTTGTCATCATGAGCAGGTTCATCATCACTTTCTACATTAACCTTTGGTACTTCCTTATGAACAGCATCATCATCTGAACTCTTTCCCTCTTTATCAGTTGGAGTGAAGTATTGATCAAACTTCCACTTTTCAATCAAAACAAACTCCTCTGCAGATCCATCCTTCTTTGCTTGTGTACCTGAATTGGGGTTAGTTTGTGTACCTGCAGACATGTTAGTAGTACCTGCAATGACTGGATGATAATTCATACTTTTGGTTAAAGAATCAATATCAAACATCCATTCAGGTCCTTTTCCATCAACATTAGGTGTGGTTTGTCTAATTGTAACATGTAAATTTTCCACCACATGCCCAGTTCTTTGATTAAAAACTCTAAAAGCCTTACTTTCAGTGGAGTATCCAACAAAGAAACCTATGTCTGCTTTCTCACTAAACTTGCCTAAGTGGTCAATGGTGTTCAAAATAGTAACAGGACACCCAAATGGTCTTAAGAAATCTATCAGAGGTTTCCTACCATGTAATAACTCATAAGGGGTCTTGTTATGAGGCTTAACTATCTTAGTTCTATTTTGCACATAGCAAGCAGTGTTGACTGCTTCAGTCCAAAAGATAGTGGGTAACTTAGACTCTGACAACATGGTTCTAGCAGCTTCAATTAATGTTCTATTCCTTCTCTCAGCAACACCATTTTGCTGAGGAGTTCTAGCCACACTAAATTGTCTAGTTATACCCTTTTCCTCACAGAACTGATTCATCACTTGGTTCTTAAATTCAGTTCCATTATCACATCTGATGACCTTAACCTTATGATTAAATAGGTTTTCTATCCTTGTTATAAAAGCCTTAAGAATGCCAGGTGTCTCATCCTTAGAAGCTAAAAAGAATACCTAAGTAAATCTACTAAAGTCATCAGTGACCACTAATCTATACATCTTTTTGTTCAAACTTTTCACATAAGTAGGTCCAAATAAGTCCATATGTAACATAAACAAAGGTTCAGTAATAGAATTCACCAATTTGGACTTACAAGATGCTCTATGTTGCTTTCCCATTTGACAAGCAACACATACTTCAGGGTTCTCAAAGACCTTTGAAGGTAATCCTCTAACCAAGTTCCCTTTCACCAACTTGTTGATAGCCTTGTAGTTCAAATGTCCAAGCCTTCTGTGCCATAGTTTGGATTCATCAATAGTGGCTTTGGCAAATAGACAAGTTAAATCTCTTTTGGGAATAATATTCTTTATATCCACACTGTATATATTGTCATTTCTAGGGACTTTAAGAAGTACCAATTTATCATCAGGTATCTTATAGTCAGGAGATAAGACAAGACACTCAGTGTCGGTAAAAAGAACAAAATTCTTCCTGTCACACATTTGTAAGACACTAAAAAGATTAAACTTGAGACCATTCACCAAATACACCTTCTCAAAATCCAATTTGCCGGTTCTGATGATGCCTTTTCCAACGATTTTACCTCCTTTAGGATCATTCCCAAAGGCAACGTATCCACCATCCAAAGCTTCAAAATTTTCCAAGTTGCTTTGGTCTCCAGTCATATGTGAAGAGCATCCACTATCAAAAATGCATTTATCCTTTAGCTCCTTTTGTAGATTGCCCTGCACAAAAAGTAAGAGAATTAGTTTCTCTTTGGGACCCAAGCCATTACTGACTTGGATCTACCTTGTGCATCAAAGTAGTCAAATTTCTTCAACTGCATTGGTGCACTGCTGTGTCTGAGAACATGATCCAAAACTTTAACTTTAGGTTTCCAGACCCAGTAAGCTGAGGCTTTAACAGCATAAAAATGGTTGCCCACAACAGTATCAGTAATCACTTTTGGCAAAACAGTAGAGTCTGCCTTAACAGCAGAGTCAACTATGTCCTTCTTTATGGGCATATTTGGTGCAATAGGTGAGATAATTCTAGAAGCACCATCTCTCATCAAAACTTCCTTGGGAACCATGTTTCTTTTGGGGTGAGGGTGAGTCTTTCTAGCAAAGTTTCTATGGTTCACCCTTGAATGTTGGTTCCACACTGGTTTTTGATAGTAGTAACACTCATCTTGCAGATGTTCAAAACTACCACAACTATAAGATGCCTTTTTAAGTAATTGAAAATCAGTACCTAATCTTTGTGAAACTAGGTTGTTCCAATTTCTCTGGTTTCCTCTAGGCAAATTATTAGTTCTCTTAGGATATACTCTAGGTGTGTTTTCAAACTCAGCCATCTTCCTATAGATACCTTTACCTAGCTTAGGCTTAACAAACTCAACCTTTTTAGCTTTAGGTACTTTTGATTCAACAACAGCAGGAATTTCTCCCTTTTTGTTCTTAGGGGTTGAATCAGATTCTATAACATCATCATCACTGTCAGACTCCCAATCTTCAATAAGGAGTTCATCAGACCACTTTTTCTCAACCTTAGGTGACTCTATTTTAGTTTCACCTATAGGTTTGGCCTCAGACTCAGGTATAAATGACAATGTCCTAGTAGAAGGGGCATTAGCACTAAGTTTCTTAGGTGGAGCAACAACATTGTATCCTAGTCCACTGCCTGAATCCGCAAAGTGTCTTCCTATTGGTTTACTGAGGATGTTAGTGGAAAATTGTTGTTTTTCCACCCTAACAACATGTTTTTCAGTCTCACTTCTAGCTGAATCTCTAGCCTGTTCAGCCTCTTCTACTTTTCCTATAAGGACCTTAATCTCACAATCTTTCTTAATAAGCTCAATTTCTAAACTAGTGATCTTATCAAGATATTCAATTGCAGCCTTTTTATAAAATTCAAGCTTCTCTTCTACATTCTTTAAACCATATTCATAACTAAGATTGTCTAACTTAAGTTTTTCATTCTCCATTTTAAGATTTCCATTGCTAGACTTAAGTTCATCAATTTTATCGGAACATGATTTAAAAGAACAGGATGATTCATTGGATACCTCAGAGTCTGATCCAGAAGAAGAGTAGGCCATAAGAGCAAAGTGTTGTACTTGAGGTTCTTCTTCAACTACCAATGCATAGTTAGGACCATCTTCAGCATGCTCACTCCAGTCAAACTCTCCAAACCCATCACATGACACCATAGCAACAGCAGCAGCATTAGGATTTGACTCTTCAACAACAACCTTCTTGGTATCCTCAATGTTTCTTTTGGGTGCTCTGCATTCTCTTGCAAAGTGACCCTTCTTATGACAGTTAAAACATTCAGCCTTTGATTTGTCAAATCCCACATTCTTGTTTCTTCTGAACTTCATCTCTTTACCAGTTCTTTTAAGAAACCTTCTTGCCCTCATAGTTAGCATTGCAAACTGCCATTGCATATCAATCTCTTCAACATCATCAGGATCAAGTTCATCCAGATCTTGAGGCATAACTGAAGTACTGGTAGTAAGTTCAGCTAAATAAGCACAAATAGCAGCATCACTGATGGTGTTGGTATTGGTAGAGTCAGCAGCAGAGACATGTGAACCACCAGCAGGAATGAAAGAACCAGCAGCAGAGTGCTGTTCTTGATGACTACCAGAATTCTTGTTGCTTGATGACACAAAAGCAAGATTGTTTGTGGTAGAAGATGAACTTGACAATCCCTTGACTTCAGATTCATATACCTTCAGGTTGTTATACAGATCATCCAATGTCATCTTCTCAAAATCTTCCTTGTGCCTCCAAATCATTGTATGAGTGTTCCATTCAGAAGATAAGCTTCTCAGGAATTTTAGATTGATATCTTCTTGAGAGACATCAATCTTCAATAGAGCCATTTGACTGGTCAGCTTATGAAGTCTATCATAAGTTCCCTCAATGTTCTTAGAACTCAAAGCAGTAAAAGTTTCAAACTGGTGCTTCATCAGATTCTTTCTTGACTTCTTTGTTGCTTCATTCCCTCCAAATCGAAGTTCAATAGCCTCCCATAACTCCTTAGCAGACTCAATATGATTAAATCTTAGTTGATAATCATTAGGTATTCCCATCATGAGAATACTGTGAGCCTTGACCACCAATCTTCTCTGTGCTTTCTCTTCACTTGTCTTGAGAGTCAAGACTGATCCAGTAGCAGTCTTGGCTGGCTGACTGTCGCCATCCAAAACAACTTCCCAAAGTGAGTAATCAACCATTCTCATGTATTGCTGAATTCTCATCTTCCAGATCTCATATTCTCCAGTCTTGAGCATGGGGACTCTTGATGCAGTAACCATGTGTGTTGAATCGGATTCCATTGCTTAATGATGATTAACAGTTCTTGTATTCAGAAATTCTTCTTGGTATCAGTTTCTAGATCACAAGCTCTGATACCACTTGTTGATCCCAGTTGAGCTTCACGATCTTATTAATTACTTTAGATATAAACCTAAAGCAATCGGTATAGAAACTGATCTTGAGTTGTATATCAAATATTATGCGGAACTTAATATTTGATCTTAAGAAGAATAAAACACAAACGAATTCACAAACAACGCTTCAATATATTAATACGATTGCTCGATAGCAATAGGGTTACAAGAAACCTTGAAGTGTAAAAAATAACGATACGTATGCTAAGATAATCGATATCTAACCCTAACCCTAGATCCTCCTTTTATAGGATAAGGAGTCCTAGTCGATTTACAAGACTTCCTATACAAGAAAAATATTCTTACGTATCTTTTCTATACTTATCCTTAACATACTATACATATCTAATAAGCAGCAGAGTAAATCTTCTAGCAGCAGAGTCTTCGTGAGCTAGCAGCAGAGTTACACTATGCTTATTATCCCAATCCAGCAGAGTTATCAAAACAGCAGAGTTATAGTCTAATCAGCAGAGTTACATAACTGATCAGCAAAGTATCACTTAGTGTATTTCCCGAACAGCAGCATCTTTAGACCCAACAAGTAAGATATTTTTTCTCTGTAGGCTGGATACTCTCAAACTCCATGAGCTGGAACAGATGTCTTAAAAAGCCACCAACTTTGTTGCAAACTTTGCAGACCGCTGTGGAACCATTAAGCTCAATAAAGTATTCATTCTCTCTGATTATGCGGTACTCATCTATTCACTGCACAGCAAAAGACCTCATAAAGACCACGACACCAGGCTTGTCAACAAAACATTGGGATATGTTACTCTTCATAGTACAGTGCATGACATTTTCCTGAAAAGAAATCAACACACATCAGTTGACCAACCCACATCAATTAAAATACTTACAATGATGCAACTATGGCAGATTATTTTCACCTTCTCATCTGAGACAATCGGTGCTCAGGTATCTGACATTACTATTATGTACGTCCCACATTATGCAAATCATCACCACAATGGAGCCCTCAGCTCCCTCATTCAACTGATATAGGGTGTAATTTTGGACTTGCTTTTTGTTTGCATCTGACATACTTTTACAGTAATTGTAGGTGGAAAGTGTGGATGCCTGATATGGCCCCAAAGGCCTATTTATACAACTCCACCAAGGTGAAAGATATGTGGCCTCATTCAATGCTGAGAAGATGGAAGGGAAGTAGTTTCTCTATTCTTGAATGAGGCTTTACAGATGCTTAAGCTCCTTTCTTTTGGAGTGTCTAAAAGGCATGCCACATCAATCCAAGCTTCTTGAATGATGCTTACCATTGTTTTTTTTGGATTCTCAGCGACATAAATGCGGCTTTATAGATTGGTTTTGTTTTTTTTATTTGTTTTTTTTCCAATGTTTGGCTTGTATATATATGTAACTTTAAAAGCTCTTAAAAGCTTTCAAAACAAGCTCAACATTAACGAACTTTCTTGGCTTAATCTTCATAATAGAGTTACTTAACTTGTGACCTTAAATACTCACGTTCAAAATAGGAAACTCGATCTTTTCTTTATACATAGTTATATATTCATTAATTATTATTTAATTTATTTATTTATTTATTTTTAATAGAAAAATGAATAGTTAGTGAAAAAAAAGTTTGATATCGCTCACCTGTATAAAAAACCATTAAAGACACGCTATTTAAATTTTGACTAAAAAAACTAAACAAAACCATAGAGGCCAAAATGTCGCCAACTAAATCTATAAACCCTCACACACTTCAACACACACAGTAGTGTCCTCTAGTCACCGGAAAAAAAAAAAAAACAACAAAAACCAAACAGCATTTCAAAATGTTAAGATCACTGATACACAAACAAAGATCCTTAATAAGACCAAACATAACCTTAATCCGCAACTTCACCACCCAACAACAACAACCACCTTGATATGTGTCTAAATACACATATATTTACCTTGTTTAAACCCACAAAAACGACCAAAAGCACACAAATGACCATATAAATGTTATAAATATCATTAAAATGTGTTTTTATGTGATTCAGATACAAAATGATTAAAATCAAGTAAAAATGAACAAAGTTTGCATAAATGGCAAGTCTAGTCCCTCGAGTTTCAAAAGTTGTCAAAAATAGTCCTTGGTTTGCAAAAAATGGAAAATTATGTTTTATGGTCCTTGTACTATTGAAACTTTACAATATTGGTCCCTGGAATTAGTTTTGATTTATGGCAGCAATAGTCCTTGGATTTTCAGGTTATTACACAAATGGTCCCTAAACTTAAAACCTAAATCCAATTCCAATCCTAAATACTAAACCTGACTGCTACATTAATAACCCAAGCCCAACTCATAATTAATAACCCAAGCCCAACACAAAACCATACCCAGTCCATACCAAATACCCAACCCAACCCTTTTTCTCTCTATTTAGCATAACCAGAGTTTGACTCTAGTCAAACTCTTCTCCTTCTTCCTAGTTACCCGCCCAAGCACCTCAACCCACCATCCACCGCCCTTATCCCTAACACCCACTTCCCTTATCCCTGCTACACTACCCAAGCATTAAATGCTTCCTCCCCCAACAAGTTACCAGTCCAAGAGGTGTTTCCCACTCACATTAGTTTTGGCGCCAAAACTGGTTTAGAAGGCTCAGATCACTTCAAAGGCATCCAAGGGCTGGAAATGAATCAGAGGAAGATTACAAGAATATCCCACCATAGTTTAGTATAAATAGGCATGTATTGTAAGCCAATTCGGATGAGAGTTTAAGTAGTTAATAGTAGCTTAATCGTATTTCACTTTCAGTATTAATCTTTGTAATTTCAAGTTATCTATGATCAATACAAGTTAATTCAAGTTCATTTGTTCTTGTTGTGTTAGTATTAAACTTAGTTTCACTAGTAATTCAAGTTTCCAAGTTGTGTGTGATTCGAATAAACTTTAATACTGTTAAGTAACAATCAAAAGCTCCAAAATAACCTTGCTTTAAGCTTATTTAAGCTGTCAATAGCTTCCTGTAAGCTTAAATAGTATGTAGCTACTCTTAATTTCAAGATATGAAGAAAAGTCAACAAAAGTCAACTGATGTTGTATATTTGTTTATTTTTATTTTTCCAAAGAAATTGTAACGAATACAATTCCCCGGGTCGTTCTCCCAACGAAGGTTTGACGGCGTTTAATCGATTCGGTGTCGTGAAAATGTGAAGTGAATAATTGAACGTGAAAGTTTATTTTGGCATTGATTATACTAAATTATTGAAAATTAAAAGCAATCTACGTAATCAAATAAAAGCACATATAATGAAGAAAATGTAAAAGAAATCAAATAACGCAAATCCCGGGCTATTCCCGAGACTTATAAAACTAATAGTGAAGAAATAAACCTAAAAATGCGAAGCTAAAAACCTAAAGGACTGAAAATGTAATTTATTAAAACTAATTTTGTAAAAGTAAATCAAGAAAAAGTTTATAATAAAACCTAAGGGACTTAAAAGGCAATTTCGGAAACTTTATTTTAATCTAAAAGTTTTTGCAACAAAGACGAGGACTGAAATTGTCATACTTAGAAACTTTATTTAGACTGAAATTGTATTTAAATAAAGACAAGGACTAAACTCGATTAAACTGAAACTCAAGGACTGAATTACAAAGCTTAAAAATACTAAAATCGTTTTATCACTACAAACAACCCAGGTTCGAAACCTGGGTACTACAATTTAACTAAACTATTTTTTTTTTATTTTTCTTCTTTCGAAATTCAACTAACAACTAATAAACACTAATTTTTTGAAAGAAACGAATTTGAAAAAGCTTGAATAAGCTAAAAAAAACAGCTTGTAAACCAAAAGTTAAGTTTTGCAAATTTATTAGAAACAGTCCCAACAGGCTCGAAATAAGACTCAAATAAGCAATTCAAATAAGCTAAAAATAGCAAACCAAGAGTAGAAACTGATAACCAGCTAGCTGGACTAGCTTTTGCCCCAATAACATCATACTTAACTCAAATAGATTTCAAGAAAACTGCTTATGAACATGAGCTAGTGACTGAGGTGCAGGGTAAATTTCCAGCAGACAAGCAACTTTGAGCTAACTTTTAAGCAAGCAAATGAATTCCAAAACTGAATTTTCTTGTTGTTCTAGATTCACAAGCAACCAAAGTCTACAAATCAGCAATCCAAATCTATTTTCAACCAGTAATGAAGCCTACAAGTGATCTAGAAGATTGTCTAATTTCTGACTAAATGATATATTTTTGACTTTTTGAGTATTAATGCAATTTTGACTTTAATGAACTATGAATGGTCCTAAATGATTATTACTGTAATATCAAGCTAATATGAGTCTAATTTAAGCTATGTTAATTATTTTTAAACTAATATGAATGATTTAGTTTAACTAAAATCTAACAGATATGCAAATTTGAAACTAACAAAGTGATTTTGATTTTTCAACCTTAGACCTACTGATTTTATTGCTAGTTTACTCTAATATGACCCTAAGTGACTGAATTATGCAGATATAACCACAAAACAACAACTACAGCAGCATTAAACAAACAGATCCAAACATCCCTATTGAGACAAAACATACTAGCAAAATCAGATAGAAACAAATAATCAATGCAACAGTGATCTAAACAAATATAATAACACTAGAAGAACCTAATTCAACCACTACATCCAGCAATGAACAACTACTACTCAAAATTGCAGATCAAGCTTAATTAGGCAGAATGCAACAGAATATCAACAAAGATATGAGATAAATAAAAGCAGTTATCTAAACTATTATAGATGAACATAAAAGTAGACAAATCAAACAGAAAATCAGAAATAACAATCAACCAAATTACACTACTAAGCAGAATTGAACTTTGTAATTGAAATGTGAAACTTACAAAACACCCTTAGCTAGAACAAAGGGTTTTCCACAGTTGCCTATCTTTAAGATAGGCCAATCACTTCCCTTGCTCTGATTGAACTATCAATTTAAACCCAGAATCACCATCTTCAATGGACGTTGACTTTCATTGACCAGCAACTAATTAACCAACTTAAAGCAGGAACTAAGTATAAATCTCACTATTAGCTACTGAATTAACTCCTATAAGCTTATGGAAACATGAAATTAAAACTTGAAACAAATTTGAGAACAGTAAATAGCTTGAAAATTTAAATGACAAGAAAATTTATTGAAAACTTAAGTGAGTACAAAGGTTGAAAGCTGAAAATACAATTCGTTAAAGCTAAGATTACATTTAAAACTACTGAATTACTCCTATATTAACCCTACTCCTACTCCTCGTCTAGCTAACCATCAAACCGTGAGTGAGGTGGGCTATATATAGCCATCTTCAGAAGCTTCTGGGGACTCCAGGTTGGCGATCCGCGTGCTATTAATCCCATCTCCACCTTTAGATCATCTTGAGCATCATTCCTCTAATCCAAGCCGTTAGATCAAATATCGTGATGTGTTTCATCCAATGGGAGCGCGCCACGTAGCCCATCCGTGTGTCTGTCATCTGACAAGCAATGATTGGACTATCTTGCCCTTAATCTCGGTTAAAATGCGTACGGTGAATTCTAGGGTTCTTGCTACAGTTGTTATATCTGGGTAAATGGAGAATTGGGGATAATTTTGGTGCGCGGTTGTGTTTGTTATTTGTTTGACCGAGGATTTTAACCCTTTGACCGGGTGGGTTTTGAATCCGGGTTATGAGGGTTTAAGGTGTGGATCGGATTTTAGTTTTTGATGGGCTTGTGGGATTATTTTGAAGTGGGCTGGAGTGGTTTAAGTAAAGTTGGGTCGATAGTGGGTAGTGGTTTTGGGTTTAGTTGAGTTAAATGTGGTATTTAGATCCGGATTGTGTTTTGTTTAAAGAATTTAGGGATTAAAGGGTTTTAATTAAAGGGACCATAATTGCAATTTCTGAATTTTAAAGGACCATTGCTGCTATTTTTCAAAAGATGATCTAAGGATTATTTTTGTCAACTTCTGATAGATGGAGGACCTCGGTTGACTTTTTGACCATATTTTCTTTCCCGGTTCCGGTTCTGAGCCTTTTCCGTATCCCGTGCTCGTTTTCTTGTTTTCTTGTGTCTTTTTGTCGGTTTTTCGCGATATCCGTCCCTGCATAAACATAAACACAAAAACACAATATATTTGGCGTTATGGACGGGTTTTTGGTCGTTTTGGGTCCGGTTTTGGTCAAGAAAAAGTATGTGTTTAAGCACATACCAAATTCCCCCAGACTAAGCCATTGCAATGTCCTCATGCAATGTTATAAAAACACGTTTTTAAAACCGAAAATTTCCAATCTCTTTTTACTAACTTTGAGAAGTAGCAAAATTTTCAAAAGAGACTAAGAAATCTTAAGTTCTAAAAACTCCCCGATTTTCCTTTTATTCTATTTTTTTTTTAATTTTCTTTATTATTTAGGTGACGGCTTTGTTGACAATCATTATCTAACGATAATTTTTAGGGTCTTCGAGTAGGAAACACGACACAAGAGGAAGTGACCATAAGGATAAAATTCGTCGTCCCTGATTTTTCACGAGTCCCCAAGCCAAGCTTAAAAACGAAATCATTGTCATCTACAAGTTAGATTGCCAACACTACTCAGAAAGCTAATTGTGGACTTTTTGTTCCCAAATTCCTATTTTCCTTTATTTATTTTATTTTTGGTGAGAAATGAATTTCTTCAAATTCTCGTTTCGATAATTTTTAGTCCGATAAAGATACCTAATTTAGACGCTAAGTAGTTTCCAAACCTTCCCTCAAAAACCGTTGCATACAAAAATGAGGTCCACATCAAGGTCTCTGATTTAACACGATTTTGAGGATATCCCTTTTATTTGCGACCGAAACAACTCATCTACGAGTCCAGAGACAGAAGCCTTTATTAGGATACCTCGGAGTCGAAATTTGGCATTTTTAACATTATTAAGCACATTAACGTATTAAATCCTTGGCCCTTTATAACAATCACAACATCGGCTGCGAACCGGCAAGATGTGATAGTCTATTATGACCTTGGAATTTTTCCTCTGCCTTTATTAGAAGTCTACAACATCGGCTGCGAACCGGCAAGATGCAGAAAACTTTTTATGGCTTTGGATTATTATTATATATTATTCATTATATATTTTGCCAAATCCCGAGTCCTACGGCTTTTATAACAATCCCAACATCGGTTGTGAACCGGCAAGATGGAATAGTCTATTACACCGTAACACTGGCAGTACCTTGATGTGTACCCAACTTTCATAAGCAAGAATTCTCTAAGGAAGAAATAAAAACTAATTATCGCCAAAACTAAAATAGCTTTAATTATTCCTAGATTTCTATTTTTAAGGTGAAACAAGTTTATGGGAACAAAAAAACCACAAGTAACTTCGATGAGCTCTAAAGAGATCCAACTACTCCACGTTTAGCAATCTAACTTATAAACAACTCTATCATTTTTCGTTCTTCGCAAATTTAAAATCTTAAATAATAAGATCCGCGAATGCTTAGCCTTATAATCAAGCCATGCATATATAAAGTCAAATACGGGAACTTGCAAACTCTTAAAAAGAATTCGCGTTTTCTAGCTCCTTGTGTAAAAGACTAGCACGAGCTTATAGATTATGTAAGTTAAGGAGACAAGCTAGGGCTCAACACGCCCGGTCAAGTCAGAATTTTATTCCTACTCTCTCCAGCGGAAAGTCAACAAAAATGTCAAAATTTATTATATTTTTGCAAAAATTTTTAAATTTTTCTCTTTTTTTTTTTTTTTTTGATTTTTTTTTCAATTTTTGAGGAAGAACGGGGTTGCATGAGAAAACGGCAAAAATGCAAGGCAAAAATCAAATCAACAGATCACCCCCCCTAGACTAAAACGAGACATTGTCCTCAATGTCTTAAGGGTTCTCCTACATAAATCTAAGGCCGTTTATTAATTATGCCAAAAGATAGATGTAAAATGATAAGATTTTGGATATTGGATAAGCAGCGGATGATGAAACTCGAGTAGCGTGAAGGAAACTACGAGCACGAGAGTCTTCATCATCGTGCATTCCTGGACACAGCACAGAAAAACAACGAGGCACAAGATATGGAAGAGGAACCCTCCTCACTCACTTTATTAGAAATAAGAAAAGAAGATAGAAGGATAAGCATGGGGTGCCTCCCACGAAGCGCTTTTTTTTGGTAACCGAGTCACATGAGCTTGACTCGACCCCGAATTTAATTGTCCTTGGGGGAGCAAGAGGAACAGACACCCTGGGACGGACACCCGGCATGAAGAACGGAGATGCCGGGGTCGAAGACGGTATCCTCACTCCCGGAGGAGTGGAAAGATGGAGAAATGAGGGGATAAGAAAAGAAAGGGTGAAACACTCGGATGGTGAAAGCATAAACATCATTGGAATCACGGGTGGGTTGGGTGGGTAAAATATCAAGCACGGGATCATCAATATCATAAGTCTCGTCCACCACTCCATCAATTACTTCATTCACACCGGATCCAAGATCTACATCCGGTGGTTTCGCGGGTGGGACGAGAAGATGGTAAATCAAAGAGAAATGAGTCAGCTTCGGAAAGTAAATCATCGTCATGAATTTCTTCAATAAGAACATTTCTTTGAAGGTCATTCTCGTCATTCTCAATACCCGGAGGTATCGAGTCATCCGTAGCAAGAAATAGATCGGCCTCCTCTAAAAGAGAGTCACGTGACGGATTATCGGAAAGATTATTAAGTTCAGAGTCGATTTTAGAATCAAAACGCTCATAATCCGGAAGAGAGATATCATAAATAGTGGGATTGCCACTACTCGTCTCTTCAAATCGAAAAATTTCAAGCTCGGGTAAGAAATCACTATCCATATCGGGGATAGGAAATGAAGAAGTCGGAGGATCATGTAATGCCTCGATCTTAGAAATGAGAAGATTGATATTTAATAATTTCTCACGAAGAGCATCATCTTGGATTTCAGTTTCTTCATCATTCTCTTCTTCTAAGCTGACGAGCTCAGAAGGTGACTCCTCCACATAGTCGATGTCTCCACAAGATAAAGAATCGTCGTCATCAGATTCGGAGAACATCTCAACACTATCATTCGGATTGTCAAGAGGCGGTAACTCACACTCTTCAGCCGTCTCAAAAACATATTTTTCAAAGTCGGATGAAGAATCCTTGAGCTCGGGCTCCAAAGGATCTGACGGCTCAACAATTATGAACGAAGTGGAATCATCAATAACAATGCTCGAAGAACATCTTGAAGAATCCGGAGGTGGGACAAGTGGTGTGCTCTGAGAGCTAGGAATTTCCACCACTTCCGTTATGGTCTCCGGTTCTTGTTCTTGATAAACGTGAAGATAAGGCAAGATGTTCTTTTTAGACATTGTTTTAAGCTCAGCTCGTTTGCTTGTCAAACTCTTAACCGTAAATCGAGAAAGGTTAGGATCAAATCTTGACGGTTTAGGAGGAACCATTGATTTTTGGACAACCGTAGGTTGGACGTATTTAGCACTTCCATTGTTAGTGGAAAGTACCGGGTCCTTTGTCACCTCGGTTTCTCGTTCCATTTCCCTCACCGGAGAGGGAGTAGGAATCGATGGTCCATTATCAATACGACATTTCGACATTTTTGACAAAGCTTGAAGTTGTTCAATGTAGATCTTAAAAGCCTTAAGTTCAAAGAAATCATCCTCGTAACCCTCGTTGGGTGCTTGGAGTGACTCCGAAATGGTGGGTTTGTCATTATCACACAAATTTGGCTCATGTTGAGAATTTTCAAATGACTCCCAACAAGGCTCAAAACTAGGCGTATACGGTTCTTGCTCATAAGAGTTTTGAGAAGTAAAATTGAAATCATTTTGAGGATAATTATCAAAGTTCGTATCGTAAGCGTAAGACGTTTCATTACTCGGGGCGTAGCACATACAATTGGTGTATCCACATTGATTACAAAAACACTGTCCACAAGGTACTCCTTCTTCGGAGGGATTTCCACAATTAAAACAAGTGAATGAGGGCGGCGGTGGAGGGTAATCGGGAACGTTTGAAAGATTGTTGAACGACCTTTGAACATACGTGTTAGAATTACAATTCCAACAAACTCCGTCATGAATATCACCACCACATTGTTCGCACGTACACCAAACACACAATCCTCCGAAAAAGGGTTCTCCACACTTAAAACAAATAGGATCCATAAGAATTAAACATAAGAGGGTGTGAGAAGAAGAATCAAACTTTAGAAGGTAAGAAGATCAAGAATCAAACGGTATAGAGGGTAAAAGAAGAGAATCAAACATGAAGAGGATAACGGAGATTCTTTTTGGTTTTTCATAAAAACAAAAATCAAATTGAAAAAGAAAATATTTTTGGGTTTTTATATTTTTATAAGAAAAATTATATTTATTTTCTTTTTGGTGATCGTTAATCAACCGTACTTGTTTCTTTCAAAACTACGCGCAGCGTGGCGGGAGAGAAGAATGGATCTCTCTTCGGTCTGCAATTTAATGTCAAGACCTCCTTAAACCCCGTAATTAGGTTGTAGTAAAGAAATAATCCAAGAAACGTTTAACTTCACGATCTCTTTTGTTGTTATTTCGGAATGGTTTACAACCGCCCTCCTTCAACGGAAGACCGAGGATTTATTATTAATGGTGAAAACACTTTAGGAAAAGTGTTTTATTTATTATATTTTTGTAGTTTTATTTTATTTTTTTATTTTTTTTTAAAAAAAATAACTTCCGAGGAAGGATCTTCAAAACACAAAATACGATACGAATCAACGACAACGTTTCAAGCCTTCCCCGGCAACGGCGCCATTTTATTGATGTAGTATTTATTTTTATTTTTATTTTTTTGATTCCAAAGAAATTGTAACGAATACAATTCCCCGGGTTGTTCTCCCAACGAAGGTTTGACGGCGTTTAATCGATTCGGTGTCGTGAAAATGTGAAGTGAATAATTGAACGTGAAAGTTTATTTTGGTATTGATTATACTAAATTATTGAAAATTAAAAGCAATCTACGTAATCAAATAAAAGCACATATAATGAAGAAAATGTAAAAGAAATCAAATAACGCAAATCCCGGGCTATTCCCGAGACTTATAAAACTAATAGTGAAGAAATAAACCTAAAAATGCGAAGCTAAAAACCTAAAGGACTGAAAATGTAATTTATTAAAACTAATTTTGTAAAAGTAAATCAAGAAAAAGTTTATAATAAAACCTAAGGGACTTAAAATGCAATTTCGGAAACTTTATTTTAATCTAAAAGTTTTTGCAACAAAGACGAGGACTGAAATTGTCATACTTAGAAACTTTATTTAGACTGAAATTGTATTTAAATAAAGACAAGGACTAAACTCGATTAAACTGAAACTCAAGGACTGAATTACAAAGCTTAAAAATACTAAAATCGTTTTATCACTACAAACAACCCAGGTTCGAAACCTGGGTACTACAATTTAACTAAACTATTTTTTTTTTATTTTTCTTCTTTCGAAATTCAACTAACAACTAATAAACACTAATTTTTTGAAAGAAACGAATTTGAAAAAGCTTGAATAAGCTAAAAAAAACAGCTTGTAAACCAAAAGTTAAGTTTTGCAAATTTATTAGAAACAGTCCCAACAGGCTCGAAATAAGACTCAAATAAGCAATTCAAATAAGCTAAAAATAGCAAACCAAGAGTAGAAACTGATAACCAGCTAGCTGGACTAGCTTTTGCCCCAATAACATCATACTTAACTCAAATAGATTTCAAGAAAACTGCTTATGAACATGAGCTAGTGACTGAGGTGCAGGGTAAATTTCCAGCAGACAAGCAACTTTGAGCTAACTTTTAAGCAAGCAAATGAATTCCAAAACTGAATTTTCTTGTTGTTCTAGATTCACAAGCAACCAAAGTCTACAAATCAGCAATCCAAATCTATTTTCAACCAGTAATGAAGCCTACAAGTGATCTAGAAGATTGTCTAATTTCTGACTAAATGATATATTTTTGACTTTTTGAGTATTAATGCAATTTTGACTTTAATGAACTATGAATGGTCCTAAATGATTATTACTGTAATATCAAGCTAATATGAGTCTAATTTAAGCTATGTTAATTATTTTTAAACTAATATGAATGATTTAGTTTAACTAAAATCTAACAGATATGCAAATTTGAAACTAACAAAGTGATTTTGATTTTTCAACCTTAGACCTACTGATTTTATTGCTAGTTTACTCTAATATGACCCTAAGTGACTGAATTATGCAGATATAACCACAAAACAACAACTACAGCAGCATTAAACAAACAGATCCAAACATCCCTATTGAGACAAAACATACTAGCAAAATCAGATAGAAACAAATAATCAATGCAACAGTGATCTAAACAAATATAATAACACTAGAAGAACCTAATTCAACCACTACATCCAGCAATGAACAACTACTACTCAAAATTGCAGATCAAGCTTAATTAGGCAGAATGCAACAGAATATCAACAAAGATATGAGATAAATAAAAGCAGTTATCTAAACTATTATAGATGAACATAAAAGTAGACAAATCAAACAGAAAATCAGAAATAACAATCAACCAAATTACACTACTAAGCAGAATTGAACTTTGTAATTGAAATGTGAAACTTACAAAACACCCTTAGCTAGAACAAAGGGTTTTCCACAGTTGCCTATCTTTAAGATAGGCCAATCACTTCCCTTGCTCTGATTGAACTATCAATTTAAACCCAGAATCACCATCTTCAATGGACGTTGACTTTCATTGACCAGCAACTAATTAACCAACTTAAAGCAGGAACTAAGTATAAATCTCACTATTAGCTACTGAATTAACTCCTATAAGCTTATGGAAACATGAAATTAAAACTTGAAACAAATTTGAGAACAGTAAATAGCTTGAAAATTTAAATGACAAGAAAATTTATTGAAAACTTAAGTGAGTACAAAGGTTGAAAGCTGAAAATACAATTCGTTAAAGCTAAGATTACATTTAAAACTACTGAATTACTCCTATATTAACCCTACTCCTACTCCTCGTCTAGCTAACCATCAAACCGTGAGTGAGGTGGGCTATATATAGCCATCTTCAGAAGCTTCTGGGGACTCCAGGTTGGCGATCCGCGTGCTATTAATCCCATCTCCACCTTTAGATCATCTTGAGCATCATTCCTCTAATCCAAGCCGTTAGATCAAATATCGTGATGTGTTTCATCCAATGGGAGCGCGCCACGTAGCCCATCCGTGTGTCTGTCATCTGACAAGCAATGATTGGACTATCTTGCCCTTAATCTCGGTTAAAATGCGTACGGTGAATTCTAGGGTTCTTGCTACAGTTGTTATATCTGGGTAAATGGAGAATTGGGGATAATTTTGGTGCGCGGTTGTGTTTGTTATTTGTTTGACCGAGGATTTTAACCCTTTGACCGGGTGGGTTTTGAATCCGGGTTATGAGGGTTTAAGGTGTGGATCGGATTTTAGTTTTTGATGGGCTTGTGGGATTATTTTGAAGTGGGCTGGAGTGGTTTAAGTAAAGTTGGGTCGATAGTGGGTAGTGGTTTTGGGTTTAGTTGAGTTAAATGTGGTATTTAGATCCGGATTGTGTTTTGTTTAAAGAATTTAGGGATTAAAGGGTTTTAATTAAAGGGACCATAATTGTAATTTCTGAATTTTAAAGGACCATTGCTGCTATTTTTCAAAAGATGATCTAAGGATTATTTTTGTCAACTTCTGATAGATGGAGGACCTCGGTTGACATTTTGACCATATTTTCTTTCCCGGTTCCGGTTCTGAGCCTTTTCCGTATCCCGTGCTCGTTTTCTTGTTTTCTTGTGTCTTTTTGTCGGTTTTTCGCGATATCCGTGCCTGCACAAATATAAACACAAAAACACAATATATTTGGCATTTTGGTCTGGTTTTTGGTCGTTTTGGGTCCGGTTTTGGTCAAGAAAAGGTATGTGTTTAAGCACATACCACAAAAGTCAACCATTGGTCAATAAGCAGTTCTAGAAGGTATATAAGCTGATCAGGAAGATTGTTCTGGGTTTTCTAGCTTGTGTGAACAAGCTAGGTTGGTTCTGATCTTGTCTTGCTATCCCTATAGCCTCGAATCAGTTGTAAGCCATTTTGAGTTTTTTTAGCTTAAATTTCTAGTTAACTGTTACACTGCTTAATACTACTTATTTCTAGATAATAATCACTTATTAGTTCATAATTTAGATAAACAAACTTATTTCAGTTCATAGTTCAGCTTAAAAACACCTGTTTTAGTTTAAAAATACCAAAACAGTCCCATTAAGGGGTGTTTGGTTTAGCAAGTCAAACGGGTCAAACAAGCTTGTTACTGTTACTTTGCAACTTACCTAACTTTAAATTAGCTTAACTTAACCATATTTAGTTGTTTTTGAGATCAGAATAGCCATTTAGTTAGATTATCCAAATTTGTATAACTTGTGCTCATTTCATACCATAAACTGCCCATATAAGCTAGAAATAAGCTCAGGCTTATTTAGGCCTCAACTTTGGCATTTTTGAACTCCTTGTAGTCTATTTAGTAAGTCCCAAATAGCCTAGAACCAGTACACAAGTCTATACACACAAAACAGAAAAACTGACTGCATCAGTCAGTTTTTTGTGGTTTTTGGTGAGTTTCCTTGATTTTTCATGTCCTCAATATAAGCTACCATAAGCTTTCCTTCTGGACTTAGATAGTCACCCAGCTCACCTATCTTAGGAATTTTTTGCAAGATTTTTAGAAGCCATTTGAGCCCTTAAAACTAGGCTTGAAATCGGGCAAATCTGCCCTGTGCAGGCCTGCACATCAGCAGACCCAATAAGCCATTGGCTTATTGAGAGCTTTACAGCTTTTTGGCTTAGCTTTTTCTAGCTTACTCAGCTCATTTACACTTCACTTAGTACCTTTTAGTTAATTCCATAAGCCCATAGCTTATTTCACAGCTGCTAGCTTAATTAGAAAATCTTAAATTCTCAAAAACTTATATAAGCCAACTGTTGCATTAAGCTGCTTATTTCTACCTTATTTAGCTTATTCCAAAAATAGTTCCTTCATTAAAGTAGCTTATTATTAGCTTGTTAACAGTTAGCAAAAAGAAAAGTTCAAAAAAAAATAAAGTTTTCACAAAAAGGCCTGGTGGGATTCGAACCCCATACGTCTTGCTCACAACACCAACACCCCAACCATTGTGCCCGTAGGTCTTTTCCATTATAACTTTGCAACCTTTATTATTTAATTAGTTTAGCAGTTTTAAGCTTATTTAGCTTTTTAGCTTATTAGCAGCTTATCCACATAAGCTGTGATACCCATTTTATTTTTCTTAGCTTTGTAATCACTTAAGTTAATTTAGGAAAAAGTTTCATAATTTTCTTAATAGTTTTAATATTTTTAATCTTTTTATTAGTTTAAAATAATAATTAAATCATAATAAATAAAATAATAATCAGAAAAATATAAATCTTTTTTACAAAATTTTCTTTTGTCATTTATAATCTAGGAAAAATATAATTACATTTTTAGACCTTAAGAAAAATAAAAACAGAAAAATAGTGATAGCTTCTATTTAATAGAATTTATCTTTTTAAATTTTAATTAAGCAAGTTTCATTTTTATAATTTTCTTAGCTTCTTTTCACTTAATAATATTTATAGAAAAAGTTTTAGATTTTTCTTTGTTCATTTAGTATTTATTATAAATTTAAATAGTTTAAAAAGTAATTAAATAATAAATAATTAATAATAATTAGAAATAAAGTGTAAAAAATATAATTTAAGTTTTAAAATAAGTTTTAAGTAATTTTACATTTTTAGGTTTTAATTTCATAGATTTCAGTTTTTGTCCCATTTTAGATTCCCCGTTACGCGGTTTTAGTTTATTAATTCGCGTTAAATTTTATTGTGTATATTTGTTTTTAATTTGTTAATTTGATATAAAAAAGCAAAATCCAAATTATCTAATCACATCAGTCATTCTAATCCAAAGCTTTTCACAGTTTGCCCATTCACACCTCGTTGGGAAACGATTCGGGTAATTACTTACCTGTCTTCACACTACACACGAACGTGAGTTTTTTGCAAGTATCATTTTTCAAAAAGGGGTAATTTGTAATTATTCACGCGTATCCGCTGTCTGCATTTATTTAATAGTGCGTTCGCGACGGATCAAATTTTGGCGCCGCTGCCGGAGAGGTGTGTTGCGACTATTGTTTAGAGTTTAAGCGATTAGTGATTTGAGATCCTTCTTCTAGAAGTTCCTATTTCCCATAAACAATATAAAATACAAAAATATTTTTTTTCTTTTTTCTTTTCTATATATATTATTATTATTATTATCATATAAAAAATAAAAACACCAAAAACATTTTCCGTTTTCTTTATTTAATAAATAAACAATAAAATTAACCATCGAGAACCAAGACAGAGTACTACCTAACTGGGGGTACGACAATAATAAGTTCCCAAACCAAAGATTTAAAACTTGCCTTTGTATCACTTGCGAATATCGGCTCACCTTTGATTGATAAACAAACTCGAACGGAGGTTCTAGGATAGTCTGACATTAAATTGTCGGACTGAAAGAAGCGGGTTTTTAAGGAGCATTAATTGCCCACCTTTGCTTCTCCGCCACTCTGTGCGTTTATCTTTTAGAGAGCTACCGTACGCTTGTTGATTATTGGTTTAAAGTTCACTTGTGTTTTGCTTCGTTCTTGATTTAATTAAAATATTTTACTTAGTGCATGCGCACTCGTTCTTCCACGTCATCAAGCCCTTTACGTGAACTCGTAGATATTCCGAGAAGACGTAATCGTAGACGTGCTGCCCAAATAGTCGAACCCGAGATTCGTACTGATCCCACTGATAATATGGCAGACGAACGCATAATGGCTGAAATGCTCCAGGCACCCACCGAAGGTTACGGAGATGCCATCGTTTTACCACCCATCGATTCTGATCATTTTGAACTGAAAACACATTTGATTCAGCTCGTTTCCACAAACCAATTCCACGGGTTTGAACGAGAGGATCCATATGTAGGGGTGGAAACGAGCCGAGCCGCTCGTAAAAAGCTCGGGATCGGATCGGTAAAAAGCTCGAACGAGCCGAGCCTAAACGAGCTCGAGCCCGAGCCTAAATTAGAGCTCGTTTAATAAACGAGCCCGAGCCCGAGCTTTATATACAGAGCTCGATTAGGCTCGCGAGCCTTAACGAGCTTTAGTATATTACTAGTAAATAATACTCCGTAGATGCTCAGTGACCAAATAAATAGTCTAGCCCATATACTATTTGTTTGATACTTGGCCCATGTCATAACCCTAATTAAGAGGAGTTATAAATAACAATTCCACGCCTCTAAATAACCAAAAAAACGCAGTCATTCAAAGTTTCAAACCCACAGCCATGCTTCTCATCTCATTTAACCAACCAATCTAAACATAAACAAAACCCTTTGCCTCCTTTCTGATACAATCCGAACACAATCAAACAAACCACAACGCGTTTAATGCTTCAGTTTGGCTTCAAGATCTTCTATAGATCTAAGGTAGGGTATTGCATTTTTTTTGTTTTCGAGTTTCTTTTAACGAAATAAAGAATTAATCAAACAGCCTTGTTTACTTCGAATAATAAAAGAAGGAGCTATGCTCTTCATAGATCGATGATGGGTTTAGTTCTAACATTCAAGATCTATAAAGATCTGTAAATATGTAGAACGAACTGAGATCCTTTTAAGTCATTTATGTTTGGTTCGAGGCTTGTGTGTGTCTCTTTAATTTATTTGTTGTTGTTTGGAGATTGGATTTGGTGTTGTTTGATTTCGGTTTGTTCTAATAAAAGATTAAAAGCAAGCAATTACAAAGAAGAAGTTGTTTCAATAATGAGCTCCAGATAAACGAGCTCGAACACATAAGCCAAGCAGCTTTAGTTATGAGAATCTAAAGCACTAATTTGAACATTTGGAAGGTAGTGAGACAAAAGTAGGAAGAGTTGGCGAAAAACGCGTATTGTGGTAACAACCGGTCCATAGTGGTTGACTAAACAATTACGATGAAATATTTGTTATGATCTTTTGCTTTTTCTTTATTTGGATATTCCATTACTGTACTTTTTGGCTAATATTTAATTTTCTATGTTTGTAATTTGCACATGACAAACGAGCCGAGCCCGAGCCGAGCTCGAGCTCAAATCTTAAGGCTAGAGCCGAGCTCGAGCTCGAGCTCGAGCTTTCTAAAATATAAACGAGCCGAGCTCGAGCTCTGCCAGGCTCGGGCTCGGCTCGGCTCGTTTCCACCCCTATCCATATGCACACATTCGTTGGTTCAATAAATTGACCTCTACAATCAATTACAAGAATGTGCCGCAAACAGTTATCAAATTGATGCTATTTCCATTCTCACTTGAGGGGGCAGCCCGGATTTGGCTGGATAAAGAACCCCCTCAATCCATTGAAACCTGGGAAGATCTCGTAAAGAAATTTGTCAATTATTTCTTCCCTCCATCAAAGACGACTAATCTAAAAAATGAAATAGCTGGATTTCGTCAAGGTTTTGATGAAAATTTCGGAGAGGCATGGGACAGATTTAAAGATCTCCTGAGAAAATGCCCACATCACGATTTCACGGAGTTACAACAGATAAATACGTTTTATAATGGGTTGAACCAAAACGATCAAGATGCACTTAACGCAGCCGCCGGTGGCAATATCTTGAATCGTAAACCTAAAGAGGTGGTTGAAATTTGTGAAAATAAATCAAAAGTTCCTATTTCACGAAACAAAGTGAATGTTCCTGTCACTCCTGCTGCTTCTTCATCCGGTAACTCATCAGAGTTAGCCTTTCTAACAGACGCAATGCGTTGTATGATGAAGGAAATGAAAGAATTGAAAAGTGAAAAGCATAAGCCGGAACAAATCAAAGCAATAAACAAAGTGTGTGAAACTTGTGGTGGCCCACATGCGTATTATGATTGTCAAGCAAACCGATGCTTCTCTTTACCCAGCTCCCGTAGCTGCAGTAAACCAAAATCAATACCGTCCGCATGCTGAGACTCAGTACCGAGCACCGAATGCTATGGTCCCACCTGGTTTTCCACCCGTGCCAAATCAGAATAATCAAAACCACTTTGTTCAACATCAGGGACAAAATTTCAACAATTCCCAAAATTTCAATCACAACCGAGGTCAGAATCAGGGTAATCACAACCAAAACCGGAACAATTTCAATCAGGGGAATGTCCATAACCAAAACCGAGGTCAAAATTTTAACCAAGGTTCAAACCAAAATGAGACGTCCTCAGATGAGTTGCTTAAGCAATTCATAAAATCTCAACAGGAGACAAATAATACCCAATATGAGACAAACCAGTTATTGGTTGCCCAATTAAATCAGATAAAAAAGTCTCTTAATGATCTACCTTCTACCTCGGGAGGTCTCCCAAGTAACACTGTTGTCAACCCAAGGGGTGAACTCAAAGCCGTCACTACACGTAGTGGTAAGGCTCATGAGGGACTCAAGGTGACAAAGGACCCGGTACTTCCCGCTAACAATGGAAGTGCTAAATACGTCCAACCTTCGGTCATCCAAAATTCTACACCCACAATTGCTCCTCAACCGTCAAGAATAGATTCTACTCTATCACGATTTACGGTTAAGAGTTCATCAAGCAAACTTAGTGAGCAAAGAACAGCCAGATATTATTCCGATATGCTCAATGCTGCTCCTGTCAGTGTACTTGATGACAGTGATGATGATGAAGATACCACTTTCGTCAAAGCTATCACCACTCAGAGTGGTGCTGCTTATGAGGGGCCCGCTGGTCCTATTCCTCCTCCGTTGTTTGAAATGGAGAAAGAGACGGAGGATATAACGGACAAAGTGCAAATTCCAATCCCACAAAGTACAGCACAAGTCCATCCTCCGGTTGTCCCGAAAAATAAATCCAAACCAGGAGTTGTCTTTGAATCTGTTAAGACTCCTGAAGTCATTGCCCCTAAATCCAAACCTTACATTCCTTACCCATCGCGCTTAAATGAGCAAAAGCTCCGTGAGAAGGCTAGTCAACAAATGGACAAATTCTTTCAAATCTTTAAAGAATTACATTTTGACATAAGTTTTGCGGATGCTATCATTCTGATGCCCAAGTTTGCATCAACAATCAAACACTTGTTAAGCAACAAGGAAAAACTGATTGAAATGGCTAAAACTCCATTAAATGAAAACTGCTCAGCGGTTATCTTGAAAAAGCTTCCGGAGAAGCTTGGAGATCCTGGAAAGTTTCTACTACCTTGTGTATTTCCGGGAATGGTTGAATGCTATGCCTTGGCCGATCTTGGTGCAAGCATCAACCTGATGCCTCATTCAGTATGGAAGAAACTTTCTCTTCCGGCTCTTACTACTACCTGCATGACTCTTGAGCTTGCAGATCGAACCATATCTCATCCTCGCGGCATTGCTGAGGATGTATTTGTGAAAGTAGGAAAGTTCCATTTTCCAGCTGACTTTGTGGTTGTTGACTTCGACGCAGATCAAAAGGTTCCTCTCATTCTTGGAAGAGGATTCCTAAAAACGGGCCATGCTCTTATTGATGTATTTAAGCATGAGATCACCTTGCGTGTGGATAATGAAGCTGTTACCTTTAACCATGATCAAACATCGAAGTACTCCTCAAATTATGATTCTGCTTCGGTTAACCGAATTGATGTCATTGATGTTACTTCAAAGGAGTACTCTCAAGAATGTGATGGTTATTTTCATAATTCTGTGAGTGGGGAACCCACCACATCTTCTCAACTTATCATAGCCGACTCTTCCCCTTCTCTTACTTCGTTTGAGGGAAGTGATCCCTTTTGGGATGAAGTCGAGGCTTTTCTTGCTATAGATAGTTCACTTCCGCATGAGGTTGATGATAACTATCTTGATCCTGAGGGGGACATTCTTTTTCTAGAAAATTTGTTAAACGAAGATTCATCTTCCCCTCTTCCACCAAAACAACTTCATAAAAAGGAAATCAAGTCAGTTGAAAAAACTGATAAATTTCCTGAGATCAAGTTTAAGGACTTGCCTCTTCCACTTGCATTCTTGAGGAGGAAGTTCTTGTCTTAATTGCTATTCAGATCTCTCTTCTTCCCTTCACCTACCCGGTGATTTCCCCTATCTTTCACTCATTCGGGAGTGAGGATATTACCTTTGACCCCCGGCATTGTCCATCTAACATTGGTTTAAATGCCGGATTTATCTCATCGGTGTGGAACTTTCTTATGTTCAATTGGTTATCCAAATATCTTGAATGAAAGTCCGATTGAGATGGTTTCTTCCACTTGCTTCCCCATGAACAAATGAATTCGGGGTCGAGTCAAGCTAGCGACTCGGTTATCAAAAACAGTAGTATAACATGGGTTTTTCACCCATGTTTCTGTCTTCTTTCCCCTTTCTACCACCTAAGTGTGGGGGAGATGCCCCACATGTTGTATATATGGAAGTTTCAAAAAAAAAAAAAAAAAAAATGGCTATTAGTATTTCCTTTTCACGTTCTAAGTGTTGGTTTAACAACCGGTACTTTGAATATTGAGGGCAATATTTAGTTCTAAGTGTGGGGGGGGGGGGAATTCTTGCGAATTTGATCAAATGTACCATCTAGTACCCCCATTTTAGCCAAAATTTTAAAATTTTTTCTCACTTAGAACGCAATAAATGGTTATCAGTCCGCCATGTCTAACCCACATAAGGATTGGCTAATCCGAGAGCAAACGGCTCTTGGTAAAGATATATCAAATCCGTTTATGGCTTACAATTTGCCCAAAATTGTATGGTATTCGACTCACCATATCTTTATAAGTGAAGAGTTGGCTAGCCCGCAAGGTTATGGCTTGTGGTAAAGGCAGTGAAAAACCATGATTGGTAAACAGCTCACCAAAGATAATAGTTGTAATTTATCTAAGAGTTGGCTAGTCCAGAAGCAAACGGCTTCTGGTAAAGACAAATCAAACCCGTTGACAGCTGATGATTTGCTCAAAATCATTTGGTTATCATTGTACCAAAGTATCACATACTAAAACATTGGCTACTCCAGAAGTAATGGCTTTTGGTAAAGAGACATAAAATCCATTAAATTTTCATAAAAGATTGCTAGGGACTAGCAATAGTTTAGTGTGGGGGATTTGATATGTGTCTAAATACACATATATTTACCTTGTTTAAACCCACAAAAACGACCAAAAGCACACAAATGACCATATAAATGTTATAAATATCATTAAAATGTGTTTTTATGTGATTCAGATACAAAATGATTAAAATCAAGTAAAAATGAACAAAGTTTGCATAAATGGCAAGTCTAGTCCCTCGAGTTTCAAAAGTTGTCAAAAATAGTCCTTGGTTTGCAAAAAATGGAAAATTATGTTTTATGGTCCTTGTACTATTGAAACTTTACAATATTGGTCCCTGGAATTAGTTTTGATTTATGGCAGCAATAGTCCTTGGATTTTCAGGTTATTACACAAATGGTCCCTAAACTTAAAACCTAAATCCAATTCCAATCCTAAATACTAAACCCGACTGCTACATTAATAACCCAAGCCCAACTCATAATTAATAACCCAAGCCCAACACAAAACCATACCCAGTCCATACCAAATACCCAACCCAACCCTTTTTCTCTCTATTTAGCATAACCAGAGTTTGACTCTAGTCAAACTCTTCTCCTTCTTCCTAGTTACCCGCCCAAGCACCTCAACCCACCATCCACCGCCCTTATCCCTGACACCCACTTCCCTTATCCCTGCTACACTACCCAAGCATTAAATGCTTCCTCCCCCAACAAGTTACCAGTCCAAGAGGTGTTTCCCACTCACATTAGTTTTGGCGCCAAAACTGGTTTAGAAGGCTCAGATCACTTCAAAGGCATCCAAGGGCTGGAAATGAATCAGAGGAAGATTACAAGAATATCCCACCATAGTTTAGTATAAATAGGCATGTATTGTAAGCCAATTCGGAGGAGAGTTTAAGTAGTTAATAGTAGCTTAATCGTATTTCACTTTCAATATTAATCTTTGTAATTTCAAGTTATCTATGATCAATACAAGTTAATTCAAGTTCATTTGTTCTTGTTGTGTTAGTATTAAACTTAGTTTCACTAGTAATTCAAGTTTCCAAGTTGTGTGTGATTCGAATAAACTTTAATACTGTTAAGTAACAATCAAAAGCTCCAAAATAACCTTGCTTTAAGCTTATTTAAGCTGTCAATAGCTTCCTGTAAGCTTAAATAGTATGTAGCTACTCTTAATTTCAAGATATGAAGAAAAGTCAACAAAAGTCAACCATTGGTCAATAAGCAGTTCTAGAAGGTATATAAGCTGATCAGGAAGATTGTTCTGGGTTTTCTAGCTTGTGTGAACAAGCTAGGTTGGTTCTGATCTTGTCTTGCTATCCCTATAGCCTCGAATCAGTTGTAAGCCATTTTGAGTTTTTTTAGCTTAAATTTCTAGTTAACTGTTACACTGCTTAATACTGCTTATTTCTAGATAATAATCACTTATTAGTTCATAATTTAGATAAACAAACTTATTTCAGTTCATAGTTCAGCTTAAAAACACCTGTTTTAGTTTAAAAATACCAAAACAGTCCCATTAAGGGGTGTTTGGTTTAGCAAGTCAAACGGGTCAAACAAGCTTGTTACTGTTACTTTGCAACTTACCTAACTTTAAATTAGCTTAACTTAACCATATTTAGTTGTTTTTGAGATCAGAATAGCCATTTAGTTAGATTATCCAAATTTGTATAACTTGTGCTCATTTCATACCATAAACTGCCCATATAAGCTAGAAATAAGCTCAGGCTTATTTAGGCCTCAACTTTGGCATTTTTGAACTCCTTGTAGTCTATTTAGTAAGTCCCAAATAGCCTAGAACCAGTACACAAGTCTATACACACAAAACAGAAAAACTGACTGCATCAGTCAGTTTTTTGTGGTTTTTGGTGAGTTTCCTTGATTTTTCATGTCCTCAATATAAGCTACCATAAGCTTTCCTTCTGGACTTAGATAGTCACCCAGCTCACCTATCTTAGGAATTTTTTGCAAGATTTTTAGAAGCCATTTGAGCCCTTAAAACTAGGCTTGAAATCGGGCAAATCTGCCTTGTGCAGGCCTGCACATCAGCAGACCCAATAAGCCATTGGCTTATTGAGAGCTTTACAGCTTTTTGGCTTAGCTTTTTCTAGCTTACTCAGCTCATTTACACTTCACTTAGTACCTTTTAGTTAATTCCATAAGCCCATACCTTATTTCACAGCTGCTAGCTTAATTAGAAAATCTTAAATTCTCAAAAACTTATATAAGCCAACTGTTGCATTAAGCTGCTTATTTCTAGCTTATTTAGCTTATTCCAAAAATAGTTCCTTCATTAAAGTAGCTTATTATTAGCTTGTTAACAGTTAGCAAAAAGAAAAGTTCCAAAAAAATAAAGTTTTCACAAAAAGGCCTGGTGGGATTCGAACCCCAGACCTCTTGCACACCACACCAACACCCCAACCATTGTGCCCGTAGGTCTTTTCCATTATAACTTTGCAACCTTTATTATTTAATTAGTTTAGCAGTTTTAAGCTTATTTAGCTTTTTAGCTTATTAGCAGCTTATCCACATAAGCTGTGATACCCATTTTATTTTTCTTAGCTTTGTAATCACTTAAGTTAATTTAGGAAAAAGTTTCATAATTTTCTTAATAGTTTTAATATTTTTAATCTTTTTATTAGTTTAAAATAATAATTAAATCATAATAAATAAAATAATAATCAGAAAAATATAAATCTTTTTTACAAAATTTTCTTTTGTCATTTATAATCTAGGAAAAATATAATTACATTTTTAGACCTTAAGAAAAATAAAAACAGAAAAATAGTGATAGCTTCTATTTAATAGAATTTATCTTTTTAAATTTTAATTAAGCAAGTTTCATTTTTATAATTTTCTTAGCTTCTTTTCACTTAATAATATTTATAGAAAAAGTTTTAGATTTTTCTTTGTTCATTTAGTATTTATTATAAATTTAAATAGTTTAAAAAGTAATTAAATAATAAATAATTAATAATAATTAGAAATAAAGTGTAAAAAATATAATTTAAGTTTTAAAATAAGTTTTAAGTAATTTTACATTTTTAGGTTTTAATTTCATAGATTTCAGTTTTTGTCCCATTTTAGATTCCCCGTTACGCGGTTTTAGTTTATTAATTCGCGTTAAATTTTATTGTGTATATTTGTTTATAATTTTTTAATTAGATATAAAAAAGCAAAATCCAAAATATTTAATCACATCAGTCATTCTAATCCAAAGCTTTTCACAGTTTGCCCATTCACACCTCGTTGGGAAACGATTCGGGTAATTACTTACCTGTCTTCACACTACACACGAACGTGAGTTTTTTGCAAGTATCATTTTTCAAAAAGGGGTAATTTGTAATTATTCACGCGTATCCGCTGTCTGCATTTATTTAATAGTGCGTTCGCGACGGATCACACCTCAACCACCACCCCTCTCCGCCACGTCATCCTCAGAACTCCGAAAATACCTCGGCTACTCAGCACTTCTTGTCAGCTGCGCGCCGCCACATACTACTCATTCCCATTCCCCGAAAATGCCAAGCACAAAAAAGCACAGCTTTTTTGCTACGCCCCACTCCCAGATGACCTCCATATAGTTGTCAACTGGAGTAGGACCCACGAGGTGCAAACTCGAGTTTATCACCAACCCGAAAGTATTGAAGAGCTGGAGGGTATTGTGAAGGATGCTAATGAGAAAAAGGCAAAAATTAGGCCTGTTGGGTCGGGGTTGAGTCCGAATGGGATCGGGCTTGCGAGAAGTGGTATGGTGAATTTGGGGTTGATGGATAAGGTGTTGGAAGTGGATAAGGAGAGGAAGAGGGTTAGGGTGCAAGGGGGGATAAGGGTTCAGGGGCTTGTTGATGGGATTAAGGAGCATGGTTTGACTTTGCAGAATTTTGCGTCCATTAGGGAGCAGCAAGTTGCTGGCATTGTTCAGGTTTTGTTTTTGCAAATTTTTTCCGTGTTTTTTGGTTAAGTTGTTTGTGTGTTGTTTGGGGATTTTAGGATCTATGCAATTGTGGTATAGTGGGAAACAACTTGTGTATCTATGTTGTTCTTCTACGTTGGTATTTGTAATTGCTTATTCGCTAAAATGCTGTGAAATAAGCAGTTTTAAGTCAGCAATTCTAAATGCCCTATTTGTTGTTAAACTTAGGTGGCGTGTTGTTGATTCAAGTGGTGTTTGGTTTATAGATTGGATTTGCAAATGGTTCTGAATTGAGTTTGAAAGTAGCCATATTATCATTTCCCCTAGTTTTCTTTTTTTTAAACACTCTCTTCAAACACACCTATGCTAATAAGCTCGTTGATCCCATGCAAATGCAACTATGCAATAGTTTTCTCACCATCTACTGCCATGCCATCCACCGGGACTAACAGTTTAGTATGTACAAAAGTTTTATAAGTGATTGGAAACACCTGTATATAGTCTTTGGTATAGCTTATTTGAATGCATATTAAGAAAATTATCTTGCTAATTTAAGGGGTGTTAGACACTAGTTTGGATGGTACCTGCTTATTAGTGACATATGCAACTTTCAATAGGCAATTAGAGAAACTCTCTTAGTAGTAAAACTTAGGTGGCGTTGTCAGGAATGACAATGAATACATATGATTTGCCAGATGATGTTTAGTTCCTAGATCAAGTGCTGGAATAGTAAAGTTTAGCGTGTAAGTAGTCATATTGTATTCTTCCAGGGATTTTTTCGCTAGTAACAGTTTCAAACTTTGTCACGTAAGAGGCTTTTTTAAACTTTTAATTGCACGCAAGAAGTTGCAACTATTCACTCTTCTTTTGTTTGGTTGCAATAGTCCATGTTTTCCCTTAAAAAGAGTAGAAGTCTGACTTTCAGAAAGTATTTCCTAGATTCATAGGATGGACATATTGCTTGCGACTTTCTTTTTTTTTTTGGGTAACCATGGGTTCCAACCCTTTGGCCGAATAATCCACGGGGTTTGAACCCACCACCACTCAAACTCAAACCAGGTAAAGCCCTCCCTTTTCAGGAGGTTGGCATGGCCACTTCAAGGTTGTTTGCAACTTTGCATCTAGCAGGAATTGAACTTGAGACGTCACACCTGTGTTTAAAAAAGCTCGCATCAGGCTCGCCTGATGCGTTATGCGTTGCGATGCGCGACTCTGTTGCATCAGACACCATGCGTTGCGTTTACGGGATGCGAGGTGATGCGCGCTCATCAGGCACGCATCAGCTGAGGCACGCATCAGCTGAGGCACGCATCGGCTGATGCACGCATCGTCGCTTTTTTGCGCATCATGTACTTTTGGCCTTATAACATAAAATTGGACTTAATAATGTGTATTGGGCTTCTTCCCATGGGCTTTACTTTTAAGATATGGTCCAATTTGATCGATTCCTTGTAAACGATAAGACTTTTGATATTAGTTTTCGACTATTTATGTGTTTTAGCGATATAGAATCGTGACATTAAATGTGGTACAAATGTGTTATTAATGTGTTTTGTTATTAATGTGTTTTGTGCACTATATGTAATTTAAATATTTTTTTATAAAATTGTGGCCTCAGGTACGTGATGCGCGCGCATTCGCCTCGGCTTTTTGTCCCTTATTGTATCGACGCGCATCGCGCTTTTTAAAACCTAGCCTCACACATTTTAGAGTGATAGTCACAAGCCTTTTTGCCACTAAGCCACCCTTGAGTTGTTCTAGTGAACGATATAATGGGAACAGCAGAAATTACGAGCCCTGCTTCTACATCTTGAAATCCTCTGCTAGTTCAGAAAATCCCAAATTTATTGTGGGCTTAAGATCCTTATGGTTTTAGGTTGGAGCATTAAGGTTTTTTTTTTTTTTTTTTTTTTTTTTTTTTTTTTTTTTTTTTTTTTTTCACCCCTTTCTGTGTCTTGTTAGCATCTCAAAATTTCTGGATTACATATTTTTTTGGAAAGGTTAAATGATCGGTTTTGGATTAGCAATTTCATACTAGCTGCAACAAAATTGATTATGTAACTGTAGAATTGGGTTACTTAATTATTCCTTTTAAACCTTATTTGCACATGTGCCACAAGAAATATCATCCTACTCTTATTTTTTTAAGTAAACAGAATTTGCCAAACACTAAAAGAGCTGATTATTTGATCGTTACAGCTTCAAACTTAAGTATCTTCTACAACTTGTTTCCTTATGTATTTTACCCGATTCTGATGATTTAAAATCACATAATTTCATTCACCCCCAAGTGTTTGGCTTTTCTTTTAATTTGTTGTGATACAATGCATAAGTGTTGAAAGTGTTTGGGATAACTCACTTAAATTGCTTATGCATATTTATAAAAATAACTCATTAGCCTATGTGGTGTCAAAACACAATGCGTTAGATGGTGTTTTGATTGGCTTATGAGCTTATTTGAAATAGGCTTGTTCAAAATAAGTTTCTTCAAAATCCAATAAGCTGAAGAGCTGTTAAAAATAAGCTTACTCAAACATCCGTAAGTTGCAGTTTGATGGCGGAGAATGTGGAACATGTTTACCATGTTTAATGACCAGATTGACATGGGTCAAATTATAATGGTCAATGTGGAACAGTGAGACATGTATGCAGTTATAGAATAGCAAAGTACTTACCTCTTGGTGTTCTCAAGCTTGTCGTTTTAATGTCGTCGGTTAAATAATAAGGTACTGTCTAAATGTTTTCGTTTTTACAATTCATCAATACGAAGCCACTGGAAAGTAATCGTAAGTTTAATGACTGTACATTAGTGTAGAATATTGAAAAGAACACAGTGTAATTTTATGCCAATAGTCCTTAATTGAACCCTTTAAAGTTCTCATTTTAATGGAGTGGCATCTAAGTGTAGTTTCCCAGCTTTGTAATGACATTACACTAACCGCCATATGTGTTTCAAGATAACCTAAAGCTCTTTAGTTTGAATGCTACTCATGGGTAATTAATCAACTATTTTTTGATGGATATTATGACTTATGTGGGGCAATGTGTTGTAACTTCTGATGATGGTATGTTGTCCAACTTTGCAATGGTTTTATCATTATAAACAAAGAGGATTTTCACTCTTTTCCTTGTACGTAACTTAAATAACATATATTCGCGTTTCGTAAGCAAGTTACATATAAATATGTATAATATCGCAGGCTTAGTAACCTTAATGTAGATGACACCTTGAATTCAGGTTGTATCTTGTAACATGTAATATTTGTAGTCTCATTATGGATAAAGGGTAACCTGACATATATATTCTCGATATAGTGCCACCAGCAACACCCATGGGAGACTAATGGTGAAACGTGATGAATGTCAAATGTATCTACCACATTTTTGAAAGTATATAAAGTTGTGATGATCTACTTTTAATTAGAACACATCAGGACATCAAGTTGCCTTTTAACATTGTCTACTTATTGCCATGTTGTGTATTGGATCTCATTTTAAAATTGATTATATGAAAAATTGGTAGTTAATGTTTGGACAGACAAGTTCTACTTCTGGTTACCTAATTATTTAGACGTCATGTAATCAGTTTTGATACTCATTTTCATACTCGTTGCAACAAAGCTGATACACGTAGGGTAAAATTGACTTAGCTGATTAAATTCTTCTTCTTCTTATATATATATATATATATATATATATATATATATATATATATATATATATATATGTCATCTAACAATTTGTATACCATTTTGCTACAAGAATCTCTTTTTTGGTCATTTCATTACTAATTTGTTAAACAACTCAGATTTTTTCAAAATTCAAACACTCAGACGACTGTTTTTTTTACTGATATAGGTTTAACTTTAAACAATAAAAGCACATCCAGACACTATTTTTGTCAACCAAATTGATGCATCTGATTATCCAATTCAGATAAGCTGATGATTCACAATCGTATAGGCATATAGCTATCTCATTACGCACTTCCAAACACCGCAACAAGTGTTTGGTTTTTTCATTTAAATGGCGTGACACGATTGCATAATCGTTGATTGTCTTTAATGCTGATTGGTATCTTAAACTCTCATGTTCATAGGTTGGCGCACATGGTACTGGTGCAAAGTTGCCTCCAATTGATGAGCAGGTTATCAGCATGAAATTGGTTACACCTGGAAAGGGTACAATCGAATCTCAAAAGAGAAAGACCCTGAACTATTTTATTTAGCGCGGTGTAGGTTAGGCGCACTTGGGATTGTTGCTGAAGTCACTCTTCAATGTGTCGATAGACAGAAACTAGTCGAGCATACATTTGTCTCTAACTTGAAAGAAATCAAGAAAAACCACAAGTATGTATCCTTTTCCGGTTGATAAGCCTATTTTTGTTTTTTTGTTTCTCCTTAATTTTGTTCTTGTTTGACTTGAGAAGCTAATGCTTCAAAATTTAGATAACGAGGTTGATTTATATATGTCAAGTCAGCTATCCAACACTCTTCGTCCGTATATATTAATTTCTTCTTATTTAGTTTGTTCTTTGCGGTGGCAGAAAGCTTTTAAATGACAACAAGCATGTAAAGTACCTTTACATACCGTATACCGACACTGTTGTCGTTGTAACATGTAACCCAGTTTCTAAATGGAGAGGCCCGCCCAAATTTAAACCAAAGTATAGTCTGGAGGAAGCCTTACAGCCTATGCGTGATCTATATCAGGAATCGCAAGAGAAGTACAGGTACGGTTATTGTTTCCTATACTGACTGCATAGTATCAATTGCAAACCTAGCCTCATTGAATAACGTAAATTTTTATTATTGACTTGCAGGACGATAATGTAAGTTTATTGTTTCTTGTACCGGTTATTAGGTCAACTTCTGTCCACTTTCGTATGATACATTCCCTTTGTCCTGAAACAAATCATTTACCTTAAGGATTGAAAAGAATTGTCAAGTTAACTTTTACGCAAGGTGATTTTGCACTTGCTTAAGGGGGTTATTTGGATTTGCATGTTGAAAATGATTTCATGTCTACCCTTTTTCAGAAAATGTTCTTTCTGCTCATTTTCTCTAACATAAACGCCAGAAGCACACTCAAACACTCTTTCACAGCCCATTTGTTCTAGCTGGTTCATGTAATTATGATTTTTAGCATCAAATAATCATCTAAAAACACACATCAAAACATCCCCTAAATGTTAATGAACAGCAAAAAATTTCTTTATCCCATCATTAAAATCAATGGAAGGTCTATGTATTATTTAGAACAAGTTCTTAATATGGTTCAGACAATGATATAAAGACAGAGGGATTGTATGGACGGAAGGAAAGTGTCATATAACACATATGCCTTATATTTATAATCCAATCTGGCTTTATTTAGTTCTGTAATATTTTATTGGCAGATCCCATCCAACGGCAACTTCATCTAAGGACGAGAATGAACCAAATATTTCTGACCTTTCATTTACTGAGTTAAGAGATAAACTACTATCCATGGATCCTCTTAATAAGGAGCATGTTCGAAAGATAAATCAAGTTGAGGCTGAGTTCTGGAAGAGATCAGAAGGATACAGGGTGGGCTGGAGTGATGAAATATTAGGGTTTGATTGTGGCGGTCAACAGTGGGTCTCAGAGACGTGCTTTCCGGCTGGAACATTATCAAAACCAAATATGAAAGACTTGAAATACATAAAGGATGTTATGCAGTTGATAGAAAAAGAAGAGATACCTACTCCTGCACCTATAGAGCAGAGATGGACTGCTTCAAGGAAAAGTTTGATGAGTCCAGCTTCAAGCTCATCAAGTGATGATATATTCTCATGGGTGAGTGGAATGTTGGGGTGTTTAGATGTTCTTCTTAGATTATGTGATATTGAATAACTCAGATTTAGATAATCCACTATATCAAAATTGAGATGTAGAGGATGGTGCCGGATGTGCTTATGCTATCTCATATAATAAGTAGATAATCATATGTTTGAGTGTATGGCTTATTCTGATGAATTATGGAATTTATGGATAGAATGTGCATAAAGGAAGTTTTTATAAAGAAACGGGTAATTTTTAAGAGTAGAAGTTCATCAAATTAGATTAAAGGGGTAAATTTGGAAATCGATCTTCTTAATGTCATACTGATTATTTGACACTTGCGTTATTAGACAATCAGAAGTAGTATCTGTTTGTCCAAGTATTAAAAACGCATCTTTGCTACTTAAAGTCACAATAATTAGAGAATCTGTTCCAGAGCGCAAATCCCAAACCCTCTAGATTGCTTAATACATGTCTTGACAGCAGTTTGACTCTGAATATTCGTTTGTTTGAACTCAAAACTACGTAAAATTTATGTGTATACGACCGGTTATATCTTTTGTGCAATTGGCCCGACTCTTGTGCTATTTCGTTACATATCATGCTTGCTTTGTATGTGTCAGGTTGGTATAATAATGTATCTCCTACATCGGATGCTCGTCAGAGGAAACAAATAACAGAAGAATTCTTCCACTATAGGCACCTGACTCAAGCACGCTTTTGGGATCAATGTTCTGATTATGAACATTGGGCTAAGATTGAGGTACTTTTCACGCACAAGATATGTGTATTTGCTATATTACTTGTTATAAATGATGCTTAAAATGAAATACAGGCTTACGACACTAGGCTAAATGGAGCTTGGCTGAACGCTAGGGCCTTAATTGTAAAAAAATGTAACATATGCTATTGTATGGCAAGATTAGCGGGCCAAGATGGGTGGTAACGTGTGAAAACGGGCTTGTAGGGCATGATGAATGGGTCCTGTTAGGTTGACCAGCAAACACTGTTAGCTGTATATTAGTCATATATTAGTGGTATTTTAGTTGGCTAGTGATAAGCATGCATTTATGGGTGATTACCTTGATTTACCCAAAATAACTTATGTAAAGTAAAAGTAAAGTAAAGTAACTCCCAATACTGTCTTCCATGGGTTATGGGTCCCAATACCGTCGAAGACGGTGTATGGGGGAGGTTGAGACGTAGACAGCCTTACCCCTACCTAAGGTAGAGAGGCTTTTCAAATCACTGTCTTGTATATTACACTACATTCTCTTATCTTACAAACACATGGTAACTAGAGAGGTTTTTCTAGGGGTTTTGGGTAGTAATTACAGAATACATTTGACTACCTCCATCTCACTGATCATGCAAGTGAAACTCAATTTTTGGAGTAACCAATAATTAGATATATATAAAATGAACGTTGAGGAAATAATAAGATTAATAGTATATAAGTTGCAAATAAGGACCATATAGTCGAGCTATGGTCATCATCTCATAGCTTGATCTCATTTTGAGTAATTAGATAGTGTTTCCATAGCTTGATATCTTTTTAGTATTTGCATTATGGGCCATGTAGCCATATATTTGCATTTGCAATTTCTAAGACGTTTATATGTAGAAAATTATTGACTTTGGAAGTCAATTTATCTTTTTAGTATTTGCATTATGGGCCATGTAGCCATATATTTGCATTTGCAATTTCTAAGATGTTTATATGTAGAAAATTATTGACTTTGGAAGTCAAACAGTTGACTTTTAATGTCAAATTTGATGTACATATATAGAGTTTAAGGAAACATGATAACTACATTATAACGTATAAGAAGTACTCTATGATCCTGGTGTTAATATTCCCGAATAAGTTTGACATTTGAAGTCAGGGGATGAAGACTACCAAAGAACAAAAGGAGTACTATTTAGAACCAGAGATGTTTTGAGTCTTTGGATTAAGCTGCAACCCTGTGGCTGTGGAGTGGAGGGCTAATGATTTACCTGGCATTGCTTTGTGGAGTCCAAATATACCTGAGGTCACCATAGGTGTTTTGTGTGGGGTTTCCCTTGTACCCATTAGAAAAAAAAATACGAATGATGGGTATTTCGGGTTTAGTATCCACTGAGGTGTTTAGATGCGTGTTTTATAATTGATTATGTGATATTAATTATTAAAAATTAACTAAGCACCTCAAATAATCACCAGCTTGATAGTCTGTTATTTTAATGTTTAGCAAATTTTTATATAAAAAGTTCCAGTACAAATAAAATGACGAAACATTACAAGTTCTTGAAAAATTAGACACCCGTTTGTGCAATGTAAATATAAGTATCCTATTTTTGTTAACATAATGAGTATTTAAGTAAATTCTTATTTCCATTATGTGCTCAGGTTACTTGTAGCTGAAACTGATAATCCAAAAGGGACCATTTGACATAAATATTTGGATATGCGGAAACAGTATAATGCATTACACATATTTTGACTGTTATCGTGTGTACTCTACGACTTATATTTAAAGTAGCATCCAAAACTCACAAGTCTACATTTTATTGACAAAATTAATTTCCAGGTCCCAAAAGACAAAAATGAGCTTGCAGCACTCCAAGAAAGGCTAAGAAAGAGATTTCCTGTTGATGCATTCAACAAAGCACGAGCAGAGTTGGATCCCAACCGGATCTTTTCCAATGGCATGGTGGAAAAGATGTTCCCATTAAATTATGCTACTTCCTGATAATCATCAGTCACCGGGTATTAAAATGTAGTTGTACATTACATGAAAAAGGATTCAAATACTAAAAGGATATCAAGCTTCGGAAATAATATCTTCATATCCATGTTTCATCATCTCATATTATCTAGTTTACATGATAACTTGATTGTTAAGTTCAAAGCATTTAATAAACATGAATGCTTTTGGTCTTAGAGTTTGTGTGTATTGGTGATTTGAGGTTTTCCTATTTCGTCGTCCTTTTTTCCCGATGAAAACAAGAGTGATATTTTAGACTTTCTTACTCTGAAAAATGTAGGGGTGATACCGTATAATTGATTTTCAATTGTGTCGTTTTGTTTATGCGGATTCTTTGGAAGGATTGAAATAAGACAAATAGATTTATTTCAGGGGCAATCGGAATGAAATAGACGTAGTTAAGCTGAATGTGCATGTTTGGCTGATATATGATATAATTGTGATTAAATTCCTTTGTAAACGTGTTTTTGGTTTTATTATCATTTAGACTACCCTTTATTCTGAAGTGAAATAGCCAAGCTGAATTGAAACTTACAACCCTAGCCAAAAGTCGAAATGGAACACTTGCAAACAAGGACGTAACAAGGGTAGGTACCGGACGTTCACAGGCATCCATAGATATTTTTGTGTCAATGTATGTATAAAATCTCGATTTTTCTCAAATACACACATTCAATAATCTAGTTTAGATTTTCTTATGTGCCTCTGGTGAATTTTAGTCTTGATTCCATCCTTACTTGCATATGCAAAGAGAATGCAACACTTGTGAATTGTGATATGAAAAATAATGTATAGCCAATGATGAATAATGCATACGGGCTTAACAACTTGTGGGTTGTGGGCTTGTGGCTAAACCATGGACATACAGACTAACATGCTTTTTGGTTATATCATCAAATGATTTTAAGTTATTCAAAAGCCCATTTTCGCATTTTATTCAAGCCCACGTCTCTATCACTATTTTTGCAATTTTTCTTAATCAGACTCATATGTTCGGTTTACATTATTCAACACTTAAACCACTATCATAAGTCAATGATAAAGCACCTAATCTCCTCACAATAGGTATAGGTTCAAACCTCACAAAATATATATTTAAAAATGGCGAGCAAAATGATACGATCATTGGGATAATTAATTATGAAATTATTATTATACAAGTATTAGGTTATTTTATTTAATTATTAGATATGTTTTATTTAGGTAAAGATTAGGAGGGGACTTGTTTTACAATAATTAGGTTATTATATAAACATGATTAAGGTTGTAATCTTATTATGTTGAATGATATGAATTATTGATTTGGTTATCAATATTGGGGGGGCCAATTTATCTCAGTAATATAAACCACTGGGGGGGGGGGTCGGTTTATCCCATTAACATAAATCATCTATATTTTTTATTTTCTTCTTATTCTGTTATCGATCCGGTTTGTATTAATTGGTCTCTACGGTTTCCAAAAAAAGTTTACTATTTCATCAGAACACTATTCATAAAAAAAAGTCAAATCTTCTTTTGATTTCGAGCATCAATGGCACACCATATGGCGGGCTATAATGGAAGAGCATCGAGCATATATGCAGATTTACAAAAAGGTCCATAAAGAGACGGTGAGATCTGAATTAAGGATGGCGATTGTTCAGGAAAGTCTTGAGATGGATATATATGACATCAAACAAGTACTTGCGCAAAGGCGAGAACACTCGGGTGTTAGAGCTTACCGAGTGGAAGCGGAGCAGATGCGTGAAGAACTGAATCAAAAGATTGAAGAACCGAAGAATCAAATTCAGTCTTTCATTCGGAATCCCAAATCACCTGCTAAAATGCCTCAAACAGTAACAACAGACGTCTGATCAAAACAAAAAGAATACGAAAAAACGAGGAGTCGGTAAATATCTTACAATAGCATCACATGAGCAAAAGCCTATATGTCTATCAACATGCTGGTCAAAGCATAAAGTGCAAAAAAGGTTTAAAAAGGGGTTTGGTTGTGCCTTGAATAAGAGTAAAGGTCTCGTTTGGGTCTCAAACATTGTGTTGCCAATAAAAAGAGAAAGAAAAGGAAAAAGCCTTTCGTGTGGACAAAATCGAAGTTCTGTGTTGTCATTGATGGCGAGCTCAATTGTGACAATAGATTAGCAAATTATAAACAGCCATGCCAACACTATCTGATGTTTGATTATGACCTACAAATGGGAGAACTACAAGTCAACACATGGGATCCCAGAATCACGTGAGGCATGATTTTGGAGCAACACCTCGAAGACAATGTGTTTTTTTGGGGCGGAGTAATGATACGATCTTTGGGATAATTAATTATGAAATTATTATTTGATAAGTATTAGGTTATTATATTTGATTATTATATATGTTTTATTTAGGTAAAGATAAGGATGTGCATTGTTTTACATGAATATAGTTATTTTATAAAGATGATTAGGGTTGTAATCTTATTATGTAGAATGATATGAATATTGATTTGGTGTTTGATGCAGGATTTCTGGCCAAGTTTTAATATTTATAAAGTCTCGTCTACCTAATGCACTAACGGGCAGTGTACCCGGTCGTGTGTAGTGTAGTATTCGGTAAAGCCGAGGTCGTCCCAAGAGCTATGCGTGTGGATCTAAACTAAGAAATGAAATAAAAGTACGAAAGCAAATAAAGTGGAATAGATAATCAGTAGGGAGAAACGTGCTAGCATAATTACTAATCTTGCTATGCCATGATTAAGTTTTCTAATTAATGTTTTCTATCGCTTCATATGGGGGTTCAAGTCGCTAGACTCCTAGGGTCAATTCATCTCATTATTTACCTAAAAACGAAATATAAACGAATAAGAGTATATATTCAAGTAAATTGATACAAATGATGAGCATAATAAGGGGAAATTGACATTAAAATATCAGGACTATTTGATGTCATCAAATATCCCCAATGAACTCTACTTGCCTTTAAGTAGACCTTATCAGAATCATTCTAAAAAAGATATCTTCCAAAAGACTTTGGAAAATATGAATTTAAAAATCTCCTTTGCTAGAATTTATCAAAGCCGAACACCTCACAAAATGGGAACAAAACACTCATACTCTCTCTATTTGAAGTGTCAATTTCGAGGTGGTCACTCATTGCACGGTCGTAGCATGTATTCTATCATAGGATTGGCAGTTACACAAATCTCCACCACTGGAGCTAAGGTCAAGACAATCCTTAAAGGCAATGTTGGGTGAACAATTTTTATAAGGCTAGGGTGAATTGTCATTACTAACATGCTACGGCGAAGGCGACAAAGACCATCGATACATGACCAAATCTATGGCCAAGCCACCAAGGACTGCTCACTCCCTCGCCTAAACATTATTCATGACTAAAGGGTAGGATAAGACATGGGATGCACAAAAATGGTGAAAAATAAAAATAAACAAACAAATAGTCTTAGCTTATAACCAAGTTATCACCACCCACCGTCCATCCAAAGTCCAAGCTTCAAGACGCAAAAACTGGATCATGATGTAATAAGCTAGTGTGCCAATGTAGATGTCATATGGCGAGGTGCACACTAACTTGGTCTTCAATAAATAGTTGATGTAGATAAGCCACCAACTTCAATCATCAATCAAATGTGATCGAGGTAGGTTCCTCGATTCTAGTCCAATAAGCTCCAACACTAAGGAATAGTGCTAATGATAATTGCACTAACATTTATACAACATATAAATGAATAAAAACTATATATATATATATATATATAATATATATATATATATATATATATATATATATATATATATATATATATATATATATATATATATATATATATATATATATATATATATATTTATATATATGTGATCGAGGTAGGTTCCACGATTCAAGTCCAATAAGCTCCAACACTAAGGAATAGTGCTAGACTCCTAGGGTCAATTCATCTAGCTTATTTTCCATAGCGTCCTATTCCGTAACCAAATGATTACAAGAGTTCGTAGGTTTACCCTACAGAAGAGTCATTAAGTACCGCTATGATCTAAGATTTATTCTATGAAACCCGACCTGTCAGAACTTAGGTTCCCCCTAACTTCTTAAGCCCTTATTTTTTGTAGGTGATCCTTTGGTCCATTCTCACGCAAGATAATGGTAGTCCTATGGTCAATTCTTACCATTACTCGTAACCTATTCTGCTAGGGTCCTATGGTTAATTCTCCTAGTTCCTAGATACTACCAAACCTCCATGCTACCGAAACAAGGGTGTCCGCGAATAAACAAAGAAAGCATACATATAAAGCGAATATGAAAACGAGAAAACTACATCAAGGCAATAACAATTTCATAATTAGGCTAACACCAAAGGTGTTTAGCCGCTCATATTAATAAATGCAGGAAATTCAATGTTTAACATAGTAATGAACGACATCGAATTAAATACACAAATGTAATATGAAATTCTAAAACTTATGTATAGATTGGCGTGAATTCTCCCTTGGAAATGATTTGTATGCTTCTGAATATCATCCTACTTGAAGCCCTAAAACATTCTCTGGTTCTTAAGTGGTGAAAAGATATGTAAAAATACGAAATTAGGGCTTGTATTTATAGCCTCGACTATGTTACGACATAACCACTAGGGTTAGTTACGCCGTAACCTTTGAATCTAGGACGATCTTATCCTCAGTGATGATATTACGGTGTAACCTAAAGATAGGTTACGATCGTAGAACTCTCGTTAACTAGTTTACGCCGTAACCATGCAAATGGTTACGTTGTAACTTCTTGAACCACGAAATTCTTCTAAGTCTTGGAAATATATATACGGCGTAACCTATGTATGGGTTACGCCGTGACCTTGATCAGCGTTGACTTTGGTCTTCTAGTGTAAATCCTTATTACGGCGTAAGTAGAGTAGGGATTTACGCCGTAACACTTGTCTGGTTAGCATACTCTTGTGTATTTGCATTAATAACCTTCCAAATCCGCGTCTCTTTGTTCCTATGCTCATTATTTACCTAAAAACGAAATATAAACGAATAAGAGTATATATTCAAGTAAATTGATACAAATGATGAGCATATTAAGGGGAAATTGACACTAAAATATCAGGACTATTTGATGTCATCAAATATCCCCACTTGAACTCTACTTGCCTTCAAGTAGACCTTATCAGAATCATTCTAAAAAAGATATCTCCCAAAAGACTTTGGAAAATATGAATTTAAAAATTTCCTATGCTAGAATTTATCAAAGCCGAACACCACACAAAACGGGAACAAAACACTCATACTCTCTCTATTCTAAGTGTCAATTTCGAGGTGGTCACTCATTGCACGGTCGTAGCATGTATTCTATCATAGGCTTGGCAGTTACACAAATCTCCACCACTGGAGCTAAGGTCAAGACAATCCTTAAAGGCAATGTTGGGTGAACAATTTTTATAAGGCTAGGGTGAATTGTCATTACTGACATGTTACGGCGAAGGCGACAAAGACCATCGATACATGACCAAATCTATGGCCAAGCCACCAAGGACTGCTCACTCCCTCACCTAAACATTATTCATGACTAAAGGGTAGGATAAGACATGGGATGCACAAAAATGGTGAAAAATAAAAATAAACAAACAAATAGTCTTAGCTTATAACCAAGTTATCACCACCCACCGTCCATCCAAAGTCCAAGCTTCAAGACGCAAAAACCGGATCATGATGTAATAAGCTAGTGTGCCAATGTAGATGTCATATAGCGAGGTGCACACTAACTTGGTCTTCAATAAATAGTTGATGTAGATAAGCCACCAACTTCAATCATGAATTAAATGTGATCGAGGTAGGTTCCTCGATTCTAGTCCAATAAGCTCCAACACTAAGGAATAATACTAATGATAATTGCACCATCCTTTATACAACATATAAATGAATAAAAACTAATATATATATATATATATATATATATATATATATATATATATATATATATATATATATATATATATATTTCTTTTTCTCTATTTTTTTCATACAATATATACAAATAAATCATCCCCCCACTTAAGATGAATCGTATATGAGGAATATGGGGGGTCTTCAATGATCTTCAAATGTATGTCTTCAACGTAGGCGTAATTCCCGAGTCTTTACCCAAACCTCAAACTTGAGCAAACAGTGACTTCCCAATCATAAACTAAGACTACAAGGTAGGCTAAGGCGAATAGGTGTAACGAAACAATACATTATATGGGTAAAGAAACAAAAAGAAGGGCTCAGAAGGGAGTATCCAGGGGTATCTTGCACTAAAGGTGAGTGCAAAAAAAGGGTTTAAGATGAGGGTTGAAAAGTCGAGGTGACTAATTGATAAACGCACATAATTAAACACATATGGGCTATTTGGTGTAAATCCTAAAAATTGCCTTCTCAAAATGTCCCTCCCAAATGTATCAAGCTAACTCGACACACTACTCGTCTATGGTCTAGAAATGATGTAAAAGCCAAGTTCTAAAGTTTACAATACTACTGGTGTCACACCTCGCCAAGGCTGAAACGCGAGTGCAACATCATGGATATCATCACAACACATGGTGTCTAAATAGAGAATTACTACATGCAAATAAATAGAGCAAAGTACAGACACAAAGTGTCGTAACGATACCCCAAAACAAGATAACCAAAACTATCTCCAAAGGTATCTTCATTAAAACATAAAGTACTAATGAAAGACGTTTAAATATCACAATCAAAATCCAACTTATTCAAATTAAAAACATAAAGATAAATCATCCTCAAATGCAACTAAGTCTCGTCTAGTCGCTCCCTTCTACCTTAGCCTTAGAATGCTCACCTGAAAATGATGCTTAAAAACGTCAACATAATGTTGGTGAGATTCATAGGTTTAAGACACACAACATATCTCGAATACCAGTTCACTGTGATTATAAAACATAGCAGGACAGTAAAGGTAGTTATCATACCACTAGCATGTAATCATATCCAACCAACCAATAAACAACGGGACGGAACGTGCCCATGATCCAAGTACACATTAATTGGGACGGAACGCGCCCACCGACCCAAGTTAATAATAATGGGTAAATCATTACCCTCCGATCGGACCACACAGAAATAATAGTGAGTAGAGCTAATAGAACTACTACTCTCCAAATGGATAATGGGAATATAGCTACCCTCCAAATGGACCACACAAAATCACCACACAATAACCTCATAACATGTACACACGTATAATAACACTTACAAGTCCATGCATTTACGACCACATAATCACAGTAACTCAAAAATAATTTAACACAAGCATCATTACCATCCCAAGTTAAAACAAAGTAAAAATGGGACTATGAAACTCACTTCAACCTTGCAGCTTAATTCTCAATTCACAAATGTATTCAAACAAAACAATATCACATTACACGCGACCAAGCTAAAAGCTATAGTCCATGTAACACACATATGATGGATGTCTAAGGTTCATATAACCCACCATGGATCACCTAGACTCCATACTAATCATCACCCAACACTTACACTCACTAAATCCCTTGAATAAACTTTTTCAGAAAACGCAGATTTTTAGGGTACTTTCACCCACATAAAATCACAGAAAAATAAGTTCCACAACTCACACCAAAAATCCACCATGGTCCTTCATGAGCATAAAAGCTTCTCCTAGAAGGCCATGCACTAAACACACACAAGTACCCAATGAAAAATCAAACATGACAACTATCCAGATTCGGATCTGAACGCACACCAAAAAGTTTTGACCTCATAGACATACTTGCACAACTTATTATCGTCTAATTTTCGCGTGAGAGTCAAAGATAATATAGAACTAAATTCCGACAGAAGGGCTAACTCAAATTACACTCTTAAAGCCACCATTGACCTCAATACTTTTACCTTAATTCTGTCCCGGTTTAACAGTTTTGAGACCTTAAATTAGAAAAATAGTTTGACTGACTTCCCGACCTCGAAATTGATCGTGGCTGGACTTTTTGGAAAGATCTTTCTCTGAAATACAATTTAGACTCAAAATACGTGATCTGACTCATTTCCATCTATTAAATATCATCGAATCTTTATAGCCTTATAATTCTGTAAGAAACTAAACTCATTAATTAACAAGTTTTAAACCCTAACCTCTTCACCAAGCATCATAATATTACTAATTAATGACCCCAACATGTTTTATAACATTACTTTACAGAATTAAACATAAACCATAATTCATCATATTATTGTTACATGAATTATAATAACTAATTAAACATAAGTATTAAAATTTATACCTTGATCTTGACTTTTAGGCTTCAAAAATAAAACCCTAAAATTTTCTTCTCCCTTGTCCCTTGGTTTGGCCGATTTCTTCAAAAAGAGGAATGAGGGGTTTTGATTTTGTATTTATAATGCCCTATGGATTATTCTAGGTCCTCCTTATAATTGGTAAGTGTATTTGGGATCAAATTTGGTTTCCTAATTCCCCTAATCCCCTAGTTTCGGCCGCCCCCTATTAATATATATTTTTTATTTTTTATTAATTTAATTATTACACTTAAAACCTTGTACTCTTGATATTTTATAAAAACCCACACCGAAACCTAACGTCTTACACGATAAACTTTCGTTTTTACGACAACCCGGAAAAATTATCATTTTCAAAACAAAGTTTCCAAAAATAGATTTTCACACACTCTGAAAATATAACCCATGAAAACAACCTCCACGTAACTTACTAACGCTCAAATACTTGAACGAAGACTTATTACGCAAAACCACAAAACACCAAAACTACACAAGTCATTTCTACACCACCAAGGTGATCAAAAGGAATTTATCCAAAATCAATACCACTCAAATCATAATAACAACCTCACACCAAGGGATTTAGTGCCAACACACGTACCTATCACACATATACCACACATATACCACATATAACACATAATACACACCAAACAAAAGTTCATTAGGTTGAGACTATTAGTCAAACTAACCTGCTAAAATCACGGTTGTTACATCATCCCCCACTTAGGGAAATCGCGTCCCGAGATTTAATAGCTCGTCTCACCAGCCTCCTCAGCAAACAACTTCGGGTACTTGAACCTCATCTGATCCTCACGTTCCCAAGTAAACTCAGGACCACGCTTGGAATTCCAACGTACCTTCACCAACGCTATCTTACCACGCTTCATACTCTTGACTCTCGGTCCATAATCTCAACAGGTTCCTCCACAAAATGAAGAGTCTTATCAATCTTAATCTCATCTAATGGCACATGCAAACTAGCATCCGCCAAACATTTCTTCAGATTAAACCGCTAAGACTTAAACCGCTGAAACCAGAACCGCTAAATCCTGAACTGCTACGATCTAAACTGCTGAATCCTGAACCACTGATTCACAGAGACCTAAACCGCTATATGGTTAAACCGCTGAAAGTCTGAACCGCTAAGACCTGTCAAGCCGCTATTACAAAACGACAAACCGCTAGCAACAGAAACTGACAAACCGCTATCACAAGTGGACAACCCATCCTTTTCAGTACGTTTTATCCTTTTCCTAATATGGTTAGAATCCAAACCGCTAACAGGTTAAACCGCTGGAAACTTTACCCAATGAAACTCAAACCGCTACAAAGAATCCTTCAACGCAAGACAAACCGCTACTTAGAAAACTCGTTCGAAGTTCAAACCGCTACCAAGAAAGACTTCTAATCTTCCACTAACTAGCATGAACACAGTTTTATGTTGTCAAGGAAGATGAGAAACAACTTTTTGAACATAAAAGTACAAATATTACATGAATTGAACCACAAACAAAGATCAAAATAAGGTTTTCTTCACTACTTTGTATGACCCAAAAGAAACAAAAAATCCACACCACGAATCTGAATATGCTCTTATACGAACCTAACCATGGCTCTTGATACCAATTGTAGCATATTCATAACAATTTAAACACACGTATGGTTGAGAATTTGGCTGAATGTATTAGAGAATTTAGAGAGAGAAAGTGAGTTGGGAACTAGAGAGAGAAACGAGAGAATATATTAGTTGAATGTGTGAGAAGTTCCAACCCTCTCCCTAGGTGGAGAGGGGTATATATACCACATAATATTTGTGCTCCTAGTGGGCTGTGGAGCGAGCTGACAGTGGGTAAAGACCCGACTCACTCCACAAGTTCTATATTACCTAATCTAATAATAATATTACTGATAATCCTACGAGCTATTAAATGCTAATGTCTACTCGGGGTGACCGAGTCTTCAACTGAATATTTATATTCCTAACATTTTATTTGAACTTATGACTTATATTTTATCTGAACTCTTTGAAATTGACTTTGAACCTTAGGACATTATTTTGATATTATGACTTGTTTTGAACTATATATGTCATACGTATTAGATATAAAGTCTCCCATGTTCGGAGCAGTGCAAAGTCTCCCATGTTCGGAGCATTCTTGACAATAGTTCTCGCCATGTCGGTGAGTGACACATAATTCTCGCCTAGGTGGTGGAGTGACAAAGTCTCCCATGTTCGGAGCAGTGCAAAGTCTCCCTTGTTCAGAGCAGTCTTTATTTATTATGTACATGACATTTTTATTATGAACCTAATGAGCATGTGTGTTTGACTATAACACGTAAAATTTTCTATCCACTGATTATGAAACCATAGGTTACAAGTCTTGTATGGGCAGGACATGTAACTGAATGGTTTGACACTCCCTCTACCATTTGGACCTTTTTCAAAAACCATGGACTTCTTTTGAATAAAACCTGTATACTCACCAACTATTTTCATAGCTGACCCGTTTTCTCATGCATTTCAGGTGATCGCCAGTAAGTGTATTTTATGAAGACATTAGCACTAAGGAGTCTTCATCTATCATGTCTAGTTGTATGAAATAAAATGTTATCTTTTGGAAACAAACTTTTATGTTTCAAATGGCGTTGTTAAAACAATGTTTTATTAATGTACTGCTTCTTTAAATTTAAATAATGGTATTGTACTATATCACTCTGCGCTGTATATTGGTTTCGTAACACCCCAGGACCCGAATGCTTCCGCAATACCACAGTTTTGGGGGTGTTACACATACTTACCCATTAAGTAACACAATGATCTATGTGTAAAATAAAATGACTTCTAAATGTTCATCATACCAAAACCACTTAGACAAAGTGCACATATAGCAAACAAATAGTGTGACAAAGAAGTGAGACTACATATTCATGCAAACCATTATAACATTTAGGAGCATGTACCATTTAGGCTATTCTACGGAAAGACTCAAAGAATGTCAACAAAAGACACGAGCTATCAATTATAGAAACATCATATAAAAATGACATATCATGAGTTAACAAGTAATATGTAACAATTGTGTTAACATGAAGCATATAAGCATGCAGACAAAACCTTTCCAAGGTTTACTTATTTGACTATCAAATAATGATAACGTCAAGATAATAAATATCAAACAAATAACATGTAATTAACAAATGTATGTGTAATGCAAGTAATTCTTGAAAAATCACATCTACTCCTTATTTAATTAATATTCCTAAGATAAGGTAAAATATCATCTTTTAATACTCACTTTACGCAAGTATAGGAATACAGATTTTCCAAGTTGGAGAATAAATATGAGTCTATTACTAGCGGTGCTCAATTCAGGCTAAACACGACCATTTTTACGGGTGATTCCACATACCCAACTTCTCTGATGGAAGCAATTTAACCGTTAGGTTAAATTGAGTTTCTAGTGCAATAAATTATCCAGTAGTCATTCTCATGTCTAAAAGATGGGAATTCCTATTTTTTTCCTATTGAAGTATAAAAAGGTGATAATTCACCAAGACATGATTTAATGAGACTCAACTATATCTATTAAAACTATGGTGATGAAGATGTCATGTTTTACACGGGAATTTGACAAATATGTGTTAACAGATTTTAATCTTTGTGTTTGGAATTTAAGGTTGAATGATCTAAAGGGTGACATCTTTTATGTTGAGTGTTGTATAAGTGATTTGATCATCTAAGACCAAGAGATGTGTTTGAGAACATTTTCAAGAAAGTTCTTTGGAACAAGTATCTAAATAAAGTTACCAACTTTTATAGAACTTGTGTATGCTCCAGAGATGTGGATGTGCACAAGGTTTGAGCAAGGTTTGGATATGATGCATGCTTGAAAGAAAACAGATACACATAGTATCTTTCAACAAGTAAGATTATCTCATGTGATCATGCTTAAGTATGACAAAATGAGATGTAATGAGATCTCTTGTAACACGACCGTTCATGTTGCAAGGAGAGAATGATGCATAGGATATACATTATCCTTTTGACAAGATGAAAGCTAAACGCATGATTTCTTAGGCATCATATTTTCCTAAATGAAGATATGAACTCTAAGAGTTTGAGTTGTATCGACCTATCCTACATTTACTGGATGAAGACAAGAGGAATTCACTTGAGTTTCTTATGTATACTCCTCAAGATTCATTGTCACTTGGAATGTATGAGGTTGTCTTTGAAATTTGTATTTTAACATATGTTGTTAAAATATTGATTTTAGGTTAGATGAAACTTACGTAGAAGTTTAATGACAAAGTATTACCAATACTTTGATAACTTATGAAAGTGGTACTACTTAAACCAGGTGGAAAGTGATAAACAATGAATGTGACCACCTTTCTCATTTGATGGTGAAGGTTCTAATCCTATAGGCGATAATGTATGGTTGAGTTGATTCAACGTGCATTTGATTTGGTATGAGTGTTGGACTAATGGCTTTTTAAGCAATGCACTCAATGGCATGGATTATGGTGTTGTAGGAGTTTGTTGTACTGTGGATGTACTTTTGGGTTTCATGAGTATTGAAGATGACAAGAATGGATACTGATTCTTGTGGTTCACTAGTGGATGAAGTGCTTGGTTATGTTTGTGAAATCTAGGGGCTGAATGTGATAAAGACTAATTCTTAGGGACAACAAGGATGAAGACTAATTCTTATGATCCATTGGTTGGTATAACTAGTGTGTGTGATGGGATAAAAAGCTTAGGACCTGAGACATATCACAGAAATGAATGTGCTGGGATAATGGTGAAAATACAAGTGTACTTAGGTGATAGAATAAGTGTTTTAACATAAGTTGTTAAAAATACTTGGGTGTTGATTCTTTCAGATGTGACTTTTAATGACTACAATCGTAAGTCAAATTTACTTGAATATTTCGGATAAAATACTTAAGTTGTCAATCCTACTTTGTTGAGATTTGATAGCAAGATTAGATAATACATCTATAACCTAAGTGTGAGTTATGACTCCATGTAAATCTTAATCGTTTTGAAGGATGAAATGTTAACCAAGTAAGGCAACATAGGTGGATACTGGACAATATCCTTAGTCATCAGTTGGACTTGTGATCTATGATTTTTTTGCAAAAAGTGAGTTCGGATTTGTTAGGAAGTTGTCAATTTACAAATCAAGCTAATGGATGAGTAAGGACATGAGGATGCAGTGAATGTGTGTAATGATCACAAATACTCAGTGGTCCACGAAAGGGTACCTTGGAGCATTTTCACGAAATTCGAAACTGTGATTAGATATGATTATCCTATTGGTGTGTGACAATTCGCATTTTTGGGTTTTTACTATTCACGAGTTACTATTTGTCATTTACTATTCATCATTCACTATTCATCATTTTTGAAGTAAGTTTGCGGCTTTGAGATGTTTTAAAAAAATTTGCTATTCATGAAACACTATTCATTCCTGGAGGGAAATCACTATTCATGATCATTATTCATCAGTACGTAAACTAGGTTTACGAGTATTAAAAATTCGCGTAACTGTTTGGGTTTAGCTGCGAATTCATGAAACATCATTAAGGACACGTCATATAGACTAGAGTAGTCTACATATCATCAGTAACATCGTCTGCATTCATGCACGGGTTGCATAATTTCAATTTATGTATGTTTATTTACTAAATAAGCGTTACCACTCTGTCATTACTACGAATAATATGCCCGAAACTCCCGACTATGACCCTAATGTATTTTCATATTCATTATAATGATATAAAAATCATATTACTAATTTACCCGGTGTTTTAAAACCAATTGCTATATTTTCCGTTAAACGCTTATAACTACGTCGGTTTGCAAAATTTCAACGCGACAACTATTTGAACACCCGATTCTTGCAAGGAATGTGACTTTATAATTTTTACATCTTCGTCATACTTTATTTTGTTCCGTCAAGATTTATTTCTAGCTAACTCGTTACCCGGTAACACAATATCTTAACTAAATCTAACCTAAACACATAATAATCATTCAAGGGGGCAAGATCTTTAATTAGTTCACAAACATCCTCCCTCCCCCTCCTTGTTTCACGCCCCATGCCCCCCAGTCCAAGTAGCACTTGATTATGTTGACTATAATTAATAACTAGCTTATATATACCATTTTTACTTCATTTCATAACATAAACACTTCTAAAATATCACCAACTAGCAAAAATTCTCTCTTCTTCTTTCCTTCTCATATGATCGGCCAAGACACAAGAACAAGGAAGATTTCACCAAATTTTACAAGATCAAGTATTATCTAGTCTCATTTGTATTCCTAGTTAGGGTTTTGAAATAAAAACCCCAAGGATACTTAAGCATTTTCTTCAAAACTCTCATTAAACTTCAAGTTGCGGTTAGAGATAGAGCCTCATATCAACATATCTATTACTGTCATTATTGCAAGTGCATCAGGTGAGTCATATCCCCACTCTTACTATTTTAATACTTGTTTTAAACTCTTTGTGGGAGATACATGCTTAAACTGTTTGCTTTCACTTTTACTCAAGACAATTTTACTCATATGCTACGCTATACTTTTGTACTCTTAAACATGATGTGTGGCTTTGTTACGATATGTGCCTTAATGTATGAAAACTATTTGTGGAAACCGTAGAGGGGGGGTGAATACGTTTCCATTTAAAAACTTAAAACTTTTTGTATCAAACACCCGATCAAGTGTGACGTAATATGAAAAGTGTCAACCATGAGTTTATAGCATCTAGAGATGACTATAGTAAACTACAACATATGCACAATCAAACCATGGAACATACGTGATCAAACACTACATAAGCAACGATTCACACAAACACATATGCAATGCAAATATAAATATAAAGCAATAACTAATGAAATGAAAGTAAAGAGATAAGTTAGAAGGCGCAAACCGAACATGGTGATTTATAGTGGTTCTGTCACGAAGCTCCTCTTCGCCCTACTCCACTCCCCGAGTACCCAACTTGAGAGTTACTTCACTAATCAACAAACTCCCTTTAGGCGGAGAAAACCGTACACGTCGCTTAACTTGTTTTCCGACACTAAGCTAGATGTCGAGTGCTAATCTTAGCTAGCACCAATCTACCACGATCTACCCGATCTACACCGTACACGTCGCTTATCCTATTTTCGACACTAAGCTAGATGTCGAGTGCTAATCTTAGCTAGCACCAATCTACCACGATCTACCCGATCTACCCTTGATCCACATGATCAATCACACAAGCCCAATGGCTTCAAGAGATCTTCACTATCTCTACAAGATCACACTTGATCTTGACTCACTCTCTCTCACAAAGGTAAAATGATCTTGATGTATGCTATGATACAATCAAGAGTGTAACAAATGTTACAAGACCTAACAACTATAACTCTTGTATCTTCTTGGATACCTTGAGTTCTTCCCTTGAAAATGAAGAGGAATGATAACACTTTGTATCTACTTGGATACTTTGTGTTCTTCTCTTGCTAATCAAGAGGGATGACAACACTTTGTATCTACTTGGATACTTTGTGTTCTTCTCTTGCTAATCAAGAGGAATGAAGAGGATCACTTGAGTGGATGATTGGATCACTCTTAAACAACCTAAGACTCTCCAAATGATCAAAGAAAGTTATCTAAGTGAAGAGGGATAAGACCAGAGAAAAAGGACTGGAAAAATCAAGTTGGAAGTGTGGAATGGTCCACTATTTATAGGCAAGGGAAAATCTGACCGTTACAGACCCACGACTCCACTAAATACCCGACGGATCCGTTAAATTTAATGGAGCCGTACCTATTTAATGGTGCCGTAGACGCTCCTTCTTTTGTCTTTGGTGGGGAAGGTTTATTTGGGGAAGTTAGGAGCTGTTTTGGGGGGAAATTTGACTGTTGGGATTTTCAAACATATTTTTCAAAATAAAACATTTCTTTTTAATTCAAAAATAATTTGTGAAATATATTTTTGAAAAAATGTTTTGTCACATTAAAAATGTGAAGTTTTAGAAAAATAAAATCCTTTGATCATTTGTCAAGTAGTAGATTTGTTTGTCCATACCTTGAGTGATTTATGTCGGGATGGAAATCTACAACTTCGTTGAAGCATACTTGAGACGTCGGGAGGTGTTGATGTAGTATACATAGATGATTTTTGTTTACAAGTAACTTGCACATTTTACGTTATGTATTACAAGTTACATGTTTGTCATCATTAAAACCGAAGAAACCGTTTAGTTTAAATAACGTAATATTTGCACTAACACTATTCTATACGCTATATACTTTAACCACTGTTTAACTCCTGGATGGAGCCGACGGAGAGGTATTGATCGTACTATCGGGTTAAGAAGATAAAATCTTCAGGGTTGTGAGGTTGGTGACAAGGTTCTAGTGGGGTTATCTCAACTTATCCTAGCGGTTTTTCGCTTGAGGTGTGTGGAAGGTGAGTGGGATGCGGAAGCATTGGTAGTGTTTAGTACCATGCGGAAGTGGGAGGGAAAAGGCTAAGGAATCAGATGATAAATACAATCTATTCTGATAGGAGACGGTTTTAGGTTCAAGACTACATCGAGTGGGTTTTGATGGTGTTAGTGAGAATTGAAAGCAAGATTTTTGACAAAGAAAATTTCACATATGTTGTGATTTTTCTGGACCTTAGATTAAAAGAATTTATACCGAATAAATTCCTTTATGAATGAATCCACCGGGATTCGATGAACGTTTGTCGAGAACGAGAAATGACATTTAATTGCATTTCACAAATTAAATAAACTTTAAATACTTCGGATGAAATATTTAAGTTGTCATTGGAGTTTAAGAGGATTTTACGAATAAATCTTCGCATTCGACACGAGGAGAGAATTTATACCTAATAAATTCTTTGACCGGTACTGGACGAGAAGAAATGACTTTTATATTTCCGAGGAAATACATAGGTAGTCATTAGAGCGATGTGAAAGATGACTTAATATTTCCAGTGAAATATTTAAAAAGTCATCAGACGAGACATAGGATATGACTTGACATTTTCAGTGAAATATCTAACAGTCATGGGACGAGATCGAGGGAATGACTTGATATTTTCAGTGAAATATCTAAAAGTCATGACATGAAATAGAATAGATGATCTCAATATTTCCAGTGAAATATTCAAGAGATCATGCAAGGAACGTGAGGGATGACTTAATATTTCCAGTGAAATATTTAGATAGTCATGAGAGGGATTTAAAGAATGACTCAATATTTCCAGTGAAATATTTAAAGAGTCATGAGACGAGACGCACGAGATGACTACAATATTTCCAGTGAAATATTCAAGTAATCATAAGAGGGGTACGAGAGATGACTTTAATATTTCCAGTGAAATATTTAAATAGTCATATGTTTTATGGAAAATGTTCCATCATTCCTAGACCTAGACGGAGATGGTAAGGGGATTCTCGGTTGAGAGGTTTGGTTGATTTAAGGGTTTCTATGTGCTTCGCACGTGAGTGTTTCATGGGGTTTTGAAAGATGTAAAGCTAGGCCTATGGTGCTGATTTGCAGCAGGGTTTGGGATCTTAAGACGTGTATATTCACACGAGGATGAAAGGAACTACTAATTACTTATATAGTAACTCGTGAGTCCTTTGGATGAGCGTTTTAACATATGTTGTTAAAAGGCTTGAGTATGATGTTTCGGATATGACATTTAACAATTGCGATCGCAAGTTAAACTTACTTGAATATTTCAGATGAAATATTTAAGTTGTCAACCCTACTCCGAGTTCTACTAGGTTTGTTCCTAACCATCCCATGACAAAAAGGTGTATTACTTAGAAGAAGGCGAAGTGATGACTGGGGAATTAGGGTAACTTCGCGACTACTTTGACTTATGGGTTTTGACACTAGTGTATGGCTCTATGACTTCTAAGGGTTCATAGTGATGGGCATACCTAATTCCTAATGTGTCAAAAGAACATAGTGTGGGTGCAAACTTTACAAGCAAATCAAGTAAAATGCACATAAGGAATAAATGCAAACATCATGCAAAACATGATAATCATTTAGCATTTAAGATCATGAAGACATTTAATCATGTCTTATGAGAACATGTTATCATTTTGAAACATGTATGTGGGATGCAAGCAATCTAGGTTTGCTAAGGCAGATCCTAATTACTACTTGTTCAAGATGACATCCTAATGGGAGATATAGTTCAACGATGAAAACTATCTCTAGTCAAATGTAGGAATGAAAATTTTTCAAGTTAGAGAATGAGTATGAGACAATCACTAGTGGTGCTCAATTAAGGCTGAACACGACCATTTTTACGGGTTATACCACAAACCCAACTTCTCTCCTGGAAGCAATTCAACCGTTAGGTCAAATTGAATTTCTAGTGCGATAGGTTCTCCAGTAGTCATTCTCATATTAGAAAATTTCAAATTCCTATATTTGCCTATTGAAGTGTAGCAAAGATGATATTAACTTATTTCGCTAATACATGACCTAATATGACTCAACTAACCATACTTTGAGATCGATTAATAGAATGACATGTCTTACACAACTCCTAACAAAGGCAAGCGAAATATTTTAATTTCGTGTTTGAGATTTAGAGGTTATTTGATGGAGATGGTGTATTTTATGATCTTTTGGACAACATCTTTGTTTGTTGAGTTGTTACATGTTATTTTAACATGATTTGGTTTCCTAGAACCAAGAGACACTCTAATGTGATACAATGTAGAATCTACTACATCGTGTGTGTTTCAAGAATGCTCCTTTGCATATCTTGAGTGAGAATCTAGTAAAGGTTACTTACCTCAATAGATCTTGTGAGCATTTTATTTAAAATGAGACATACTGTTTATTTCAACAAGTATGCTTTTCTAAGAGGAAACTTATCACTCTTATGAATGCTTTGTGAAACAAGTATTTTAGTTGTATGACTAATTTTACTTGTTTATGCAATGACACATGACGTATTAGGTTATTATTCAACTCTAATATCCTATATTTGTTAACAGGATGCAATGTATTCTCTTGTAACATAACCATTCATGTCACAAAGAAAATAAGATGCATGGGATATAAGTTATCCTTTGTCAATCTTTTGATAAGAGAAATACATGTGATATTCTCAAAGATTGATGACTTACATAATAGTTAATAACATATTATGTGTGACACTTTTACTAGACATGAACATTGAGTGTTGAGTCGTTCATGAGCAAAGTTTACATATGTTGTTTGTTTGCTCTTGTTTGGTTTTTCGAAAATGACACATTTACTAATTGCATTGCAATGTAAATTACTTGTATATTTCGGATGAAACATCCAAGTTGTCACTCCTACTTAGTTGTGTATTTTATGCATCTTTTAAACATATTAGTTTAATGTTTGGAACACAACTATTGGACAACAAGACTCAATATGGCATCTTCAACACAAGTGTGAGTTATGATCCGATGCATATTATTTTCGTCTTGAGAGGACGTCATTATTTTCATAACAATCGAGTGTGATTGAGTATGTAGATTCAAGATAATATGTTTCATCATGTTTTGATGTTATCTTGAAGCTAAACAAATAATGACTCCAATTTCATGTCCACACTCGAAAACTTGTCAATTAGATTCGATGATGATATCAATCATAATTTGAATAATGAATTGATATGTACTCGAAATCTTTCTTGACCCTCACAATCACTCCCTTTTTAAAAAGAAAATAAAAATTTAAGGAGTGTGTTCCATTTATTTTAACACTAGTTGTATGTGTGAGGTTAATGACAAACTAAGTTACTACTTTGATATTGTCATTTATTTTTATTTGAGAAAAACTATTTATATTATTATGTATAATACTCTTAGTTTTTCGACACCTCATTAGTATAAAAATAATTATGTTAACCATTTTTATACCACATACGTAAAATACTAAATATTTAAAACATTTTGTATGTGTGTTAAATCAATGCAAGTTTAATACATTTTCTTTTACTTAAATAATAATGTATTAAAATGACCTTTTATCTTGTTTAGACAACCCATGGTCAAACAAGACAAAATGATGTGATGTTTTAAGGATCATGTTACGGATTTTATGAAAGTGTTAAGTGTTTTGGGGTGATATACTTTTTACACTTAAACCTTTGGAAAAATAATTGTGTAAGACAATATCTTTCGACACACATGATCTACCAACTTAGTTTCTATTCCTAAGAAAGTTACTAAACCATTTTAAGAACTTGCAACAAATGCAAGACAAATGGTTGATGCCTATATGCAATGCAAACTAATTACTTAATATAGTGCAAGTGATTTTAGCATGAGCCTTATAAATGCATAAACCGAAAAACTATAATAAGCAAATAGCAATTTAACACACAAAAATACTTATTGTCATTTTGTGTATTAGGTATAACAATGTATACTAAGCTTGATTTTATTTGACAATGAATTGGTTTCCTCCCCATTTCAAATATTTTTGCTGAGCACTTTGAAAACATGTCAAGGTTTAAAAGTTGAATCGCCCTTTTTCAGTTTGACCAAAAATTTACGCAAACTGCATGACCAGAAGACCTTTAGTTGAAAATCAAGGACTTTAACATACTTTCATTTAGAACTAATTCATAAAAATGTTTCTCAAATGAAAGTAGACTCAACATCGTTCAAAATGATGGGCGACACGACTCGTACAGACTCATGGTTGATTTTATATGGATTTTTGAAAATGAACCAAAAATGAAAAACAGACAATCAGATGCACGGCACCGTTAAATGACCCACGGTACCATTAAATATAACGGTACCGTACAATGTTTAGTGGTACCATGGTTAGTTTTCTGATTCAGAACTGCATGACTTAATGACTCGTTCTGAAAGCATGACCGGACACTTAAAGACACTGTTCTTTTAGTGGTTTAAGAAAACCTTCAAGCTAGTATGACAAAGTATACTTAACAACAAAACTTGTAAGTATTAAGCAACTAAATACTTTTCATATTTTTATCACCTTCATGGGTAATTTGATACATGGATCGTACTCAATTTTTAAAACCATTTGTTTTAAAATTTTGAGCGACCTGTCTCTGGTACCAATTGTGGAAACCGTAGAGGGGGGTGAATACGTTTCCATTTAAAAACTTAAAACCTTTTGTATCAAACACCCGATCAAGTGTGACGTAATATGAAAAGTGTCAACCATGAGTTTATAGCATCTAGAGATGACTATAGTAAACTACAACATATGCACAATCAAACCATGGAACATACGTGATCAAACACTACATAAGCAACGATTCACACAAACACATACGCAATGCAAATATAAATATAAAGCAATAACTAATGAAATGAAAGTAAAGAGATAAGTTAGAAGGCGCAAACCGGACACGGTGATTTATAGTGGTTCGGTCACGAAGCTCCTCTTCGCCCTACTCCACTCCCCGAGTACCCAACTCGAGAGTTACTTCACTAATCAACAAACTCCCTTTAGGCGGAGGAAAACAGTACACGTCGCTTAACTTGTTTTCCGACACTAAGCTAGATGTCGAGTGCTAATCTTAGCTAGCACCAATCTACCACGATCTACCCAATCTACACCGTACACGTCGCTTATCCTATTTCCGACACTAAGCTAGATGTCGAGTGCTAATCTTAGCTAGCACCAATCTACCACGATCTACCCGATCTACCCTTGATCCACATGATCAATCACACAAGCCCAATGGCTTCAAGAGATCTTCACTATCTCTACAAGATCACACTTGATCTTGACTCACTCTCTCTCACAAAGGTAAAATGATCTTGATGTATGCTATGATACAATCAAGAGTGTAACAAATGTTACAAGACCTAACAACTATAACTCTTGTATCTTCTTGGATACCTTGAGTTCTTCCCTTGCAAATGAAGAGGAATGATAACACTTTGTATCTACTTGGATACTTTGTGTTCTTCTCTTGCTAATCAAGAGGGATGACAACACTTTGTATCTACTTGGATACTTTGTGTTCTTCTCTTGCTAATCAAGAGGAATGAAGAGGATCACTTGAGTGGATGATTGGATCACTCTTAAACAACCTAAGACTCTCCAAATGATCAAAGAAAGTTATCTAAGTGAAGAGGGATAAGACCAGAGAAAAAGGACTGGAAAAATCAAGTTGGAAGTGTGGAATGGTCCACTATTTATAGGCAAGGGAAAATCTGACCGTTACAGACCCACGACTCCACTAAATACCCGACGGCTCCGTTAAATTTAATGGAGCCGTACCTATTTAATGGTGCCGTAGACGCTCCTTCTTTTGTCTTTGGTGGGGAAGGTTTATTTGGGGAAGTTAGGAGCTGTTTTGGGGGGAAATTTGACTGTTGGGATTTTCAAACATATTTTTCAAAATAAAACATTTCTTTTTAATTCAAAAATAATTTGTGAAATATATTTTTGAAAAAATGTTTTGTCACATTAAAAATGTGAAGTTTTAGAAAAATAAAATCCTTTGATCATTTGTCAAGTAGTAGATTTGTTTGTCCATACCTTGAGTGATTTATGTCGGGATGGAAATCTACAACTTCGTTGAAGCATACTTGAGACGTCGGGAGGTGTTGATGTAGTATACATAGATGATTTTTGTTTACAAGTAACTTGCACATTTTACGTTATGTATTACAAGTTACATGTTTGTCATCATTAAAACCGAAGAAAACCGTTTAGTTTAAATAACGTAATATTTGCACTAACACTATTCTATACGCTATATACTTTAACCACTGTTTAACTCCTGGATGGAGCCGACGGAGAGGTATTGATCGTACTATCGGGTTGACGCCCCCACCCTTGGCCCCAGAACTCTTGGCCCTGGGTGAATATAATCCAGCTATGCTAAATTCTTGTTTAGTCATGTCATGAGGTTCAGTTGGTTGTTATACTTTACATTAAGTGCATGCATATCGTATACACACATGCCTTACTCATACTATATTTTAGCAGTGGGTTGTGAACACACAGGTTGCAAGTTTTGCATGGGCGGAATTTGCAACTGAGTGGATTTACAATGCCTTTGCTGTGGGAACTTTCTCTAAAAGCTTTTCAACTTATTTAAAACAAACTCTATGAACTCACCAACCTTTGTATTGACCCTTTTTAGCATGTTTATCTCAGGTTAGTAAGGCGATAGTGGATGCTTGGAGCTTAGAGTCTTAGGGCGATAGTGTGCTTAATCATGAAAATTTGATAACATAAAGTGTTATCATCCTGCATTGTTAAGTTAGTTCACATAGATGTTTAATAACAACATAACATCCTAAAATCACAATAATTCAACATATCATGTTTGAAATTGTTTTGTACCAAACACTCTTTTTCAAAGATACTACATGTTTACACATTTTAACACCTAAACCATTAAGTGAGAGATTGTACAGGACAATACTTTTTAAGATACTTAACTAGTTTTACTTAGTTCTTATTCCTAAGTAAATTATGCAAGGCTTTCACATAACATATGCAAATAAAAGTATCTAAGTCTATAAGCAAAAACAACAGTTTACCAACTTAGTGCAAAATATCCTATTGCGCAAAAACAAGAAATTGATAAACAAGCAAATGAAAATCATGGCAAGATACTTATGAAAATCAAGGTTCTTGGACCCGGTTCTTGGTTGTGTAGATTTCCCCACAGTTGTAACAAGCCCAATTACATCTGCAACATAAAGACCATGCATATAAACATGCCAATACAATTGTAATTGCAACGACCTTTTTTGGGTTTAGATAAAAATAAAAAAGTTTGTACCAGTAAGATATTTTTTCTCTGTAGGCTGGATACTCTCAAACTCCATGAGCTGGAACGGATGTCTTAAAAAGCCACCAACTTTGTTGCAAACTTTGCAGACCGCTGTGGAACCATTAAGCTCAATAAAGTATTCATTCTCTCTGATTATGCAGTACTCATCTATTCACTGCACAGCAAAAGACCTCATAAAGACCACAACACCAGGCTTGTCAACAAAACATTGGGATATGTTACTCTTCATAGTACAGTGCATGACATTTTCTTGAAAAGAAATCAACACACATCAGTTGACCAACCCACATCAATTAAAATACTTACAATGATGCAACTATGGCAGATTATTTTCACCTTCTCATCTGAGACAATCGGTGCTCAGGTATCTGCCATTACTATTATGTACGTCCCACATTATGCAAATCATCACCACAATGGAGCCCTCAACTCCCTCATTCAACTGATATAGGGTGTAATTTTGGACTTGCTTTTTATTTTCATCTGACATACTTTGCTAGTAATTGTAGGTGGAAAGTGTGGATGCCTGATATGGCCCCAAAGGCCTATTTATACAACTCCACCAAGGTGAAAGATATGTGGCCTCATTCAATGCTGAGAAGATGGAAGGGAAGTAGTTTCTCTATTCTTGAATGAGGCTTTACAAATGCTTAAGCTCCTTTCTTTTGGAGTGTCTTAAAGGCATGCCACATCAATCCAAGCTTCTTGAATGATGCTTACCATCGTTTTTTTTGGACTCTGAGCGACATAAAGGCGGCTTTATAGATTGGTTTTGTATTTTTTTATTTGTTTTTTTTCCAATGTTTGGCTTGTATATATATGTAACTTTAAAAGCTCTTAAATGCTTTCAAAACAAGCTCAACATTAACGAACTTTCTTGGCTTAATCTTTATAATAGAGTTACTTAACTTGTGACCTTAAATACTCACGTTCAAAATAGGAAACTCGATCTTTTCTTTATACATAGTTAGATATTCATTAATTATTATTTTATTTATTTATTTATTTTTTTAATAGAAAAATGAATAGTTAGTGAAAAAAAAGTTTGATATCGCTCACCTGTATAAAAAACCAGTAAAGACACGCTATTTAAATTTTGACTAAAAAAAAACTAAACAAAACCATAGAGGCCAAAATGTCGCCAACTAAATCTATAAACCCTCACACACTTCAACACACACAGTAGTGTCCTCTAGTCACCGGAAAAAAAAACAACAAAAACCAAACAGTATTTCAAAATGTTAAGATCACTGATACACAAACAATGTTCCTTAATAAGACCAAACATAACCTTAATCCTCCACTTCACCACCCAACAACAACAACCACCTCAACCACCACCCCTCTCCGCCACGTCATCCTCAGAACTCCGAAAATACCTCGGCTACTCAGCACTTCTTTTCGGCTGCGCCGCCGCCACATACTACTCATTCCCATTCCCCGAAAATGCCAAGCACAAAAAAGCACAGCTTTTTCGCTACGCCCCACACCCAGATGACCTCCATACAGTTGTCAACTGGAGTGGGACCCACGAGGTGCAAACTCGAGTTTATCACCAACCCGAAAGTATTGAAGAGCTGGAGGGTATTGTGAAGGATGCTAATGAGAAAAAGGCGAAAATAAGGCCTGTTGGGTCGGGGTTGAGTCCGAATGGGATCGGGCTTGCGAGAAGTGGTATGGTGAATTTGGGGTTGATGGATAAGGTGTTGGAAGTGGATAAGGAGAGGAAGAGGGTTAAGGTGCAAGGGGGGATAAGGGTTCAGGGGCTTGTTGATGGGATTAAGGAGCATGGTTTGACTTTGCAGAATTTTGCGTCCATTAGGGAGCAGCAAGTTGCTGGCATTGTTCAGGTTTTGTTTTTGCAAATTTTTTCCCTGTTTTTTGTTTAAGTTGTTTATGTGTTGTTTGGGGATTTTAGGATCTATGCAATTGTGGTATAGTAGGAAACAACTTGTGTATCTATGTTGTTCTTCTACGTTGGTATTTGTAATTGCTTATTCGCTAAACTGCTGTGAAATAAGCAATTTTAAGTCAACAATTCTAAATGCCCTATTTGTTGTTAAACTTAGGTGGCGTGTTGTTGATTCAAGTGGTGTTTGGTTTATAGATTGGATTTGCAAATGGTTCTGAATTGAGTTTGAAAGTAGCCATATTATCATTTTCCCCTAGTTTTCCTTTTTTTTGAACACTCTCTTCAAACACACCTCTGCAAATAAGCTCGTTGATCCCATGCAAATGCAACTATGCAATAGTTTTCTCACCATCTACTGCCATGCCATCCACCGGGACTAACAGTTTAGTATGTAAAAAAGTTTTATAAGTGATTGGAAACACGTGTATATAGTCTTTGGTATGGCTTATTTGAATGCATATTAAGAAAATTATCATGCTAATTTTAGGGGTGTTAGACACTAGTTTGGATGGTACCTGCTTATTAGTGACATATGCAACTTTCAATAGGCAATTAGAGAAACTCTCTTAGTAGTGAAACTTAGGTGGCGTTGTCAGGAATGACAATGAATACGTATGATTTGCCAGATGATGTTTAGTTCCTAGATCAAGTGCTGGAATAGTAAAGTTTAGCGAGTAAGTAGTCATATTGTATTCTTCCAGGGATTTTTTCGCTAGTAACAGTTTCAAACTTTGTCACGTAAGAGGCTTTTTTAAACTTTTAATTGCACGCAAGAAGTTGCAACTATTCACTCTTCTTTTGTTTGGTTGCAATAGTCCATGTTTTCCCTTAAAGAAAGTAGAAGTCTGACTTTCAGAAAGTATTTCCTAGATTCATAGGATGGACATATTGCATGCGACTTTCTTTTTTTTTTGGGTAACCATGGGTTCCAACCTTTTGGCCGACTACTCCATGGGGTTTGAACCCACCACCACACAAACTCAAACCAGGTAAAGCCCTCCCTTTTCAGGAGGTTGGCGTGGCCACTTCAAGGTTGTTTGCAACTTTGCATCTAGCAGGAATTGAACTTGAGACCTCACACCTGTGTTTAAAAAAGCTTGCATCAGGCACTCCTGATGCGTGATGTGTTGCGATGCGCGAATCTGTTGCATCAGACACCATGCATTGCGTTTATGGGATACGAGGTGATGCGCGCTCATCAGGCATGCATCAGCTGATGCACACATCATCGCTTTTTTGTGCATCATGTACTTTTGGCCTTATAACATAAAATTGGACTTAATAATGTGTATTGGGCTTCTTCTCATGGGCTTTACTTTTAAGATATGGTCCAATTTGACCAATTCCTTGTAAACGATTAGACTTTTGATATTAGTTTTTGACTATTTATGTGTTTTAGCGATATAGAATCGTGACATTAAATGTGGTACAAATGTGTTATTAATGTGTTTTGTTATTAATGTGTTTTGTGCACTATATGTAATTTAAATATTTTTTTTATAAAATTGTGGCCTCAGGTACGTGATGCGCGCGCATTAGCCTCGGCTTTTTGTCCCTTATTGTTTTAGGTTGGAGCATTAAGGGTTTTTTTTTTTTTAATTTATTTTTCCCTTTCTGTGTCTTGTTAGCATCTCGAAATTTCTGGATTACATATTTTTTTGGAAAGGTTAAATGATCGGTTTTGGATTAGCAATTTCATACTAGCTGCAACAAAATTGATTATGTAACTGTAGAATTGGGTTACTTAATTATTCCTTTTAAACCTTATTTGCACATGTGCCACAAGAAATATCATCCTACTCTTATTTTTTTAAGTAAACAGAATTTGCCAAACACTAAAACAGCTAATTATTTGATCGTTACAGCTTCAAACTTAAGTATCTTCTACAACTTGTTTCCTTATGTATTTTACCCGATTCTGATGATTTAAAATCACATAATTTCATTCACCCCCAAGTGTATGGATTTTCTTTTAATTTGTTGTGATACAATGCATAAGTGTTGAAAGTGTTTGGGATAACTCACTTAAATTGCTTATGCATATTTATAAAAATAACTCATTAGTCTATGTGGTGTCAAAACACAATGTGTTAGATGGTGTTTTGATTGGCTTATGAGCTTATTTGAAATAGGCTTGTTCAAAATAAGTTTCTTCAAAATCCAATAAGCTGAAGAGCTGTTAAAAATAAGCTTACTCAAACATCCGTAAGTTGCAGTTTGATGGCGGAGAATGTGGAACATGTTTACCATGTTTAATGACCAGATTGGCACGGGTCAAATTATAATGGTCAATGTGGAACAGTGAGACATGTATGCAGTTATAGAATAGCAAAGTACTTACCTCTTGGTGTTCTCAAGCTTGTCGTTTTAATGTCGTCGGTTAAATAATAAGGTACTGTCTAAATGTTTTCGTTTTTATAATTCATCAATACGAAGCCACTGGAAAGTAATCGTAAGTTTAATGACTGTACATTAGTGTAGAATATTGAAAAGAACACAGTGTAATTTTATGCCAATAGTCCTTAATTGAACCCTTTAAAGTTCTCATTTTAATGGAGTGGCATCTAAGTGTAGTTTCCCAGTTTTGTAATGACATTACACTAACCGCCATATGTGTTTCAAGATAACCTAAAGCTCTTTAGTTTGAATGCTACTCATGGGTAATTAATCAACTATTTTTTGATAGATATTATGACTTATGTGGGGAAATGTGTTGTAACTTCTGATGATGCTATGTTGTCCAACTTTGCAATGGTTTTATCATTATTAACAAAGAGGATTTTCACTCTTTTCCTTGTACGTAACTTAAATAACATATATTCGCGTTTCGTATGCAAGTTACATATAAGTACATATAATATCGCAGGCTTAGTAACCTTAATGTAGATAACACCTTGAATTCTGGCTGTATCTTGTAACATGTAATATTTGTAGTCTCATTATGGATAAAGGGTAACCTGACATATATATTCTCGATATAGTGCCACCAGCAACACCCATGGGAGACTAATGGTGAAACGTGATGAATGTCAAATGTATCTACCACATTTTTGAAAGTATATAAAGTTGTGATGATCTACTTTTAATTAGAACACATCAGGACATCAAGTTGCCTTTTAACGTTGTCTACTTATTGCCATGTTGTGTATTGGATCTCATTTTAAAATTGATTATATGAAAAATTGGTAGTTAATGCTTGGACAGACAGGTTCTACTTCTGGTTACCTAATTATTTAGATGTCATGTAATCAGTTTTGATACTCATTTTCATACTCGTTGCAACAAAGCTGATACACCTAGGGTAAAATTGACTTAGCTGATTAAATTCTTCTTCTTCTTCTTTTATATATATATATATATATATATATATATATATATATATATATATATGTATATATATATATATATATATATATATATATATATATATATATATATATATATATATATATTAGAAGATAATTTTTATTCTCATCTAACAATTTGTATGCCATTTTGCTACAAGAATATCTTTTTTGGTCATTTCATTACTAATTTGTTAAACAACTCAGATTTTTTCAAAATCCAAACACTCAGACGACAGTTTTTTTTACTGATATAGGTTTAACTTTAAACAATAAAAGCACATCCAGACACTATTTCTGTCAACCAAATTGATGCATCTGATTATCCAATTCAGATAAGCTGATGATTCACAATCGTATAGGCATATAGCTATCTCATTACGCACTTCCAAACACCGCAACAAGTGTTTGGTTTTTTCATTTAAATGGCATGACACGATTGCATAATCGTTGATTGTCTTTAATGCTGATTGGTATCTTAAACTCTCATGTTCATAGGTTGGCGCACATGGTACTGGTGCAAAGTTGCCTCCAATTGATGAGCAGGTTATCAGCATGAAATTGGTTACACCTGGAAAGGGTACAATCGAAATCTCAAAAGAGAAAGACCCTGAACTATTCTATTTAGCGCGGTGTGGGTTAGGCGCACTTGGGATTGTTGTTGAAGTCACTCTTCAATGTGTCGATAGACAGGAACTAGTAGAGCATACATTTGTCTCTAACTTGAAAGAAATCAAGAAAAACCACAAGTATGTATCCTTTTCCGGTTGATAAGCCTTTTTTTGTTTTTTTTTGTTTCTCCTTAATTTTTTTCTTGTTTGACTTGAGAAGCTAATGCTTCAAAATTTGGATAACGATGTTGATTTATATATGTCAAGTCAGCTATCCAACACTCTCCGTCCGTATATATTAATTTCTTCTTATTTAGTTTGTTCTTTGCGATGGCAGAAAGCTTTTAAATGACAATAAGCATGTAAAGTACCTTTACATACCGTATACCGACACTATTGTCATTGTAACATGCTACCCAGTTTCTAAATGGAGAGGCCCATCCAAATTTAAACCAAAGTATAGTCTGGAGGAAGCCTTACAGCCTATGCGTGATCTATATCAGGAATCGCAAGAGAAGTACAGGTACGGTTATTGTTTCCTATAATGACTGCATAGTATCAATTGCAAACCTATCCTCATTGAATAACGTAAATTTCTATTATTGACTTGCAGGATGATAATGTAAGTTTATTGTTTCTTGTACCGGTTATTAGGTCAACTTCTGTCCACTTTTGTATGATACATTCCCTTTGTCCTGAAACAAATCATTTACCTTAAGGATTGAAAAGAATTGTCAAGTTAACTTTTACGCAAGGTGATTTTGCACTTGCTTAAGGGGGTTATTTGGATTTGCATGTTGAAAATGATTTCATGCCTACCCTTTTTCAGAAAATGTTCTTTCTGCTCATTTTATCTAACATAAACGCCAGAAGCACACTCAAACACTCTTTCACAGCCCATTTGTTCTAGCTGGTTCATGTAATTATGATTTTTTAGCATCAAATAATCATTTAAAAACACACATCAAAACATCCCCTAAATGTTAATGAACAGCAAAAATTATCTTTATCCCATCAATAAAATCAATGGAAGGTCTATGTATTATTTAGAACAAGTTCTTAATATGGTTCAGAGGTTCAGACAATGATATAAAGACAGATGGATTGTATGGACGGAAGGAAAGTGTCATATAACACATATGCCTTATATTTATAATCCAATCTGGCTTTATTTAGTTCCGTAATATTTTATTGGCAGATCCCATCCAATGGCAACTTCATCTAAGGACGAGAATGAACCAAATATTTCCGACCTTTCATTTACTGAGTTAAGAGATAAACTACTATCCATGGATCCTCTTAATAAGGAGCATGTTCGAAAGATAAATCAAGTTGAGGCTGAGTTCTGGAAGAGATCAGAAGGATACAGGGTGGGCTGGAGTGATGAAATATTAGGGTTTGATTGTGGCGGTCAACAGTGGGTCTCAGAGACGTGCTTTCCGGCTGGAACATTATCAAAACCAAATATGAAAGACTTGAAATACATAAAGGATGTTATGCAGTTGATAGAAAAAGAAGAGATACCTACTCCTGCACCTATAGAGCAGAGATGGACTGCTTCAAGGAAAAGTTTGATGAGTCCAGCTTCAAGCTCATCAAGTGATGATATATTCTCATGGGTGAGTGGAATGTTGGGGTGTTTAGATGTTCTTCTTAGATTATGTGATATTGAATAACTCAGATTTAGATAATCCACTATATCAAAATTGAGATGTAGAGGATGGTGCCGGATGTGCTTATGCTATCTCATATAATAAGTAGATAATCATATGTTTGAGTGTATGGCTTATTCTGATGAATTATGGAATTTATGGATAGAATGTGCATAAAGGAAGTTTTTATAAAGAAACGGGTAATTTTTAAGAGTAGAAGTTCATCAAATTAGATTAAAGGGGTAAATTTGGAAATCGATCTTCTTAATGTCATACTGATTATTTGACACTTGCGTTATTAGACAATCAGAAGTAGTATCTGTTTGTCCAAGTATTAAAAACGCATCTTTGCTACTTAAAGTCACAATAATTAGAGAATCTGTTCCAGAGCGCAAATCCCAAACCCTATAGATTGCTTAATACATGTCTTGACAGCAGTTTGACTCTGAATATCCGTTTGTTTGAACTCAAAACTACGTAAAATTTATGTGTATACGACCGGTTATATCTTTTGTGCAATTGGCCCGACTCTTGTGCTATTTCGTTACATATCATGCTTGCTTTGTATGTGTCAGGTTGGTATAATAATGTATCTTCCTACATCGGATGCTCGTCAGAGGAAACAAATAATAGAAGAATTCTTCCACTATAGGCACCTGACTCAAGCACGCTTTTGGGATCAATATTCTGCTATATTACTTGTTATAAATGATGCTTAAAATGAAATACAGGCTTACGACACTAGGCTAAATGGAGCTTGACTGAACGCTAGGGCCTTAATTGTAAAAAAATGTAACATATGCTATTGTATGGCAAGATGAGCGGGCCGGGATGGGTGGTAACGTGTGAAAACGGGCTTGCAGGGCATGATGAATGGGTCCTGTTAGGTTAACCAGCAAACATTGTTAGCTGTATATTAGTCATATATTAGTGGTATTTTAGTTGGCTAGTGATAAGCATGCATTTATGGGTGATTACCTTGATTTACCCAAAATAACTTATGTAAAGTAAAAGTAAAGTAAAGTAACTCCCAATACCGTCTTCCATGGGTTATGGGTCCCAATACCGTCGAAGACGGTGTATGGGGGAGGTTGAGATGTAGACAGCCTTACCCCTACCTAAGGTAGAGAGGCTGCTTTTGGTTCTACCAAAGGCAGAAAAGGACCCCCGGCCTTTTGTAGGGAGTGAGGATCGAACCCTTGACCTCTCGGTTGAGAGGCACGGGGTTTTCCAACTGATCCAACCCTACTTCCAAAATAACTTATGTAATCCCCTATATATGTATCCTATTGTTAGTATGCTATCATTCAAGTAATAACGATCATCTTTATCAAATCACTGTCTTGTATATACAAAACATTCTTTTATCTTACATGGTATCAGACCATTAAGATCCACAAAACCTAAACTCTTACATGGTATCAGACCATTCAGCCGCCGGCTACACGCCGGAGGTTCGGAGGGCTTCCTTTAAACCTTAACCTCTGTAAAAAACCGGTTCCTTCGACTGAGCATATAAACCATATCATTAATATGTTTGCTTCATCTTGTCTCTTGTCATCACTGTATACGAATTAACTCCATCCGAAGAAAACATGATGTTTATTTTCTTTAATTGGTCATCTAATTAAAGAATATGCATGAAGAGGATTTGATTATTGAGTCAGTGGGGTGGCTAGAAAATCTTGTTTGGTGTATATCTTAATTTGAGGAATTCGTTTACAAGTATATTATATTTGTTTCGCTGTCGTTACTTGTTAGTGGTTCGATTCGGCATTGTTCGACTCTTAAAAAAAATAATGGTGGATCTTTATGCTTTTCTAGAGAAAAAAACGCCCCGTTTGTTTGGAAGGTTATTTTTGGGGTTGAAGTTTTAGAACCAACTTTCGTTTTCTCATTTTTTTTCTTTTAATGTCAGTGCATGATTTTTAGTTATAATTTCCTTTGTTTTAGTTGTAGGGGATACTTTGGGTTATCCCGTTTGGTCAGGATACTTTGGTTTATCCTGTTTAGTAAGGGATACTTTGGTTTATCCCATTTGGTCAGGATACTTTGGTTTATCCTGTTTGGTATGGATACTTTTGTTTATCCGGTTTGTTGCGTATTTATGTCTACTGCTGCTTGAAGATGTGCTTCCGCTTGCTGTCGAATGTCTTCTTCAACAATTATTTATTAGTTTTACTTTATTGTTTATTAGCTTTTAATCTCTGGTCCGAGCTTTCGCGATTTCGTCACTCGGACTGCGGGTATCAATTAAGTAGTTTGGCTGATATATGATATAATTGTGATTAAATTCCTTTGTAAACGTGTGTTTGGTTTTATTATCATTTAGACTACCCTTTATTCTGAAGTGAAATAGCCAAGCTGAATTGAAACTTACAACCCTAGCCAAAAGTCGAAATGGAACACTTGCAAACAAGGACGTAACAAGGGTAGGTACCGGACGTTCACAGGCATCCATAGATATTTTTGTGTCAATGTATGTATAAAATCTCGATTTTTCTTAAATACACACATTCAACAATCTAGTTTAGATTTTCTTATGTGCCTCTGGTGAATTTTAGTCTTGATTCCATCCTTACTTGCATATGCAAAGAGAAAGCAACACTTGTGAATTGTGATATGAAAAATACTGTATAGCCAATGATGAATAATGCATAGGCTTAACAACTTATGGGTTGTGGGCTTGTGGCTAAACCATGGACATACAGACTAACATGCTTTTTGGTTATATCATCAAATGATTTTAAGTTATTCAAAAGCCCATTTTCGCATTTTATTCAAGCCCACGTCTTTATCACTATTTTTGCAATTTTTCTTAATCAGACTCATATGTTCGGTTTACATTATTCAACACTTAAACCACAATCATAATTCAATGATAAAGCACCTAACCTCCTCACAAAAGGTATAGGTTCAAACCTCACAAAATATATATTTAAAAATGGCAAGCAAAATGATATGATCATTGGGATAATTAATTATGAAATTATTATTATACAAGTATTAGGTTATTTTATTTAATTATTAGATATGTTTTGTTTAGGTAAAGATTAGGAGGGGAATTGTTTTACAATAATTAGGTTATTATATAAACATGATTAAGGTTGCAATCTTATTATGTTGAATGATATGAATTATTGATTTGGTTATCAATATTGGGGGGGCAATTTATCTTAGTAATATAAACCACTGGGGGGTCGGTTTATCCCATTAACATAAACCATCTATCTTTTTTATTTTCTTCTTATTCTGTTATCGATCCGGTTTGTATTAATTGGTCTCTACGGTTTCCAAAAAAAGTTTACTATTTCATCAGAACACTATTCATCCAAATCACTATTCACTTCATCCGAATTACTATTCACCATCAAAAAACACTGTTCATTAAACTGTACCTACTATTCATAAAAAAAAGTCAAATCTTCTTTTGATTTCGAGCATCAATGGCACACCATATGGCGGGCTATAATGGAAGAGCATCGAGCATGTATGCAGATTTACAAAAAGGTCCATAAAGAGACGGTGAGATCTGAATTAAGGATGGCGATTGTTCAGGAAAGTCTTGAGATGGATATATATGACATCAAACAAGTACTTGCGCAAAGACGAGAACACTCGGGTGTTAGAGCTTACCGAGTGGAAGCGGAGCAGAGGCGTGAAGAACTGAATAAAAAGATTGAATAACTGAAGAATCAAATTCAGTCTTTCATTCAGAATCCCAAATCTCCTGTTAAAATGCCTCAAACAGTAACAACAGACGTCTGATCAAAACAAAAAGAATACGAAAAAAGGAGGATTCGGTAAGATCTTACAATAGCATCACATGAGCAAAAGCCTATATGTCTAACAACATGCTGGTCAAAGCATAAAGTGCAAAAAAGGTTTAAAAAGGGGTTTGGTTGTGCCTTGAATAAGAGTAAAGGTCTCGTTTGGGTCTCAAACATTGTGTTGCCAATAAAAAGAGAAAGAAAAGGAAAAGGCCTTTCGTGTGGACAAAATCGAAGTTATGTGTTGTCATTGATGGCGAGCTCAATTGTGACAATAGATTAGCAAATTATAAACAGCCATGCCAACACTTTCTGATGTTTGATTATGACCCACAAAAGGGAAACCTACAAGTCAAAACATGGGATCCCGGAATCACGTGAGGCAAGATTTTGGAGCAACACCTTGAAGACAATGTTTTTTTTTCGGGGCGGAGTAATGATACGATCTTTGGGATAATTAATTATGAAATTATTATTAGATAAGTATTAGGTTATTATATTTGATTATTATATATGTTTTATTTAGGTAAAGATAAGGATGTGCATTATTTTACAAGAATATAGTTATTTTATAAAGATGATTAGGGTTGTAATCTTATTATGTAGAATGATATGAATATTGATTTGGTTTTTGATGTAGGATTTCTGGCCAAGTTTTAATATTTATAAAGTCTCGTCTACCTAATGCACTAACGGGCAGTATACCCAGTCGTGTGTAGTGTAGTATTCGGTAAAGCCGAGGTCGTCCCAAGAGCTATGCGTGTGGATCTAATCTAAGTTATAAATGTCACATATTTTAAAGGGGGTTTTATGATTTGTTTAATTAAACTAAGAAATGAAATAAAAGTACGAAAGCAAATAAAGTGGAATAGATAATCAGTAGGGAGAAACGTGCTAGCATAATTACTAATCTTGCTATGCCATGATTAAGTTTTCTAATTAATGTTTTCTATCGCTTCATATGGGGGTTCAAGTCGCTAGACTCCTAGGGTCAATTCATCTAGCTTATTTTCCATAGCGTCCTATTCCGTAACCAAATGATTACAAGAGTTCGTAGGTTTACCCTACAAAAGAGTCATTAAGTACCGCTATGATCTAAGATTTATTCTATGAAACTCGGCCTGTCAGAACTTAGGTTCCCCCTAACTTCTTAAGCACTTATTTTTGGTAGGTGATCCTTTGGTCCATTCTCACGCAAGATAATGGTAGTCCTATGGTCAATTCTTACCATTACTCGTAACCTATTCTGCTAGGGTCCTATGGTTAATTCTCCTAGTTCCTAGATACTACCAAACCTCCATGCTACCGAAACAAGGATGTCCGCGAATAAACAAAGAAAGCATACATATAAAGAGAATATGAAAACGAGAAGACTACATCAAGGCAATAACAATTTCATAATTAGGCTAACACTAAAGGTGTTTAGCCGCTCATATTAATAAATGCAGGAAATTCAATGTTTAACATAGTAATGAACGACATCGAATTAAATACACAAATGTAATATGAAATACTAAAACTCATGTATAGATTGGCGTGAATTCTCCTTTGGAAATGACTTGTATGCTTCTGAATATCGTCCTCCTTGAAGCCCTAAAACATTCTCTGGTTCTTAAGTGGTGAAAAGATATGTAAAAATACGAAATTAGGGCTTGTATTTATAGCCTCGACTATGTTACGACATAACCACTAGGGTTAGTTACGCCGTAACCTTTGAATCTAGGATGATCTTATCCTCAGTGATGATATTACGGTGTAACCTAAAGATAGGTTACGATCGTAGAACTCTCGTTAACTAGTTTATGCCGTAACCATGCAAATGGTTACGTTGTAACTTCTTGAACCACGAAATTATTCTAAGTCTTGGAAATATATATACGGCGTAACCTATGTATGGGTTACGCCGTGACCTTGATCAGCGTTGACTTTGGTCTTCTAGTGTAAATCCTTATTACGGCGTAAGTAGAGTAGGGATTTACGCCGTAACACTTGTCTGGTTAGCGTACTCTTGTGTATTTGCATTAATAACCTTCCAAATCCGCGTCTCTTTGTTCCTATGCTCATTATTTACCTAAAAACAAAATATAAACGAATAAGAGTATATATTCAAGTAAATTGATACAAATGATGAGCATATTAAGGGGAAATTGACACTAAAATATCAGGACTATTTGATGTCATCAAATATCCCCACTTGAACTCTACTTGCCTTCAAGTTGACCTTATCAGAATCATTCTAAAAAAGATATCTTCCAAAAGGCTTTGGAAAATATGAATTTAAAAATTTTCTTTGCTAGAATTTATCAAAGCCGAACACCTCACAAAATGGGAACAAAACACTCATACTCTCTCTATTCTAAGTGTCAATTTCGAGGTGGTCACTCATTGCACGGTCGTAGCATGTATTCTATCATAGGCTTGGCAGTTACACAAATCTCCAACACTGGAGCTAAGGTCAAGACAATCCTTAAAGGCAATGTTGGGTGAACAATTTTTATAAGGCTAGGGTGAATTGTCATTACTGACATGTTACGGCGAAGGCGACAAAGACCATCGATACATGACCAAATCTATGGCCAAGCCACCAAGGACTGCTCACTCCCTCACCTAAACATTATTCATGACTAAAGGGTAGGATAAGACATGGGATGCACAAAATGGTGAAAAATAAAAATAAACAAACAAATAGTCTTAGCTTATTACCAAGTTATCACCACCCACCGTCCATCCAAAGTCCAAGCTTCAAGACGAAAAAACCGATCATGATGTAATAAGCTAGTGTGCCAATGTAGATGTCATATGGCGAGGTGCACACTAACTTGGTCTTCAATAAATAATTGATGTAGATAAGCCACCAACTTCAATCATCAATCAAATGTGATCGAGGTAGGTTCCTCGATTCTAGTCCAATAAGCTCCAACACTAAGGAATAGTGCTAATGATAATTGCACTATCCTTTATACAACATATAAATGAATAAAAACTAATATATATATATATATATATATATATATATATATATATATATATATATATATATATATATATATATATATATATATATATATATATATATATATCAAGGTTTTCAAGATCGGGATATCTTTGCAAGATCGTGATTGTAAGATCGGATCGGGATCCTAAGATCTTACTATAATATTATTTTTTAATGATCTTTGTAATATTATTTAAATCTACAAATTATTATATATTATAAACATGAAATTATATGAATATTTCATGAAAATGTTGTCATAAGTTATGAATATGGAATATTTAAGAAGAATCACCTATTATTTTTTAAATTATATAAAACCATAAACCATAAATTTGTAGTTTTTTAGTTTGCGTTTTGAGAAAAGTAAGGTCGGATTGGAGTAGATCATCCCCCCACTTAAGATGAATCATATATGAGGAATATGGGGGGTCTTCAATGATCTTCAAATGTATGTCTTCAACGTAGGCGTAATTCCCGAGTCTTTACCCAAACCTCAAACTTGAGCAAACAGTGACTTCCCAATCATAAACTAAGACTACACGGTAGGCTAAGGCGAATAGGTGTAACGAAACAATACATTATATGGGTAAAGAAACAAAAAGAAGGGCTCAGAAGGGTGTATCTAGGGGTATCTTGCACTAAAGGTGAGTGCAACAAAAAGGTTTAAGACGAGGGTTGAAAAGTCGAGGTTACTAATTGATAAACGCACATAATTAAACACATATGAGCTATTTGGTGTAAATCCTAAAAATTGCCTTCTCAAAATGTCCCTCCCAAATGTATCAAGCTAACTCGACACACTACTCGTCTATGGTCTAGAAATGATGTAAAAGCCAAGTTCTAAAGTTTACAATACTACTGGTGTCACACTTCGCCAAGGCGGAAACGCGAGTGCAACATCATGGATATCATCACAACACATGGTGTCTAAATAGAGAATTACTACATGCAAATAAATAGAGCAAAGTACAGACACAAAGTGTCGTAACGATACCCCAAAACAAGATAACCAAAACAATCTCCAAAGGTATCTTCATTAAAACATAAAGTACTAATGAAAGACGTCTAAGTATCACAATCAAAATCCAACTTATTCAAATTAAAAACATAAAGATAAATCATCCTCAAATGCAACTAAGTCTCGTCTAGTCGCTCCCTTCTACCTTAGCCTTAGAATGCTCACTTGAAAATGATGCTTAAAAATGTCAGCATAATGTTGGTGAGATTCATAGGTTTAAGACACACAACATATCTCGAATACCAGTTCACTGTGATTATAAAACATAGCAGGACAGTAAAGGTAGTTATCATACCACTAGCATGTAATCATATCCAACCAACCAATAAACAATGGGACGGAACGTGCCCATGATCCAAGTACACATTAATTAGGACGGAACGCGCCCACCGATCCAAGTTAATAATAATGGGTAAATCATTACCCTCCAATCGGACCACACAGAAATAATAGTGAGTAGAGCTACTAGAACTACTACTCTCCAAATGGATAATGGGAGCATAGCTACCCTCCAAATGGACCACACAGAATCACCACACAATAACCTCATAACATGCACACACGTATAATAACACTTACAAGTCCATGCATTTACGACCACATAATCACAGTAACTCAAAAATAATTTAACACAAGCATCATTCCCATCCCAAGTTAAAACAAAGTAAAAATAGGACTATGAAACTCACCTCAACCTTGCAGCTTCCAAATTCTCAATTCACAAATCTATTCAAACAAAACAATATCACATTACACGCGACCAAGCTAAAAGCTATAGTCCATGTAACACACATATGATGGATGTCTAAGGTTCATATAACCCACCATGGATCACCTAGACTCCATACTAATCATCACCCAACACTTACACTCACTAAATCCCTTGAACAAACTTTTTCAGAAAACGCATATTTTTAGGGTACTTTCACCCACATAAAATCACAGCAAAATAAGTTTCACAACTCACACCAAAAATCCACCATGGTCCTTCATGAGCATAAAAGCTTCTCCTAGAAGGCCATGCACTAAAAACACACACAAGTACCCAATGAAAAATCAAACATGACAACTATTCAGATTCGGATCTGAACGCACACCAAAAAGTTTTGACCTCATAGACATACTTGCATAACTTATTATCGTCTTATTTTCACGTGGGAGTCAAAGATAATATAGAACTCAATTCCCACAGAAGAGCTAACCCAAATTACACTTTTAAAGCCACCATTGACCTCAATACTTTTACCTTAATTCTGTCACGGTTTAACAGTTTTGACACCTTAAATTAGAAAAATAGTTTGACTGACTTCCCGACTCGAAATTGATCGTGGCCAGACTTTTTGGAAAGCTATTTCTCTGAACTACAATTTAGACTCAAAATACGTGATCTAACTCATCTCCATCTATTAAATATCATCGAATCTTTACAGCCTTACAATTCTATAAGAAACTTAACTCATTAATTAACAAGTTTTAAACCCTAACCTCTTCACCAAGCATCATAATATTACTAATTAATGACCCTAACATGTTTTATAACATTAATTTACAGAATTAAACATAAACCCTAATCCATCATATTATTGTTACATGAATTATAATAACTAATTCAACATAAGTATTAAAATTTATACCTTGATCTTGACTTTTAGGCTTCAAAAATAAAACCCTAAAATTTTCTTCTCCCTTGTCCCTTGGTTTAGCCGATTTCTTCTAAAGGAGGAATGAGGGGTTTTGATTTTGTATTTATAATGCCCTATGGATTATTCTAGGTCCTCCTTATAATTGGTAAGTGTATTTGAGATCAAATTTGGTTTCCTAATTCCCTTAATCCCCTAGTTTCGGCCGCCCCCCTATTAATATATATTTTTATTTTTTTATTAATTTAATTATTACACTTAAAACCTTGTACTCTTGATATTTTATAAAAACCCACACCGAAACCTAACGTCTTACGCGATAAACTTTCATTTTTATGACAACTCGGAAAAATTATCATTTTCAAAACAAAGTTTCCAAAAATAGATTTTCACACACTCTGAAAATATAACCCATGAAAACAATCTCCACATAACTTACTAACGCTCAAATACTTGAACGAAGACTTGTTACGCAAAACCACAAAACACCAAAACTACAAAAGTCATTTCTACACCACCAAGGTGATCAAAAGGAACTTATCCAAAATCAATACCACTCAAATCATAATAAAAACCTCACACCAAAGGATTTAGTGCCAATACACATACCTATCACATATATACCGCACATATACCACATATAACACATAATACACACCAAACAAAAGTTCGATAGGTTGAGACTATTAGTCAAACTAACCTGCTAAAATCACGGTTGTTACATCATCCCCCACTTAGGGAAATCACGTCTCGAGATTTAATAGCTCGTCTCACCAGCCTCCTCAGCAAACAACTTCGGGTACTTGAACCTCATCTGATCCTCACGTTCCCAAGTAAACTCAGGACCACGCTTGGAATTCCAACGCACCTTCACCAATGCTATCTTACCACGCTTCATACTCTTGACTCTCGGTCCATAATCTCAACAGGTTCCTCCACAAAATGAAGAGTCTTATCAATCTTAATCTCATCTAATGGCACATGCAAACTAGCATCCGCCAAACATTTCTTCAGATTAAACCGCTAAGACTTAAACCGCTGAAGGCTAAACCAAAACCAGAACCGCTAAAACCTGAACCGCTACGATCTAAACCGCTGAAAGTTAAACCGCTGAATCCAGAACCGCTGATTCACAAAGACCTAAACCGCTATATGGTTAAACCGCTGAAAGTCTGAACCGCTAAGACCAGTCAAGCCGCTATTACAAAATGACAAACCGCTAGCAACAGAAACTGACAAACCGCTATCACAAGTGGACAACCCGTCCTTTTTAGTACGTTTTGTCCTTTTCCTAATATGGTTAGAATCCAAACCGCTAACAGGTCAAACCACTGGAAACTTTACCCAATGAAACTCAAACCGCTACAAAGAATCCTTCAACGCAAGACAAACTGCTACTTAGAAAACTCGTTCGAAGTTCAAACCGCTACCAAGAAATACTTCTAATCTTCCACTAACTGGCACGAACACAATTTTATGTTGTCAAGGAAGATGAGAAACAACTTTTTGAACATAAAAGTACAAATATTACATGAATTGAACCACAAACAAAGATCAAACTAAGGTTTTCTTCAGTACTTTGTACGACCCAAAAGAAACCAAAAATCCACACCACGAATCTGAATATGCTCTTATACGAACCTAACCATGGCTCTTGATACCAATTGTAGCATATTCATAACAATTTAAACCCACGTATGGTTGAGAATTTGGCCGAATGTATTAGAGAATTTAGAGAGAGAAATGAGAGAATATATTAGTTGAATGTGTGAGAAGTTCCAACCCTCTCCCTAGGTGGAGAGGGGTATATATACTACATAATATTTGTGCCCCTAGTGGGCTATGGAGCGAGCTGACAGTGGGTAAAGACCCGACTCACTCCACAAGTTCTATATTACCTAATCTAATAATAATATTACTGATAATCCTATGAGCTATTAAATGCTAATGTCTACTCGGGGTGACCGAGTCTTCAACTGAATATTTATATTCCTAACATTTTATTTGAACTTATGACTTATATTTTATCTGAACTCTTTGAAATTGACTTTGAACCTTAGGACATTATTTTGATATGATGACTTGTTTTGAACTATATATGTTGTACGTATTAGATATAAAGTCTCCCATGTTCAGAGCATTCTTGACAATAATTCTCGCCATGTCGGTGAGTGACAAATAATTCTCGCCTAGGTGGTGGAGTGACAAAGTCTCCCATGTTCGGAGCAGTGCAAAGTCTCCCTTGTTCAGAGCAGTCTTTATTTATTATGTACATGGCATTTTTATTATGAACCTAATGAGCATGTGTGTTTGACTATAAGACGTAAAATTTTCTATCCACTGATTGTGAAACCATAGGTTACAAGTCTTGTATGGGCAGGACTTGTAACTGAATGGTTTGACACTGCCTCTACCATTTGGACCTTTTTCAAAAACCTTGGACTTCTTTTAAATAAAACATGTATACTCACCAACTATTTTCATAGTTGACCCGTTTTCTCATGCATTTTAGGTGATCGCCAGTAAGTGTATTTTATGAAGACATTAGCACTAAGGAGTCTTCATCTATCATGTCTAGTTGTCTTCATCTATCATGTCTAGTTGTATGAAATAAAATGTTATCTTTTGGAAACAAACTTTTATGTTTCAAATGGCGTTGTTAAAACAATGTTGTATTAATGTACTGCTTCTTTAAATTTAAATTATGGTATTGTACTATATCACTATGCGCTGTATATTGGTTTCGTAGCACCCCAGGACCTGAATGCTTCCGCAATACCACATTTTTGGGGGTGTTACACATACTTACCCATTAATTAACACAATGATCTATGTGTAAAATAAAATGACTTCTAAATGTTCATCATACCAAAACCACTTAGACAAAGTGCACATATGGCAAACAAATAGTGTGACAAAGAAGTGAGACTACAGATTCATGCAAACCATTATAACATTTAGGAGCATGTACCATTTAGGCTATTCAACGGAAAGACTCAAAGAATGTCAACAAAAGACACGAGCTATCAATTATAGAAACATCATATAAAAATGACATATCATGAGTTAACAAGTAATATGTAACAATTGTGTTAACATGAAGCATATAAGCATGCAGACAAAACCTTTCCAAGGTTTACTTATTTGACTATCAAATAATGATAACGTCAAGATAATAAATATCAAACAAATAACATGTAATTAACACATGTATGTGTACTGCAAGTAATTCTTGAAAAATCACATCTACTCCTTGTTTAATTAATATTCCTAAGATAAGGTAAAATATCATCTTTTAATACTCACTTTACGCAAGTATAGGAATACAGATTTTCCAAGTTGGAGAATAAATATGAGTCTATTACTAGCGGTGCTCAATTCAGGCTAAACACGACCATTTTTACGGGTGATTCCACATACCCAACTTCTCTGATGGAAGCAATTTAACCGTTAGGTTAAATTGAGTTTCTAGTGCAATAAATTCTCCAGTAGTCATTCTCATGTCTAAAAGATGGGAATTCCTATTTTTTTTCATATTGAAGTATAAAAAGGTGATAATTCACCAAGACATGATTTAATGAGACTCAACTATGGTGATGAAGATGTCATGTTTTACACGGGAATTTGACAAATATGTGTTAACAGATTTTAATCTTTGTGTTTGGAATTTAAGGTTGAATGATCTAAAGGGTGACATCTTTTATGTTGAGTGTTGTATAAGTAATTTGATCATCTAAGACCAAGAGATGTGTTTGAGAACGTTTTCAAGAAAGTTCTTTGGAACAAGTATCTAAATAAAGTTACCAACTTTTATAGAACTTGTGTATGCTCCAGAGATGTGGATGTGGTTTGAGCAAGGTTTGGATATGATGCACACTTGAAAGAAAACAGATACACATAGTATCTTTCAACAAGTAAGATTATCTCATGTGATCATGCTTAAGTATGACAAAATGAGATGTAATGAGATCTCTTGTAACACGACCATTCATGTTGCAAGGAGAGAATGATGCATAGGATATACGTTATCCTTTTGACAAGATGAAAGCTAAACGCATGATTTCTTAGGCATCATATTTTCCTAAATGAAGATATGAACTCTAAGAGTTTGAGTTGTATCGACCTATCCTACATTTACTGGATGAAGACAAGAGGAATTCACTTGAGTTTCTTATGTATACTCCTCAAGATTCATTGTCACTTGGAATGTATGAGGTTGTCTTTGAAATTTGTATTTTAACATATGTTGTTAAAATATTGATTTTAGGTTAGATGAAACTTACGCAGAAGTTTAATGACAAAGTATTACCAATACTTTGATAACTTGTGAAAGTGGTACTACTTAAACCAGGTGGAAAGTGATAAACAATGAATGTGAGCACCATGCTCATTTGATGGTGAAGGTTCTAATCCTATAGGCGATAAAGTATGGTTGAGTTGATTCAACGTGCATTTGATTTGGTATGAGTGTTGGACTAATGGCTTTTTGAGCAATGCACTCAATGGCATGGATTATGGTGTTGTAGGAGTTTGTTGTACTATGGAGGTACTTTTGGGTTTCATGAGTATTGAAGATGACAAGAATGGATACTGATTCCTGTGGTTCACTAGTGGATGAAGTGCTTGGTTATGTTTGTGAAATCTAAGGGCTGAATGTGATAAAGACTAATTCTTAGGGACAACAAGGATGAAGACTAATTCTTATGATCCATTGGTTGGTATAACTAGTGTGTGATGGGATCTAAAGCTTAGGGCCTGAGACATATCACAGAAATGAATGTGCTGGGATAATGGTGAAAGTACAAGTGTACTTAGGTGATAGAATAAGTGTTTTAACATAAGTTGTTAAAAATACTTGGGTGTTGATTCTTTCAGATGTGACTTTTAATGACTACAATCGTAAGTCAAATTTACTTGAATATTTCGGATAAAATACTTAAGTTGTCAATCCTACTTTGTTGAGATTTGATAGCAAGATTAGATAATACATCTATAACCTAAGTGTGAGTTATGACTCGATGTAAATCTTAATCGTTTTGAAGGATGACATGTAAACCAAGTAAGGCAACATATGTGGATATTGGACAATATCTATAGTCATCAGTTGGACTTGTGATCTATGATATTTTTGCAAAAAGTGAGTTCGGATTTGTTAGGAAGTTGTCAATTTACAAATCAAGCTAATGGATGAGTAAGGACATGAGGATGCAGTGAATGTGTGTAATGATCACAAATACTCAGTGGTCCACGAAAGGGTACCTTGGAGCATTTTCACGAAATTTGAAACTGTGATTAGATATGATTATCCTATTGGTGTGTGACAATTCGCATTTTCGGGTTTTTACTATTCACAAGTTACTATTCGTCATTTACTATTCATCATTCACTATTCATCATTTTTGAAGTCAGTTTGCGGCTTTGAGATGTTTTCAAAAAATTTACTATTCATGAAATACTATTCATTCCCGGAGGGAAATCACTATTCATGATCATTATTCATCAGTACGTAAACTAGGTTTACGAGTATTAAAAATTCATGTAACTGTTAGGGTTTAGCTGCGAATTCATGAAACATCATTAAAGACACGTCATATAGACTAGAGTAGTCTACATATCATCAGTAACATCATCTGCATTCATGCACGGATTGCATAATTTCAATTTATTTATGTTTATTTACTAAATACGCGTTACCACTCAGTCATTACTACGAATAATATGCCCGAAACTCCCGACTATGACCCTAATATATTTTCATATTCATTATAATGATATAAAAATTATATTACTAATTTACCCGGTGTTTTGAAACCAATTGCTATATTTTCCGTTAAACGCTTATAACTACGTCGGTATGCGAAATTTCTAGGCGACGACTATTTGAACACCCGATTCTTGCAAGGAATGTGACTTTACAATTTTTACATCTTCGTCATACTTTATTTTGTTCCGTCAAGATTTATTTCTAGCTAACTCGTTACCTGGTAACACAATATCTTAACTAAATCTAACCTAAACACATAATAATCATTCAAGGAGGCAAGATCTTTAATTAGCTCACAAACATCCTCCTTACCCCTCCTTATTTCATGCCACATGCCCCCCAGTCCATGTAGCACTTGATTATGTTGACTATAATTAATAACTAGCTTATATATACCACTTTTACTTCATTTCATAACATAAAAACTTCTAAAATATCACCAACTAGCAAAAATTCTCTCTTCTTCTTTCCTTCTCATATGATCGGCCAAGACACAAGAACAAGGACGATTTCACCAAATTTTACAAGATCAAGTATTATCTAGTCTCATTTGTATTCCTAGTTAGGGTTTTGAAATAAAAACCCCAAGGATACTTAAGCATTTTCTTCAAAACTCTCATTAAACTTCAAGTTGCGGTTAGAGACCGAGCCTCATATCAACATATCTATTACTGTCATTATTGCTAGTGCATCAGGTGAGTCATAGCCCCACTCTTACTATTTTAATACTTGTTTTAAACTCTTTGGGGGAGATACATGCTTAAACTGCTTGCTTTCACTTTTACTCAAGACAATTTTACTCATATGCTACGCTATACTTTTATACTCTTAAACATGATGTGTGGCTTTGTTACGATATTTGCCTTAATGTATGAAAACTATTATATACGCTATATACTTTAACCACTGTTTAACTCCTGGATGGAGCCGACGGAGAGGTATTGATAGTACTATCGGGTTGACGCCCCCACCCTTGGCCCCAGAACTCTTGGCCCTGGGTGAATATAATCCAGCTATGCTATATTCTTGTTTATTCTTGTCATGAGGTTCAGTTGGTTGTTATACTTTACATTAAGTGCATGCATATCGTATACACACATGCCTTACTCATACTATATTTTAGCAGTGGGTTGTGAACACACAGGTTGCAAGTTTTGTATGGGCGGAATTTGCAACTGAGTGGATTTACAATGCCTTTGCTGTGGGAACTTTCTCTAAAAGCTTTTCAACTTATTTAAAACAAACTCTATGAACTCACCAACCTTTGTGTTGACCCTTTTTAGCATGTTTATCTCAGGTAAGGGTGAGCATCGGTCCAGGACCGGACCGGACCGACAAGACCGAAGACCGAATTAATGAAAAAACCAGGACTGAGACCGAGACCGAATAAGGTCGGTCCGGTTCGGTCCGGTTCGGTCCAGTCCGGTCTTCGGTCGGTCCGGTCTAAATAGGCAAGATTTGGCAAGTTTTTTCGGTTTTTTGGTCCGTCCGGACCGGACCGACCGGACCGAAGACCAAATTAGCCAAAAAGCCTAGACCGAGGACCGGACCGAATGTGGTCGGTCCGGTCCGGTCCGGTCCGGTCTCGGTCGGTCCGGTCCGTTCGGGTCATTTGCTTACCCCTAATCTCAGGTTAGTAAGGTGATAGTGGATGCTTGGAGCTTAGAGTCTTAGGGCGATAGTGGCTTAATCATGAAAATTTGATAACATAAAGTGTTATCGTCCTACATTGTTAAGTTAGTTCACATAGATGTTTAATAACAACATAACATCCTAAAATCACAATAATTCAACATATCATGTTTGAAATTGTTTTGTACCAAACACTCTTTTTCAAAGATACTACATGTTTACACATTTTAACACCTAAACCATTAAGTAAGAGATTGTACAGGACAATACTTTTTAAGATACTTAACTAGTTTTACTTAGTTCTTATTCCTAAGTAAATTATGCAAGGCTTTCACATAACATATGCAAATAAAAGTATCTAAGTCTATAAGCAAAAACAACAGTTTACCAACTTAGTGCAAAATATCCTATTGTGCAAAAACAAGAAATTGATAAACAAGCAAATGAAAATCATGGCAAGATACTTATGAAAATCAAGGTTCTTGGACCCGGTTCTTGGTTGTGTAGATTTCCCCACAGTTGTAACAAACCCAATTACATCTGCAACATAAAGACCATGCATATAAACATGCCAATACAATTGTAATTGCAATGACCTTTTTTGGGTTTAGATAAAAATAAAAAGTTTGTACCAGTAAGATATTTTTTTCTCTGTAGGCTGGATACTCTCAAACTTCATGAGCTGGAACGGATGTCTCAAAAAGCCACCAACTTTGTTGCAAACTTTGCAGACCGCTGTGGAACCATTAAGCTCAATAAAGTATTCATTCTCTCTGATTATGCAGTACTCATCTATTCACTGCACAGCAAAAGACCTCATAAAGACCACAACACAAGGCTTGCCAACAAAACATTGGGATATGTTACTCTTCATAGTACAGTGCATGACATTTTCCTGAAAAGAAATCAACACACATCAGTTGACCAACCCACATCAATTAAAATACTTACAATGATGCAACTATGGCAGATTATTTTCACCTTCTCATCTGAGACAATCGGTGCTCAGGTATCTGCCATTACTATTATGTACGTCCCACATTATGCAAATCATCACCACAATGGAGCCCTCAACTCCCTCATTCAACTGATATAGGGTGTAATTTTGGACTTGCTTTTTGTTTGCATCTGACATACTTTTACAGTAATTGTAGGTGGAAAGTGTGGATGCCTGATATGGCCCCAAAGGCCTATTTATACAACTCCACCAAGGTGAAAGATATGTGGCCTCATTCAATGCTGAGAAGATGGAAGGGAAGTAGTTTCTCTATTCTTGAATGAGGCTTTACAGATGCTTAAGCTCCTTTCTTTTGGAGTGTCTTAAAGGCATGCCACATCAATCCAAGCTTCTTGAATGATGCTTACCATCATTTTTTTTGGACTCTCAGCGACATAAATGCGGCTTTATAGATTGGTTTTGTTTTTTTTTATTTGTTTTTTTTTTCAATGTTTGGCTTGTATGTATATATGTAACTTTAAAAGCTCTTAAAAGCTTTCAAAACAAGCTCAACATTAACGAAATTTCTTAGCTTAATCTTCATAATAGAGTTATTTAACTTGTGACCTTAAATACTCACGTTCAAAATAGGAAACTCGGTCTTTTCTTTATACATAGTTAGATATTCATTAATTATTATTTTATTTATTTATTTTTTTTAATAGAAAAATGAATAGTTAGTGAAAAAAAAGTTTGATATCGCTCACCTGTATAAAAAACCAGACACTCTATTTAAATTTTGACTAAAAAAACTAAACAAAACCATAGAGGCCAAAATGTCGCCAACTAAATCTATAAACCCTCACACACTTCAACACACACAGTAGTGTCCTCTAGTTACCGGAAAAAAAACAACAAAAACCAAACAGCATTTCAAAATGTTAAGATCACTGATACACAAACAAAGATCCTTAATAAGACCAAACATAACCTTAATCCGCCACTTCACCACCCAATAACAACAACCACCTCAACCACCACCCCTCTCCGCCACGTCATCCTCAGAACTCTGAAAATACCTCGGCTACTCAGCACTTCTTGTCGACTGCGCCGCCGCCACATACAACTCATTCCCATTCCCCGAAAACGCCAAGCACAAAAAAGCACAGCATTTCGCTACGCCCCACTCCCAGATGACCGCCATACAGTTGTCAACTGGAGTGGGACCCACGAGGTGCAAACTCGAGTTTATCACCAACCCGAAAGTATTGAAGAGCTGGAGGGTATTGTGAAGGATGCTAATGAGAAAAAGGCGAAAATAAGGCCTGTTGGGTTGGGGTTGAGTCCGAATGGGATCGGGCTTGCGAGAAGTGGTATGGTGAATTTGGGGTTGATGGATAAGGTGTTGGAAATGGATAAGGAGAGGAAGAGGGTTAGGGTGCAAGGGGGATAAGGGTTCAGGGGCTTGTTGATGGGATTAAGGAGCATGGTTTGACTTTGCAGAATTTTGCGTCCATTAGGGAGCAGCAAGTTGCTGGCATTGTTCAGGTTTTGTTTTTGCAAATTTTTTCCGTGTTTTTTGGTTAAGTTGTTTGTATGTTGTTTGGGGATTTTAGGATCTATGCAATTGTGGTATAGTGGGAAACAACTTGTGTATCTATGTTATTCTTCTATGTTGGTATTTGTAATTGCTTATTCGCTAAACTGCTGTGAAATAAGCAGTTTTAAGTCAGCAATTCTAAATGCCCTATTTGTTGTTAAACTTAGGTGGCGTGTTGTTGATTCAAGTGGTGTTTGATTTATAGATTGGATTTGCAAATGGTTCTAAACTGAGTTTGAAAGTAGCCATATTATCATTTTCCCCTAGTTTTCCTTTTTTTGAACAATCTCTTCAAACATACCTCTGCTAATAAGCTCGTTGATCCCATGCAAATGCAACTATGCAATAGTTTTCTCACCATCTACTGCCATGCCATCCACCGGGACTAACAGTTTAGTATGTACAAAAGTTTTATAAGTGATTGGAAACACCTGTATATAGTCTTTTGTATATAGTTTTGGTATGGCTTATTTGAACGCATATTAAGAAAATTATCATGCTAATTTAAGGGGTGTTAGACACTAGTTTGGATGGTACCTGCTTATTAGTGACATATGCAACTTTCAATAGGCAATTAGAGAAACTCTCTTAGTAGTGAAACTTAGGTGGCGTGGAATAGTAAAGTTTAGCATGTAAGTAGTCATATTGTATTCTTCCAGGGATTTTTTCGCTAGTAACAGTTTCAAACTTTGTCACGTAAGAGGCTTTTTTAAACTTTTAATTGCACGCAAGAAGTTGCAACTATTCACTCTTCTTTTGTTTGGTTGCAATAGTCCATGTTTTCCCTTAAAGAGAGTAGAAGTTTGACTTTCGGAAAGTATTTCCTAGATTCATAGGATGGACATATTGCTTGCGACTTTCTTTTTTTTTGGGTAACCATGGGTTCCAACCTTTTGGCCGACTAATCCACGGGGTTTGAACCCACCACCACACAAACTCAAACCAGGTAAAGCCCTCCCTTTTCAGGAGGTTGGCGTGGCCACTTCAAGGTTGTTTGCAACTTTACATTTAGCAGGAGTTGAACTTGAGACCTCACACCTGTGTTTAAAAAAGCTCGCATCAGGCGCGCCTGATGCGTGATGCGTTGCGATGCGCGACTCTGTTGCATCAGACACCATGCGTTGCGTTTACGGGATGCGAGGTGATGCGTGGTCATCATGCACGCATCATCGCTTTTTTGCGCATCAGGTACTTTTGGCCTTATAACATAAAATTGGACTTAATAATGTGTATTGGGCTTCTTCTCATGGGCTTTACTTTTAAGATATGGTCCAATTTGACCAATTCCTTGTAAACGATAAGACTTTTGATATTAGTTTTCGACTATTTATGTGTTTTAGCGATATAGAATCGTGACATTAAATGTGGAACAAATGTGTTATTAATGTGTTTTGTTATTAATGTGTTTTGTGCACTATATGTAATTTAAATATTTTTTTATAAAATTATGGCCTCAGGTACGTGATGCGCGCTCATTCGCCTCGGCTTTTTGTCCCTTATTGTATCGACGCGCATCGCGCTTTTTAAAACCTAGCCTCACACATTTTAGAGTGATAGTCACAAGCCTTTTTGCCACTAAGCCACCCTTGAGTGGTTCTAGTGAACGATATAATGGGAACAGCTGAAATTACGAGTCCTGCTTCTACATCTTGAAATCCTCTGCTAGTTCAGAAAATCCCAAATTTATTGTGGGCTTAAGATCCTTATGGTTGTAGGTTGGAGCATTAAGGTTTCCCCCCCCCCCTTTCTGTGTCTTGTTAGCATCTCGAAATTTCTGGATTACATATTTTTTTGGAAATGTTAAATGATCGATTTTGGATTAGCAATTTCATACTAGCTGCAACAAAATTGATTATGTAACTGTAGAATTGGGTTACTTAATTATTCCTTTTAAACCTTATTTGCACATGTGCCACAAGAAATATCATCCTACTCTTATTTTTTTAAAGTAAACAAAATTTGTCAAACACTAAAACAGCTGATTATTTGATCGTTACAGCTTCAAATTTAAGTATCTTCTACAACTTTTTTCCTTATGTATTTTACCCGATTCTGATGATTTAAAATCACATAATTTCATTCACCCCCAAGTGTTTGGCTTTTCTTTTAATTTGTTGTGATACAATGCATAAGTGTTGAAAGTGTTTGGGATAACTCACTTAAATTGCATATGCATATTTATAAAAATAACTCATTAGCCTATGTGGTGTCAAAACACAATGCGTTAGATGGTGTTTTGATTGGCTTATGAGCTTATTTGAAATTGGCTTGTTCAAAATAAGTTTCTTCAAAATCCAATAAGCTGAAGAGCTGTTAAAAATAAGCTTACTCAAACATCCGTAAGTTGCAGTTTGATGGCGGAGAATGTGGAACATGTTTACCATGTTTAATGACCAGATTGGCACGGGTCAAATTATAATGGTCAATGTGGAACAGTGAGACATGTATGCAGTTATATAATAGCAAAGTACTTACCTCTTGGTGTTCTCAAGCTGGTCGTTTTAATGTCGTCGGTTAAATAATAAGGTACTGTCTAAATGTTTTCGTTTTTACAATTCATCAATACGAAGCCACTGGAAAGTAATCGTAAGTTTAATGACTGTACATTAGTGTAGAATATTGAAAAGAACACAGTGTAATTTTATGCCAATAGTCCTTAATTGAACCCTTTAAAGTTCTCATTTTAATGGAGTGGCATCTAAGTGTAGTTTCCCAGCTTTGTAATGACATTACACTAACCGCCATATGTGTTGCAAGATATTGAAAAGAACACATCAGAATATTGAAAAGAACACATCAGGACATCAAGTTGCCTTTTAACATTGTCTACTTATTGCCATGTTGTGTATTGGATCTCATTTTAAAATTGATTATATGAAAAATTGGTAGTTAATGCTTGGACAGACAACTTCTACTTCTGGTTACCTAATTATTTAGATGTCATGTAATCAGTTTTGATACTCATTTTCATACTCGTTGCAACAAAGCTGATACACGTAGGGTAAAATTGACTTAGCTGATTAAATTCTTCTTCTTCTTTTATATATATATATATATATATATATTAGAAGATAATTTTTATTCTCATCTAACAATTTGTATACCATTTTACTACAAGAATCTCTTTTTTGGTCATTTCATTACTAATTTGTTAAACAACTCAGATTTTTTCAAAATCCAAACACTCAGACGACTGTTTTTTTACTGATATAGGTTTAACTTTAAACAATAAAAGCACATCCAGACACTATTTCTGTCAACCAAATTGATGCATCTGATTATCCAATTCAGATAAGCTGATGATTCACAATCGTATAGGCATATAGCTATCTCATTACGCACTTCCAAACACCGCAGCAAGTGTTTGGTTTTTTTATTTAAATGGCGTGACACGATTGCATAATCGTTGATTGTCTTTAATGCTGATTGGTATCTTAAACTCTCATGTTCATAGGTTGGCGCACATGGTACTGGTGCAAAGTTGCCTCCAATTGACGAGCAGGTTATCAGCATGAAATTGGTTACACCTGGAAAGGGTACAATCGAAATCTCAAAAGAGAAAGACCCTGAACTATTCTATTTAGCGCGGTGTGTGTTAGGCGCACTTGGGATTGTTGCTGAAGTCACTCTTCAATGTGTCGATAGACAGGAACTAGTTGAGCATACATTTGTCTCTAACTTGAAAGAAATTAAGAAAAACCACAAGTATGTATCCTTTTCCGGTTGATAAGCCTATTTTTGTTTTTTTGTTTCTCCTTAATTTTGTTCTTGTTTGACTTGAGAAGCTAATGCTTCAAAATTTGGATAACGAGGTTGATTTATATATGTCAAGTCAGCTATCCAACACTCTCCGTCCGTATATATTAATTTCTTCATATTTAGTTTGTTCTTTGCGGTGGCAGAAAGCTTTTAAATGACAACAAGCATGTAAAGTACCTTTACATACCGTATACCGACACTGTTGTCGTTGGAACATCTAACCCAGTTTCTAAATGGAGAGGCCCGCCCAAATTTAAACCAAAGTATAGTCTGGAGGAAGCCTTACAGCCTATGCGTGATCTATATCAGGAATCGCAAGAGAAGTACAGGTACGGTTATTGTTTCCTATACTGACTGCATAGTATCAATTGCAAACCTAGCCTCATTGAATAACGTAAATTTCTATTATTGACTTGCAGGACGATAATGTAAGTTTATTGTTTCTTGTACCGGTTATTAGGTCAACTTCTGTCCACTTTCGTATGATACATTCCCTTTGTCCTGAAACAAATCACTTACCTTAAGGATTGAAAAGAATTGTCAAGTCAACTTTTACGCAAGGTGATTTTGCACTTGCTTAAGGGGGTTATTTGGATTTGCATGTTGAAAATGATTTCATGTCTACCCTTTTTCAGAAAATGTTCTTTCTGCTCATTTTCTCTAACATAAACGCCAGAAGCACACTCAAACACTCTTTCACATCCCATTTGTTCTAGCTGGTTCATGTAATTATGATTTTTTAGCATCAAATAATCATTTAAAAACACACATCAAAACATCCTCTAAATGTTAATGAACAGCAAAAATTTTCTTTATCCCATCAATAAAATCAATGGAAGGTCTATGTATTATTTAGAACAAGTTCTTAATATGGTTCAGAGGTTCAGACAATGATATAAAGACAGAGGGATTGTATGGACGGAAGGAAAGTGTCATATAACACATATGCCTTATATTTATAATCCAATCTGGCTTTATTTAGTTCCGTAATATTTTATTGGTAGATCCCATCCAACGGCAACTTCATCTAAGGACGAAAATGAACCAAATATTTCCGACCTTTCATTTACTGAGTTAAGAGATAAACTACTATCCATGGATCCTCTTAATAAGGAGCATGTTCGAAAGATAAATCAAGTTGAGGCTGAGTTTTGGAAGAGATCAGAAGGATACAGGGTGGGCTGGAGTGATGAAATATTAGGGTTTGATTGTGGCGGTCAACAGTGGGTCTCAGAGATGTGCTTTCCAGCTGCAACATTACCAAAACCAAATATGAAAAGACTTGAAATACATAGAGGATGTTATGGAGTTGATAGAAAAAGAAGAGATACCTGCTCCTGCACCTATAGAGCAGAGATGGACTGCTTCAAGCAAAAGTTTGATGAGTCCAGCTTCAAGCTCATCAACTGATGATATATTCTCATGGGTGAGTGAAATATTGGGGTGTTTAGATGTTCTTCTTAGATTATGTGATATTGAATTACTCAGATTTAGATAATCCACTATATCAAAATTGAGATGTAGAGGATGGTGCCGGATGTGCTTATGCTATCTCATACAATAAGTAGATAATCATATGTTTGAGTGTATGGCTTATTATGATGAATTATGGAATTTATGGATAGAATGTGCATAAAGGAAGTTTTTGTAAAGAAACGGGTAATTTTTAAGGGCAGAAGTTCATCAAATTAGATTAATGGGGTAAATTTGGAAATCGATCTTCTTAATGTCATACTGATTATTTGACACTTGCGTTATCAGACAATCAGAAGCAGTATCTGTTTGTCCAAGTATTAAAAACGCATCTCTGCTACTTAAAGTCACAATAATTAGAGAATTTGTTCCAGAGCGCAAATCCTAAACCCTCTAGATTGCTTAATACATGTCTTGACAGCAGTTTGACTCTGAATATCCATTTGTTTGAACTCAAAACTGCGTAAAATTTATGTGTATACGACCGGTTATATCTTTTGTGCAATTGGCCTGACTCTTGTGCTATTTCGTTACATATCATGCTTGCTTTGTATGTGTCAGGTTGGTATAGTAATGTATCTTCCTACATCGGATGCTCGTCAGAGGAAACAAATAACAGAAGAATTCTTCAACTATAGGCACCTGACTCAAGCACGCTTTTGGGATCAATATTCTGCTTATGAACATTGGGCTAAGATTGAGGTACTTTTCACGCACAAGATATGTATATTTGCTATATTACTTGTTATAAATGATGCTTAAAATGAAATACAGGCTTACGACACTAGGCTAAATGGAGCTTGACTGAACGCTAGGGCCTTAATTGTAAAAAATTGTAACATATGCTATTGTATGGCAAGATGAGCGGGCCGGGATGGGTGGTAACGTGTGAAAACGGGCTTGTAGGGCATGATGAATGGGTCCTGTTAGGTTGACCAGCAAACACTGTTAGCTGTTTATTAGTCATATATTAGTGGTATTTTAGTTGGCTAGTGATAAGCATGCATTTATGGGTGATTACCTTGATTTGTGGGGTTTACCCAAAATAACTTATGTAAAGTAAAAGTAAAGTAACTCCCAATACCGTCGAATACGGTGTATGGAGAAGGTTGAGACGTAGACAGCCTTACCCCTACCTAAGGTAGAGTGGCTGCTTCCAGTTCTACCAAAGGTAGAAAAGGACCCCCGGCCTTTTGTAGGGAGTGAGGATCGAACCCTTGACCTCTCGGTTGAGAGGCAAGGGGTTTTCCAACTGATCCAACCCTACTTCTAAAATAACTTATGTAATCCCCTATATATGTAGCCCATCATTAGTATGCTATCGATCAAGTAATAACGATTATCTTTATTAAATCACTGTCTTGTATATACAGAACATTCTTTTATCTTACATGGTATCAGGCCAGTAAGATCCACAAAACGTAAACTCTTCAGCCACCGCCTCCGGCCGCCGGCTACACGCCAGAGGTTCGGAGGGCTTCCTTTAAACCTTAACCTCTGTCAAAAACCGGTTCCTTCGACTGAGCATGTAAACCATATCATTAATATGTTTGCTTCATCTTGTCTCTTGTCATCATTGTATACGAAATAATTCCATCCGAAGAAAACATGATGTTTATTTTCTTTAATTGGTCATCTAATTAAAGAATATGCATGAAGAGGATTTGATTATTGAGTCAGTGGGGCGGCTAGAAAATCTTGTTTGGTGTATATCTTAATTTGAGGAATTCGTTTACAAGTATATAATATTTGTTTCGCTGTCGTTACTTGTTAGTGGTTCGATTCGGCATTGTTCGACTCTTAAAAAAAATAATGGTGGATCTTTATGTTTTTCTAGAGAAAAACACGCCCCGTTTGTTTGGAAGGTTCTTTGGGGGTTGAAGTTTTAGAACCAACTTTCGTTTTCTCATTTTTTTTTTCTTTTAATGTCGGTGTATGATTTTTAGTTATAATTTCCTTTGTTTTAGTTGTAGGGGATACTTTGGGTTATCCCATTTGGTCAGGATACTTTGGTTTATCCTGTTTGGTAAGGGATACTTTGGTTTATCCCATTTGGTCAGGATACTTTGGTTTATCCTGTTTGGTACGGATACTTTTGTTTATCCGGTTTGTTGCGTATTTATGTCTACTGCTGCTTGAAGATGTGCTTCCGCTTGCGGTAGAATGTCTTCTTCAACAATTATTTGTTAGTTTTACTTTGTAGTTTATTAGCTTTTAATCTCCGGTCCGAGCTTTCGCGATTTCGTCGCTCGGACTGCGGGTATCAATTAAGTAATACAAATCATCTTTATCAAATCACTGTCTTGTATATTACAATACATTCTCTTATCTTACAAACACATGGTAACTAGAGAGGTTTTTCTAGGGGTTTTGGGTAGTAATTACAGAATACATTTGACTACCTCCATCTCACTGATCATGCAAGTGAAACTCAATTTTTGGAGTAACCCATAATTAGATATATATAAAATGAACGTTGAGGAAATAATAAGATTAATAGTATATAAGTTGCAAATAAGGACCATATAGTCGAGCTATGGTCATCATCTCATAGCTTGATCTCCTTTTGAGTAATTAGATAGTGTTTCCATAGCTTGATATCTTTTTAGTATTTGCATTATGGGCCATGTAGCCATATATTTGCATTTGCAATTTCTAAGACATTTATATGTAGAAAATTATTGACTTTGGAAGTCAAATTATCTTTTTAGTATTTGCATTATGGGCCATGTAGCCATATATTTGCATTTGCAATTTCTAAGACGTTTATATGTAGAAAATTATTGACTTTGGAAGTCAAACAGTTGACTTTTAATGTCAAACTTGATGTACATATATAAAGTTTAAGGAAACACGATAACTACATTATAACATATAAGAAGTACTCTATGATCCTGGTGTTAATATTCCCGAATAAGTTTGACATTTGAAGTCAGGGGATGAAGACTACCAAAGAACAAAAGGAGTACTATTTAGAACCAGAGATGTTTTGAGTCTTTGGATTAAGCTGCAACCCTGTGGTCTGTGGAGTGGAGGGCTAATGATTTACCTGGCATTGCTTTGTGGAGTCCAAATATACCCGAGGTCACCATAGGTGTTTGTGTGGGGTTTCCCTTGTACCCATTAGAAAAAAATACGAATGATGGGTAGTTCGGGTTTAGTATCCACTGAGGTGTTTTGATGCGTGTTTTATAATTGATTATGTGATATTAATTATTAAAAATAACTAAGCACCACAAATAATCACCAGCTTGATAATCTCTTTTTTTAGTGTTTAGCAAATTTTTATATAAAAAGTTCCAGTACGGATAAAATGACGAAACATTACAAGTTCTTGAAAAATTAGACACCCGTTTGTGCAATGTAAATATAAGTATCCTATTTTTGTTAACATAATGAGTATTTAAGTAAATTCTTATTTCCATTATGTGCTCAGGTTACTTGTAGCTGAAACTGATAATCCAAAAGGGACCATTTGACATAAATATTTGGATATGCGGAAACAGGATAATGCATTACACATATTTTGACTGTTATCGTGTGTACTCTACGACTTATATTTAAAGTAGCATCCAAAACTCACAAGTCTACATTTTATTGACAAAATTAATTTCCAGGTCCCAAAAGACAAAAATGAGCTTGCAGCACTCCAAGAAAGGCTAAGAAAGAGATTTCCTGTTGATGCATTCAACAAAGCACGAGCAGAGTTGGATCCCAACCGGATCTTTTCCAATGGCATGGTGGAAAAGATGTTCCCATTAAATTATGCTACTTCCTGATAATCATCAGTCCCCGGGTATTAAAATGTAGTTGTACATTACATGAAAGAGGATTCAAATACTAAAAGGATATCAAGCTTCGGAAATAATATCTTCATATCCATGTTTCATCATCTCATATTATCTAGTTTACATGATAACTTGATTGTTAAGTTCAAATCATTTAATAAACATGAATGCTTTTGGTCTTAGAGTTCGTGTGTATTGGTGATTTGAGGTTTTCCTATTTCGTCGTCCTTTTTTCCCGATGAAAACAAGAGTGATATTGTAGACTTTCTTACTCTGAAAAATGTAGGGGTGATACCGTATAATTGATTTTCAATTGTGTCGTTTTGTTTATGCGGATTCTTTGGAATGATTGAAATAAGACAAATAGATTTATTTCAGGGGCAATCGGAATGAAATAGACGTAGTTAAGCTGAATGTGTATGTTTGGCTTATATATGATATAATTGTGATTAAATTCCTTTGTAAACATGTGTTTGGTTTTATTATCATTTAGACTACCCTTTATTCTGAAGTGAAATAGCCAAGCTGAATTGAAACTTACAACCCTAGCCAAATGTCGAAATGAAACACTAGCAAACAAGGACGTAACAAGGGTAGGTATCGGACGTTCACAGGCATCCATAGATATTTTTGTGTCAATGTATGTATAAGATCTCGATTTTTCTTAAATACACACATTCAACAATCTAGTTTAGATTTTCTTATGTGCCTCTGGTGAATTTTAGTCTTGATTCCATCCTTACTTGCATATGCAGCAACACTTGTGAATTGTGATATGAAAAATACTGTATAGCCAATGATGAATAATGCATACGGGCTTAACAACTTGTGGGTTGTGGGCTTGTGGCTAAACCATGGACATACAGACTAACATGCTTTTTGGTTATATCATCAAATGATTTTAAGTTATTCAAAAGCCCATTTTCGCATTTTATTCAAGCCCACGTCTCTACTATTTTTGCAATTTTTCGAAAAAGGGCCTTTAATGACATGCTTTTTATGACACACACACTATAATGACACGCAAAACTGTAAATCATAAAAAAACTGTCATAAATTGTAAAATCTGAAGGCTAGACAACAGGCATTTTTGTGTGTCATAAAATTTGTGTCATATCTCAAATTTTTTAAAAAACACGGACCGCTTCTCACCCAACTCATTTCATTTTAACACTCTAAAACACACACACGCACACACAATAACTCTCTCTCCTAAAAAACACAATCCGACAGCACCACCTCCATCCGACGCCATCCGACGCACCACCACCGGACTCCACCTCCACCGACACCACCGAAACTCTCCACCCTAAAGTTTTGAGGTATTAGTTTTGTAGACCTATAATATTTTTGAACATTATTTTTTTTGTTCTTTTTTTGTAGATGTATAGATTTTTTTGTCGATCTATATTTTTTTTTTTATAGATCTATTCATTTTATTTGTAGATCCATTGATTTTATTTATAGATCTATATGTTTTTTATTTGTAGATCCATTGATTTCGGCTGGAGCGTTCTTCGACAAGTTACAGCAGCGAGTAAGATTAATTAATTCATAAATTAATTAAGTTATTGATTGATGATTAATTGTTAGTTTAATTTTTGCGCCTTTGTTTATTGATGATGATAATGTTGTTGTTGTTGTTGTTAGATATAAATAATGATATTGAAACCCTAGCTTATTAGATAATAAATGAATGAGTTTGTTGAATCAGGATGTTTTAGTTTCTGTGCATTTATTTGAAGTATCCTACCTAATTGTAGATAGTTGTTGAATGAATTGTGTATTTTAGAAAAAAAAAAAAAAAAAAAAAAAAAAAAAAAAAAAAAAAAAAAAAAAAAAAAAAAAACTACGATACTGTTTTTTGGTGACTTATCCAAACACCTTCCTTCTGTGTTTACTTGTCATTTTTTTAGCCCGACCTCACTTTAACTAATCTTTGTGTCGCAGTTTTGCTCAACTCTTATTGTGTAATTGAATCTCTATCTGCTGTTTAGAACTTCAAGTGGCTATTCACTTTAATCATGACAGCAGACTTAACCAAATGGGATCAACATTGGCAAAATGTTTTTTAGTAAATGGAGTATATTATACGCATTTCGAGTATTTAGTAAACTGCAAACAGACAAGTATATATGATATATCAAAATGGACAAGTATATATTAGTTCGGTTAAAACACGGTTTGAAGTATTTGAACATTTGTGCTCATGAATTGAAAACTTATTTTTAGTAATTATTATATAAAGCTCAAGTGTGGTCACAATAGTTGCTTTTATTCTTTATTGGCTTATCTGATGATAACATGAATAATGTAGTCTCTCAACTTGCTCCAAGTTTCGTTGTTATAACAGGTGACATTGTTGTATTTTTAGGTTATTATTCTTACTTAGCTACTATATTTGTGATGTTCTGCGAATCTACTGCTGATATGAAACGGAAACTGACCCATTTGCTATGATTTTTGGTGTGTTTGTTGATATGATGCAGCCTGAAAGTCCATCACATTTCGGGGGAAGATTTATGAGATGATGAACATGGCTTTGTCAAACAAATGGGTGCCTCAACAACCATCCTTCGATATGCACAGCTCACAACCACAAGAAGCTGAGATAGTAGCTGAACCCCAACCAACTCTCGAAGCAGAAGTAGTTGAGCCAGTTGAATCGGGTTCTCAGAAATGAGTCTACTCAATTGAAACCAGTTCTTGTTGGCCTGAATATGACTGCAAGCCATAATCCTGGATGGCCTGAATATGACTGGGGTATTAAGGTGAATATTTAGTGCTTGTAATCTTCTTATCCTGTCCTTCTTGGCTGTGTATCACAGGGTTTGTTCGTACAGCTTATTTAGGATGTTATTAGCCGATGTTATGACCACCCTAGGCTGTAGCTTCTTTATATCACAGGGTTTGTTCGTACAGTTTAATTGCAGATTTTAAGTATTTCAATAGTGTTAAATCCAAATAATTGAAACTTGATATTTTAATTTGGTGCCGCAGGCTGAAGCTACGTGTACAGCAGCAGAATTCCACTGCACAAAGGATGGCCGAAGTTTTAGAGGCACATCCTAAGGTACTTGAGTTGCCATATGAAAGTAACATCTTGATTAAATCTACGTGTAACTGGCTGTTTTCTTGATTACTGCATGTTAATTTGGCTCTTTTACGCGTCTATATATCTTTGTTGAGTATAATGGTAATTTAGGATATGATGCTAAGAGTTTGTACTTCTGATTTATAGGCAAGAAATCAGGACTTCGACAAGTTCTATGACTTCAGTCCCGAAGCCATTGAAGTTTTTGCGCCCACATTATGGTACTTCGACAAGTTCTATGACTTCAGTCCCGAAGCCATTGAAGTTTTTGCGCCCACATTATGGTACTTCGTGAAGAATGAGCAAATTATGTGGCAAACTTCATTTACCGGTCTTGAATTCTATATAATTTAGCGGTTGTAAACTTTTATAGTGAATTTTAGAATTTTAAAATAACTTGTGGTTGTATGAAACACATTGTTTTGATATATATGAAATTCGCTCTTTTGCTATTTGTGTATTTATTTGTATTATGAGATTAACTGTTATTTAATGTGTGGATATTAGTAATTTTATAAAAAATATATATTTTTTTTAAATTTGAACCATGACACGCAAAAAAGATGTCGTAAAAGCGTGTCATAAATTCATGACGCGCGAAATGCGTGTCATAAAGCTTTATGACGGGTCGATCAATGACACCAAAAAGCGCGTCATCTGACCCCTTTTATGACACGCAATGCGCGTCATTAAAGGCCTTTTTTCTAGTAGTGCGTCTCTATCACTATTTTTGCAATTTTTCTTAATCAGACTCATATGTTCGGTTTACATCATTCAACACTTAAACCACTATCATAAGTCAATGATAAAGCACCTAACCTCCTCACAATAGGTATAGGTTCAAACCTCACAAAATATATATTTAAAAATGGCGAGCAAAATGATACGATCATTGGGATAATTAATTATGAAATTATTATTATACAAGTATTAGGTTATTTTATTTAATTATTATATATGTTTTATTTAGGTAAAGATTAGGAGGGGACTTGTTTTACAATAATTAGGTTATTATATAAACATGATTAAGGTTGTAATCTTATTATGTTGAATGATATGAATTATTGATTTGGTTATCAATATTGGGGGGCCAATTTATCTCAGTAATATAAACCACAGGGGGGGAGGGTCGGTTTATCCCATTAACATAAACCATCTATCTTTTTTATTTTCTTCTTATTCTGTTATCGATCCGGTTTGTATTAATTGGTCTCTACGGTTTCCAAAAAAAGTTTACTATTTCATCAGAACACTATTCATCCAAATCACTATTCACTTCATCCGAATTACTATTCACCATAAAAAAACACTGTTCATTAAACTGTACCTACTATTCATAAAAAAGTCAAATCTTCTTTTGATTTCGAGCATCAATGGCACACCATATGGCGGGCTATAATGGAAGAGCATCGAGCATGTATGCAAATTTACAAAAAGGTCCATAAAGAGACGGTGAGATCTGAATTAAGGATGGCGATTGTTCAGGAAAGTCTTGAGATGGATATATATGACATCAAACAAGTACTTGCGCAAAGACGAGAACACTCGGGTGTTAGAGCTTACCGAGTGGAAGCGTAGTAGAGGCGTGAAGAACTGAATCAAAAGATTGAAGAACTGAAGAATCAAATTCAGTCTTTCATTCGGAATCCCAAATCTCCTGTTAAAATGCCTCAAACAGTAACAACAGACGTCTAATCAAAACAAAAAGAATACGAAAAAAGGAGGAGTTGGTAAAGATCTTACAATAGCATCACATGAGCAAAAGCCTATATGTCTAACAACATGCTGGTCAAAGCATAAAGTGCAAAAAAGGTTTAAAAAGGGGTTTGGTTGTGCCTTGAATAAGAGTAAAGGTCTCGTTTGGGTCTCAAACATTGTGTTGCCAATAAAAAGAGAAAGAAAAGGAAAAGGCCTTTCGTGTGGACAAAATCGAAGTTCTGTGTTGTCATTGATGGCGAGCTCAATTGTGAAAATAGATTAGCAAATTATAAACAGCTATGCCAACACTTTCTGATGTTTGATTATGACCCACAAAAGGGAGAACTACAAGTCAAAACATGGGATCCCGGAATCACGTGAGGCAAGATTTTGGAGCAACACCTTGAAGACAATGTGTTTTTTCGGGGCGGAGTAATGATACGATCTTTAGGATAATTAATTTTGAAATTATTATTAGATAAGTATTAGGTTATTATATTTGATTATTATATATGTTTTATTTAGGTAAAGATAAGGATGTGCATTGTTTTACAAGAATATAGTTATTTTATAAAGACGATTAGGTTTGTAATCTTATTATGTAGAATGATATGAATATTGATTTGGTTTTTGATGCTGGATTTCTGGCCAAGTTTTAATATTTATAAAGTCTCGTCTACCTAATGCACTAACGGGCAGTGTACCCGGTCGTGTGTAGTGTAGTATTCGGTAAAGCCGAGGTCGTCCCAAGAGCTATGCGTGTGGATCTAATCTAATTTATAAATGTCACAGATTTTAAAGGGGGTTTTATGATTTGTTTAATTAAACTAAGAAATGAAATAAAAGTACGAAAGCAAATAAAGTGGAATAGATAATCAGTAGGGAGAAACGTGCTAGCATAATTACTAATCTTGCTATGCCATGATTAAGTTTTCTAATTAATGTTTTCTATCACTTCATATGGGGGTTCAAGTCACTAGACTCCTAGGGTCAATTCATCTAGCTTATTTTCCATAGCGTCCTATTCCGTAACCAAATGATTACAAGAGTTTGTAGGTTTACCCTACAGAAGAGTCATTAAGTACCGCTATAATCTAAGATTTATTCTATGAAACCCGGCCTGTCAGAACTTAGGTTCCCCCTAACTTCTTAAGCACTTATTTTTGGTAGGTGATCCTTTGGTCCATTCTCACGCAAGATAATGGTAGTCCTATGGTCAATTCTTACCATTACTCGTAACCTATTCTGCTAGGGTCCTATGGTTAATTCTCCTAGTTCCTAGATACTACCAAACCTCCATGCTACCGAAACAAGGGTGTCCGCGAATAAACAAAGAAAGCATACATATAAAGCGAATATGAAAACGAGAAAACTACATCAAGGCAATAACAATTTCATAATTAGGCTAACACCAAAGGTGTTTAGCCGCTCATATTAATAAATGCAGGAAATTCAATGTTTAACATAGTAATGAACGACATCGAATTAAATACACAAATGTAATATGAAATACTAAAACTTATGTATAGATTGGCGTGAATTCTCCCTTGGAAATGATTTGTATGCTTCTGAATATCGTCCTACTTGAAGCCCTAAAACATTCTCTGGTTCTTAAGTGGTGAAAAGATATGTAAAAATACGAAATTAGGGCTTGTATTTATAGCCTCGACTACGTTGTAACTTCTTGAACCACAAAATTCTTCTAAGTCTTGGAAATATATATACGGCGTAACCTATGTATGGGTTACGCCGTGACCTTGATCAGCGTTGACTTTGGTCTTCTAGTGTAAATCCTTATTACGGCGTAAGTAGAGTAGGGATTTACGCCGTAACACTTGTCTGGTTAGCATACTCTTATGTATTTGCATTAATAACCTTCCAAATCCGCGTCTCTTTGTTCCTATGCTCATTATTTACCTAAAAACGAAATATAAACGAATAAGAGTATATATTCAAGTAAATTGATACAAATGATGAGCATATTAAGGGGAAATTGACACTAAAATATATATCCCCACTTGAACTCTACTTGCATTCAAGTAGACCTTATCAGAATCATTCCAAAAAAGATATCTTCCAAAAGACTTTGGAAAATATAAATTTAAAAATTTCCTTTGCTAGAATTTATCAAAGCCGAACACCTCACAAAATGGGAACAAAACACTCATATTCTCTCTATTCTAAGTGTCAATTTCGAGGTGGTCACTCATTGCACGTTCGTAGCATGTATTCTATAATAGGCTTGGCAGTTACACAAATCTCCACCACTGGAGCTAAGGTCAAGACAATCCTTAAAGGCAATGTTGGGTGAACAATTTTTATAAGGCTAGGGTGAATTCTCATTACTAACATGTTACGGCGAAGGCGACAAAGACCATCAATAAATGACTAAATCTATGGCCAAGCCACCAAGGACTGCTCACTCCCTCACCTAAACATTATTCATGACTAAAGGGTAGGATAAGACATGGGATGCACAAAAATGGTGAAAAATAAAAATAAACAAACAAATAGTCTTAGCTTATAACCAAGTTATCACCACCCACCGTCCATCCAAAGTCCAAGCTTCAAGACGCAAAAACCGGATCTTGATGTAATAAGCTAGTGTGCCAATGTAGATGTCATATGGCGAGGTGCACACTAACTTGGTCTTCAATAAATAGTTGATGTAGATAAGCCACCAACTTCAATCATCAATCAAATGTGATCGAGGTAGGTTCCTCGATTCTAGTCCAATAAGCTCCAACACTAAGGAATAGTGCTAATGATAATTGCACTATCCTTTATACAACATATAATATATATATATATATATATATATATATATATATATATATATATATATATATATATATATATATATATATATATATATATATATATATATATTTTTCTCTATTTTTTTCATACAATATATACAAATAAATCATCCCCCCACTTAAGATGAATCATATATGAGGGATATGGGGAGGTCTTCAATGATCTTCAAATGTATGTCTTCAACGTAGGCGTAATTCCCGAGTCTTTACCCAAACCTCAAACTTGAGCAAACAGTGACTTCCCAATCATAAACTAAGACTACACGGTAGGCTAAGGCGAATAGGTGTAACGAAACAATACATTATATGGGTAAATATACAAAAAGAAGGGCTCAAAAGGGTGTATCTAGGGGTATCTTGCACTAAAGGTGAGTGCAACAAAAGGGTTTAAGACGAGGGTTGAAAAGTCGAGGTGACTAATTGATAAACGCACATAATTAAACACATATGGGCTATTTGGTGTAAATCCTAAAACATTGCCTTCTCAAAATGTCCCTCCCAAATGTATCAAGCTAACTCGACACACTACTCGTCTTTGGTCTAGAAATGATGTAAAAGCCAAGTTCTAAAGTTTACAATACTACTGGTGTCACACCTCGCCAAGGCGGAAACGCGAGTGCAACATCATGGATATCATCACAACACATGGTGTCTAAATAGAGAATTACTACATGCAAATAAATAGAGCAAAGTACAGACACAAAGTGTCGTAACGATACCCCAAAACAAGATAACCAAAACAATCTCCAAAGGTATCTTCATTAAAACATAAAGTACTAATGAAAGACGTCTAAGTATCACAATCAAAATCCAACTTATTCAAATTAAAAACATAAAGATAAATCATCCTCAAATGCAACTAAGTCTCGTCTAGTCACTCCCTTCTACCTTAGCCTTAGAATGCTCACCTGAAAATGATGCTTAAAAACGTCAACCTAATGTTGGTGAGATTCATAGGTTTAAGACACACAACATAACTTGAATACCAGATCACTGTGATTATAAAACATAGCAGGACAGTAAAGGTAGTTATCATACCACTAGCATGTAATCATATCCAATCAACCAATAAACAACGAATAAACAACGGGACGAAACGTGCCCATGATCCAAGTACACATTAATTGGGATGGAACGCGCCCACCGATCCAAGTTAATAATAATGGGTAAATCATTACCCTCCGATCGGACCACACAGAAATAATAATGAGTAGAGCTACTAGAACTACTACTCTCCAAATGGATAATGGGAGCATAGCTACCCTCCAAATGGACCACACAGAATCACCACACAATAACCTCATAACATGCACACACATATAATAACACTTACAAGTCCATGCATTTATGACCACATAATCACAGTAACTCAAAAATAATTTAACACAAGCATCATTCACATCCCAAGTTAAAACAAATTAAAAATGGGACTATGAAACTCACCTCAACCTTGCAGCTTCCAAATTCTCAATTCACAAATCTATTCAAACAAAACAATATCACATTACACGCGACCAAGCTAAAAGCTATAGTCCATGTAACACACATATATTGGATGTCTAAGGTTCATATAACCTACCATGAATTACGTAGACTCCATACTAATCATCACCCAACACTTACACTCACTAAATCCCTTGAATAAACTTTTTCAGAAAACGCAGATTTTTAAGGTACTTTCACCCACATAAAATCACAGCAAAATAAGTTCCACAACTCACACCAAAAATCCACCATGGTCCTTCATGAGCATAAAAGCTTCTCCTAGAAAGCCATGCACTAAAAACACACCCAAGTACCTAATGAAAAATTAAACATGACAACTATCCATATTTGGATCTGAACGTACACCAAAAAGTTTTGACCTCATAGACATACTTGCACAACTTATTATCGTCTAATTTTCGTGTGGGGGTCAAAGATAATATAGAACTCAATTCTCACAGAAGGGCTAACCCAAATTACACTTTTAAAGCCACCATTGACCTCAATACTTTTACCTTAATTATGTCCCGGTTTAACAGTTTTGAAACCTTAAATTAGAAAAATAGTTTGACTGACTTCCCGACCTCGAAATTGATCGTGGCCAGACTTTTTGGAAAGCTCTTTCACTGAACTACAATTTAGACTCAAAATACTTGATCTAACTCATCTCCATCTATTAAATATCATCAAATCTTTTCAGCCTTACAATTCTGTAAGAAACTTAACTCATTAATTAACAAGTTTTAAACCCTAACCTCTTCACCAAGCATCATAATATTACTAATTAATGACCCCAACATGTTTTATAACATTAATTTACAGAATTAAACATAAACCATAATCCATCATATTATTGTTACATGAATTATAATAACTAATTAAACATAAGTATTAAAATTTATACCTTGATCTTGACTTATAGGCTCCAAAAATAAAACCCTAAAAATTTCTTCTCCCTTGTCCCTTGGTTTGGCCGATTTCTTCAAAAGGAGGAATGAGGGGTTTTGATTTTGTATTTATAATGCCCCATGGATTCTTATGTTTTCGTCTGTTTTTATAGGTTTTCATCCGTTTTTTACGTGTTCATCCGCTTTTACACATTTTCGTCTGTTTTTACACATTTTTGTTCTTTTTTATACGTTTTCATCAGTTTTTATACATTTTCGCCCGTTTTGCTACGTTTTCATACGTTTTCGTCTATTTTCATATGTTTTCTTTCGTTTTTCTATCGTTTTTACAAGTTTTCGTTTGTTTTTACACGTTTTCGTCCGTTTTACTCGTTTTTATCCGTTTTCGTCCGTTTTGCACGTTTTCGTCCATTTTCACATGTTTTTGTTCGTTTTATACGTTTTCATCCGTTTTTCTTACATTTTCGTCTGTTTATAGGTTTTCGTCAATTTTTATAGGTTTTCGCCTGTTTTGTTATGTTTTCGTTCATTTTACATGTTTTCAACCATTTTTATAAGTTTTCACTCGTTTTTAAAACGAACAAAAATGTATAAAAACAAACAAAACGTAATAAGCATGGATCAAAACGTATAAAACCGGACGAAAACGTATAAAAACCTACGAAAACGTACGAAAAATGGACGAAAACGTATAAAAATGAACGAAAACTTGTGAAAACGGACGAAAACGTGCAAAACGAATGAGAGTGTATAAAAATGGACAAAACGTAAGAAAAACGGGCGAAAACATATAAAAATAGACCAAAACATATGAAAATGTAGCAAAACGGGCGAAAATGTATAAAAGTGGATGAAAACGTAATAAAACGAGCGAAAACGTATAAAAACGGACGAAAGCGTGTAAAAACGGGCGAAAACGTATAAAACAGACGAAACGTAAGAAAAATGGACGAAAACGTGTGAAAACAGACGAAAACATGTTAAAACGGACGAAAACGTATATAAACGGACAAAACTTGTAAAACGTACGAAAACGTGTAAAACGTAAGAAAAATGGACGAAAACGTAGCAAAACGTGTTAATACGTATAAAGACGGACGAAAACGTATAAAAACGGACAAAAACGTAAGAAAACAGACGAGTTACGTAAGAAAACCAAATTTTTATTTAATTAGAAACGATTGTTAGTGTAAAGGACTAACGTTGCAAACGATTATTTGGTTAATGGACTAACGTTGCTACTTGACGACTGAGAGCTAACGGAGAAGATAACGACAGTTAGCGATAAGGACGAATGGTGTGCAATAGTTTCAACATAGGGATCAATTATGCAACAAAAAAAAAAGATAGTGACTCAATTAGGGATTTACCCCGAACCACAGGGACGAACCATGTAATTTACTCTAAACTCAAACCAAATTAAAAGACCAACTTTTGTACAATAAGCATCTGAAAAAAGGAATCGCTAGTCAGCCTCGCACCTTTAGCAATATGAGTCACTGATTAACGAGGACGAAGTGTGCATTGCGAGTTGAAGTAAGCGTTGCGAGTTGAAGTAAGCGTTGAGAGATGATGTGTTAATCCCCTCCATTGCCTGATGTGAGTCACTAGTAGTACCACCAGCACTCCTTTGTTGCGCTTGAGGCATTATTCCAAATGCAACCCCATGGTTCATTTTTATTTCATGATTGTTATTATTAGGTGTCGAAAATGAATATGTGGGCAAAGCAGCCGGTGAGAGTACTAAAGGAGATAACAATAGAATCACTCCTTTAGAAAAACCTAGAGATTTATTAGAAGTCTTGTCAAGCTGGAGAGCAGTCGGGGCTTGTTTTTGGAGCCGCGTTGAAGGCTTCCCATTTGAGACGCTTGCTCTAGCTTCCGAGTTTATTGTCACGCGACGGAAACTAAGATTAGGAGAGGAAAGTGTGGGTGTTTAAGAAGAGAAAGGGTGAGGTCATTTTTCAAAGGGTAGCATTTAGAACTTTATGGATCATCATAAAATGTTCAAAAATAACATTTATAGAAGATTTATTTAAACTTGAAGAAGATTGGATGTGTCGTTTTATCGATATAAAAAGAAAAGAATAACTTAATTATAGTTCACTATTTTTACACATACTTCAATTCCGATGTTAAAAGGCCCGTTTCAAAAATCTGGCACATGGCCTTCAAATTTCACCGGACGGCCTTGTCAATCACAACTACCTTTACCTACACCTCATAAACCATCCTAATACCAACGCAACGTGAAACCTTTACTCAACATACACCACCCAAAATATTCACCAACTAGTCTCTCTCGTGCATGTGTGATAGAGTGCAAGTCCCTTACAAGTGTTATTAAATGTGAGACCATCCACGAGCTTAGGTACCATCTCTACCATATCAAACCACCAAACACCAGGAGTGTTTTTCTTCATAAAGAGTACAAACTTACCAAGAAACACATTGGATGCCAAGAAAGGAAATGGTGACAAATCTTTCTCATTCGTAATCTAGTTCTCTTGGTAGCGGATCGTGACAACTTCGTCCCATGTTAGAAAATGGTTATTCTGTTAACTACGTTTGTGCCTGTATCTTCGTTACCACAATAGAAAAATAACAAGTAGCAAGTAGCTACTGTCTTTAAAGAGAAACCTTATGTTCTTAGTTTGACGATTTATTATCAACTACTCCTCTCTAGGTAAATACACTTGTGTGATTACACTAGTTTCAACATTCAGTTTCACCACATAATGATGAAGCGAAAAGTGTACCGCTTTTAAGGGGTCATTTAAGCCTTAAATCGTATTTATTTGATCAAATATTGCCCTAAATCGTTCCTTTTGTCATTTTAGGTACTTTTGAGGAGAAATCTGGAAAAGGAGGCATTTTGGACGTTTTTGGAGCATAAAAGTGAAGAAAACGACAAAGTCTCAAAAATCGGCTGAAAGTTACCTTTGACGACGTCACAATTAACTCTGGACGGCGTCATGCTTTGGCAAGAAAAAGTGGACGTGAAATTTACTCATGATAAGCCAGTGAAAATAGCATGTGAATTCTGACGGCGTCACGCTTTAACTTGATCAAGAGCGTCACGGCTTAAATCATAAGGGGACGGCGTCACGTTCACGAGCTGACGGCGTCAAGCCTTGATAAGCCAGAATGGATTTTGGAAGAGCTAAAGAGGGACGGCGTCAAGAAGGTCATCCGGGAACCCTAGAAGCGGCGAGGTGACGGCGTCACACTCCATAAGGTGACGCCGTCAGATGCAAAAGTCTATATATAGTTTTCTAATTTTTTGTCATTAGGGAGAGCTTAGTGTGTGGAATTTTGGGAGAAAACCCTAAGACGATTTTAGCTTCTATCTCAAGGCTTTTTGCCTTGAGATCTTCCATGTTACATTGAAGATAAGTTATCAATTAATCATTCAATATGTCTATGTGTTGTTTGATTTTATCTTATTCTTGTCTTTTGATTAACATGTTAGGCTAAATTTATCTTGTGTTTGCTTAGATCTAATGAAACCTAGCTATTGATTATTGGTTATTAGTGTGTTGTTAGTTGTATTGGATGATTGTTTATCTATGTTAGGCTTAAGAAAACTGGCTAACTTCCTATTCGGTAACTTGCTTGAACGTCTTAAGAAACATGAACCAAATGCGTACTAAAGGTTTTTGTGGTTGTATTTAATGCACAAGCGAATTTTAGTGATCCCATGTTAGGAGCTTCCTAGCCGGCTCGACATAGGAGTGAAGTAGGAGCTTGTAGAGTTGGGGAAGTAAGTACGCCACCCCACGAATGGTATTAAGGAATACACCCGTCATCCACGCGACTAATACACACTAATTAACCGGTAAAAGATAGTTAGGGAGTAAGGAAATCTAAGTAAACACATTTCTCTACACATAAGTTTCTCACCACATTTTTATTTTTGTTATTTTATTTTATTTGCATCCGTAGTAATTTTGGGTTAGTTGACTAGCAACTAATTCCGCCCACTCTTTCAAAACCGAGATTTTACTTGCTTTCATAAAAAATTATAAAAACATAAAAAGAATCTTCCTCAACCCTTAGACCTAATTAGAGTAGTCTTTCATACCTAACGAACACTATTCCCTGTGGAGAACGATCAATCCCCCGTACTTACCACTACACTATACTACATCGGTCAGGTACACTGCCTGGTGGGGTTGTAAGCCTCTTGAGATCCCTCGAGAGGTAAAACCTGTTGTAAGGTTACAAAACCACGCATCAAGTTTTTGGCGCCGCTGCCGGGGAATAGTTATTGTTTAGGTTGAATTTTATTTCTATTAGGTCTACTCACTAGATTCCTTTCTAGTGAGATTTTTATTTTCTTTTTCTAGAATTTTCTTTAGTCTATCTATTTTCTTTGTGCTTTTGTTCGTAACAGATTTTCATTGACTATTCAGTTTGCCATTATGGAAAACGCGAATCCACCCCTTACACCTGGCGAAGTGGCTTTGTTGCGTAGCCAACTTGAGAATGAGATTAGTGAGCTCAGGGAGCTCAGTAGAATGATTGATATAGAGCTTGATTATGCCTTGAACAACTTAGGGACCGCCATATACTCAGATAATTACTTAGAACGTAATAATCTTACGGTTGATAAGTTGATTGAGAAAATTGAGGAAGTGAAGGTAGATCCTAGGTTGGATGATTGTTTCAATGAATACCCCACTAAGGAGGAGATTGCTTACTATAACAACCTAGTTGATAACCCTCGACCACCTTTTGTTAGAATTGACCCAAAGATTAAGAGAGGTGATCCCGGGAATGTGAAGATACCATGTATGATTGGGTACCAATACGTTGAGCATGCTTACATTGACTGTGAATCCCCAATCAACGTTATGTCCTCAGGCCTTTATAGCCAAATCATAAACACACCACTTGAGCCTAGGATGGACCCCAAGTGTCCAGGCGGAGTTTGCAACTTCGTTGGAAGGATTAAGGATATACATATCCTTGTTGGGAACTTTACCTTTGTCACCAACTTCATGATTTTAGAAGATATGGCAAGTGTTGTTGACTGCCGCCTATCTCGCGTTGTGTTAGGTAAGCCATTTATCGAAGCATCCAATTTAAGGTATGACCGTGTGAAAGGCACGGTTCAGTTTTCTAATCACATAGATAGGATCACATATAGGATGCCTTATCGGGTTAATGAATTTCGTTTTGTGCCTCGATTCGACATGGACAACATTGGTGCGATTGAGGACATCAATGAAGAGGATAAAGAAAAAGGCATGGACCATGTTTGGGATAAGAGAAGCCTTTATTATAAAGATTGCTTAAACCTTGGACCTAAATACAAAATTGATATGGAGGTTGTTAGGATGATTAGAGGGGCAATTGAGAAGCAAAACGGAAAAACGTAGACCCCGTGACTTTGAGTCTAGCTACAAGACTCGTTAATAAAGAAAAGCGCTTCTTGGGAGGCAACCCAAGCTTTATTTGTTTTATTTGCTTTGTGTGTTTATTTATTTGTTTGTTTGATTTTATTTTCCGTATGTGTGTTTAATTTTTATCATTATTGATTCATGTTCAAAAATAATTTGTAAAAATGCTTTATTTTGTTTTTAACTTCGTCTTAACTACATATAAAGGTATTTTGCAAAAGATAAGTGTAAGGAAAATCCAAATTTGTTTTTAAGAACAAGATTAAACATGAACGATAACAATGAGATATAAGCATGCATATTCGTATTTGTTTGAGTCAAATACTTGTATCGAGTCATAATGATGTTTTGCAGGATTTCCAGGAAGTAAGGTAAAGGTTTTTCCAAAAATTTTCCGGAAACTTAAAATGAGAATTTTTGTCAGGTCATTTCTGACGGCGTCAGGTTTTATAACCTGACGGCGTCAGATTTAATTTTCAGAAATTTTTGAAAGTTTTGTTTTCATAAAAAGTTTTTATTAAAATCTCCAACTTATAATCTCCAGGAATCTGCAAAGTTATCATTCCACAAGCATTATATCCTTATATATAGATTTTATCCCGCCGATGTTATGCAGGTTTTCGTGTTTGTTTTCTTAGGTTTAACAGGTTATTTTGGACAAGGAAATGTTTTGGATCAAGCTTATGGCGATGCATTAGTCATGGAGCTTCAACATTCTCTTTGGAGGAAGATCTAACCGTGTAATTTCATTATCCACCGAGCGAATCAGGGGAGTATTTGATTTCATTCTTTTACTTTTTTCTTTTACATCTTGTTATTTGAACATTGGGGACAATGTTCATCTTAAGTGTAAGGGGAGGGTAAAAGTACGATTTTAGAGAATACAATTGCGCTTGATTTTTGTTTGTTTAATAGTTGATGTGTAATAAAACTGAGAGAAATACTTGTTAAGGTAATTTTAGTGCCAAATTTAAAATTTTTTACAACATGTAGGAGTGAAACTTTGATCTTAATGAGCGTCTCACGGATAGGAGTTATATGACTAGCACAAAAACCGTACCACTAAAAAAATTTTCCACCCCAAATATGTGAGGTTCGCCCCTAGAATTGGTAGGAAAAGCATTTATGCTATGATGTGTGTACCGGTAGCACTTAGATTCTAGAACTTGCGTTAGGACCATTCCAAGGCCACAAGTGAGACTACATTCGTGTAGTTAGATTTACTACATGATAAGAGGCATTAGGATTAACCCATTGTTTTACACCTGTATTTTTTGTTATAATTACGTTGGCTACATTGGTCAAGTAATTCTCCCACACCCTTTGCGTTGTACTCATTCTTAGTACACGATACCCCTAGTACACCCCTCAGAGCCTATCTTTTCGTTTCGACCTTTAAGCATTTTACTTAAAGGAAGAATTTGTTACACCCCACTAAAATGTACACCCAAATCGCCTTAGCCTACCTTGTATGCACTCATTTTTAGTGCATTATTGTTACAACATTTGTTTAAACCCAAGTTAATTATCTTGTTGATTACATGGTTGCTAAGTCGAGTCATATCCTTGTACATATTGTTTTGGGACGATTGGGACTCATGGGTAAAGTACTAGTGTAATGGAGTAATGGGGAAGAACAACATTATTACCCCCATATGTGCTAAATGTTTTAAAAGTACTCCAAGTTTTTCAATTATCTTAATTCGAGTCATTAGAATAGTTATTTGTAAAGTTATGTAAAAGTTCAAGTGTAAGGGGGTTGCAATGCCCCTATGATGTATTATTTTGGATGGTAGGGCAAGAGTGTATGCAAAAAAAAATAAATAAATAAATAAAAAAAAATAAAATAAAATCAAAAATCAAGAAAAATACAAAAAAATGAGAAAAAAAAAAATAGAAAAAACATACGGACTACCATCCCGTTTCATTTTATGTTTTTGTTTTTGTTTTTGTTATTTCATTTCTAGCTTAAGATCGAGTCTAGTCTTGGCTTAGCAACGTTGTATAGTACATGTAATTGATCAAGATTTTTAACTCGCCACCAGTAAAATATCCTTTATCCAACCAAACCGTGTTTTCCTTTTCCCTACACCTAACGTTATAACCCATGAAAAAGCCCTCTTTGATAGTTTATCTTAGGTGCTTACGCCTAGTGGAGGAAGTTTTCGATCCTTTCCCAAGCCTATGGTAATCTATTTGCTATGACAGGTAGTGAGAGATATTATCCGTTTTCATTTATGAGATTTATTTTGATGACACTTGAGAGATGTGAGTATCTAAACACTACTTGTGAGGTGCTAGTTTGTAATCTCCGTGCTTATTATGATTGAAGTGGAACGAATATTTGTTGTAATTACTTTTATGTTTGCATTAAATGACCCCTAACTTGTATTTTGATTAGAATAAAAGCGCATTTGCTTGAGGACAAGCAAATCTCAAGTGTAAGGGTATTTGATGAAGCGAAAAGTGTACCGCTTTTAAGGGGTTATTTAAGCCTTAAATCGTATTTATTTGATCAAATATTGCCCTAAATCGTTCCTTTTGTCATTTTAGGTACTTTTGAGGAGAAATCTGGAAAAGGAGGCATTTTGGACGTTTTTGGAGCATAAAAGTGAAGAAAACGACAAAGTCTCAAAAATCGGCTGAAAGTTACCTTTGACGGCGTCACAATTAACTCTGGACGGCGTCATGCTTTGGCAAGAAAAAGTGGACGTGAAATTTACTCATGATAAGCCAGTGAAAATAGCATGTGAATTCTGACGGCGTCACGCTTTAACTTGATCAAGAGCGTCACGGCTTAAATCATAAGGGGACGGCGTCACATTCACGAGCTGACGGCGTCAAGCCTTGATAAGCCAGAATGGATTTTGGAAGAGCTAAAGAGGGACGGCGTCAAGAAGGTCATCCGGGAACCCTAGAAGCGGCGAGGTGACGGCGTCACACTCCATAAGGTGACGCCGTCAGATGCAAAAGTCTATATATAGTTTTCTAATTTTTTGTCATTAGGGAGAGCTTAGTGTGTGGAATTTTGGGAGAAAACCCTAAGACGATTTTAGCTTCTATCTCAAGGCTTTTTGCCTTGAGATCTTCCATGTTACATTGAAGATAAGTTATCAATTAATCATTCAATATGTCTATGTGTTGTTTGATTTTATCTTATTCTTGTCTTTTGATTAACATGTTAGGCTAAATTTATCTTGTGTTTGCTTAGATCTAATGAAACCTAGCTATTGATTATTGGTTATTAGTGTATTGTTAGTTGTATTGGATGATTGTTTATCTATGTTAGGCTTAAGAAAACTGGCTAACTTCCTATTCGGTAACTTGCTTGAACGTCTTAAGAAACATGAACCAAATGCGTACTAAAGGTTTTTATGGTTGTATTTAATGCACAAGCGAATTTTAGTGATCCCATGTTAGGAGCTTCCTAGCCGGCTCGACATAGGAGTGAAGTAGGAGCTTGTAGAGTTGGGGAAGTAAGTACGCCACCCCACGAATGGTATTAAGGAATACACCCGTCATCCACGCGACTAATACACACTAATTAACCGGTAAAAGATAGTTAGGGAGTAAGGAAATCTAAGTAAACACATTTCTCTACACATAAGTTTCTCACCACATTTTCATTTTTGTTATTTTATTTTATTTGCATCCGTAGTAATTTTGGGTTAGTTGACTAGCAACTAATTCCGCCCACTCTTTCAAAACCGAGATTTTACTTGCTTTCATAAAAAATTATAAAAACATAAAAAGAATCTTCCTCAACCCTTAGACCTAATTAGAGTAGTCTTTCATACCTAAAGAACACTATTCCCTGTGGAGAACGATCAATCCCCCGTACTTACCACTACACTATACTACATCGGTCAGGTACACTGCCTGGTGGGGTTGTAAGCCTCTTGAGATCCCTCGAGAGGTAAAACCTGTTGTAAGGTTACAAAACCACGCATCATTTCACCACATAATTATCGGTTCTGACGTCCAAGTACATGTATTTCGACTTGGTAGTCACAGGTTCTGTATCATACTTACTCCCGTTTTGAAGACCTTCTGGAACAATTACTGGGTCCCATGACCCACTCAAACCATCTGTTATGTCCAAAACTTCGCAACTAACCCCCACAATGAATTTCAGCCCTAGGTTTCTTCTTGTCTACAATCAATCAGGAAACATGAACGACTTTGTACAACTTGTTGTCACTCCCATGATCATATAGTAGGACAAATGTTTCACTTTGATGACGCATATCTCGCTTGGGAAGGCTTATCCTCTGGCCGGTTATTTGATTATCGAGAAACAAATCTCCATTTTTAACCATAACCGGTACGTACTTGTCTAAGCAACTGATTATTCTTGTATTAGGATCAAACTCCACAACAATATGCTTTTCAACTATTATCTGGTCTCGCTCCCTCGACAAATAGACCCTACACAATGACCCTTCACGCTGAAGATGACAAAAAGCATAATTTTCCCTACAGACTAATTTTCTCCGAACAGTAAACACATTAGGCATTGCCATGTGTTTGTGAAAAGACTAGAGCCTTTGCATATATAAGCAACAATGCAACATCTTTCGAAACTACAACGTTAATACGTTATGGTATCTCGTTCTCTTTTTCTAAATATATGACATGAAGATAAAGAAAAAAACAAAAGTAAAATAAGCTCTTATACTAGTGATTATTAAGTAGGTATTAAACAATGAGTTTAACAAGTTAATGATTAAGACACGAACAAAATCACTCGTTACTTTTAACACATATTAGCGCACATAAATCACGATAATTAAAAATAAAACACATTAATCATTTCATATGGTTCGAGATCATTCATGGTGATTGACTGATTGTTTTTATTTGAAAGAGAGAATTAGTGAAGGGGAAAATGGTGATTTGAACATTGTAACGAAATTTAGTTACAAAATGACAGCTAATAAAAATGGTGATGGATATATTTATTTATTATGTTGAAAAAAGATTATAAAAGGTGACTTTTGGTCAACGTCTGTTGTTCACTATGTTACGAAAATATTACAAAAGTAGAACGAGTTTGTTAGTACTAGACTTATTACCGAATGGCCCGATTTCTGAAAATGTGTGGCATGTGTGACACTAGAAAAAAATATATAAATATCGTGCAAGCAATGTAATTATGTGTTACTTCGTTTAAAATTCTTTATTATGAGTTTTATATCCATGTGTAATAAGGATGTCCAATATTTGGAACATGTTTATAATTATGCATAGTGAAAGGGGATTGATTTGCACACCAATTTTTTTTTGATAAAAATATCAATTTGTACAAGTTGTATATCACACCGTACAATACTGTAATGCACAGGGTGTGGTGAAAGAATAAAAAAAATTGGTGTGCAAATCAACCCCCAATAGTAAAAACATGTTTATAAAATCAAAAAATTGTGTGTTGATGACTTGACAAACTTGTAAAGTTTTATCATTGTAGATGCTTTAAGCTGTAGTTGTGGATTTTTACAGTATAAACAAAAGTTACATGCTCAGACATTGACGATCTGTTGATGATTGACTTTTTCTCCGACCTCGGGTTCTAGTGACAAAAGTGAATAATATATCAAGCCATAAATAAAGGTAGAATGGTTACTTTAGAAACAATGAATCTTAGTTATACTATGAGATGAGATCAATATAGATCTCATATTTGCCATATAATCAATGGACCAATCATAGTCATTCATTTTTATTTTTCATCTTTTTTTTAAAACAACATATCTTGCAAACGGTAAATCTTCAAGCTACAAAAAAAATACCATCGCGACGAGAATTAAATGATCTTTCTATAGATATGCATTGTTATATACTTTCGACGACTTTTTTTTTTCGACGAACTTTTTTTTTAATTTCCGCCCAGAAAGAATCATATATGATTCGTAAAAATCATATATGATTCCGTACGAATCATATATGATTCGATTTTTGCGAATCATATATGATTCGTAAAATTTTTTTACGAATCATATATAATTCGTAAAAATCATATATGATTCGTAAGGAATCATATATGATTTGTTAAAATCGAATCATATATGATTCTTACGAATCATATATGATTTTTCTGGACGAAAATTTTGGAAAAAAAAAAAAAAGTTCATCGAAAAAAAAGTTCGTCGAAAATATATAACAATGCATGTCTATAGAAAGATAATTTAATTCTCGTCGCGATGGTATTTTTTTGTAGTTTGACGATTTACGGTTTGCAAGATATTTAAGTTTTAAAAAAATGGTGAAAATTAATTTTTTTATTTTGATAAGAAAAATGAGTGGCTAAGATTGCTTGATGGGTTCTATGGTAAAAGTTGGATCTATAAAGAACTTTTGCCATTATACTATATATATAAAACCCGGGAATGTGGGTTGCAAAGTTGGTGTCATTAAAAACGTGGTTACAGACCACTAATCACACAGTTTGTGGTCCAAAATGCAGGAAGTTACTATTTTGCGCACTGTTCATGCACTGTTCCTGGAACTTTTAAAAAATTAAAATTTCCTAATGACAAAAACATGTGGTACATAAGGCAGGAAGTTACTATTTTAAGCACTGTTCATGCTTAATCAATACTTTACAACTGGTATAATCCCATCTTAATTGCAGGTTTACTATAGCGTGTGCCACTTGGTGCACTCTCACTTCAATCCAAGCCCAACTGTAGCAGTATGTATTTGCAGATTTTTGCCAGCTTTGTACTTCATACCAATATAAAATACATCCTAGCAGATCTTCCACATGAATAAATCACCAGAAACTTCCAGCACACACTTCCTATTGTCTCATTCACCATTGCATCCATCTACAAGAAAACAAAATCTGAGCCACCAAGCAGAAAACAAACAAAGTGAATCTTTGTTTTAGATAGGTATTTTAGCACTCCAAAACAATGATGCTACTTTTGAACTATTTCTTTATTTCATCTTTTTGCATAATCCTTATTTTTTGCATGCAGGCATCAATCACTATTGAAGATTACAATTTTTCAACCTATAAGTAAAGGTCAGTAACAATATGCTTTGTCATCTTCTTTACACGCTAACTACTTATACTACTATATGCATACTGGTCTTTGTTATATAAACTTTGCATGTTTTAGAAGTTATATATGTCAATGTAAAAAATGCCTACAAATCCAAGGTCTGTAATACTAGAAGACTTGCAATCACTAGAAAATTATGTGTACAATTTAAATGGTACCTATTATGAACAAACTTAAAAAAGTCTAATAACTTTGTTTGTGTCTCTGTCTTTTGTATGGGTTAATATGGTAATAGTAGTAGGGTGTTAAAAGTTAAGTTTGTTGATTTTATATTTTGAATGAGAATGCATAACATACATGGTTTTATACATATGATACATGCTTGCATATAGTGCAAGCATGTTACAAAAGGGTGGTAATATTATTAGTAGGTATTAGTTGCACTTTTGTTGTGCTAATTTTTTAGTTGACATACGTATTTACAATGACAGTTATTTTACTTAACGATGTAACTACGTGCGGTGAACAAAAGTATGGTCAGTAGATGTTGTTGCTTTCTTTTTGTCGAGACGTTCATTCTTTTTTATTCTTTTTCCCATCTCCTGGTTTGTCTTGGAAGAGTTGTCGCTTAGCTGTTGTAGGTTTGTTGCTTTCTGCGACGGATGTATTTGTCGACATTTTACTGAAATCTTCCTGTGCTGGTGGTGGTGTAGCACCTGGTACAAATACCCATTTAAAAGTTTAGGAAATTTGATTTTTTTTCTTTTTTACATATGCGTGTATGTTAGGTAAAATGTTTAACCTGCAACTTGTGCGGCTACTTGCTTTGCGTGCATTGATCTGGTTTGCATAGCTGTGTATGTTGCAGGTATTGGTAGCACTTGTACACCTGTGAAATAAATGACTTTGCTATTTTAGATTATAAATAATATTTTTTTATTAGGTTTTAAAAATGAACAACTGTTTACCTGAACTGTCTTCTTCTTGCAGTGGATTTTCCTCTAGTGATTGTGGAGCTTGTGGTGTTTGCTCGGTTGACATGATATTGCTTGGTGATCCGGCATGTGCAATAGTGACTTGTGATAGTGGCGATGGCAACTGTGTAGGAGCAGGTGGTGATATTGTTGATGGAGTGTATTCAAGTGCGGCGATTGTTTGGTGGTCTTCAGGTACATTTGGTGTTGTTCCTGAACCTGTTGCAAAAAAAAAAAAAAAAAAAAAAGAGTTTTACAAATATGCCATCCTCAATGTGTTATAGCTAGTTTATACAAAGCATTCTAAATACTTTTTACCTGATGGTTTATCTTGGATATGGGTTTGTGTGTCTGGTTTGTCAAGTATTTCATCTAAGATAAAGGTCACTGGTCCTTGTCTTGAACTTGTATTATAATGAAACTGGAAGATGTGTTTTTTCCCAATGACTGCTAATACTTTTTCTGGAAATTCTCGCGGGTCTGGATCTTCCAATGAATTTACTAATATTTCAAAGTTAGTACCCACGATGTCATCTGCTTTTGGTGAGAAAAATGTCATCATTATTGTGTCTGTTGCATCTGTCACGTAAGCTTTAAAATTGTATCTGCACAGATGTGATAATGATATGAGATAAACGTATATTTTGAAAGTGCAGTATGTAATATAGTGTTACCTGTAAGTTGGAGATAGTAACGCTCCATGTATTCTGCACTCTATGACTCCTTCATTAATTTGTATTTTATTTGGACATGTCACACATGAAGGGTAGTACCAATCTCGTGATGTGTCAAGGCCTGTGATTGTTCCTTCGCAAGTAAAACGAACGTCCTTTTTTTTTTCAAGAAACAATAAATCATAGTCAATTGTTCTGTGTACCTTCTGTAGAAAACGAAAAAGCATGTGTAAAAAAGGATTAAAACTTACGGTATGAGTCGATGGAGTTTCAGTTAAAAGTTTAGAAAATGGTATCCTGTTCCGCATCTTTTCCTGTTCTTTATCTTGGTATGGGTGCCTGACAACTTGTAATGGTGGATTCAGATCAAACACGGCTTTGTATCTGTGTGATATTAGTAGCGTAGTTAGTAAGTGTATTAGTCAAAAAAAATTTATTCAAGTAAGGTTAAAATGTAGTAGTTACTCTGCTCTGTATTTTGGGATTTCTGGAATATCTGGATTTATATAGTAGTAAGTTGCTGGTGTTGATGATAGTTGAAAGTTGTTTCTGTACTTTCCAACTCGACAGGAACTAACTGCTATAATGATTGGTTTTTCTAGCGCATCAATTTTTTCTTTAGGAAAACTTTCTGCGAGGTCATCCCATAGTGTTAGCTCTACTGAATTGCGGCTGTGTCAAATGAGTATTGAAAATTAGTAAATTGTTGTATGCAAGTGTTTATTCTATAAGTTTTTATAAATTTGCTTCTATTATACTTACTTGAGATTTTGGATCTGTATTCGGCGGAGCACCATCTGATCTTTGTTTGGGTTTCCCCATTCTTCCTTTTGTCCCGAGTTGATGTAACAACCTATGTAATCTGCAATTGGTTAAAAAAAAAAAAAAAAAAGAGGTTAATTTTATTTATTTATTTATTTATTTTTTTGGTAAACAATGTTTTGTGAATGCGAAAAGTACAAAATAAGCTGTGTTACCAGTTAGAACTGGATAAACTTTTTGAGTCTTGTCGTCTGGATCAACTACTCTGTAAGGTAACCGATTGTAGGAGATAAACCGAAAATAGTGATTTGGAAATCCTGTCGGCGGTATAACATCAAACTTTGTGAATCTGGTAAATGAAAGGGATGTTCTGTTCTCCAGTGTTTGTTGCCAGTTGCTTGTAGGAGTACATGTGAACCCTGAGATTCGATACGTTCTTCCAGGGATAAGATAGGTGGTGAACAGTTTTTTTTCACTAACCTCCATGTTTGCTTGTATTGCATCACCCTGTTGATATAAAAGTACGTGTTTACAGTAAAATTGAAATAGAAGAGTAGACTCATGTATTTAGTAAGTTATATTAAAATTACCTGTTTATCTAAGCAAGATTGCGTGGTAACTTTTTTCTGTAACATCTAGTGGATTCCTCCCAATCCATGAGCGGTAGACTTTTGCTTCCAGAATTTTGTTTCGGCTGGTTGGGTTTAGGTCTTTAATGGTTGCTTCAGTCATTCTGCATAGACCAAAAAACGATGGTTAGCGTTAGTTTACTTTATGTGGTTTAACATATTTAACTTGATAAAGAGAGATTGTGTATTTCACATAGTGTACCATTTAAATTTTCTAGTGATTGCGTATTTCACATAGTGTACCATTTGCAAATCTAATAGATGGGTACCATTTAAATTGTACACATAATTTTCTAGTGATTGCAAGTCTTCTAGTATTACAGACCTTGGATTTGTAGGCATTTTTTACATTGACATATATAACTTCTAAAACATGCAAAGATTATATAACAAAGACCAGTATGCATATAGTAGTATAAGTAGTTAGCGTGTAAAGAAGATGACAAAGCATATTGTTACTGACCTTTACTTATAGGTTGAAAAATTGTAATCTTCAATAGTGATTGATGCCTGCATGCAAAAAATAAGGATTATGCAAAAAGATGAAATAAAGAAATAGTTCAAAAGTAGCATCATTGTTTTGGAGTGCTAAAATACCTATCTAAAACAAAGATTCACTTTGTTTGTTTTCTGCTTGGTGGCTCAGATTTTGTTTTCTTGTAGATGGATGAAATGGTGAATGAGACAATAGGAAGTGTGTGCTGGAAGTTTCTGGTGATTTATTCATGTGGAAGATCTGCTAGGATGTATTTTATATTGGTATGAAGTACAAAGCTGGCAAAAATCTGCAAATACATACTGCTACAGTTGGGCTAGGATTGAAGTGAGAGTGCACCAAGTGGCACACGCTACAGTAAACCTGCAATTAAGATGGGATTATACCAGTTGTAAAGTATTGATTAAGCATGAACAGTGCTTAAAATAGTAACTTCCTGCCTTATGTACCACATGTTTTTGTCATTAGGAAATTGTAATTTTTTAAAAGTTCCATGAACAGTGTATGAACAGTGTGCAAAATAGTAACTTCCTGCATTTTGGCCCACAAACTGTGTGATTAGTGGCCTGTAACCACGTTTTTAATGACACCAACATTAAATGGTACACTATGTGAAATACACAATCTCTCTTTATCAAGTTAAATATGTTAAACCACATAAAGTAAACTAACGCTAACCATCTGATGCGTGGTTTTGCGACCTTACAACAGGTTTTACCTCTCGAGGGATCTCAAGAGGCTTGCAATCCCCACCAGGCAGTGTACCTGACCGATGTAGTATAGTGAAGTGGCAAGTACCGGGGGATTGATCGTTCTCTAGGGGAATAGTGTCGTTAGGATTGAAAAACTACTCTAATAGGTCTAAGGGTGAGGGAAGATTCTTTTTGTATTTTTATATTTTATGGAAAGCAAGTAAAATCTCGGGTTTGAAGGAGTGGGCGGAATTAGTTGCTAGTCAACTAACCCAAATAACTACAAATTCAAATAAAATAAAATACTGAAAATGAAAAGGTTGTGAAACTTATATGGGAGAAATGTGTTTACTTAGATTTCCTTACTCCCTAACTATCTTTTACCGGTTGATTAGTGTGTATTAATTGCGTGGATGACGGGTGTATTCCTTAATACCAATCGTGGGGTGGCGTACGTACTTCCCCAACTCTACAAGCTCCTACTTCACTCCTATGTCGAGCCGGCTAAGAAGCTCCTAACATGGGATCACTAGAATTCGCTCATGCATTAAATACAACCATAAAAACCTTAGTACGCATTGGTTCATGTTTCTTAAGACGTTCAAGCAAATTACCGTATAGGAGGTTAGCCAGTTTTCTTAAGCCTAACATCGATAAACAATCATCCAATACAATTAATAACACACCAACAACCAATAATCAATAGTTAGGTTTCATTAGATCTAAGCAAACACAAGATAAATCTAGCCTAGCATGTTAATTAAAAGACAAGAACAAGATATAATCAAACAACACATAGACATATTGATTGATTAAGTGATTACTTATCTTCAATTAAACATGAGAGATCCAAGGGTATATAAACCCTTAAAAATTGCAGAAAATTCGTCTTAGGGTTTCTCCTCACAAAGTTGCACACTAATGACTAAAAATTGCAAAACTATATATAGAGTTTAGGGGCTGACGGCGTCACGTTGTAGGAGGTGACGCCGTCACCTCGCCGCGGCTAGGGTTCCCGGATGGTCTTCCTGACGCCGTCCCTCTTTAATCCTCCAAAATCCGCTCTGGCGCGTCAAGGGTTGACGCCGTCAGAATTGTGCTTGACGCCGTCTCTCTTTAACTTAAACCGTGACGACCTTGATCACCTTAAAGGGTGACGCCGTCAGACTTTCCATTGCAAAACTCTCTGGCGCGTCACGTGTATTTTTTCATATCCACCTCTTTTGCCAAGCCGTGACGCCGTCAGGAGCAATCCTTGACGCCGTCACGTGTACTTTTCCAGCAGCTTTGGAGACTTTGTCGTTTTCTTCACTTTTATGCTCCAAAAACGTCCAAAATGCTTCCTTTTTCCAGATTTCTTCTCCAAAGTACCTAAAATGAAAAAAGGAACGATTTAGGGCAATATTTGATCAAATAAATACGATTTAGGGCTTAAATGACCCCCTAAAAGCGGTACACTTTTCGCTTCATCAAATACCCTTACACTTGAGATTTGCTTGTCCTCAAGCAAATGCGCTTTTATTATAATCAAAATACAAGTTAGGGGTCATTTAACGCTAATATAAAAGTAATTACAACAAATAGTCGTTCCACTTTAATCATAATAAGCACGGAGATTACACACTAGCACCTCACAAGTAGTGTTTAGATACTCACATCTCTCAGGTGTCATAAAAGTATATCTCATAAATGAAAACGGATAATATCTCTCACTACCTGTCATAGCAAATAGATTACCATAGGCTTGGGAAAGGATCAAAAACCTCCTCCACTAGGCGTAAGCACCTAAGATAAACTATCAAAGAGGGCTTTTAAACGGGTTATAACGTTAGGTGTAGGGATATGATAAACACGGTTTTGTTGGATAAAAGATATTTTACTGGTGGCGAGTTAAAGATCTTGATTAATTACATGTACAATATGGCGTTGCTAAGCCAAGACTAGACTCGACTTAAGCTAAAAACAAAATAACAAAAACATAAAATAAACATAAAATGAAACGGGATGGTAGTCCGTATATTTTTTCTACTTTTCTTTTTCTCATTTTTTTTTTGTATTTTTCTTTATTTTTTTGATTTTTTTTTTCATACACTCTTGCCCTACCATCCAAAATAATACACCATAGGGGCGTTGCATTCCCCTTACACTTGAACTTTTACATAACTTTACAAATAACTATTCTAATGACTCGAATTAAGATAATCGAAACACTTGGAGTACTTTTAAAATATTTAGCACATATGGGGGTAATAATGTTGTTCTTCCCCATTACTCCATTACACTAGTACTTTACCCATGAGTCCCAATCGTCCTAAAACAATATGTACAAGGATATGACTCGACTTAGCAACCATGTAATCAATTAGATAATTAACTTGGGGTTTAAACAAATGTTGTCACAATAATGCACTAAAAATGAGTGCATACAAGGTAGGCTAAGGCGATTTGGGTGTACATTTAAGTGGGGTGTAACAAATTCTTACTTTAAGTAAAATGCTTAAAGTTAGAAACGAAAAGATAGGCTCTGAGGGGTGTACTAGGGGTATCGTGTACTAAAAATGAGTACAACGCAAAGGGTGTGGGAGAATTACTTGACCAATGTAGCCAATTTAATTATAACAAAAACACAGGTGTAAAACAATGGGTTAATCCTAATGCCTCTTATCATGTAGTAAATCTAACTACACGAATGTAGTCTCACTTGTGGCCTCGGAATGGTCCTAACGCAAGTTCTAGAATCTAAGTGCTACCGGTACACACATCATAGCATAAATGCTTTTCCTACCAATTCTAGGGGCGAACCTCACATATTTGGGGGTGGAAAATTTTTTAGTGGTACGGTTTTTGTGCTAGTCATATAACTCCTATCCGTGAGACGCTCATTAAGACCAAAGTTTCACTCCTATATGTTGTAAAAAAATTTAAATTTGGCACTAAAATTGCCCTAACAGGTATTTCTCTCAGTTTTATTACACATCTACCATTAAACAAACAAAAATCAAGCGTAATTGCATTCTCTAAAGTATCGTACTTTACCCCCCTTACACTTAAGATGAACATTGTCCCCAATGTTCAAATAACAAGATGTAAAAGTAAATAAGGTAAAAAAAATGAAAACAAATACTCCCCTGATTCGTTTGGTGGATAAAGAGGTAACATGGTTAAATCTTCTTCCAAGAGAATGTAGAAGCTCCAAGACTAATGCATCGCCAAAAGCTTGATTCCACATACATCTCCTTGTCCAAAATAACCTGTTAAACCTGAGAAAACAAACACGAAAACCTGCATAACAACGGCGGGATAAATCTATATAAGGATATAATGCTTGTGGAATGATTATTTTGCAGATTCCTGGAGTTTATAAGTTATAGATTTAATAAAAACTTTTTATGATTCCGGTAGAAAAACAAAACTTTCAAAAATTTCAGAAAATTAAAACCTGACGCCGTCAGGTTGTAATGCCTGACGCCGTCAGAAATGATCTGACAGAATTCTCATGTTAAGTTTCCGGAAAATTTCTGGAAAAACCTATACCTTACTTCCTGGAATTCCTGCAAAACATCATTATGACTCGATACAAGCATTTGACTCAAACAATTACTAATATGTATGTTAATTTATTATTGTTATGATTCATGTTCAATCTTGTTCTTGTAAACAAATTTGGATTCCCTTACACTTATCTTTTGCAAAATACCTTTATATGTAGTTAAGACGAAGTTAAAAACAAAATAAAGCATTTTCACAATTTACTTTGAAACATGAGCACAAACAATAACAATTAAACTTGCATACGAATAAAATCAAACAAACAAACAAACAAACAAACAAATAAAGCTTGGGTTGCCTCCCAAGAAGCGCTTGTTTTTGTTCGAGTCACGAGCCTGACTCTACCCTTATTTAACGGAAATAGGGGAGGTTTTCCCTACACTTAGGGTTAAGTGCGGGTGATAGTAGCGATACACACCATCTTGGTGGAAGTATGCCGCGTGAGGAAAGAGTGGTGGATGAATTATATACTCAAAGGGGTGTGCTCCTTTCATCATAACCTTACCTAGTTCACTTTGGTCAATGGGTGAATTAAAGTTTTCTCCTAAAAAGGGATCATCTTCTATCAACTTCGAGAGATTCCTAGTTGGGAATCCATCTTGACCTAATAAACCCGGTTTAAACCCATAATGTTTCTTGTGATCAATCATGAATGGGTGATGTAAGTATGTAAGGTCATGGTTCACTCCTATATTAGCTTCCACTCCACATGGCCTAGAGTCTACTACCTTAATCTTAACATTACCCGGACTACATGGTTTGATGGGTGGATCGGGACCTTTTTTAATTCCTAAATTCACATCTAAAGATCGAAGATTAGGTAACGGTTTTGGTTGAGGCTCCGGTTCATCAAAAATAGGAAATCCCCTAGAACTAAGAGTAAGGTTGTGATCACTATAAGCATTCAAACCAATATCCTCTAGTTGTGTTTGGTTCAAAGGTTCTACCTCCATCGGGATTCCTAAAGTCTCTTCTACTTCTTCCGGGTAAGTCACGGGCGGTGTGTGTGCCTCAAATGATGGTAGGACTTGTGGGGTACTTTGTAGGTTTGTGTTATTTACCTCATCCTTCCTTGTCTCTATATCAATTATATCCACATCATGTGTTTTAGTAGAATCTAACCCAAACATGTTCCTGAGTATCTCAAATCCTTCTCTAGCCATTTCAAGTTCTAAGTCCGATTCATAAGAATCTTCCCCGATAACATGATTACTATGTTCAATTTGCCTAAAGTAATCATCATGTGTTCCTTGAGATTCAAAGTCATTGATCATAAAACCTAGGTCTTTTTGCTCAATATGCTCATGTTCGGCTAAATCCTCCTCAATTGTTTCCTCAAGTTGTGATGTATACGAACCCATTAATTCATTAAACTTATGGTTCACGGTTAGGAGGCTTTCCTCAAAATTTTTCCAAAGGGTCTTATTAAAAGGAGTTGATCCTAACAATGATTGTTTAATAGAAGCCACACATGCACATAATTCATCAAACCTATCAAACTTTATACCCATCTCCTCTTGTATATATCTAAGATCACTTAAAAATTCATTGGAACAACAGGAAGCAAATCTATCCGTGGAAAGTAATTGTTCCTCTATTGTTAATGATCTAAATGGAATTTCATCCGCCATGGTGACAAATGAAAATGGTTTTACAAACAAAGGGAACAAAGAAAAAGATAGACTAAAGAAAAACCTAGAAAAATAAAATAAAAATCTCACTAGAAAGGAATCTAGTGAGTAGACCTAATAAAATAAAAATTCAACCTAAACAATAACTATTCCCCGGCAGCGACGCCAAAAACTTGATGCGTGGTTTTGCGACCTTACAACAGGTTTTACCTTTCGAGGGATCTCAAGAGGCTTGCAATCCCCACCAGGCAGTGTACCTGACCGATGTAGTATAGTGAAGTGGCAAGTACCGGGGGATTGATCGTTCTCTAGGGGAATAGTGTCGTTAGGATTGAAAAACTACTCTAATAGGTCTAAGGGTGAGGGAAGATTCTTTTTGTATTTTTATATTTTATGGAAAGCAAGTAAAATCTCGGGTTTGAAGGAGTGGGCGGAATTAGTTGCTAGTCAACTAACCCAAATAACTACAAATGCAAATAAAATAAAATACTGAAAATGAAAAGGTTGTGAAACTTATATGGGGAGAAATGTGTTTACTTAGATTTCCTTACTCCCTAACTATCTTTTACCGGTTGATTAGTGTGTATTAATTGCGTGGATGACGGGTGTATTCCTTAATACCAATCGTGGGGTGGCGTACATACTTCCCCAACTCTACAAGCTCCTACTTCACTCCTATGTCGAGCCGGCTAAGAAGCTCCTAACATGGGATCACTAGAATTCGCTCATGCATTAAATACAACCATAAAAACCTTAGTACGCATTGGTTCATGTTTCTTAAGACGTTCAAGCAAATTACCGTATAGGAGGTTAGCCAGTTTTCTTAAGCCTAACATCGATAAACAATCATCCAATACAATTAATAACACACCAACAACCAATAATCAATAGTTAGGTTTCATTAGATCTAAGCAAACACAAGATAAATCTAGCCTAGCATGTTAATTAAAAGACAAGAACAAGATATAATCAAACAACACATAGACATATTGATTGATTAAGTGATTACTTATCTTCAATTAAACATGGGAGATCCAAGGGTATAAAACCCTTAAAAATTGCAGAAAATTCGTCTTAGGGTTTCTCCTCACAAAGTTGCACACTAATGACTAAAAATTGCAAAACTATATATAGAGTTTAGGGGCTGACGGCGTCATGTTGTAGGAGGTGACGCCGTCACCTCGCCGCGGATAGGGTTCCCGGATGGTCTTCCTGACGCCGTCCCTCTTTAATCCTCTAAAATCCACTCTGGCGCGTCAAGGGTTGACGCCGTCAGAATTGTGCTTGACGCCGTCTCTCTTTAACTTAAACCGTGACGACCTTGATCTCCTTGAAGGGTGACGCCGTCAGACTTTCCATTGCAAAACTCTCTGGCGCGTCACGTGTATTTTGTCATATCCACCTCTTTTGCCAAGCCGTGACGCCGTCAGGAGCAATCCTTGACGCCGTCACGTGTACTTTTCCAGCAGCTTTGGAGACTTTGTCGTTTTCTTCACTTTTATGCTCCAAAAACGTCCAAAATGCTTCCTTTTCCAGATTTCTTCTCTAAAGTACCTAAAATGACAAAAGGAACGATTTCGGGCAATATTTGATCAAATAAATACGATTTAGGGCTTAAATGACCCCCTAAAAGCGGTACACTTTTCGCTTCATCACCATCATTTTTTGGTCTATGCAGAATGACTGAAGCAACCATTAAAGACCTAAACCCAACCAGCCAAAACAAAATTCTGGAAGCAAAAGTCTACCGCTCATGGATTGGGAGGAATCCACCAGATGTTACAGAAAAAAGTTACCACGCAATCTTGCTAGATAAACAGGTAATTTTAATATAACTTACTAAATACATGAGTCTACTCTTCTATTTCAATTTTACTGTAAACACGTACTTTTATATCAACAGGGTGATGCAATACAAGCAAACATGGAGGTTAGTGAAAAAAAACTGTTCACCACCTATCTTATCCCTGGAAGAACGTATCGAATCTCAGGGTTCACATGTACTCCTACAAGCAACTGGCAACAAACACTGGAGAACAGAACATCCCTTTCATTTACCAGATTCACAAAGTTTGATGTTATACCACCGACAGGATTTCCAAATCACTATTTCCGGTTTATCTCCTACAATCGGTTACCCTACAGAGTAGTTGATCCAGACGACAAGACTCAAAAAGTTTATCCAGTTCTAACTGGTAACACAGCTTATTTTGTACTTTTCGCATTCACAAAACATTGTTTACAAAAAAAAAAAAAAAAATAAATAAAATAAAATAAAAATAAATAAATAAATAAATAACCTTTTTTTTTTTTTTTTTAACCAATTGCAGATTACATAGGTTGTTACATCAACTCGGGACAAAAGGAAGAATGGGGAAACCCAAACAAAGATCAGATGGTGCTCCGCCGAATAGAGATCCAAAATCTCAAGTAAGTATAATAGAAGCAAATTTATAAAAACTTATAGAATAAACACTTGCATACAACAATTTACTAATTTTCAATACTCATTTGACACAGCCGCAATTCAGTAGAGCTAACACTATGGGATGACCTCGCAGAAAGTTTTCCTAAAGAAAAAATTGATGCGCTAGAAAAACCAATCATTATAGCAGTTAGTTCCTGTCGAGTTGGAAAGTTCATAAACAACTTTCAGCTATCATCGACACCAGCAACTTACTACTATATAAATCCAGATATTCCAGAACTCCCACAATACAGAGCAGAGTAACTACTACATTTTAACCTTACTTAAATAAATTTTTTTTGACTGATACACTTACTAACTACGCTACTAATATCACACAGATACAAAGCCGTGTTTGATCTGAATCCACCATTACAAGTTGTCAAGCACCCATACCAAGATAAAGAACAGGAAAAGATGCGAAACAGGATACCATTTTCTAAACTTTTAACTGAAACTCCATCGACTAATTCCGTAAGTTTTAATCCTTTTTTACACATGCTTTTTTGTTTTCTACAGAAGGTACACAGAACAATTGACTATGATTTAGTGTTTCTTGAAAGAAAGAAAAAAAGGAAGTTCGTTTTACTTGCGAAGGAACAATCACAGGCCTTGACACATCACGAGATTGGTACTACCCTTCATGTGTGACATGTCCAAATAAAATACAAGTTAATGAAGGAGTCATAGAGTGCAGAATACATGGAGCGTTACTATCTCCAACTTACAGGTAACACTATATTACATACTGCACTTTCAAAATATACGTTTATCTCATATCATTATCACATCTGTGCAGATACAATTTTAAAGCTTACGTGACAGATGCAACAGACACAATAATGATGACATTTTTCTCACCAAAAGCAGATGACATCGTGGGTACTAACTGTGAAATATTAGTAAATTCATTGGAAGATCCAGACCCGCGAGAATTTCCAGAAAAAGTATTAGCAGTCATTGGGAAAAAACACATCTTCCAGTTTCATTATAATACAAGTTCAAGACAAGGACCAGTGACCTTTATCTTAGATGAAATACTTGACAAACCAGACACACAAACCCATATCCAAGATAAACCATCAGGTAAAAAGTATTTAGAATACTTTGTATAAACTACCTATAACACATTGAGGATGGCATATTTGTAAAACTCTTTTTTTTTTTTTTTCTTTTTTTTTTTTGCAACAGGTTCAGGAACAACACCAAATGTACCTGAAGACCACCAAACAATCGCCGCACTTGAGTACACTCCATCAACAATATCACCACCTGCTCCTACACAGTTGCCATCGCCACTATCAAAAGTCACTATTGCACATGCCGGATCACCAAGCAATATCATGTCAACCGAGCAAACACCACAAGCTCCACAATCACTAGAGGAAAATCCACTGCAAGAAGAAGACAGTTCAGGTAAACAGTTGTTCATTTTTAAAACCTAATAAAAAAATATTATTTATAATCTAAAATAGCAAAGTCATTTATTTCACAGGTGTACAAGTGCTACCAATACCTGCAACATACACATCTATGCAAACCAGATCAATGCACGCAAAGCAAGTAGCCGCACAAGTTGCAGGTTAAACATTTTACCTAACATACACGCATATGTAAAAAAAGAAAAAAAAAAATCAAATTTCCTAAACTTTTAAATGGGTATTTGTACCAGGTGCTACACCACCACCAGCACAGGAAGATTTCAGTAAAATGTCGACAAATACATCCGTCGCAGAAAGCAACAAACCTACAACAGCTAAGCGACAACTCTTCCAAGACAAACCAGGAGATGGGAAAAAGAATAAAAAAGAATGAACGTCTCGACAAAAAGAAAGCAACAACATCTACTGAGCATACTTTTGTTCACCGCACGTAGTTACATCGTTAAGTAAAATAACTGTCATTGTTAATACGTATGTCAACTTAAAAATTAGCACAACAAAAGTGCAACTAAATAACTAATACCTACTAATAATGCTACCACTCTTTTGTAACATGCTTGCACTATATGCAAGCATGTATCAAATGTATAAAACCATCGTATGTTATGCATTGTCAAGTTTTCAAAATATAGGCACAAATCACAAAACACATACTTAACTTTTAAGACCCTACTACTATTACCATATTAACCCATACAAAAGACAGAGACACAAACAAAGTTATTAGACTTTTATTAGACTTTTTTAAGTTTGTTCATAATCTTAGATTTCTCACCAGTACGAACACCAGTAGCATGACCCATTTGCATTAGGTGAGCTATTTCTGCAAAATCATCTTGCTCCGCTGCCCTTACCCACTTCTTCAACTCAAGAATAATCGCGTGCCTCTCTTCAATCGTAACCAATATCTCATCAATGATTTCATTGTAGATCCTTTCGCGACCCATAGAAGCCCTCTTTTCCCTAGAAAATATCTCATGAACAACCCTACTAATTCTTCGAACACCAATCTGACGAGCAATCTTCACACATTTTGGAAATTTCGGTGCCATAATGTTTAATTGAAACAAAGTTTTGAGATGAATAAAGCGACAGTACCAAAACCCTAGATTTGGTACCAACTGATCCCCAAATTAGTATAAAACCGATAAAAAAAACATCTGCCAACTGTTAAGGCCCAAAGAATTTATTAGAGCCCAATTGACGAAAAAAAAACATAAAATAAAAAAGACACCACAGGCCCAAAACATGCTTCCCCTTTATTTTTTTACAAATTTTTTATAAACGTAAAAAAATATATATAATGTTAACACAAAAACACCCGCTGCAACGCGCGGGCCACCCCGCTCGAAACAATGAATCTTAGTTACATATAATGGAGGAATCTTTTTCCTTTGTTAAATAGCACTAAAACATCTCCTTAGACTTAAATTTAGTAACACAAATAATAAAACATATTGTACAAACTATTCAAATACAAAACAACAATTCAAGAAATAAAAATAATACCCTTCATTCAAAAATACAATTAAGGTACAAACCAAACAAGCTACTAATGTGGCCATCATAACCCAGACACTTAAATTCGATTGAAAAGAATCGTACACAGCTTTTGAATACCGTAATTCATATTTTGTTAAGCTTGTCATATATAGATTTACTAATCATATATTTGCACGAACTAATGTATACTACTCTATGTTTACACGTTATATAATATTGTGACGAATACTACACAACATTTATTGACTAGCAAGTACCTTCCACCGTCAATCGTTACAACTTTGTAATACTACTAACTACTGTTTTGTATAGCCATTGCGTCGCGATGCACTGGTACTCTAACATATGTATATGAGATAGTGTCGATAAAGTTATTCCCTAAAATTCTCGCCATGCTTAAAGATAGTATTACGAAAAATATATAATCGAAATAATATTATTTCTCAAAAGTTTTGATTACAGGGTATTCGCCGCTGCAACATGCGGATAACTTGCTAATATCCTCATAAAAGGATGTAACAACCCGTAATTTTTCACGTCAACATTTATTTCTCAACTCCAAGTTACCGCTTCGAAATTCTTACAAGAACACTTTTTACGAATAGCTATTTAGTTAAATAAACATAAAACTAGGAACAATCCTCTTGAGCCCTATGAACTTAGGCTATATTTAGTCCACAATGCTCCAGTACCTTGCTCCTACTCCGATTCACAATTTTAAACTCTAAAACAATTTCCTTTTCTTAAATTACTTGCGGTTGTCAATTCAACAAAACTATATTTGTTATTTAAAATTTAACACCCGATATACCCAAGTTTTTCAACGATTATTTCTAATGTATTTTTTTATACTTCCAAAAAGATTACAAAAGTTCCAAAAATATTTCCTTACGCCTAAGGTAAATTCTTTACAACTTACGTTTAATTACGTATAACTTTCGTTAATCACCAAACGAACAACTAATACATATTTTTAACACCCAATACATACAACATATACCCTCTTGTATCAAAACAACTCATCCACTCCCAAAATACTACATGTGCCCCCCCCCCCCCTCTCGGTTCCATAATTATTTGTTAGACAAAATAACATAACACTTAATTTGCCAACACTAGTCCATGAAACATGGAATAATGTTGGGTGGCTTGACTAGCCATATTGTCCCCCCTAGCCCCCCTCCTAGCCGGCCTACACCAAGGACCATTGACCAAGACTTTTGACCAAGTGTTGAATTACCAAAATACCCTTTTAAGTAAATTACCAAATCGCCCCTCCTGGCACTATAAATAGAGATGAGATCTAGCTTATTTTATTTTGCACATTTTCACCTAGAAAACCTCTTTTGCTACTCTTATGGTTCGGCCAAATTTTAAAGGAAGAAGGAGATCCGGTTTTCGTTTATTTCAAGTATTTAACGATCATTCTCGAGCCTTGCATTAACTATAAATCGATTTGGAGTAACCATTGGGGTTCTATTGTTCTTGCTCACATCTCATTTTCATCCTCTTCAAGTAAGCCAAAAACTATTTTCACCCTCTTTATATCATGAGATCTAGTATCAAGTTACCTATACTTATTTATCACTTTGTACATGTTGACCAAGCTTTGTATTCACAATGATATTTTAACAAAAGTCTATGTTTTTAACAAGTTTTGGTTACAAGAAAACTAGTTAGTAAAACTTTTCATAAGAAGGTGGTAAGAAACCTTATAAACATGTATGTTAGTAAATTTGTATATTTTAAACATTCTTGATGAGTATTTCATGGACCTTAGAATATTGATTAAGCTTATGGTTAGATTGTTATTATTGTGTTGAGAAGTTGATAGAGGAACTATGACTAGAATTGAAGTTGTGGTCAAGTGGATATGCTAGCTAGAAGATTAGAAATATAGTTTTGACACTTTTAATAAACAATCTGTCCCGTTTGTAAAAACTGGAAAAATCAGTTTGTTGTGAGTAATATTTGGCTAGAGATATAGAAAATAGACTCAATAACGAAAATGTAGCCGCTTGAATGAGTTAAAGCGGGCTTATAACGAAAAAGATACGCTATTTTCAATTTAGAAGTCGAAAACTACATTTTCAGAAAAATCTGAAAAATACATTCTGTCCAGAATTTTGAGAAATGAAAAACTGAGGTTAAATGATGTCTAGACTAACCGAGACCTTGAAAAGCCTAGAGTATACTTAAATACCTTCGCGAGGATATGTCAAACTTAAGAAACGAAGCTACGACGCAAAAGTTATGGCCTAACGAACGTTTACGTCAACATATACATTGACAGCATATATTTTGGCTATTAGAAAGCTGATGGAATGAATAAAATGGATTTTTGGACCTTTTTGAGGACATTTTAGCTAAAATGACGTACACGGAATTGGTAGAACATTGTATATATTTATTTAGAGCGTTAGAGACTTTTGAAATACTTATAAACATGACAACTAAAATTTGGTCGCAAGATTTACAAGTTACGTATTCTAAAGTGATAGTTTTCTAAATAAAGGATCAAATTAACGCAACTATATTTTGGCAATAAACATTTCAACAACATGTACAAGTGATAAAGTAGAGTACGAACTTGCATGCACGACATCATTCATTGCCCTAAATCATATCATTCATATTAGGTTGTGAGTAGCTTTCCGAGCCTCAATTCCGTACACTTTCCTTTTGTCATCATATCAGTTATACCAGGTGAGTTCATGACCCCTATTTTACTTGTTTTGAAATAACTTTTGGGGGAGAATACATGTTCGTCTTTATCTAAATGCAATACTTGTTTTACTCAAATATGCTACGTGTTTACTCAAACCATTACTTGCTTTACTTATGAATTTGTTGTTTACTCGAATGCGTTGATTATTCCCATGACCGAATGAACTGGTCACTTGACCAAATGAATTGGTCACATAACCGAATGTACTGGTCACATAACCGAATGTACTGGTAACATGACCGAATGGATTGGTCACTTGACCGAATGAGTTGGTCACATAACCAAATGTACTGGTCAAACCAACTTTAAATCTTGTGGTCCATATATTACTTTTGTTTACCTAAACCTAATCTTATTTGGCAGTGGGTTGTAAACACACAGGTTGCAAGTCTTGTATGGGCGGGACTTGGGACTGAGTGGATTTACAATGCCTTTGCTGGGAAATCTTTATTCAAACGCTTCACATTTTAAACTAAATTTTATGAACTGACCAACCTCGTGTTGACACATTTTAGCATGTATTTTCAGGTTCTTAAAGTGTCAGCTCACCTTTGGCTGCTTTGGCATGGCATGGCATGGTTATAGGATCAAGATTCTCTGATATCCATTTGGGGACCAATTTATTTCTTTTATGGGCCTATATTTCCACATCTCATTGAACAATGTAAAACATAGTACTTTTGAGTATGAAAATTTCTTTTAAATGGATACGGTAAATCCGTTCTCTTTACTCTATGTTATGGTACCAATTTAGTAGCACCCCAGCGACATGTATGCTTCCGCTGGACCCGATTTTGGGGGTGTTACAGATTGGTATCAGAGCCTTGGTTATAGAGAACTGGGTATTTTTAAAACCTAGACTATAACTACTTTTATGAAAACTTAACCCTATGACCACCATGTGCCTGCCTGCCAAGCTGATGCCTCATTTGTGATTTGTTGCTGACATATTTGATGAGATTCGTATCTTATTATCAGATTAATTATACTCGCTTATTTTCGCTGATTACTATAATTATCTTCCATATAAGTATGCTTGCGTATCGTACACGTCACAACGTTACACCTTTCCTTACGTAATCTCATCACTCGACCTCGAGTTTGGTCACTTGCCTTAGTTGTTGTTGTTTTTTTTTTTTTTTTTTTTTTTTTTTTTTTTTTTTTTCAAAACGGCTTCTAAATGTGAGGGACATATTATTAGTATAACTGAGCTGAGTATTTCAAAATTCATTGAACCTCGGTGGTTTATAGACTGGTCATCTATATTCGACCAGGGACGGTTGGGACATAGCCTGACCACCTATGTCCGACTCAAAGGTGAATTTTGCAATACTGGGAATAGTTATAATAGAATTATGCCCAGATTGATTCTCTACTCGATTTCTAAGGGTTTCAAAATTTCTGTGTGTGTATACAATCGTTTCATGAACATTCACACCTACATCCAACACATTAGCATCACAATACTTTCTCGACATAGTACTTTTCTTTTAAATGGACACTCGTACTTTTTAAAGGTCCTTTAAATATTTCCAAGATATCTTGATTAATACGAATGATCTCCGAAAATTTTCACAATCATACATAATATCGTTTTACGCGACCTTAAAACCCGCTACAGTCTACCAATTTCCCGATTACGCTACTCACCATCTCTGACGGCTAGTCTGAACACTCGTCCCATAATTTAGAACATCTACATCACCTCGTGAACCACCGCCTAGAAGCACGCCAGCTAATCATAACATGACCTCAAGCTTTCATTTTATGACAAGCCACTTTAGGGCACCTACTTTTAGGAAACGTCTTTATTACGTCTCACTCTTCTTTCCTTGTTTTGAAGAATTAGCCTTAAAAATAAACCGAAACCTAAACTCTCTAGTGTTGTATTTCTTTTGCGTTTTACTTTAAGTTCTATCGTATAAGTTTCATGTACTATTACGAAATCCTATCCAATGAATGTTTTATCTTTTAACATCGCAATGCGACAAACCTCGTTCATTACATTTCCTATTTCGCTACCTTTAACTCAACCTTGTCTTGAAAAGCTAGTCCCATTTCATATCACGTTCCAAGCCAACAAAGTCGAATTCCTATCGTTAAGGTTCGCTGGAATTCTCAAGGAAATTCTGAGATCATTTAAAGCGAGAACATACGTTTGTAGAACGAACGAGCTGAATTCAGGGACTGAATTCCTTAAACGGGTGGAGACTGTAACAACCCGTAATTTTCCACGTCAACATTCATTTCTCAACTCCAAGTTACCGCTTCGAAATTCTTACAAGAACACTTTTTACGAATAGCTATTTGGTTAAATAAACATAAAACTAGGAACAATCCTCTTGAGCCCTATGAACTTAGGCTATATTTAGTCCACAACGCTCCAGTACCTTGCTCCTACTCCGATTCACAATTTTAAACTCTAAAACAATTTCCTTTTCTTAAATTACTTACGGTTGTCAATTCAACAAAACTATATTCGTTCTTTAAAATTTAACACCCGATATACCCAATTCTTTCAACAATTATTTCTAATGTATTTTTTTTATACTTCCAAAAAGATTACAAAAGTTCTAAAAATATTTTCTTACGCCCAAGGTAAATTCTTTACAACTTACGTTTAATTACGTATAACTTTCGTTAATCACCAAACGAACAACCAATACATATTTTTAACACCCAATACATACAACATATACCCTCTTGTATCAAAACAACTCATCCACTCCCAAAATGCTACATGTGCCCCCCCCCCCTCCCCCTCTTGGTTCCATAATTATTTGTTAGACAAAATAACATAACACTTAATTAGCCAACACTAGTCCATGAAACATGGAATAATGTTGGGTGGCTTGACTAGCCATATTGTCCCCCCTAGCCCCCTCCTATCCGGCCTACACCAAGGACCATTGACCAAGACTTTTGACCAAGTGTTGAATTACCAAAATACCCTTTTAAGTAAATTACCAAATCGCCCCTCCTGGCACTATAAATAGAGATGAGATCTAGCTCATTTTATTTTGCACATTTTCACCTAGAAAACCTCTTTTGCTACTCTTATGGTTCGGCCAAATTTTAAAGGAAGAAGGAGATCCGGTTTTCGTTTATTTCAAGTATTTAACGATCATTCTCGAGCCTTGCATTAACTATAAATTGATTTGGAGTAACCATTGGGGTTCTATTGTTCTTGCTCACATCTCATTTTCATCCTCTTCAAGTAAGCCAAAAACTATTTTCACCCTCTTTATATCATGAGATCTAGTATCAAGTTACCTATACTTATTTATCACTTTGTACATGTTGACCAAGCTTTGTATTCACAATGATATTTTAACAAAAGTCTATGTTTTTAACAAGTTTTGGTTACAAGAAAACTAGTTAGTAAAACTTTTCATAAGAAGGTGGTAAGAAACCTTATAAACATGTATGTTAGTAAACTTGTATATTTTAAACATTCTTGATGAGTATTTCATGGACCTTAGAATATTGATTAAGCTTATGGTTAGATTGTTATTATTTTGTTGAGAAGTTGATGGAGGAACTAGGACTAGAATTGAAGTTGTGGTCAAGTGGATATGCTAGCTAGAAGATTAGAAATATAGTTTTGACACTTTTAATAAACAATCTGTCCCGTTTGTAAAAACTGGAAAAATCAGTGGGTTGTGAGTAATATTTGGCTAGAGATATAGAAAATAGACTCAATAACGAAAATGTAGCCGCTTGAATGAGTTAAAACGGGCTTATAACGAAAAAGATACGCTATTTTCAATTTAGACGACGAAAACTACATTTTCAGAAAAATCTGAAAAATACATTCTGTCCAGAATTTTGAGAAATGAAAAACTGAGGTTAAATGATGTCTAGACTAACTGAGACCTTGAAAAGCCTAGAGTATACTTAAATACCTTCGCGAGGATAGGTCAAACTTAAGAAACGAAGCTACGACGCAAAAGTTATGGCCTAACGAACGTTTACGTCAACATATACGTTGACAGCATATATTTTGGCTATTAGAAAGCTGATGGAATGAATAAAATGGATTTTTGGACCTTTTTGAGGACATTTTAGCTAAAATGACGTACACGGAATTGGTAGAACATTGTATATATTTATTTAGAGCGTTAGAGACTTTTGAAATACTTATAAACATGACAACTAAAATTTGGTCGCAAGATTTACAAGTTACGTATTCTAAAGTGATAGTTTCCTAAATAAAGGATCAAATTAACGCAACTATATTTTGGCAATAAACATTTCAACAACATGTACAAGTGATAAAGTAGAGTACGAACTTGCATGCACGACATCATTCAATGCCCTAAATCATATCATTCATATTAGGTTGCGAGTAGCTTTCCGAGCCTCAATTCCGTACACTTTCCTTTTGTCATCATATCAGTTATACCAGGTGAGTTCATGGCCCCTATTTTACTTGTTTTGAAATAACTTTTGGGGGAGAATACATGTTCGTCTTTATCTAAATGCAATACTTGTTTTACTCAAATATGCTACGTGTTTACTCAAACCATTACTTGCTTTACTTATGAATTTGTTGTTTACTCGAATGCGTTGATTATTCCCATGACCGAATGAACTGGTCACTTGACCAAATGAATTGGTCACATAACCGAATGTACTGGTCACATAACCGAATGTACTGGTAACATGACCGAATGGATTGGTCACTTGACCGAATGAGTTGGTCACATAACCGAATGTACTGGTCAAACCAACTTTAAATCTTGTGGTCCATATATTACTTTTGTTTACCTAAACCTAATCTTATTTGGCAGTGGGTTGTAAAGACACAGGTTGCAAGTCTTGTATGGGCGGGACTTGGGACTGAGTGGATTTACAATGCCTTTGTTGGGAAATCTTTATTCAAACGCTTCACATTTTAAACTAAATTTTATGAACTCATCAACCTCGTGTTGACACATTTTAGCATGTATTTTCAGGTTCTTAAAGTGTCAGCTCACCTTTGGCGGCTTTGGCATGGCATGGCATGGTTATAGGATCAAGATACTCTGATATCCATTTGGGGACCAATTTATCTCTTTTATGGGCCTATATTTCCACATCTCATTGAACAATGTAAAACAAAGTACTTTTGAGTATGAAATTTTCTTTTAAACGGATACAGTAAATTCGTTCTCTTTACTCTGTGTTATGGTACCAACTTAGTAGCACCCCAGCGACATGTATGCTTCCGCTGGACCCGATTTTGAGGGTGTTACAAAGGAAGAATGAGTTTTGAAGTATTATGGGTTGAGAAGATAAAGGAGGTTGAGTAGGGGCTGTTTGATAAAAAAATATGATTTAGCGTTGAATGAATCAAAGCCGCTGAATGATTTGTTGTTGCTGAGTGAATATGATTCTGAGTGAAAATGATTGTTTGATTACTGTTCTGAATGAACAATATGAGTAACATGAAATTACCAACTTAACCTTTTGTCTACAGTGGCCGATTTTAAAAGTTTCATTGTTAAAGGAAGGGAGCAGCGCCGTCATCATTGTATGCAGTGGATTTCTTGGGTCCCTTTAAAGGTTAAAATCTTTATTTGGCGGGCCGAAATGGATCGCCTCCCTACTCGGATAGCTTTGCTTAGGCAGCGAATTAACATTACTGATACTTCATGCGTGTTATGTGATATTGATGATGAGTCCTTTCTCCATGTTTTTACGGGGTGTGGCTTTTCCTTTGGTGTTTGGGCTGCTATTGGTTCGTGGTGCAAGATCGGCCTTATCTATGCTTTTGACTTTAAAGACCTGCTTCAACTTGCGAATAGGAGATGAAACAACGAGGCCAAGAAGATTATTCATGGGATTGTTATGGTTACCCTTTGAGTCATTTGGAATACTAGAAATGAAAAGATGTTTAGAAATAAAGAGGCGAAAGTAGGTGAGGTAGTGGCTAAGGTTAAGTCTTTGTCCTTTCTTTGGATTAGGTCGCGATCCAGATTTAAGAAATTAATTTGGAATGATTGGGCTTTGCATCCTTTGTATATGATGTAGTTGGGTGTGCGGCGGTCCTTGTTTTGAGGACCTCTTGCGTTTTTTAATGAATTTCACTTTTCAAAAAAATAATAATAATAACGGGAGAAATTTATAATTAAAGCAAAATAAATGTTGGTTAAAAAAATGCAACGAAATAAATGTTGGATTAAAAAATGTAGAGTAAAGAGTGTTATTAAAAAATCATTAAAACGATATATAGTTTCACAAATTTTAGTTTGAAGTATATAATAACGTCAAGGACACAATGACACATAGAGGTTAATGATTGACTTGATTCCATCCCTCCACTTTAATATATAAAATTCATCCAAATGTTCATCCATAATTAAACATACTAAACTTGCCCCATACACCCATGACCCGTTCACATCCCAAAACGAGTAAAAACACGCTTGTGCCAAACACCCTTTTAAACCCATTTCCACTACACACTTTTTACCAAATGCACATAACCACTACATATCCATTTGAAAACATACATGACTTGACATTTCTAATATATTGAAAAGGTGTTAGTACAAAGTAATGACCCATAGCTTTCCAAAATGGGTGAAATTGGCTAGTTGCCAAACATCCTCTAACTACCACCATAACCATATACCATAAGACTTCTTGACATTTACACATACTTGAACCATGACCTAAACATGAATAAGGACCATGTATGACAACAAGATCGTTAAATAACAAAATGACCATATAGATTGAAGTATACCAAAACACGAAAAGACACTTCGGGGGCTTCCAACTTCAAGCACGTTTGGTCCAAAAGATTACGGTCTTCTAATCTAGTTTCTACCACTACACTACTCCTTCCTTCCAAGACTACAAGCTATGCTAAGTCCTTACCCTTGCTTCCTCCACTTGTACCTACAAAATTATCATTAACTACAACCGTAAGCGAAACGCTTAGTAAGTATATAAAGCATAACCATCATTACATTCATGAGATTAGTGATTAACACCAATCATAACATTAACATGGAGCATAATATAACATTATCACTTACCTTGATCAAGTAAGCAAATACATAACATTTTCATAACTAGCATTGGATCCAAGCTAACATTCATTAACAAGCTCCATACAAGATACCTTAACACATCATAACATTAGCATAACAACATTAAACAATTTATACCTATATACTTACCTTAATCCCTACTAGCTCCCTACTTGGACTTGATATAGGCTCTACATATGCTTCCTATCACAAGATTAACTTTAATTAGTGACTAATTAGCTAGGGAGATCATTAATTCACAAATCTTTATCCACTATACTCAATCTTGTTAGGATTCGACACACGGTTAAGGTGGTTAAACCTTTTGTACTTTGTGTGTAGGATATATTGAGTTAATATGATTAAGAATGCGGAATCTACTTAATCACACTTAGAAGGTTATTTGTGTTATGGAAATGGAACAGTTGTGTTTGTTATATGACAATGAACAATGAAAGATTATTACCAAACGATTCAATATTATTAATGATAATAATACGAGTGATCTTGAATTATCACTAGGGTTACAACCTTGAATCTTAAGTTTTTCTTACTTGTGATATTTTTGTGTTTATTCTTGTTCTAACAGTTATGAAAGTTCTAAGTATTTTTAACAATACACCAACACATAATATCTAGTCTAAGATCTTCTTTTATAGTCCAAGAAGATCTTTACAATATTGTTTAAAGTATAGTCGAACTACTTGCTAACTTATCTTGAGTGTGTCAGTACATAAGATACAACATGTATCTGTGTACACAACTTGTTAACTAAGCACATGGGGTAAGATCTTATCTACCGTATATTGTTGACCAAAATACACATAATATCTTTTCATACTTATCCACTTAGCAGCAGGAACAAGTACATTAGCAGCAACAATGAGTTAACACTAGCAGCAGAATCCTTCAGCAGCAGAATGTTAAGCCTAGCAGCAGAATCATTTATCGCTAGCAGCAGAATCAAATGTTCTAGCAGCAGGAACAAACATTACCAGCAGGAACCAAATGCACTAGCAGCAGAATCACACTTAGAGTATTTCTTTGAATAGAACCCGATATTAAACTTCTTGAATATTTAATTCCCAACAATCCTCCCCTAAACATGTGAATCCATTTCAACATGTTTCTGAATTAAATTATGGATTGTGAAGATCTTTCAAACACTTATGTTCTTCAAGATTGAATATCTTTCTCAGTAACTCATCTGCTTTGTTCTTTGACTTTAACAATATCAACACACATCTTAAACACTGACCTAAAGATGGTGCAACTTCCTTGGATGGAGGAATTATAAGAGGCAATGGTGCTGTGTATCTTGGATGCTTGTTTCAACAAGTGAAATCATCTATCAGCATGCCTTTGCAAGTGATGAACAAACGTGGTAAACTGAAATTGAAACTTTTCTTCGTTTGACCTAGATAGAACTTTCTCCTTTGGAATGTTCTTGTCATTTTCAACCTCCATGTCATCATTCTCAGTATGCTCTTGTCTTTTCCTCCCTTACATTGGTTAATCTTCCAAATTTATTTCCTCCCCTGAGATGTTTCCTCCCCTGAGATGCAAATAACATTTTATCCTCCCCTGTTTGGAAGATCTCTCACTATGTATCAGACAGTGTTGTACATGTAGCCATCAATTCCTTAAGAGTTTAAGTTACTGCCCTCATCACTTCTAGGTGTGTTAACTCCTATGAGAGGTGATTCATGGGGCATTTGACTCATGGTCCATCAATGGATGGTTTTTGTGAGTCTCTTTGAAAATCCTTTTAAGAAACTTTTGCCTTAGCAGTATGTAATTGATTTTATTATGAAAAACCATACTGCTTTCAACCATTTTGAAGGGATTAAGTGTATAACAGACACTTAATCAAAAATTTCGGTTTAAAGCAACCTCTGGTTGTGTGAGAACCAATGTTTTCAGTTATAAATAACTGCCTGTGTAAAGATAAACCTATTCAAAAGGCTTTCTTGACAGGGTTTCCAGCTCATAGTAATTGTTACCTGATGCGCGTGATGTGTCGTTGCGGTTTAGCAGTTTTAATGCCTACTCAAGTTTTAAATTTATATTTAGCCGACTTATCAATAACACACACACTTAACGAGCAGTGTACCCGGTCAGTATGAAGATAATGGTAAGTAGAGTGTCGATCACTAAGAGTGGAACGTATAATCTCGTTAATCTAATCAGTATTTTAATATCCTAACGCAAGGGGGTTTCAGCCTGAGAGACTGGCACAGTTTTGTTTGCAATTAAATAATAAAATAAACAAATAGGCACGAATCAGCAAGTAGCACACACGTACACAGATAGATACTAGAGACAATAAGAGGGCTGTCCTTATGATTAAGTAGATTGTCACTTGTTTTATTGATAGCTTTATATGAAGTGTATGTAATTAACCCTTTCTCGTTGGTCCTATTCTTATCGGCGAGTAAACCCTTAATGACGACTTATGTCTAAAAGTTATTCCTAAGTGATCAATTTAGAAACAACCGTGGGAGCCACACCTTGTCCCGCAGTCGGGTGCCCGCAAGCCACTAATAAACACAGAGGTGGTCAATGCACTAATAAGTAGTAACCAAAGACATCAACATATAAACTTTAATTGATGGGAAAGCAAGTATTAAAGGGAGTGCAATCTTTCCGTTGTCACATTACACAAGCCACCAATCCTGATGAATTAAAGTTTGCTAAAACAATAAAACAAAACTACTTAATGAATTAAATACATGCAGCACCTTCTTACAGCTCTTGTATCTTCGATTTGGGTGTGTCTTGTGCTGCCTTCTTGACTGAATTCGTCCTTCTCTTCTGTTCGGTCTTTAGGTTTTCGAACTTCCGAATCTCTTTAATGCGTCTGGTCTACGGGGTATTTATAGTTTGTGTCTGAGGGAAGATGCGGCGCATCTACTTAAGTAGATGCGGCGCATGTACTTAACTTCGTGTGGGGTCCAAGATTATAATATTCAGGAATATTCGTACACCGCCAGAAGATGCGGCGTAACTCCATGATTAGATGCGGCGCATGTCCTCTTGTATCTTGGATCGTATCTGGTGATATCTTGATAGAGATGCGGCGCATGTTGATAGTGAGATGCGGCGCATCTGGAGCAGATTAGTCTTGATCTTCTTCATTTCAGTAGACTCTTCACTTTATGCACGTTTTGCTCCATTATTAGTCCAAAATCGCCAAGTTTCACCAAATGCTTGTTTTTACCTGAGAATTACAAAAGTAAACGATTAAGTATCAATCCTCATACATAATATAGTAAAACAAGTCAAATTAATAGGATAAATGATAGTAATAAAATGTACTTATTTGAGTTCATCAAATATCCCCCCACTTGAACTTTACTTGTCCCCAAGTAAACCTTAGATTAAATCTCATGAAAATGTATCCTAAAAGATGTTAGGATTTATTTTTATATTTAAGCATGTATTCGTTTATTTCATAATCACACAACTAAACACTTAACGAATTAGAAGTAAAATAAAATAAGTCGATAAAAGCAAATCTAATCGTTTAACTGTCCAGTCGCGACGAATATTCTATCATAAGCTTGGCAAGTATACACATCTCCACCACTAAAGCTAAGGAATAACAAGTCTAAAGCGGTAAAAAGGGTTTTTAGGCTTAAGGGTTAATTATTCTTATTTCACTATCGATCTCAAATTCCAGAAAAGGCGACAAAATCACAAATACATGATCGAATCCACGAACACGATACTTGCAATTGCTCAAATCCTTAACTCGAATAGGCTAAAGATAGGTCCAAACTTCACCAATAATAATATATCAAAAAGGGCGACAAAATCATAAATACATAGCCGAATCCACGACTACGATACTTAAGATTGCTCAAATCCCTAATCTCAATAAATCAAAGGTTCGGTTGGATAAAGAACAATACAGGGTATGGATAACATTTGGGATATAAATTGGTGTAAAAATAAAAATAAAAATAAACAAAACAAATAAATTAAAATCCTAAGTGTGGTTAATCACTATCCCAACCATCCCATGAATAAGACTCATATCATTGAATAACTCACGCTTTAACACTTGAAACACACGCTTTAGGTAGACACGAATTATACTCAACAAAATCTTAATCAAAGAATAAACCTTAATTGGCGTTCCCATAACTGCCAATTCCCATTCAATCCATAGATATAATACAACAAATAGTGGTGATATCGACCACTTACATAACTCTACATCGTTGGCTTAAAATAAACATCCAACTCTTTTTCTTTCTTTTTCTTTTCTCATTTTTTCTAATTTTTTTTTTTTTTTTTTTTTTTTTTTTTTTTTTTTTTTTTTTTGAAACATAAACATAGATGTGTAAAATTTCACCACATCACTACAACTTTCTTTCCGGATAATTTTTTCATACTTTTCATAACTTCAGAAATAATGGTAATAGTGAAAGTAGTAAACACACGAAAAATAAACTCAAAAATATACAATATTTACTTTCACTCCAATTTGCATTGTGCAATTTCCCGACCTAACCATATATAATGAATTACGCACGCGAACACAGGTAATGTAAGGAAACACACTCTGCCTATAGCAATTAACCAACCACGGATTCTAATCTACAGGGTAGGCTAAGGTTTAAGGTGTAACGAAACATTTTAAACATAAGTGTAAGAAACGAAAGGAATGGCTCTGAGGGTTTTTCTAGGGGTATCTTACTCTTAAAATGAGAGTAACAAAAGGGTTTATACGGGGGTTAACTAACCAGTGTAGTTAGTTAATAACACATAACATATAAAGGCTATTTGGTGTAATCCTAGAATTTTACCAATTTAGACAAGTCATTCCAATTAAATAAATAATACTCATTATGGTGGTCTCGAATAGTATACAAGCCAAGTTCTAAAGTTTACAAGTCACCGGCACACTCATAGATTTGTGAATTTTGGAAAAATCACAATTTTTGAAAATAAGGTTATGTGTGCAGTTATGCAACTTAGATCTTAAACAAAAACATGCTAAAAAAAAAAAAAAATTTTTAAGTTTGATATATTAAGCACATTTTAAGCATAATTTTTGAAAAATTTTAAGTTTGAAAAAGTTTAGGACAAGTAATTGTTAAGTGTTCTAATTCTCCTATCCCCCCACTTAAGTTAAACAACGTCCTCGTTGTTTGTATAAAAGGTTAAAAACTGGAAATAAAAAGAATTAGAACGGAAAAACTCCCCTGAGATTTGCTCGGTATGATCCTCCATTAGTGTAAGAGCAAAAATCAACTTTCTTGTGGATTAGAACGTTAAAGCTTCATACTTGATTTATCCACAGGAAATCCAGAAAACTATAATACCACCAACACTTTAAAACACACCTAAGATAAGAAAGGTTCAACTTGCATAATACATTAGTAGTTAGGAAAAATAAAACTTAAAAATTAAAACTGAAAATCATCAGGTCAGTCGATGCGCCGTATCTTATTGAAGAAGATACGCCGTATCGAGCCTGGAATAAATACGGATCAGAATAAAGATGCGCCGCATCCTTAACCAGGGATGCGCCGCATTAAAATAAACTGATAAATAGTTTTAAAGTCGAAAATTAAAATGCAGAAAAATAAAATAAGATATGACCATTGCAGAGGATGCGTCGCATCTCAGGACTGAGATGCGCCGTATCTTCGTGCGGCCTGGACTGACTCGACACAGAAAACAGAATAATAAAAGATAAATCCGGGTTGTCTCCCGGTCAGCACTTGTCTTTATTCCAGAGTCTTCAAGTTAGACTCACGTTCAGCACTTTAGTATCGATCATTGAAGGAGTCGGAAACATCACGCTCCTTCATCCCCAATTTAGTAATATTGAACACTCCTTGCTCGTCCTTAATTTCCACGCCGTTTTTCTTTAATATCTGTATAAACAAAGTCCTGTCCCTTTCGGGCAGAGATGACAAAATGATAGACGGGAAATTCTTATTATCATACAGGCACAAATAAGCAAGGTGGGGTGGTAGTTCAATAAACACATCATTATTCAAATTCGTCTTCTCAACTACTCTCCTACGTTTATTAATTACTACACAATCATACCACTCATCATCAGAATCACTAACAATATCGCGTCTAAGTTCCGTAGGTACATTAAGGTCAATGAATTCCTCAAAGTTTTCATGATTAGGATTAGCTGAGTTGTTTTGAATCAATGTTTCTCCCATAAGTCTAGCTTCAAGATCGAGGTCCATACGCTCTCTTAATCCTAGCACATAAACACCTCTAATTATGCTTTTAACTGGATCTTGGCACTTATAGACTAGTTTATTATTCCCTACCCTTAATGAAATTTTTCTCTTAAACACATCAATCTTAGCATGGGCAGTAGACAAGAAAGGTCTTCCGAGGATTAAAGGAATCTTAACATCCTCGGGCATGTCTAGTATAATAAAGTTCACGGGAAAAATAAACTGCTCAATTTTAACTAGCACATTATTAGCAATCCCTTCAGGTCGTTTTACTGTTTTATCAGCCAATTCAATAAGTAATTTAGTTGGTGCTAATTTTCCTAGTCCTAGGGTAGCGAATGTCTTAAGAGGCATAACACTAACACTAGCTCCTAAGTCAGCCAACACATTATTGAAAGATATATTATTAATAGAACAAGGTAGAGTAAAACTTCCTGGGTCTCTTTCTTTATGAGGCAAGGCATTTGAGTCGGTTGCAGGGCTCTCTTCTTTCATTGTTGCCTTGATCTCCTCTTCAATTTTTGTCTTCTCTTTTAGTAGTCTCCTTAAGCTGATTGAAGAGTTAAAGAAAAATTCGGGTCTTGCACCATCATTACCATTCATCGATCTTCTAGGTATATTAGGAGTGACTTCTTCAGTGGTGCTTATGGCCTTGACATGATCCCTTGGGTTGGTTTCAGTTGAGCTCGGTAAACTTCCATATCCCCTTTCTTGAAGAACTTTGCTCATTTGACCAATTTGTTGTTCCAATGCTTTGATCGAAGCTCCTTGATTTCTTGTAGTAGTGTCCGTTGAAGCTCTAATTTCCTTGATCATAGCAGTATTCTCTTCATGTCTTTTAGCAGCATCGGCCATAATTTGCTTTAAAGTATCATCTAAAGTCTGCCTCCTCTCTTGATAAGCGGGATTGAAGTTGTTCTTTTGATAGAATCCCGGACTAGCTTCCCTAAATCTTGCTGAAGGTCGGAATGGTTGTCCAAATTGGGTGTAATAAGCTTCTTCAAACGTCTCACTTTCATTCTTGCTCGGGCAATCCTTAGTGTAGTGAGGTCCTTCACACTTTTCACATCCAACTTGGGCAGCATACGCTCTTTCATCGCGCTTCTTCATTTCTCTACTGATTTTATCCAATTGAGCTTGAATAGCAGCAATCCCGTCAAAATTAGTGCTGCTCTTAGATCTAGTAGAGGTCCCATCGTGCCATTTCTGAGAATGATCAGCAGCATCTTGGATCGCTTTCCTAGCATTAGTTGCACTCATCTGAGGTACAGCTCCCTTAGCATCCAAAATCTGTCTTGTAGGCACGTCCAATCCCTGATAAAACAATATTATTTCCTGCATAGGGGTTAGATAGTGTTGAGGACATTTTATCAATAAATCTTTAAATCGTTCCCAAGCTTGATAAAGAGTTTCATCAGGCTCTTGCTTGAAACTATTGATAGCCTCAATCTTTTTAGCAGTCTTAGCAGGTGGACAATATCTCTTCAGGAATTTGCTTTTCAAACCTTCCCACGTAGTGATTGAACTAGCAGGTTCATTCCTTAGCCACTTGTTAGCAGCTCCTTTTAGTGAGATTGGGAAGATTCTTAGCATGAGTTGATCGGTATTGACACTTTCTGTAGTAAACAAATCTGCAATCTCCAGGACCTTTTCAACATGCTCATTAGCATCCTCTTGTTCCGTCCCACTGAAAGCATTCTCTCTTAGTTCTTTGAGAAATTGTCCCTTCAACTCAAATTTTGACTTGTCATCAAACTTAGGTCTAGCAACTCCTGAAGTGTAATCAGCACGGGTATTGTTCATGTATTCCTCCATAGTAGTGTTTTCGCCCATTGTTTCTGTTTCAACTTCCTCTTTCTCTTCAGAAAAATAATCAAGCTCGAGTGAACTTGAAAGATCAAAGCTTCTTGTGTTGAAAACCCTTTTAAGCGAATGTAGGGCTCGTTCAGGATCTTCGAAAGGTTGAATCAAGTTCTTCGTAGAACTCCTGGTCATGCACTTCCTGAAATCAACACAAAAATATCAGTAGGGTATGCTCGAGAAAGTAGTATATCAGATAATTAATAACGAAAACGGAATACGAAAAATTAAAGTTACTGATATCTGCAGACGATGCGCCGTATCCAAAGAGTTGGATACGCCGTATCTTATAATCGTTAAAATTTAATCAGATTTTATTCAGAAAATAGATACGCCGCTTAGAATTTATGAATGCGCCGTATCGAATTAATCAATCAAAAATCAATTTATCTAATTAAAATTAAATGCGTCGTATTAACGAAAGTTAATGCGCCGTATTTTCGTTACGTTTAAAAATAAAAGATTTTTGATTCAGTAAGATGCGCCGTATCGACGGAAATCGATACGCCGTATTTGTTTAATAATTCGCAAACTGTTTTTAATTAAAATAATAGATACGCCGTATCTGCGAAAGCAGATGCGTCGTATGGCGTTAACGTTTAGAAAAAATTTTTATCAAAATAGATACGCCGTATCTACAAAAGCAGATGCGTCGTATTACTTTATCGCTTAGAAAAATTTTCTTATTAAAAACAGATACGCCGTATCTTGGGGAAAAGATGCGTCGTATCGAATTAATTAAACGCGTTGTAAAAAAAAATTAAACGCAATACGCCGTATCTGAGAGATCAGATGCGCCGTATCGTTTGATTTAGCACAGTACAACGATAGCAGAACAGAAAAATACGAAAAATAAAAATAAAAATTAAACACACAAACAAAAAAATAAAACACACAAAAATAAAAACAAAAGCAAACAAATAACACACAATACAACAAATATGCAAAATAGTACAATGATGCAATTAATCTAATAAAAAGAAAAACAAATCAAGATACACCACGAGTATTTTAATTAGGTTTTTCTATTAAAATACTAAATCAAATTAACAGATAATAACAATTCACTCCCCGGCAACGGCGCCAAAAACTTGATGCGCGTGATGTGTCGTTGCGGTTTAGCAGTTTTAATGCCTACTCAAGTTTTAAATTTATATTTAGCCGACTTATCAATAACACACACACTTAACGAGCAGTGTACCCGGTCAGTATGAAGATAATGGTAAGTAGAGTGTCGATCACTAAGAGTGGAACGTATAATCTCGTTAATCTAATCAGTATTTTAATATCCTAACGCAAGGGGGTTTCAGCCTGAGAGACTGGCACAGTTTTGTTTGCAATTAAATAATAAAATAAACAAATAGGCACGAATCAGCAAGTAGCACACACGTACACAGATAGATACTAGAGACAATAAGAGGGCTGTCCTTATGATTAAGTAGATTGTCACTTGTTTTATTGATAGCTTTATATGAAGTGTATGTAATTAACCCTTTCTCGTTGGTCCTATTCTTATCGGCGAGTAAACCCTTAATGACGACTTATGTCTAAAAGTTATTCCTAAGTGATCAATTTAGAAACAACCGTGGGAGCCACACCTTGTCCCGCAGTCGGGTGCCCGCAAGCCACTAATAAACACAGAGGTGGTCAATGCACTAATAAGTAGTAACCAAAGACATCAACATATAAACTTTAATTGATGGGAAAGCAAGTATTAAAGGGAGTGCAATCTTTCCGTTGTCACATTACACAAGCCACCAATCCTGATGAATTAAAGTTTGCTAAAACAATAAAACAAAACTACTTAATGAATTAAATACATGCAGCACCTTCTTACAGCTCTTGTATCTTCGATTTGGGTGTGTCTTGTGCTGCCTTCTTGACTGAATTCGTCCTTCTCTTCTGTTCGGTCTTTAGGTTTTCGAACTTCCGAATCTCTTTAATGCGTCTGGTCTACGGGTATTTATAGTTTGTGTCTGAGGGAAGATGCGGCGCATCTACTTAAGTAGATGCGGCGCATGTACTTAACTTCGCGTGGGGTCCAAGATTATAATATTCAGGAATATTCGTACACCGCCAGAAGATGCGGCGTAACTCCATGATTAGATGCGGCGCATGTCCTCTTGTATCTTGGATCGTATCTGGTGATATCTTGATAGAGATGCGGCGCATGTTGATAGTGAGATGCGGCGCATCTGGAGCAGATTAGTCTTGATCTTCTTCATTTCAGTAGACTCTTCACTTTATGCACGTTTTGCTCCATTATTAGTCCAAAATCGCCAAGTTTCACCAAATGCTTGTTTTTACCTGAGAATTACAAAAGTAAACGATTAAGTATCAATCCTCATACATAATATAGTAAAACAAGTCAAATTAATAGGATAAATGATAGTAATAAAATGTACTTATTTGAGTTCATCATTACCTCTAACACAAGTGTTAGATTCACTTTTACTAGCTGTTCTTTCTATCAGATATCCTGAGATTAACACATTATACTTGAAAGTATAAAATGATAGAAAGTGAGTTGAGTCAGTTACTATCTGACCAACTAAGTCATCAATTCAATGTGAAATTTCATACTAAGGTTTCAAGAAAGAAGTTTTAAGGAGTTTTAAATTCCCAAACTCAGTCCATCATAAACCTAATATGTCAGCAACTAATATCTCAATTCTGCTGCTTCCATTTCACTTGAAACATCCTTTGTGTTCACATGTTCATACCTGAAATTGTTAGTCTAAAACCAAAAGAACAATGTACAAAGTACTTGTCTTGTATTAGAATAATTATAGGACTAACTGTATGAATAACACAATTTAAATTTGTACTAGCAGCACAAACTTTTGTAATAGTAGTAGTATCTTTTAAAACTAGCAGCACAATCAAAAATTTATTTACAAAAACACAAAGTTTAAAATCATTGAGGATTAAGCATTTTAATACTTGCTACCAAGTACTGAAACCTTCCAACATCAAAAGCTTTGGTTAGTAGATCTGCAAAATTGAATTCTGAAGCAATTTTAAGTACTTGAATTAATCTTTTCTCATTGCAGTCTCTTATAAAGTGATGTCTAATTTCAATGTGTTTTGTTTTAGAATGTTGCACTGGATTTTTAATAATACAAATTGTACTACTATTATCAATATGAATAATAGTGTTTAAGAAATTGTACCCATAGTCAATGAGTTGGTTTTGAAGCTATAGAACTTGACCACAGTAACTTGCAGCAGCTACATATTCAGCTTCAGTTGTTGAATTAGCCACAATTGTTTGCTTCTTACACTGCCATAAGACAAGTCTACACCCAAGGAATTGACATCCTCCAGTTGTTGACTTTCTGTCCAAGCTAGCACCAGCATAATCACTATCCGAAAATGCTACCAAGTCAAAAGGTGATTCCCTTGAATACCATAGACCCAACCTTGGTTGACCCTTGAGATATCTAAAAATTCTCTTGACTGCTGTTAAATGAGAAACCTTTGGAGTAACTTGAAATCTTGCACAAGCACAAACAGAGAACATGATATCAGGTCTTGATGATGTGAGATACATCAAAGATCCTATCATAGATATGTATGTGTGTACATCTACATTTTCTCCATCTAAGTCTTTAAGAAGATGTTTCTCAGAGTCCATTGGTGTGCTTGCCATTTTTGAATCAGCAAAGTTGAACTTCCTTAGTATCTCAGCAACATATTTATCTTAACTAATAAATATGCCTTCATGTGACTGTTTAACTTGCAAACCCAAAAAGAATGTAAGTTCCCCCATGGAACTCATCTGAAACTTATCATGCATAAGCTTCTCAAACTCTAAACACATCTCCTTCCTAGTAGATCCAAAGATAATATCATCCACATACACCTGCACTAACAGAATATCCTTCTTGTGTTGTTTGATGAAAAGTGTCTGATCAATCTTTCCTTTTTGAAATCCATTTTCTAATAAGTAGGAAGCTAGTGTTGCATACCAAGCTCTTGGTGCCTGATGAAGGCCATAGAGAGCTTTAACTACTCTGTACACTCTGTCTGGATGTTATGGGTCAATGAAGCCTGGAGGTTGTGAAACATACACCTCTTCTTCAATTGTTCCATATAAAAATGCACTCTTGACATCCATTTGATAAACTGTGAAGCCTAAAAATGAAGCATAAGCTAAGAAAAGCCTAATTGCCTCAATCCTTGCTACTGGAGCATAAACCTCATCATAGTCTATTCCTTCTTGTTGTGTGTACCCTTGGGCTACTAATCTAGCCTTATTCCTAATCACTATGCCCCTTTCATCCCTTTTATTCTTGAAAACCCATCTAGTGCCAATTACCTTTGCATTCTTAGGTAAATCAACTAGCACCCAAACTTTCTGAATCTTGAACTGAAGAAGCTCCTCTTGCATAGCTTCTACCCAGCTTGAATCATCTAAGGCTTTCAGAATGTTCTTTGGTTCATCTTGTGAGAGAAAACATACAAACAAGCAAGAGTTTGAAAACTCATGCTGCTTTGAAGCACAAAGGGCATCAAGAAGCCCTTGTTGTTCTGAAGACATCAGTTGTTGTCTTGTCTTCACACCTGATTGTACATCTCCAATCACATTTTCTAGGGAGTGGACTTTGTGAATTCTTGTTTGTGGAGTAGAAGGAACTTGATAATTTGATGGAAGTTTATTGAAATCCCCCTCATTGTCTGAGAATTCTGCTTCTTTCATTTCTGAAGGGCCAGCAGCAGAATCATTTGGCCTAGCAGCAGGAACATTAAGCCTAGCAGCAGAATCACCAGCAGAAACAATTTGTTGTTCCTAAGTTCCATCTTCTTTCCTTTCATCTTCAACACCTTCTTTAGCTTTGCCAAAAGAAGATTCATCAGTTGTTGAAGTTGATTCCACACTTGTACTTGACCATATTGGCATCCAAATATGATCTTGGTTTGTCTCCTTTTCTAACCTTGCCTCATCTGTTGCTTGAGAACCTGAAAAATCATTAGTTTCTGCAACAACAGGCACATAATTCATTGATTTGGTTAGTGTTTCAAGATCAAATAGCCATTTTGGTCCTTGACCTTCTACATTGGATTTGTCTTCCAAAAACTCCACATGTAGGTTTTCTTCTACAATCATAGTTCTTTTGTTGTATACTCTAAATGCTTTGCTATTAAGAGAATATCCAACAAAGAATCCTTCATCTGCTTTACCATCGAATTTTCCTAAATGGTCTAAGGTATTAAGAATTGTCACATGACATCCAAAAGGTCTAAGAAATCCTATTGCAGGAGTTCTACCTCTAAAAAGTTCATATGATGTCTTATTGTGAGGCTGTACAACTAAAACTCTATTTTGAACATAGCAAGCAGTGTTGACTGCTTCAGCCCAAAAAGTTATAGGTAGCTTAGAATCAGCTAACATAGTTCTAGCAGCTTCAATTAGTGTTCTATTCTTCCTCTCAACAACACCATTCTGTTGTGGAGTTCTAGCAACACTAAATTCTCTCCTAATACCTTTTTGTTTACAGAAATCATCCATAACTCTATTCTTAAACTCTGTCCCATTATCACATCTAATGACTTTCACTTTCTTGTCTACTTGGTTTTCTATCTGTGTAATGAATGTCTTAAGGATGCTTGTAGTCTCATCCTTAGTAGATAGAAAGAAAACCCATGTAAATCTGGTATAGTCATCAATTATAACAAGACAATATCTCTTATGCATTATACTACTTACTGAAACAGGTCCAAATAAGTCCATATGCAGCATAAACAATGATTGATTGATAGAGTTAAAAATCTTGGGCTTACAAGTGACTTTGTGTTGTTTGCCTTTAAGACAAGCAATGCATGTTTGATCATTTTCAAATCTTTTGTGAGGTAAACCTCTTACCAAACCATTCTTAACAATTTTATTTATGGTTTTGAAGTTAATATGACCAAGCCTTCTATGCCATTTCATTGATTCATCCAATGTGGCCTTTGCAACAAGACAAGTTAAATTCTTTTTAGGAACAATGTTCTTCATGTCTACACTGTACATATTGCCCTTTCTAGGAATTTTAAGAAGTACTTGACTTTCATCAGGCATCTTAAAATCAGGAGAAAGTACAAGACATTCAGTCTCACAGAAAAGAACATTGTTCTTTTTGTCACACATTTGTGAGACACTAAAAAGATTATAATTTAGCTCTTTTACATAGAACACATCATCAAAATCTAAATTTCCAGTTTTAATGGTACCTTTACCGGAAATTTTACCACCAACACCTCCTCCAAAGGTAACATAGCCTCCATCTATTGATTGAAAATCTGAGAGATAAGACTTGTTGCCTGTCATGTGCCTTGAACATCCATGTTAATACAAATAGCGTCTCAAAAACGTTATTTATATTCTTTGATCTTTCATTAGTTTTGTTAATGACAAATAAAAGGAATATCTTTTAGCAAATAATAAATACTAGCTTAAGTCTCTTAAGTACACATTTTACACTTCACATATTAACTAAGAATTACAAGTTTAGTAACTTGTTTCCTTAAAAGGAAACTTTAATTCTAAAACCATTCCATGACATCATTGCATGCATCACATACAATATCTTTGATATATCTTGGTTAGATTTGCAAGATACATAGTTGACATTTGAAGATCTTGGATGATTTGGTAAGATACAACTAAGATATGGTAAGAGACAACTAATCCTTAGCTGTCACATCCCACGGATCCAAACCACATAAAGGACGGATCCCTTGTGAGGGATCCGTGGGATCCGTGAGCTGAAGATCAGCTTGCCTATAAATAGGAAGCTGATCATTTGGCTCTCTCATCACTCATATAGCTTTAACACACATATTCATTCAGTACATATCTTACTAACATCATTCATAGTTGCATTTCACTTTGATCTTTCATTTTGTAGAAAAGAGATCAAGCATTCAAGGATCTACAGAACCGTAATCCTTTAGTTGCATTACTGTGTGATATTGTAGTTAGTCTCACACATCATATCTTTCATTTGTAATCAGTGAGTGTGGTTAGTGCTTTAGTCCTTAAAGCACAAAGAGTGTTGGGAGTAGTTGTACCCGTGTAAAGAACTCGACATCTAGCTTAGTGTCGGTAAAGTAAATAGGCGACGTCAGGTTGGTTCTACCTTGTGAAAGAACCCGGTGTTTAGCTTAGTACCGGAAAAGGAAGTAAGCGACGTGTAAAGGTTTTCTCCGCCTAGAAAAGGAGTTTGTTTCTTAGTGAAAGATAAACTCTCGAGTAGGAAACTCGGGGAGTGGAGTAGGGCAAGGAAGAGAGTCCTTGTAGCCGAACCACTATAAACAACAGTGTCGTGTGGTTTGATCTTTCCTCTCTTTATCTTTTGTTTACATTGTGTGATTATTTATTTGTGATTGTTTCCTTTGAAATTAACATATAGTAACAAAGCAAATAAAACTTTAAAACGGTAAAAACTATTCAACCCCCCTTCTAGTTTTCCACAATTGGCATCAAGAGCTACGGTACTTAAGATCTTTAAAATATATTGTATTTTAAAACTTAAAACGATCCATGGATTTTGAAAACTTTAAAGAAGGGAAATCTATGCAGAGACCACCTCTATTTGAACCAAATTGTTTTATTTATTGGAAAAATCGCTTTGAGACTTATGTAAAGTCAAAGGACATAGATCTATGGTATATTATAGTTGATGGTGATTACAAACCTATTAGTAATAATATTTCGGGTGGTCGGGATGAAGGAGCTTCTCTTACTCGTCACAGTGATGAGCAAAAGAAACTAATTGCCAAAAATAATGAAGCCAAAATGATGCTTTATAATGCCTTACCTAAGAAAGAATATGAAAGAGTCTTTATGTGTAAAACGGCTAAGGATATTTGGCAATCTCTTATTATCACACATCAAGGGAACTCACAAGTAAAAGATAACAAAATTGATCTTCTTGTCCAACAATACGAACAATTTGTTATCTCTGAAGATGAGACCATTGATAGTGCGTTTGCTAAGTTCAATACTATTATTACATCACTTAAAGCACTTGATGAATCTTTTTCTAGTAAGAATTTTGTCAGGAAATTTCTAAGAGCACTCCATCCGAAATGGAGAGCAAAGGTGACAGCTATTGAAGAATCTAAAGATCTCTCAAGCATGACACTGGATGAGCTCATAGGAAACCTTAAAGTTCATGAAATGATTATGGAAAAAGATTCGGAAATTGTCAAAGGCAAAAAGGAGAAGATTAAGTCTATTGCCTTGAAAGCCAAAGTCGAGTCAAGTGATGATGATGAGTCTTGTTCAAACAATGATGATGAAGAGTATGCCATGGCCGTGAGGGATTTCAAGAAATTCTTCAGGAGACGAGGAAAGTTTGTAAAACCACCTCGTGATGAAAAGAAATCCTCTCGGAAAGATCGTGATGATAAGAAAGGTAAGGTTGATAGGAAATGCTATAGGTGTGGTGACTCCAGTCACTTAATAGGAGAATGTCCAAAGCCTCCAAAGACCAAGTCTCAAAGAGCCTTCGTTAGTGGAGCTTGGAGCGATAGTGAAGGAGATGATGATGATGAGCCTAAAAACAACGAAATGGCACTTATGGCTAATGAAACAGAAGAGGTACATTCTGATTCATACTCCTCTATAGATGATGAAACCTTAGAAGTAGAATATAACAAACTGTGTGACGTTACTTTAAAAATCATAAACAAAAACAAGTTTTTGAAAACAAAGACAACACTTTTAGAAAATGAAGTATTTTGGCTTAAAGAAAAAGCAATACGAATTGAAAAAGGTAAAGATAGTAAAGAAACGTGTGTGTCTTGTCAAGAACTAAAACTTGAATTAGAAACCTTAAGAACCACACAGGAAGATTTAATCAAACAAAATTCAAAGTTTAAAAGGTTTGATAAAAACATAAGTTGTGTAGATGAAATAATGAAAATGCAAAAGCTACCTCATGATAAAACAGGACTAGGCTTTATGAAACTAGGAACCTTAAGTGATTATAAGGAACAGACTGTGAATAAAACTGATTCAACCAAGTTGGACACTCACGGATTCGACGGATCCTAAAATTTGGATCCGCCAAGTGTATCCAAAGGATCCGCGAGTACAGAAGTTGAACAGAAGGTTCACAAAGTCGACCGTTCCGAGTTTGTTAAAGTTACTAAGAAACCTAACAGTAGTATAAATAATAATAAACATAAACCAGCAGTATCTTTAGGAAGAGGACAAGCTAGAAATGAATATAGAATTAAAACAGATCAACAGAGACCTCAAATGAGTTTTCCCAAACACCGCTTTCCAAAGAGTATAGATAATCCACAACATACTTACCAAAATAATTGGAACCAAAACATACCTAGAAACTTTCATGGTCCTAGTTATATGTCATGGAACAATTGTCCACCATTTACATACATAAACCATGATAATGTCATGTTTAACCCAAACGGACCCATGAGATATTGGGGACCAAATGCTTGAGTCTTTTATGAACTTAGGTATGCTTGAAAGTTGATCTTGAACCTGATGAGTGGATCAAAGATAGTGGGTGCTCAAGACACATGACGGGAAACAAAAATCTTTTCTCAACCTACCAAGTGTATGACGGAGGTAATGTCACATTCGGTAGCAAGCTTAAAAGTAAAATCATCGGAAAAGGTACAATCTCTCATGACTCTCTATCTATTGATGATGTTGCTCATGTAGATAATTTAGGTTTTAATTTACTTAGTATAAGTCAATTATGCCGCAAAAAGTATAACGTCCTTTTCAGTGAAAATGGAAGTAAAATACTTAAAGATGGCATAACCGTAGGAAAAGGTGTTTTAAAGAATAATGTCTATGTTATGAAATTAGATAAAACACCTAAAGATAAGTTATGTCTTACCTCCTTGGAGGAAAACTCAACTCTATGGCATCGACGCTTAGGTCATGCTAATATGAGGCTTATTCAATCTTTGTCATCCAAAGAACTCGTTAGGAACCTACCCAAGTTGAAATATGACCAACACTTTTGTGATGCTTGCAAAATTGGGAAACAAGTACATAATAGCCATAAGGCTAAAAACATGGTATCTACATCTAGATGCCTAGAATTATTACATATGGATTTGTTTGGCCCGTCGGCTATACAAAGTTATGGAGGAAATTTTTACACTTTAGTTATAGTAGATGATTACTCTAGATATACATGGACAAAGTTTTTGAAAACTAAAAATGAGGCATTCGACAAATTTGAAATTCTAAGCAAGAAAATTCAAAATCAAATAGGATATAATATAGTATCCATTAGAACTGACCATGGTCGAGAATTTGACAATGAAATTCAATTTGGAAATTTTTGTGATAATAATGGAATAACTCATAATTTCTCGGCTCCTCGTACACCTCAATCTAATGGTGTAGTAGAACGTAAAAATAGAACAATTCAAGAAATGAGTAGAACTATGTTAAATGAACAAAACATACCACAAAAGTTTTGGTGTCACGCTGTAGATACTTCTACCTATATCCTAAATAGAGTTTTAATTAGACAATTTTTAAATAAAACTCCTTATGAAATTTATCGAGGCAAAAAGCCTACATTAGGATATTTTAGAGTTTTTGGAAGCAAGTGCTTCATTTTAAACACAAAAGATTATCTCACTAAGTTCGACCCAAAGTCGTATGAAGGTGTATTTCTTGGGTATTCACAAAACAGTAAAGCATACATTGTATTAAACAAGGAAACATCAAGAGTCGAGGAATCGTTGAACGTAACATTCAACGAAAGTCCACCTCCCTCTAAGACATCACCTTTGGTAGATGATGACTTAGTTGAAAGTCAAATGGTTAATGATATAGAAAACATTGAAAATGACAATGAACCCATAAAAGGAGAAATAGTCAATATTAAAGAAACTAAAAGTCATCCATTAGAAAACGTCATAGGAAAACTTAATGAAAGAACATTAAGATCCAAAGCTCAAAATGAAAGTAATTATTTTTGTTTTATTTCAACCATTGAACCTAAAAATATAGACGAGGCAATAAAAGATGAATCTTGGGTAATTGCTATGCAAGAAGAACTTAATCAATTTATTAGAAATGATGTTTGGACATTGGTACCTCCACCTAAAAACCAAACCATAATAGGCACCAAATGGGTCTTTAGAAATAAAATGGATGAAAAGGGTATTATATCTAGAAATAAAGCTAGGCTAGTAGCTCAAGGTTACAATCAACAAGAAGGTATAGATTACGATGAAACCTTTGCACCCGTAGCTAGACTTGAGTCTATTAGAATATTACTTGCATATGCATGTGCACATGATTTTAAGTTATTTCAAATGGATGTCAAAAGTGCTTTCTTAAATGGTCTTATAAATGAAGAAGTATATGTTGCACAACCTCCCGGCTTTGCCGACTTTGAAAAACCAAATTATGTTTTCAAACTTAAGAAAGCTTTATACGGACTTAAGCAAGCACCAAAGGCTTGGTATGATCGACTTAAGACTTTCCTAGTTGACCATAAGTATACCATGGGCCTAGTAGACAATACTCTCTTCACCAAGAAAAAGGGATCACATATTATCATAGTCCAAATATATGTGGATGACATTATATTCGGTACAACTTGTCAAGAGTTATGCGACGATTTCTCAAAAATCTTGCATGACGAGTTTGAAATGAGTATGATGGGGGAACTAAACTTTTTCTTAGGTCTCCAAATTAAACAATTAGAAGATGGGATATTCTTCAACCAATCAAAGTATATCAAAGATATGCTTAAGAAGTTTGGTCTTGAAGACTCAAAACCCATGAGAACACCCATGTCCTCCGAAACCAAACTTACTAAGGATGAAGAAAATGAATCCGTAGATAGCACTAAATATAGAGGAATGATTGGTAGTTTACTCTATCTTACGGCTAGTAGGCCTGACATTATGTTTAGTGTTTGTCTATGTGCACGTTTTCAAGAAGATCCAAAAACGTCCCATCTTGAAGGCGTTAAAAGAATATTTAGGTACATCAAAGGTTCTACACACTTAGGATTATGGTATCCCAAAGGAACGGGTGTAGAAACCATAGTGTATACTGACTCAGATCACACAGGTGATTATGTTGATAGGAAAAGTACTAGCGGTATTTGTACTTTTGTAGGATATTGTCTAACATCATGGTTCGCTAAGAAACAAACTGCCCTCGCAATCTCAACAACAGAGGCAGAGTATGTGTCTGCAAGAAAGGTGTGTCAACAAGCACTGTGGATGAAACAAGCTCTCGTCGACTATGGAATTGAACTCAACAACATTCCCATTCTTTGCGACAACAAAGGTGCTATCGATCTAAGCAAAAATCCAGTCCAACACGCTAGAACCAAACATATTGAAATACGCCATCACTTCCTTCGCGACAATGTACAGAAGGGAATAATCTCAATTGAGAAAGTTTCCTCAGAGGACAACATTGCCGATATTCTCACTAAACCACTTAAACGAGAACCTTTCAATTATCTTAGACTTGGATTAGGATTAATGGAACCTAGTGATTAGGAGAAACATTAGTGTAAACATTAGTTTAGCCACACACGACACCAAACCAAAACATGTGTTCTGATCCGCGGATCCAATCAATAACAAAGACGGATCCTTTGTTTGGGATCCGCCGGATCCGTCGCATGCTATGTGCAGTTTATTATTTAATAAACAAGAATAACTACTATTCATTCCTCACTCCAAAACATATCACCTTACTACATTCGACACACACTTAATCTCCATCACATTTAAGACCATTTTCTTCCACAAATCTGTGCTTCTAACATCACTGTAAGTATTCTTATCATATTTATACTCCTGATCTGCGTCTAGGATTTCCATTTCATGCACAAAACCAAAACTTGGGGTATATGCATAATTCTTGAAAAATCATGAAGCATATTTATTGCATTATACTTAAAAACATGTTTTTCTTAGTTAGGAATTGCATCTCATAGCACATTGTCTTAATTTAACAAAAACCCCATGAAAATTTTTCACTAAAATCTTCTAACGACTAGGTAAAATGATTTTTTCTTACATTGTTCATACAAATGCAAAAACGTTATCTTTTAGACTTCACTTGCATAATGTCTCTTGAATGCTAAAGGGAATACATAACTAATATGTATTTTCGGGTACATTCAACCGTAGCTACATTAAAATAGGAGCGTTTGGGTTATCTCTCGTTTATAAACAAAATTTGCATAAACTAATTTTTCTTGCATCAAAAGGAGTCGAGATAACCGCACCTCCACATTGTCCCCATGTAGGCACACACTAGGAATTTTACACTTCATTTGATCATTTTAACTAAAACTATGTAACTTTTGTACTTAGGAAAATCATGCCTCCCGCAACCAACTACGATCACAAGAAAACCGTTAACTACTTACCCAAAGTCCACAAAACCAAAGGTCTAACCAATGCCCAAATCGAAATTTTCAAAGCCTTAGAGAAAAAGTATGTCCATGAGGGTAGAGCCGTAGATTCATCATTCTATGAAGGAACTCAACTTAGGGAACAATTAGCCGCAATTCGATTTGATTCTCTTTTAGACATAGATGAACCAATCATTCCTAGGTTCATACTTGAGTTCTATGCTAGTGTAGGTCTTAGTTCGAGTGATGAAGGTTACTTAAGTCTTCATTTTACTCTAAATGGAAATCTTGTCAACATCCCTCTTGATCAATTTGGTGAGGTCTTAGGAATTCCAAGCCAAGGGACATGTATTTACTCGGACAAATGGTCCTTAACAATATTAGACTCCAATCTCGATAGGACGGCACCATATGCCACTCCTCTCGAATCAAAAGAAGTGATTAGGGAACATCTCTTCATTCCTAAGAACAACCCCACAAGAATGTTTCGTGGTCGTGAAGTTGCTAGAGATCCATTTGCAATGGAGCTTAATGAACTCAAACCCGAGTTCAAGAAGATGGAGGATGTATTAAGGGCTAATGTGATGTGCACCATAGGAAACCGTGATCATATCAATGCTTGTTTATGCCACATGATGTACAACATCTCTACTCATCAACCCTTCAATCTTGCTTATTATGTTGCCAAAAGAATGTGTGACATTCCGGTTCAAAGCAAGATTGCAATGCCTTATGGTATGCTCTTAACCCGACTTTATAGAGCCTTTGCACCCGCTCGTCCAAACCATTTAGGCTTTGTTCTGGATTACAACAAAATTGAACATACCTTCGTTCCTTTGAGCGACTTTAGGGTTAGTGTTGATAAGGGCAAACGTCCTCGTGTACCAACATCATCCTCATCATCTTCAATGAGTGAAGATGATGGTATGCCAAATTCTAGGATTCCTCCACCCGAGTACTTGAGCCATCTTCCTCCAATTCAACATGAATCCGCTGAATATCGAAACATCAAAGGAATGGTGAAGAATCTGGGTCGTTAGATGATGAAATTACACAAGGGGATGAAGAAGTTGAAGAAGAAGCTGAGTTGATGGAGTGTTTGGTTTTAAACAATGTTGGATATTGTGTTGTTAAACTTCTATGTGTCTAGAATTTATCTGATAATACTTGTTGTGTATGTGTAATAACTAACACTTGCAGGTGGATAACCATCATGGTTATCAATTTTCCGGGTTATAGCCGGTGTTTGGCATAACACCTAAAACGGTAAGTTTCTAAGTACGGATTAAACTATGTGCAATCATGTGTTAATGTTATCATATTCAGTTGTTTTGCTATACATATTAGATGCTAAATAAGGTCTAGGTGAATTTTCGGGTTTTCGTCGAAAAACGAAAAATATGACATATGTTCTGTTTAGTTTTTAAGTTTTAGGCATACGGATCCGGCGGATCCCAAAACAGGGTTCCGCCAAGGCTTATCGTTGGATCCGCCATCCGCCATCCTGCGGATTTGGCGGATCGCTAAACATGGTTCCGCATTTGCAACCACTTGGATCCGCATGTTTCCTAGTAAAATTATAAAACTTTTTCGACTTATCCCGATTCTTAAATCTTTAATGTTTAGTATCACTTAGGATTCATTCACTGATCACAATCCCTCTTAGAATCATTTAGGAATTCTTAGAAACTTAGGAACAAAAATTCCCACCAAAATTTAAATTTTTAAATTTTAGGTGTGAGTTACCAAACAGATACAAAGAAGGAACCCTTTTTAGGGATCCGTCAAATCCGTGAAAATATCAAATCATCAGACTTTCCACTATCTTCTTGTATTAACTGCAAATCCACAACATATTACTCAACCAAAGCTCAATGGATTGACTTCCTTGATATGACCTGCACAAATTTTTGTTCCAAATCATTAGTAACCAACATTCTCTATTGGATTCACATCAAATCCAAACACACAGACTCACAAACCTTCTGTCTATAAATTAGCACTTTAGGATCATCCCTTCACACAACAACCATTTCCTCTCCTGTACATCTTAGCTATCATACTTCACCATGACTAAGTCAAACAACTCTTCCACATCTAGACCTTCAAGAAGAACAGCCCGCATTAGTGTTAAACCCTGTTGTTTTATCAACTTAGCAAACTCCTCATCTGAGGAAAATTCTCCTCTCAATATATCATCACCCATTGCTAGTGAAAATTTCCTTACACTCTCCACCCCAACACCATCAAATGTTGTTATACAAACACCACCACCAACCATTACTCCAATAGCCTCTACTCCACCACCGGCTCCATCACAGCCTGTTAGATCACCATCACCACCAAAATCACCCAAACTCCAACCCTTGGAATTATTTAGGACTCCTCCTACATCACCACATCTTGATGAATTAGAAGAACTTTCACCAAAATTACCCAATCTTCCACCCATGACCTTTGAAGGTCAACAACCCATGCTTTTTCACCCGGTTTACCCGGATATCCATGGCCCTTTATACCATGATGCACAATCATCCCAACCTCAACAACAACCTCTATCACCCACATCCACTCTAGTTGCCATTGACGAGGCAATGTGGATGAATATGCCTCAAACCCAAGAAGAGATTAGTGAAGAGCTCAACCGTCTCTACACTCTCTCGGGTATGGTTGACCATCGCCTTCATGAAGCAATGGACATTCAAAACATTCTTATGAACTCCCTCCAAACACCACAACAACCATCACCCAACAACAACAACCAACCACCACCACCACAAAACTTGGAGCCTAGTCTTCCTCCTGGTTTTTCAAGTCATGATTGCGCACATTGTGAGAGAACATCTCACTTGGCCCAAAGGACCAACATTTTGGTCCATGAGCTTCAAAATGAGATGAGGTTCATTTTGAACCATGTTCTCGAGCGTCTCAATGCAATCTCTCATCCGCCTCAATAAAAGTGTTGTTAGGAACCTTCTAGGATGATGTTGTAGTTGTCTTTATTTAGGATTTATTTTGTAATGTAACATCATATCATATTTGTGACTTTTGTCACATAATTTTCAATTAATGAATGTGATGTTTTTATGCTTATGAGTGATCAACATATTGCATATTATCATTATCATTGTGAACTAACATTCTTATATAGCATATATTATACCTTGCTTATGATTACCCTAGGTACATATAATGATCAGACACTTAATTTGACTTTTAAAAGTCAAAACTTATTGAAAGGCTTGTTTAGGAGAATACTTCACAAGCATTCTACTTCTTCATTGAAGTCATTCATTACTAACACTTCATTTGCAGCATATCATACCCTTCATAGTATACGTTGGTACTCGAGAAGTGAGGAGTATACATCAAGGGGGCGCATCTCATAAGCATTTCATATACTAACCGTTTGTTTTGTAGATTCATGCATTATTTCCTTGATTACTCCATCTAGGGGGAGTATAAAACAAGGGGGAGCTTTAAAGTTCTCAAAATCTCATTCCGCTACGCTACTCTTTTTGTTTCGACAAAAAGGGGGAGAAAGGAACTAAGTTTGCATCAACTATGATTCATCACAGTACATACATTTTTACAAAACTTTTCTTTAATAAACAAACTTAATATATATTTTTAAGAACTCATGCTATATTTATTCTCTTGCTCAAAAATATACCTTATGTTTTGTCATCAACAAAAAGGGGGAGATTGTTAATACAAATAGCGTCTCAAAAACGTTATTTATATTCTTTGATCTTTCATTAGTTTTGTTAATGACAAATAAAAGGAATATCTTTTAGCAAATAATAAATACTAGCTTAAGTCTCTTAAGTACACATTTTACACTTCACATATTAACTAAGAATTACAAGTTTAGTAACTTGTTTCCTTAAAAGGAAACTTTAATTCTAAAACCATTCCATGACATCATTGCATGCATCACATACAATATCTTTGATATATCTTGGTTAGATTTGCAAGATACATAGTTGACATTTGAAGATCTTGGATGATTTGGTAAGATATAACTAAGATATGGTAAGAGATAACTAATCCTTAGCTGTCACATCCCACGGATCCAAACCACATAAAGGACGGATCCCTTGTGAGGGATCCGTGGGATCCGTGAGCTGAAGATCAGCTTGCCTATAAATAGGAAGCTGATCATTTGACTCTCTCATCACTCATATAGCTTTAACACACATATTCATTCAGTACATATCTTACTAACATCATTCATAGTTGCATTTCACTTTGATCTTTCATTTTGTAGAAAAGAGATCAAGCATTCAAGGATCTACAGAACCGTAATCCTTTAGTTGCATTACTGTGTGATATTGTAGTTAGTCTCACACATCATATCTTTCATTTGTAATCAGTGAGTGTGGTTAGTGCTTTAGTCCTTAAAGCACAAAGAGTGTTGGGAGTAGTTGTACCCGTGTAAAGAACTCGACATCTAGCTTAGTGTCGGTAAAGTAAATAGGCGACGTCAGGTTGGTTCTACCTTGTGAAAGAACCCAGTGTTTAGCTTAGTACCGGAAAAGGAAGTAAGCGACGTGTAAAGGTTTTCTCCGCCTAGAAAAGGAGTTTGTTTCTTAGTGAAAGATAAACTCTCGAGTAGGAAACTCGGGGAGTGAAGTAGGGCAAGGAAGAGAGTCCTTGTAGCCGAACCACTATAAACAAAAGTGTCGTGTGGTTTGATCTTTCCTCTCTTTATCTTTTGTTTACATTGTGTGATTATTTATTTGTGATTGTTTCCTTTGAAATTAACATATAGTAACAAAGCAAATAAAACTTTAAAATGGTAAAAACTATTCAACCCCCCTTCTAGTTTTCCACAATCCACTATCTGAGTATCCTTGATCCTCTTGTTGATCAATTGAATGTTCCTGCACATAAATGAGAAGTATTAGTTTCTTTTGGGGACCCAAACCATTACTGACTTGGATCTGCCTCTTGCATCAATGTAATTTAATCTTTTAAGGACAGTTGATGCAACATTGGATTTAAGAATCCAACATGCTGAGGCCTTAACAGCATTTGCCCTGTTTCCCTTAGCAGTAGAATGAACTGATTGCTTAGCAGCAGTAACTGCTAACTTTTCAGTTCTACCCTTTGGTTTCCAAACTTGTTTTTGAATGGTATGTGCTTAAACACATACCTTTTCTTGACCAAAACCGGACCTAAAAAGACCAAAAACTAACCAAATTGCCAAAAGATATTGTGTTTTTGTGTTTTTGATTGTGCAGGGATGGATATTGCAAAAATTGACAAAATCTAGCAAAAACCGAGAAAACGAGCACGAGATATGGAATGGACTCAGAGCCGAAGCCGGGAAAGACATGTTTGGTCAAATGTCAAAAATCACCCTTAGATCAACTTTGGAAAATTAACAAGTTCAGTCCTTGAGAATCCAGAAATTACATAAATGGTCCCTAGAACCTTAAACCTTAAATCCCTTAAATATCACACTACCCGGATCCCACTATTTAAGCAAATCCAACCCACAAATATAAAATCACCCAGCCCACTAGCACAATCCCACAAACCCATGATCTAACCCAGTCCATTACCTTTTAAACCCATAACCCGAACCCAACTTAAAACCCGGTCAAAGTCTATAAACAAAACAGGTAAAAAAAATATAAATAAATCTCACACACAAGCTACGCGCCCCCCAATTTTAACTCAAACCCAGATTAGTTATTGTTCCTATGAACCCTAACTTTTAACCGTACAAATTCACTGCAATTAAGGGCATTAATGTCCAATCATGGGACTTCTAGAAGATTTCAGGATTGTCAGAAGGGAATAGACGCACGAAGAGGGTACGTGGCATACTCCTATTGGCCGGGACACCTCACCAAAATTGATGCAAGGGTCGTGATGGATGGGATGATGATAGAGATTGATCTAAGGGTGGAAATGAGCTCATGGAGCACGCGGATCGCCAGCTTGTCATCCTAGAAGCTTCAATTTGGGTCTATAAATAGGAATGGATTTCTCTTCATTGTTCATGTAATTTTTTAGTTATAGTTATGCTGTTAAAATACTTTCAGATTTGTAGTTTTTAAATTTTCTTATTGTAACTCTTGATGTTTTATTAATAAAAGCTTAATTTTAGTTTTATTTTGCTTGTGTTCTCTTTCAATTGTTATTCTCAATTTAGTTTATCACCTTGTCTCAGTAGCTTATTATAAAATATTTCTAGCTTATTTCAACTTTTATTCTCATCTTTTGTTAATCTCATTTTAAAAAGCCAAAAACATTTGAAAAATATTAAAAACACAAAAATAATGACAACTCCAGCTTCAAATAAGCTATTTTCTCTTTAGTATAAGCTTATATAAGCTAAAATAGCTTATTGTAAGTCTTCTGGTTAGTTAAATTCAGTTTTTACTTCAAATTCCCACAAGTCAACAAAAAAGTCAATTGTGGTCAACTGTTTCAATTTCCATGATGATTGCTGATTGGAGTGATGGTCTAGGAGGGGAAATGGATGCCTCTAGCCTGTCTAAAGACAGGCAAGCTTAGTGAACTCCCTCTGTTCTTGCTGAGGGAGAAGTACTTTGTAAGTTTTGCTTGTTTAATATTCCACTCAAAAGTTATAGTTTAGATCTGCTTGATTTACTGTTTGATCATTGTTGTTTGATATTGTTTACTTTGATTCAGTAGTATTATAGATTAGTTGTTAGTTTGTTGCTTAATTTCAGTTTGATATTAGTGTTTTAGCATTAGCAGTTGGATAAATTAGGCTAATATAGGGACTGTTTCAAGGCTTTAGATCAAGCACTGTTCATTGGTAATATCTCTGAGTTTTGATTGATCATAGTTGGAGTTTAGGTTGCTGTTGAGATTAGATGTTAATAATGTTGTAGTGCATTTGAGATTTTGGATCATTAGTGCAAGAGTTTTGAATCAAAGGCTGCCATATTAAGCTCTAAATAAGCTAGCATGATCAGTGGTGATTAGATGGTACTTTTGTGTTTCACATAGTGCTTTTAGTTGTGTTAAAGAGTTGGTTTAAGTTTCAAAAGTTTCGCGCCATTTTCCAAGTCTGCTGTTACAGAACCTGTTGAGCAGACTACCCTTTTTAGCTGCTGATCTAGAGCTAGTTTAGGCTTATCCAGTTAGGATTAGGGCTTCAATTGTGTTTTGTAGGTAGGTCATACAACAAGTTTTAAGGGTAATATCTGGTATCTCAGAAATTAGCTTGTTTAAGAGCTTATTTGGGGTCTGCATTTTGGCTACTCACTCTACTGTTCTGCTGCATCAGAATTTGTTTCCAACTTTCCTTGTTCTAGGTTTCAATTAGGATAGCAATTGTGGTTCAAATTTAGGCATTTTCAGTTTTTTAGTAGTTTGAAGTATGAATTTTATTAATTTGCTTTTTGTTTTTCCAGTAGAGCTTATTCCTGGCTTTTAGAATAGCTGGAAAAGTAGTGATCACCCCATATTGAGTCTGCCCTAGGTTTAAACTGTTCAGCTTAATTTCTGCTTATTGCTTTTGCTTATTTCATCATTTTCAGTTTCTTTAAGTTTCTAGTAGTTAGATAAACTAGTCCTGAGCTTTTGAAAAATTTTGGTCAGCTTTTGCTTATCTTTAGCTTATTTCCTATTAGCTTATTCTCTGTTTCAGCTTATCTTGGCTTATTCACTTTCTGAAATTAATTTTCATAGATTAGTAATTTAATTTTAGAATTACTCAAAAATTTCCAGATTTTTCCAACTTGTTTTACTATTTTTAAATCATTTAAATAGTTTTAATTAGTTTTTAATTCATAAAAAATTATTAAAAAGTCAAAAAAAAAAATTTTCTTTTTTACAAAATTTTCTTTTTATATTTAGGATTTAAGAAAAATTATTTTACATTTTTAGGACTTAAATTTTAGAAAATCACTTTTATTTACGTTTTTAAAATTCGTCGCGTAACATTTTTAAATTCCAATTTTCGTTTTTAGAATAGCATGCTTAGCTTAATTGTTCCTTTAGTTTAATTAGTTGTTTTCTTTTATAATTTCATTATTTGTAGCATAAAAACCCAAATCAATCACTCTTATTCACATTCACTTCACGAATCACGATCCCGAATCACAATTCCATTCAATCTTCATCGGGACAAACGACTCGGGTTACACATATTTCCTTTGTGTTTCCTTTGGAGAAATATATACTATAATTGATAAATCAATTTTTGGCGCCGCTGCCGGGGAAGGTTGACGCGAATTTGTGATTTTGTTTTTCGATACGCGAATTTGCTTCTCCGCCACTCTGCGCGTAGTCGTAAGAGAAACGAATATTGATTGAGGGATCGGTACCAAAAATATTGTGATTAATTTTCCTTAAAAAAATAAAAATCCAAAAATATTTTCATTTTCAACTTTTGTTTTTGATTTTTCTTTTTGATTTTATTTCTTTTGGTGTATGCACACCCGTTCTTCTTCTTCTCAACCTCTTCTTTCACCACTTTCAAATCCCAAGAGGATTATCCGTCACAACAACCGTGTCAATTTCTCAACCGTTGAGGAAATGGACCAACACGATCAACACCCTCCGGTGGGTGCCAATCCGGCTCCCGATCTCCGTCCAATGGAGGAACGTCTACAAACACCTTTCAATGGTGTTAGACGAGCCATCGTGATACCCAATATTCAAGCAAATCACTTTGAAATCAATCACGGGTTACTCAATCTTATCACGGGTATCTCATTTCACGGACTTGATCATGAAGACCCTTATGTTCATATCCGAAATTTCACCGATATTGCTGAAACAATTAAGCTTAACCAAGTTGATTACGATGTCATCAAAATGAAATTGTTTCCCTTTTCTTTGAAAGGAGCGGCTCGAACTTGGCTAGAGAAAGAACCCCCTAATTCCATTTTAACTTGGGGAGATCTAGCTACAAAGTTCATCAATCATTTCTACCCTCCTTCCAAAACTTCTAGTCTCCGAACTCAAATCTTTCGATTTCAACAAGCTTTCGATGAATCGTTCAGCGAAGCTTGGGATAGATTTAAGGAGTTATTAGAAAAGTGTCCTAATCATGGCTTCTCTGACTTGCACCAAATTTACACGTTTTACAATGGGTTGAGTCTGGCCGATCAAGACTCCCTAAATTCTGCTGCAGGTGGAAACTTGTTAACAAGAAATAGTCAGGATGCTTTCATGATTATTGAGAATAAATCAAAAGTGAGGAGTTCACGAAACAAAATTCCTATTTCGAGTGCTAACAAAATTAGTGATGAAGTTTTAGCTCGTGTTCTTGATACTAATACCAAAACAAATGAGACTATTGCCTTTCTTGCTAAACAAGTTGAATCATTAACCAAAGCACAATCCTCTTCTCATCAAGTTAATGTTGTCAATCAGAGTTGTGAAATATGTGGTGTTCCTCACCAATATTTTGAGTGCCCAGCCTCCGGTGGCTATACTCAAGAGAATGTGTATGCTGCTTCTGGAAATTTCAATCAAGGTGGTAACGGTTACCAGCCTCAAGGAGACCGTAATCTCCTCAGCTACCGTTCTAACAATTTTCTCGGACCACCCGGTTTCACACAAAATCAAAATCAAAATCAGAATGTGCCGAACCACATTGTTCCATACAATCAAAATCAAAATCGGGCTAATCAAGGGCAAAGCTTTCAAAATCAGGGAAATTTTCAAAAAGGCCCGAATCAAGGGAATTTTCAAAACCAAAATCATGGGAATTATAATCAAGGTTTTGTTCAAAACAACCGAGGGCCAAATCTTCCAAACAATCAAAATCAAGGATTTGTGCAAAACCCATCGCCCTCGGATGAGTTATTAAAACAATTCATTCTTCAAAACCAACAACAACAAAAGAAACAAGAGGAAATGAATAAGATGATGATGAGTCAAATCAATGAAATTAACAAGCGTTTAAATGATCGACCCTCGGGTTCGGGTACTACTTCTCTCCCAAGCAACACGATCGCTAACCCGAGGGGCGATGCTAAGGCGATCACGACTCGGAGCGGTGTTTCATATGATGGACCCACGGCTCCGGCTACCGATTCTTCTCTACCTCCCAAGGTAGTCGACCGTGAGACCGAGGTGACCAAGGACACGGAACTTCCTACTAACAACGAAAGAACCGAAGACGTCCAACCTACGCTTGTCCAAACATCAGAACCAAAGATTGATGAGCCCGAAAAAGCTCCAGTCAAAGCAAACCTTCCTTACCCATCGAGAATGAATGATCAAAAGCTCCGCGATAAAGCTTCAAATCAAATGGAAAAATTCTACCAAATTCTCCAAGATTTGCATTTTGATATAAGCTTTGCGGATGCTTTACTTCTGATGCCTAAGTTTGCTTCTACCCTCAAAGGTTTATTGAGCAATAAGGAAAAACTTTTTGAACTGGCAAAAACACCCCTGAACGAGAATTGCTCGGCGGTTCTCCTTAAAAAGCTTCCGGAAAAGCTTGGAGATCCCGGAAAATTTCTCATTCCTTGTGAATTTCCGGGAATGGTTGAATGTTACGCCTTGGCCGATCTCGGTGCAAGCATCAACCTAATGCCACTCTCAGTTTGGAAAAAAACTCTCTCTGCCTGAATATACCCCCACTTGCATGACCCTCGAGCTTGCAGACCGGACCATAACCCATCCACTTGGAATAGCCGAGGATGTCTTTGTCAAAGTGGGGAAGTTCCATTTTCCCGCCGATTTTGTGGTAGTTGATTTTGATGTTGACCCCCGGGTTCCTCTAATTCTCGGAAGATCATTTTTGAGGACCGGGCGGGCTTTGATTGATGTGTATGGAGAAGAAATAACTCTGCGGGTTGATAATGAAAAAGTCACGTTTCAAATCAATCAGAACTCTAAACCGCTAACCACCAAAAGCAACGTTGTTGTGGTTAATCAAAAATCTGATCCAGTAATTGCTTCCAAAAGAAGTGATACGATACTCTCAAGATTTGCGGTTAAGAGTATGTCTGAAAAACGTGCCGAACTTAAATCTATGAAAATTGCACCCGGTTCAACCAAATGGTTTGAAAGTTGTTCCGCGGATGTTAAGAGTATTCTTGATGATGATGAATCGGATTCGGAGACCACAACGGAAGAGGTGGAAATTGCTAGCTCTAAGAGCACACCTTTTGTCCCACCTCCGGAGCCGGTTTATCGTGTAGAGATTGTTGATTCTGTCCTTTCCGACTCTTCCCATCCTTCTCCTCCGATTGAGGGAAGTGATATCTCGAGGGAAGAGCTCGAGGTGTTGTCTGATGATGCTCCAATTTCGCCGAAAATTGTTGAGACCGATAGTGATCCCGGGGAAGATGTCTCGTTATTAAAAATAAAATTTGATGAACTATTATTTTCCCTTCCCCCGGAAGATGATAAAGAAAAGACGCCTAAATCCGTTCAAATTGTTGATTCAAAATCAGAAGAGCAAAGTAGTGGCAGTACCACTTCTAGTATTGATTCTCTTCTTGAGGAGTTCGCCGATGAACTCGCTCACATCGATCCAATCCCACCGGGGGATGAGGACGATAACTTTGATTTTGAATCTGACTTAAGAGAATTGGAATTTTTGCTGAACCGTGATCCGTCTAAATGTGATTCTTATCCCGAGGAGTTCACCGATGAACTCGCTCACGACGATCCACTTCCATCAGATGATGATGATCTCTTTGACTTTCATGCTGATTTTAAAGAAGTTGAAAATCTTTTATACCATGCTCCATCATCTGATTCTTACAACGAGCTTAATGATTTACAAAATGATGATGACCTCTTCGATTTTAGGGCCAATCAAACCGTATGGAAAAATCTGTTATATGGCAAACCTACTGAAAAAGGCCCTAAAATTGAAACCATAATTGAGGACGCTTCAATTGTGTCTCATGACTTATCTCCTCATTTTCCTGAGGATGATTTCCTTTTCTCCATTGAGTCCTCAATCGAGTACCCTGCTGAGTTTTCTTGTGAAGACAAAGTGTTTAAGCCAGGCATACTCAATAATGGTGAAATTCATCCTTTGATGAAATTAACTCTTGATAAGGATTTAAAGTTTCCTGCCTCATCTAAGGAACTTTTAATTCTGGAGAAAAGTGATTCTTCTCTGCTTATTTCTGATCATGAACTCCCGTTCTGCCCGGAGTCATCTCTGATTGAAACTTTACTATCATTTCCAGCCGGAAACGAAGACAAAGTTTTTGACCCCGGCATCACCGCTTTCATCTTCAAAAGCCGTGGGTATCTCAATCGGAGTGGAACTTTCGTGTGCTTCAATGTTTATCCAAACATCTTGAACGAAAGTCCGATTGAGATTATTTCTTCCACATGCTCCCCAAGGACAATTAAATTAGGGGTCGAGTCAAGCTCATGTGACTCGGTTAACAAAAACAAGCGCTTCGTGGGAGGCACCCCATGCTTATCATTCTATCTTCTTTCTTATTTCTAATAAATCGTGAGGAGGGCTTCCTCTTCCATTTCTTGTGTCTCGTTGTTTTCTGTGGTATGTCCAGGAATGCCCGATGATGAAGACTCTCGTGCTCGTAGTTTCCTTCACGCTACTCGAGTTTCATCATTCGTTGCTTATCCAATATCCTAAAAATCTTATCGTTTTACATCTATCTTTTGGCATAATTAATAAACGGCCTTAGATTTATGTAGGAGAACCCTTACCTTTAAGACATTGAGGACAATGTCTCGTTTTAGTCTGGGGGGGTAATCTTTCGATTTGATTTTTGCCTTGCATTTTTGCCGTTTACTCATGCAACCCCGTTTTTCCTCCAAAAATTGAAAAAATGAGAAAAATTTAAAAATTTTGTGCAAAAATATAATAAATTTTGACAATTTTGTTGACTTTCCGCTGGTGAGAGTAGGAATAAAATTCTGACTTGATCGGGCGTGTTGAGCCCTAGCTTGTTCCCTTAACCATTTATAATCTATAAGCTCGTGCTAGTCTTTTACACAAGGAGCTATAAAACGCGAATTCTTTTTAAGAGTTTGCAAGTTCCCGTATTTGACTTTATATATGCATGGCTTGATTATTAGGCTAAGCATTCGCGGATCTTATTATTTAAGATTTTAAATTTGCGAAGAACGAGAAATGATAGAGTTGTTTATAAGTTAGATTGCTAAACGTGGAGTAGTTGGATCTCTTTAGAGCTCATCGAAGTTACTTGTGGCTTTTTGTTCCCATAAGCTTGTTTCACCCAATAATAGTAATCTAGGAATAATTAAAGGTATTTTAGTTTTGGCGATAATTAGTTTTTATTTCTTCCTTAGAAAATTCTTGCTTATGAAAGTTGGGTACACATCAAGGTACTGTCAGTGTTACGGTGTAATAGACTATTCCATCTTGCCGGCTCGCAACCGATGTTGGGATTGTTATAAAAGCCGTAGGACTTGGGGTTTGGCAACACAAATAATTAATGAATATGATAATGTATAATAATAATCCAAAGCCATAAAAAGTTTTCTACATCTTGCCGGTTCGCAGCCGATGTTGTAGACTTCTAATAAAGGCAGAGGAAAAATTCCAAGGTCATAATAGACTATCGCATCTTGCCGGCTCATAACCGATGTTGTGATTGTTATAAAGGGTCAAGGATTAAATACGTTAATGTGCTTAAATAATGTTAAAAATGCCAAACTTCGACTCCGGGGGTATCCTAATAAAAGCTTTTGTCTCTGGACTCGTAGATGAGTTGTTTCGGTCGTATATAAAAGGGATATCCTAAAAATCGTGTTAAATCAGAGACCTTGATGTGGACCTCATTTTTGTATGCAACGGTTTTCGAGGGAAGGTTTGGAAACTACTTAGCGTCTAAACTAGGTATCTTTATCGGACTAAAACTTATCGAAACGAGAGTATGAAGAAATTCATTTCTCACCAAAAATAAAATAAATAGAGGAAAATAGGAATTTGGGAACAAGAGGTAATACACAATTAGCTTTTATGAGTAGTGTCGGCAATCTAACTTGTAAATAACAATGATTTCGTTTTTAAGCTTAGTTTGGGGGCTCGTGAAAAATCAGGGACGACGAATTTTATCCGTATGGTCACTTCTTTATTAGTCGTGTTTCCTGCTCGATGACCCTAAAAGTTATCGTTAGATAATGATTGTCGACAAAGCCGTCACGTGGAAAATAAGAAAATACAAAAATAAAATAAAAAGGAAAGTCGGGGAGTTTTTAGAACTTAAGATTTATTAATCTCTTTTGAAAATTTTGCTACTTCTCAAAGTTAGTAAAAGAGATTGGAAATTTTCGGTTTTAAAAACGTGTTTTTATAACATTGCATGAGGACATTGCAATAGCTTAGTTTGGGGGAATTTGGTATGTGCTTAAACACATACTTTTTCTTGACCAAAACCGGACCCAAAAAGACCAAAAACTAACCAAATTGCCAAAAGATATTGTGTTTTTGTGTTTTTGATTGTGCAGGGATGGATATTACAAAAATGGACAAAATCTAGCAAAAACCGGGAAAACGAGCACGAGATATGGAATGGACTCAGAGCCGAAGCCGGGAAAGACATGTTTGGTCAAATGTCAAAAATCACCCTTAGATCAACTTTGGAAAATTAACAAGTTCAGTCCTTGAGAATCCAGAAATTACATAAATGGTCCCTAGAACCTTAAACCTTAAATCCCTTAAATATCACACTACCCGGATCCCACTATTTAAGCAAATCCAACCCACAAATATAAAATCACCCAGCCCACTAGCACAATCCCACAAACCCATGATCTAACCCAGTCCATTACCTTTTAAACCCATAACCCGAACCCAACTTAAAACCCGGTCAAAGTCTATAAACAAAACAGGTCAAAAAAAATATAAATAAATCTCACACACAAGCTACGCGCCCCCCAATTTTAACTCAAACCCAGATTAGTTACTGTTCCTATGAACCCTAACTTTTAACCGTACAAATTCACTGCAATTAAGGGCATTAATGTCCAATCATGGGACTTCTAGAAGATTTCAGGATTTTCAGAAGGGAATAGACGCACGAAGAGGGTACGTAGCATACTCCTATTGGCCGGGACACCTCACCAAAATTGATGCAAGGGTCGTGATGGATGGGATGATGATAGAGATTGATCTAAGGGTGGAAATGAGCTCATGGAGCACGCGGATCGCCAGCTTGTCATCCTAGAAGCTTCAATTCGGGTCTATAAATAGGAATGGATTTCGCTTCATTGTTCATGTAATTTTTTAGTTATAGTTATGCTGTTAAAATACTTTCAGATTTGTAGTTTTTAAATTTTCTTATTGTAACTCTTGATGTTTTATTAATAAAAGCTTAATTTTAGTTTTATTTTGCTTGTGTTCTCTTTCAATTGTTATTCTCAATTTAGTTTATCACCTTGTCTCAGTAGCTTATTATAAAATATTTCTAGCTTATTTCAACTTTTATTCTCATCTTTTGTTAATCTCATTTTAAAAAGCCAAAAACATTTGAAAAATATTAAAAACACAAAAATAATGACAACTCCAGCTTCAAATAAGCTGTTTTCTCTTTAGTATAAGCTTATATAAGCTAAAATAGCTTATTGTAAGTCTTCTGGTTAGTTAAATTCAGTTTTTACTTCAAATTCCCACAAGTCAACAAAAAAGTCAATTGTGGTCAACTGTTTCAATTTCCATGATGATTGCTGATTGGAGTGATGGTCTAGGAGGGGAAATGGATGCCTCTAGCCTGTCTAAAGACAGGCAAGCTTAGTGAACTCCCTCTGTTCTTGCTGAGGGAGAAGTACTTTGTAAGTTTTGCTTATTTAATATTCCACTCAAAAGTTATAGTTTAGATCTGCTTGATTTACTGTTTGATCATTGTTGTTTGATATTGTTTACTTTGATTCAGTAGTATTATAGATTAGTTGTTAGTTTGTTGCTTAATTTCAGTTTGATATTAGTGTTTTAGCATTAGCAGTTGGATAAATTAGGCTAATATAGGGACTGTTTCAAGGCTTTAGATCAAGCACTGTTCATTGGTAATATCTCTGAGTTTTGATTGATCATAGTTGGAGTTTAGGTTGCTGTTGAGATTAGATGTTAATAATGTTGTAGTGCATTTGAGATTTTGGATCATTAGTGCAAGAGTTTTGAATCAAAGGCTGCCATATTAAGCTCTAAATAAGCTAGCATGATCAGTGGTGATTAGATGGTACTTTTGTGTTTCACATAGTGCTTTTAGTTGTGTTAAAGAGTTGGTTTAAGTTTCAAAAGTTTCGCGCCATTTTCCAAGTCTACTGTTACAGAACCTGTTGAGCAGACTACCCTTTTTAGCTGCTGATCTAGAGCTAGTTTAGGCTTATCCAGTTAGGATTAGGGCTTCAATTGTGTTTTGTAGGTAGGTCATACAACAAGTTTTAAGGGTAATATCTGGTATCTCAGAAATTAGCTTGTTTAAGAGCTTATTTGGGGTCTGCATTTTGGCTACTCACTCTACTGTTCTGCTGCATCAGAATTTGTTTCCAACTTCACTTGTTCTAGGTTTCAATTAGGATAGCAATTGTGGTTCAAATTTAGGCATTTTCAGTTTTTTAGTAGTTTGAAGTATGAATTTTATTAATTTGCTTTTTGTTTTTCCAGTAGAGCTTATTCCTGGCTTTTAGAATAGCTGGAAAAGTAGTGATCACCCCATATTGAGTCTGCCCTAGGTTTAAACTGTACAGCTTAATTTCTGCTTATTGCTTTTGCTTATTTCATCATTTTCAGTTTCTTTAAGTTTCCAGTAGTTAGATAAACTAGTCCTGAGCTTTTGTAAAATTTTGGTCAGCTTTTGCTTATCTTTAGCTTATTTCCTATTAGCTTATTCTCTGTTTCAGCTTATCTTGGCTTATTCACTTTCTGAAATTATTTTTCATAGATTAGTAATTTAATTTTAGAATTACTCAAAAATTTCCAGATTTTTCCAACTTGTTTTACTATTTTTAAATCATTTAAATAGTTTTAATTAGTTTTTAATTCCTAAAAAATTATTAAAAAGTCAAAAAAAAAATCTTTTTTACAAAATTTTCTTTTTATATTTAGGATTTAAGAAAAATTATTTTACATTTTTAGGACTTAAATTTTAGAAAATCACTTTTATTTACGTTTTTAAAATTCGTCGCGTAACATTTTTAAATTCCAATTTTCGTTTTTAGAATAGCATGCTTAGCTTAATTGTTCCTTTAGTTTAATTAGTTGTTTTCTTTTATAATTTCATTATTTGTAGCATAAAAACCCCAATCAATCACTCTTATTCACATTCACTTCACGAATCACGATCCCGAATCACAATTCCATTCAATCTTCGTCGGGACAAACGACTCGGGTTACACATATTTCCTTTGTGTTTCCTTTGGAGAAATATATACTATAATTGATAAATCATTGAACCACTGCTTTTGTTTGAATGGGCCTTAGAACAGTCTTTGGTGCATGTTTGAAAAATGTTTTTGCACCCTTAGCTGTTGATTTTGGGTTAACAGTCGTAGATGGTCGAGCAGCAGGAACAATTTGTCTAGCAGCAGGAACCATTTGTCTACCAGCAGGATCTGTGTTTGAGATAGACTTATTTGAGACTGTTTTGGGTTTTGTTCTATTAAAACTAGAACTAGAGTGAAAATGAGATTTAGGTGTTTGCCTTTTGTGGTTCACTCTATTGTTTTCATACCCAGTTACCCAATGGTTGCAGAAAGCTACAAGATGGTCAAAACTACCACATGTGTAACAAGCTTTGTTATAAAAAGCAAAGTCATCACCTAGTTGATGAGACTTGAGGTTGTTCCAATTCCTTTGGTTACCTCTGGGCTTGTTGGTGGTTCTGTATTGCTCACAATATCTAACTGGTTGCCTAACATGCTTAATGTTTGATTTAGGCTTAGCAGTATTGTGTTTGACTATCTTAGGAACACTTGTTCCTTCTTTCTTAACCACTTCAGGTTTAGACATAACCTGTTCTTCTTCATCACTATCAGTTGTGCAATCCTCAACAACTATAGTATCTAATTTCTTAACAAAGGACACCTTGTCCTGATAAAGTAATTTTTATCTAAACTTTCACTTCCTTTTTCTACCTTAAGACTCTCAGTAGTCTTAGAACCGTATTCCATTATTGGTTCTTGAAACTCAGGTGAACCTGAATTCCCTAGGTCAATCCCTGGGGGTTTTGGGATGCCTCTATAAGGAGGTGAGACACTCTTATATCCTACTCCTGACTTAGCTCTATTAATCACTTGACATTCTACTATGTTGTGCACACCTCTAGAAGCATGTTCTAGTGCCTGTGTAGTCAAGTGAATGTTTTCATTTTCCCTTTTGACTCTATCAAAAGCTTCTCTCAAAAGCTTAATTTCAGCATCTCTAAAGAATATGTCCTGTCTTAGGAGAGCTTTGTCATCAGAAAAAGCTAATTCATTTTCCTTATAGTGTGTGATTTGTTTTTCTAGAGTCTCTAATCCACACTTATAGTTTATAAAGTTTTGAAAAATGCTGCTTAGCTCTTTCTTTTGATCATCATATTGTTTGATTAAAACTTGTAGAGCATTAAGAGCAGTGCAAGTATTTGAACAAGCTTTATGATTTTGTACCTCAGTAGCAGAAAAAGCCATAAGTGCCATCTGAGCAGGATTTTCTTCTTCATCTGCCATGAAGCTCCAATCAAAACCTAAGCCATCAATAGCTACCATAGCTTTTGGCTCAATAACCTCCTATGTTTTGGATTTGCTTCCAAAACCTCTATTCTTGCTATCTTGCTGCCTTGGCCTTCTACATTCTCTTGAGAAGTGCCCCATCTTGTGGCAGTTATAGCACTCTATCTTTGACTTATCAAAACCAGCAGCATCAGTGTTGCTGATTATGAGCTTCTTCCCCGTCCTTTGATAGAACTTCTTGGCTCTCATGCTAAGAAGAGAAATTTGCCATTTTAGATCCATTTCCTCCAGATCATCATCATTGATCTCTTGGAGGTCTTCATAGGTGAGCATGGACCCATTATTTTGACTTGTAAGAAAGGCATAACAAGTCTTTTCATCCAAAATACCCATGGTACTACTTGATGAACTAGCAGCACCAACATCATCAACAACTTTCACCTCTTCACTTGATTTTGAGGTACTAGGAGTTGACATAAATGCCTTGTTCCCAGTATTAGAACCAGTACCTCCATTCTTCTTCAAATCTTGCTCCACAATCTTGAAGTTGCTATACAAGTCCATCAGTTCCATGGTGTCTAAGTCTGGCTTGTTCTTCCAGACAACAACATGCATAGCCCACTCTTCTGGTAAGCTTCTCAGAAATTTTGAGTTCAAATCTTCTTGAGGCATTTCAATCCCAAGAATAGCAAGTTGGCTCACAATATTCTGAAGCCTATTAAACATATGGTCAAGAGATTCATTGTATATAGAGGAGAAGTTTTCAAACTGTTGCTTGAGCAGTGTCTTGTGGGTTTTCTTGGTGGCTTCATTTCCACCACACCTGGCAATAATAGCTTCAAATAATGACTTGGCATCTTTGAACTTGCTGAAGTTTAGAAGTTGATCATTGGGAATGGTCATCATCAGCATGCTTCTTGCCTTCAAGTCATTTTTCTTCTTTATTCTATCTTCTGCAAATGTTGGCTTTGTCTGCAGAGTTGACACCACTTTGCCGTCCACTGTTGATGTAGTGGTGGTAGGCTGGTAAGAGTCTCCATCTTCAATGATTTCCCAAAGTGCATAATCTTGCACTTGGAAATATTGCTCTATCCTCAGCCTCCACATCTCAAACTCATTCTGTTTGAGCATGGGAATCTTCGCAGCAACATTTGTCTGAATAGATTCAACGTCCATTTCTACTTCTTCTTCTAAATCAAATATCAGCCTGAGCTCTGATACCACTTGTTAGGATTCGACACACGGTTAAGGTGGTTAAACCTTTTGTACTTTGTGTGTAGGATATATTGAGTTAATATGATTAAGAATGCGGAATCTACTTAATCACACTTAGAAGGTTATTTGTGTTATGGAAATGGAACAGTTGTGTTTGTTAAATGACAATGAACAATGAAAGATTATTACCAAACGATTCAATATTATTAATGATAATAATACGAGTGATCTTGAATTATCACTATGGTTACAACCTTGAATCTTAAGTTTTTCTTACTTGTGATATTTTTGTGTTTGTTCTTGTTCTAACAGTTATGAAAGTTCTAAGTATTTTTAACAACACACCAACACATAATATCTAGTCTAAGATCTTCTTTTATAGTCCAAGAAGATCTTTACAATATTGCTTAAAGTCTAGTCGAACTACTTGCTAACTTATCTTGAGTGTGTCAGTACATAAGATACAACATGTATCTGTGTACACAACTTGTTAACTAAGCACATGGGGTAAGATATTATCTACCGTATATTGTTGACCAAAATACACATAATATCTTTTCATACTTATCCACTTAGCAGCAGGAACAAGTACATTAGCAGCAGCAATGAGTTAACACTAGCAGCAGAATCCTTCAGCAGCAGAATGTTAAGCCTAGCAGCAGAATCATTTATCGCTAGTAGCAGAATCAAATGTTCTAGCAGCAGGAACAAACATTACCAGCAGGAACCAAATACACTAGCAGCAGAATCACACTTAGAGTATTTCTTTGAATAGAACCCGATATTAAACTTCTTGAATATTTAATTCCCAACAAATCTCATAACATGAACCCTAATTTCACAAATTGGGGAAAACACTTACTTGATGAGGAGATTGTAATTAAGGTGTCTCTAATGCGCAACGACATACACGCGCATCACCCTTGATCACTTCTTGATAACCAATTTGAGCTAGGATGATGCTTCTAGTTTTTTCCCTCCTTTTTCTTTCTATATATGTCGACACCTATAAGGAACACACTCACACTTTCCAGATTTTTCTAAAGGTTGGGTATTTATCCATGTGTTGTAATTAGTTTAGTCACTTGGCAAAGATAGTCCTCCCAAGTTCATTATACTTATTTTAACCCTCTACACTTATCGCTTATTGAATACATGCTCTAAAGTTTGTATATATTAATATCTCTTATACTATATGGCATAATATGTTACCTTTCCGGGGTTCGGGTGTAATAATTCATCCCCCCTTAAATAGGATTTCGTCCTCGAAATCTACTCTTGGAATAGATGAGGATACTTGTTCCTCATCTTCTCTTCCGTCTCCCACCTAATGCTTGTGCCTTTTCAATGCTTTCATTGAACTTTTACTAACGGGATTTCCGTGTTTCTTAATTGCCTCACCTTCCTTCCTAATATAGCTTCCGGTTCATCCTCTTGTGAAAGCAATTCCGGATCAATTTCGATATCGTTTAAAGTGACCACGCTTGTTTCGTCCACCAAACATTTCCTCAAGTATGACACATGAAAGGTATTATGAATACCTCTCATTTCTTCGGGCAATTCCAACACGTATGTTACCTCGCCTACTCGCTTCAAGATTTTAAATGGTCCTATAAACCGCGGACTTAGTTTCTCTTTGTTTTTAAATCTAAAAACGTCTTTCCACGGAGAAACTTTTAACATGACAAAATCACCTACTTCGAATTCAATCGGTCTTCTTCGATTATCGGCATAGCTTTTCCACCTATCTTGCGCCGCTTTAAGTCTTGCCCGGATCATTTCAATCTTTTCAGTTGTCGCCAACACTACATTCGTGCTCGCCAATTCCCTTCTTCCAACTTCTTCCCAACACACGGGTGTCCTACACTTTCTACCATAGAGCATCTCATAGGGTGGCATATCTATACTCGCATGATAACTATTGTTGTAGCCGAATTCAACTAGAGGCAAATGATCATCCCAATTACCTCCAAAGTCAATCATACAAGCTCGTAACATATCTTCTAAAGTTTGAATCGTTCTTTCGCTTTGCCCGTCGGTTTGAGGATGGAAAGCCGTGCTCATATGTAGTTTTGTACCTAGTTCTTCTTGGAAACTTTGCCAAAAGTTTGAAGTGAAACGCCCATCTCTATCGGAGACTATAGAAATGGGTACTCCATGACGCGCGACTATCTCGTTGACATAAATCTTAGCTAACTTGTGAACGGGCATATTCTCTCTGATTGGAATGAAGTGTGCACTCTTTGTTAAGCGGTCCACTATGACCCAAATTGTATCGTTTTTCTTGCTCGTCCTAGGAAATTTCGTGATGAAATCCATCGTGATCTTCTCCCACTTCCAAACTGGAATGTCTAAAGGTTGAACTTTTCCATACGGCTTTTGGTGCTCGGCTTTAACCTTTAAACAAGTTAGACATTTCTCAACGTACTTCACACAATCCCTTTTCATACCCGGCCACCAATAGTTCTTCTTCAAATCAAGGTACATCTTTGTAGCTCCCGGATGAATAGAATACTTTGACTTGTGTGCTTCTTCTAGGATCAATTCCTTGATATCGTTCCGAAAAGGAATATAAACCCTTCCATACCGTGTCTTAATCCCCCGACTATCTTTTTCAAGATGCGGAATGTGAGAGGTAATTCGTTCACTTTCTCTATTTTATTCCTTCAATGCTTCCTCCTGAGCTAACTTGATTTTATCAAAAAGGTCAGACGTAACAATCATCTGTAATGAATGAATCCTAGTAACTTCATTTCGATCCTTGCGACTCAAAGCATCCGCCACAACATTCGCTTTACCGGGGTGGTAGCGAATTTCGCAATCATAGTCTTTTAATAAGTCTAACCATCTTCGTTGTCTCATGTTCGGATCTTTCTTCTCAAGAAAATATTGAAGGCTTCTATGATCGGTGTAAATTACAAACTTGACACCATACAAATAATGCCTCCAAAGTTTTAGAGCAAAATCCACAGCCGCGAACTCGAGATCATGAGTTACATAATTTCCTTCATGTTTAGTTGTCTCGAGGCGTAAGCAATTACTTTACCCCTTTGCATAAGAACACATCCGAGACCGGAATAAGACGCATCGCTGTAAACCACCATATCTTCAGTTCCTTCCGGCAACACAAGAATTGGTGCTTCACATAACTTTTCCCGTAGGGTACGAAAGGCTTCATCCTGTTCCTCGCCCCTACTCAAATGCATAGTTCTTCTTAGTAAGTTTTGTTAGCGATGATGCGATTTTGGAGAAGTCTTGTATAAACCTACGGTAATATCCCGCAAGGCCAAGAAAACTTCGAATCTCGCCAACATTCTTTGGTGCTTGCCATTTCATTACAACTTCTATCTTTGAAGGATCAACTTTAATACCGTCGGAATTAATAACGTGACCGAGGAATTGAACTTCTTGCAACCAAAATTCACATTTCGAGAATTTGGCATACAATCTTTCCTTCCTCAACGTTTCAAGGATTTCCCGAAGATGCATTTCATGTTCTTCCTTGCTCTTAGAATATATAAGAATATCATCGATGAACACTATAACGGATTTATCCAACATCGGTCTACATACACGGTTCATGAGATCCATGAAAACCGCAGGCGTGTTCGTGAGACCAAAGGGCATAACCGTGAACTCATAATGTCCGTAACGGGTCCTAAAAGCCGTCTTAGGAATGTCTTCTTCTCGAACCTTCAATTGATGATAACCCGAACGGAGATCGATCTTCGAAAACCACCTCGCACCTTGAAGTTGATCAAAAAGATCATCGATTCTTGGTAACGGATACACATTTTTCACCGTGACTTTGTTCAATTCACGGTAGTCAATGCACATCCGCATACTACCATCTTTCTTCTTAAGGAACAAGATTGGAGCTCCCCACGGTGAACTACTAGGGCGGATAAAACCTTTGTCAAGCAATTCTTGAAGTTGACTCATTAATTCTTTCATTTCGGACGGAGCTAGACGATAAGGAGTTTTTGCGATAAGTGTAGCACCCGGAACAAGATCAATACGGAATTCAACTTGCCTTTCGGGTGGAATACCCGGCAAGTCTTCCGGAAAAACGTCACAAAATTCATTTACAACCGGAACATCGTCGATGCTTTTCTTTTCAAAGCTCGTATCTACCACGTGAGCCATAAAGGCATAACAACCACGCGATAAATATCTCCTAGCTTTCATCACGGAGTATAACTTTAATTCACCCTTCCTTTTATCGCCATAAATAATCATTTCACGACCGCTAGGATTTACAACCCGGATGATCTTTTGGCTATAAAGGATGGCCGCATTATATTTGTCAAGCCAATCCATGCCAATAACAATATCAAATTCCCCGAGCATTATGGGAATTAAGTCAATCTCAAAGGCATTATCATCAATCTCTATCTCTATGTCTCGATATACATTGGATACAACAACACTTTACTATCGGCTATTTCGACTTCAAGGGGTATCGGAAGTTTAACTAGTGGGTGGTTAATTGCTTGCTAAAATTATAAGATACGAAGGACACACTAGCACCCGAATCATACAAAACTCGAGCGGGTACGGAATTAACAAGATGAATACCTGTGATAACATCGGACCCCGACTTGGCTTCTTCGGCACTCATATGATAAACTCGAGCTTTTGGTTTTGGAACTTCTACTTTTTCATCTTTGACAATTCTCAATGGCTTTGCTTCAATTGCCTTTGAGTTTGGGCAATCCTTCAACCTATGCCCTATTTCATTACACCCGTAGCATACTATCATTGGTTTGGTGCAATCTTTACTTTGATGGTCTAGAGCTCCGCACTTGTAGCAACCCAAAGTATTACGCCTACATTCTCCAAGATGAAACTTGTTACACTTCGGACATGCCACCTTAGTCTTGGTTCCCACACCTTTCTTGCCATGATCAAATTTAGTTTTCTTCCCATCTCGATCTACAAACTCTTGCTTCCTCTTTGGTTCCTTAGCCTCTTTCTCCTTTCTCCTTAGTAAGTATGCTTCTCTCACACGAGCTCTACTCAAAAGGTCTTCCCAAGTAGTACATTTAAACGGCGAGATTACATCACGAATATCATCTTTAAGCATCCTTTGGAATTTGTCAACTTTAAGCTTCTCATTACCATGGTATTCGGGACAATATGGAACCATATCATTGAACTTTCTCCACAACTCATTCACTGTCTCATTGGTTTGAGTGAGAGATTGAAATTTCTCCCTGATTTTGTCAATTTCTTCAACCGGAGCATATTCGGCACTAAACAACTCCTTAAATTCCTTCCAAGTACATGCTTCGGCCCAAGGTTCACCCTTCTCACAAACCTTCCCCTCCCACCAAGTTTTAGCGCTATCGCGAAGAAAGTTAGTAGCATAGATGACCTTCTTCCTTTCCTCACATCAACTAGTACAGAACGCACCCTCCACAGCCGTAATCCACCTGTTACTAACAATCGGGTTGAGAACACCGGTAAACCGTGGTACATCACAAGCCGTGAAGTCACGGTAAGTAGCTTTGTCACTCTTGGGTTCTTTTGCTAGTCCGCATTCTTTCTTAAATTCTTTAAACTCTTCTTTCATTAATCCCCGAAGATTTTGTGTTGTCTTATTGACATAGTAGGGCATTGATTGCTTAATAGCCTTACCCACCCTTTTTGCCATCATTGAGTTTAGAGTTTTTATTTCCTCTTCTGTGAAACCTCTAAAGTTAAGGCTTCCGGAGCTAGAAGAGGAAGAACTTTCCTTGTCTTTGTCGTTGTCACCCGCATCGCTTGCCGAAGATTCGGCATGTTTAGAAACCGTGGCTTTTGCGACTTCTTTTGGGTGAGGGGTATCCATTTCTTCTTCTTACTGAAAATAGTAAGTCACAATATCAAGCACAATCATATACATAGCCGATGCATGAATGACATGACTATCCTTATACTAAACACCCTAGCTTGTCACTCGTGTATGGTCTAAATGATTTCAATTTCACATATGTACCATATTTTTATCACTACGGTGGCCAGGCGTAGTCATAAAAATATTTAACATACGTGTCCTCAAAATCATTCAAACAATACACAAATAACAAACACTAGTTCTAAACGCATCTATACAAGGCCTAAGTCTAGGAAATCCTAAAGTGAAATCCTAAATCTCTTAGACCAAAGCTCTGATACCAAGTTGTTACACCCCGTGCCCATTTAGACAAAAAATTAAAACTTTTTGCGTGGAAGCGACTCAACTTTAATATACCTCCTGTTACTCTTTTGACCATTGACAAAAATCTATAAACATTCAGAACTTGAGACTATTTTTAAATGCAAACTAGACTCAATTACCTTCAAAACGCCGGGTGGCACGATCCTTGACGACTTACGGATCAAGAGATATGATTTTTCAAAAATTGCCAAAATCTGCCGAAGGCCGTCCAACCGATCAGTTGGAGGCTTCTGTCGGTTGGAGGCTTCTGTCCTCCCGACTCATTTTCAAAACCCCTACTTGAAAGTCCGACCTCCCGAACTCGATAATTAACCAAACTTTCCAGATTTACTTTGTATACCATTGGGCTCATTTTCATACAAAAACATCTACCGTTTGACCCCCCGGAATAGTACTTTACAATTTGACGGGTTATGCATTAAACCCATTTTGACCCATTTACACCCCAAACCACTTAAACCACTTCATTTACCCACCATACTTAACCAACATCCATAATTAAACATACTAAACTTGCCCCATACATCCATGACCCGTTCACATCCCAAAACGGGTAAAAACACGCTTATGCCAAACACCCTTTTAAACCCATTTCCACTACACACTTTTTACCAAATGCACATAACCACTACATATCCATTTGAAAACATACATGACTTGACATTTCTAATATATTGAAAAGGTGTTAGTACAAAGTAATGACCCATAGCTTTCCAAAATGGGTGAAATTGGCTATTTGCCAAACATCCTCTAACTACCACCATAACCATATACCATAAGACTTCTTGACATTTACACATACTTGAACCATGACCTAAACATGAATAAGGACCATGTATGACAACAAGATCGTTAAATAACAAAATGACCATATAGATTGAAGTATACCAAAACACGAAAAGACACTTCGGGGGCTTCCAACTTCAAGCACGTTTGGTCCAAAAGATTACGGTCTTCTAGTCTACTTTCTACCACTACACTACTCCTTCCTTCCAAGACTACAAGCTATGCTAAGTCCTTACCCTTGCTTCCTCCACTTGTACCTACAAAATTATCATTAACTACAACCGTAAGCGAAACGCTTAGTAAGTATATAAAGCATAACCATCATTACATTCATGAGATTAGTGATTAACACCAATCATAACATTAACATGGAGCATAATATAACATTATCACTTACCTTGATCAAGTAAGCAAATACATAACATTTTCATAACTAGCATTGGATCCAAACTAACATTCATTAACAAGCTCCATACAAGATACCTTAACACATCATAACATTAGCATAACAACATTAAACAAGTTATACCTATATACTTACCTTAATCCCTACTAGCTCCCTACTTGGACTTGATATAGGCTCTACATATGCTTCCTATCACAAGATTAACTTTAATTAGTGACTAATTAGCTAGGGAGATCATTAATTCACAAATCTTTATCCACTATACTCAATCTCAAAACATGAACCCTAATTTCACAAATTGGGAAAAACACTTACTTGATGAGGAGATTGTAATTAAGGTGTCTCTAATGCCCCTTGATCACTTCTTGATAACCAATTTGAGCTAGGATGATGCTTCTAGTTTTTTTCCCTCCTTTTTCTTTCTATATATGTCGACACCTATAAGGAACACACTCACACTTTTCAGATTTTTCTAAAGGTTGGGTATTTATCCATGTGTTGTAATTAGTTTAATCACTTGGCAAAGATAGTCCTCCCAAGTTCATTATACTTATTTTAACCCTCTACACTTATCACTTATTGAATACATGCTCTAAAGTTTATATATATCAATATCTCTTATACTATATGGCATAATACGTTACGTTTCCGGGGTTCGGGTGTAATATTACTATTATGCCCTTATGACTTGCCTAAAATATTTTCCCGTAATGTTGTAGGGCTGAGCAAATCCAACCAAAAACCGACCCAAACCGACTGAACCAAACCGACCCAAACATGACTGAACCAAACCGAACCGACCTTATTCGGTTCGGTTTCGGGTTTGTATATTTATTTCAGTTTTGTCGGTTTTTTCGGTTCGAAACCCGAAAACCGAACCGAACTGAGTTATTCGGTTCGGTTTTGGTTTTGATATTCATTTCTCGGTTTGGTTCTCGGTTCTCGGTTTGAGTTTTTTCTTTTTTCGGTTTTTGGGTCGGGTCGGTTTTTGTCAGTTCGGGTCGGGTTTGACCCGATGCTCACCCCTATAATGTTGTTTCTAAACTACATGATCTTTATTAACTATCTTTTATAAATTCATCCCAATTCCTCTCTCAATCTCGATCCAATTTTCAGTCCCGATTTGTTAAACTAGAACTGTTATGATGTTATTGTCATCTCGGATAATCACGAAGACTTGTCAACATCAATTGCTAACATTACACGAAACACTTAACCACATATCTCAACTATAACTATTCGCAGCTATAAAATCACGTTGCTATTCATAGGTACACACCTCAGACCTCCTAGGGGTGAGCAGGAACCGCACCGCAAACCACAAACCGGAAAAAAACCGCAAAACACACACCGCAAAAACCGCGGTACGGTTCCTGAAAATAAAAAAACCGCATTTTACGGTGCGGTTTCGGTTTCCACCGAAAAACCGCACCACACCGCAAAGTCATATTCAAATACATATATATATTTTTTCTAAATAAACCAACTAAATTTCATAATTTTTGTATGATAAAATGCTTTTGTTTATACTTTTATAATTAATTATTTTAAACGAATTTTATAGGTTAATTATTGTTTGAGTTTTTAGGTCATATAATTTTATTTTTCTATCAATTTATAATCGAAGTTTTTAAAATTCCTCACCTCATTTGACTTTTACTATTATATAGATTTATAATTTCATACTAACACACAACATTTTGTATATATGTTCCAACCCATCATGTAAACTTATGATATATTTTTTCTATAATAAATATATACAAAAAATATAATTTGAGAAAAAAAACTTTAAAAACCGCAAAACCAATCCGCAAAAACCGCAAAACCGCGCGGTTTCAGATTCTCACTTTTTAAAAACCGCAATTGCGAATGCGGTTCGATTTTTACCAAAACCCACACCAATCCCCACCATGCTCACCCTAGTCCTCACTTATCTAAAAATAAATGAAAAACTAGACTAATGGTGTCTATTTTTGAGAGGGGTTAATTTTTAGCAACATGTAAAAAACCGGAGGGGGTGCGAGTTATTCAAATTTTAATTTGTTTAGTATATGGAAAGAAATCCACGTACAATTACAAATATATATATATATATATATATATATATAGTGTTGTATTCTATGCAGTACCAATTTTAGATGCAGTACTTTACAGTACCCTTTTAGACCAATCTTGGCCTTTAATTTTTTTGATCAACGGTTGTAATTGATGGTGGCAATTGTGTAATTATTTAATAACTCATATCAGTTTTCATAAAAGGCAGAGGGGCACTAATGGAATTTCGCATCCAACTTCTCAATAAACTGAATCCCACATTATTAGGTCACATTAAAAAAAAAACACAGATCTCTCTATATCGATCTCTCACATGCGCCTCTCTTCATCTTCATATCCTGTCTTCTTCGATTTGTGTAAACGATCCCCAAACCCCCGTTAATCATAAATTCAACCACCACAACCACCATAAATCGTTTTCTTTTTCTACCAGTCGCCATAAACGATTTAGTCTCTCTTTCTTTTCTTTTTTTTTCTTTTTTTTTTCCTTTTTTTTTTCTTTTTTTTCCTTTTTTTTTTCAACAAACATAGCCGTCATCAAAGATCTGTGATTGGTTTAGATTCAGGCATCCCGTTCAGATCTGTTATGTAGTTATATAACTGTTTTTGATGAAGTTCGGGTTAAATATTGTGAATTGATTTGATGGTTCTGAACGTTTTTTTTTTGTAGATCTGTATATTGTATTTATAGATCTGTGATTGGTTTAGATTTATGCTATCTGGTAGATTGTACTTTTGTGAAATTTTCTTCTTTTTCTATGATTATTGCTTAGGTGATTCATTTGTCTGTTATTGGTTGTCATAGTTTTCAAGTTTGTGGAGCCTCCAGAGAACAATGAAAAACCAATGGAGCAAAAGAGAAAGGTGAAATTCAAAATCATGAGTCTGAAAGTGAAGGGGATGATGGATTATGTACCTGAGCTAGTGAGTTCCACACTTTCTTCCTTGATATTGTCTTTAACTGATCATACTGTTTTTGCTTAAAAAATTTATTTGCTTTCTTCGTATGATTAATGACTGGATGTGCTTGAAATTAGAGTTACTACATTAGTCAGAGTAGCAGAAGTTTTCTAAAGAACTAATTAATTTGCACTTGGGGCTATTATTTTATTTTATCAAATTATAATATTCACTTATGATAGTTATTAACTGAATATACATTAATCCATCACAATTAACAACAAAGAGTGTGGGTGGAGTAATGCGTTGAGTACGTGCTTTGCAGTGTAATACACAAATCACATGCTCACAGCCACTAATAGAAACATTTGTTACTTATGGTTTACTTTATCTTACATGCATTTTGATCTACTCTAAATGTTTGCTTATTAATTTATTCTGTCTGATTCAGTTTGACGAACAGAAAGATCAAGGGGCAGTGGAGCAGATATTGCAAGTTGTTTTTCTAGATGTGGAACGCCCTAGCCCGGTAAGTTTAAATTGGAATAGGTTACACTGAGGGTCCCTGTTGTTTATACTGGTTTTGGCCCTTTTTTTAATAAGCCGACAGTCCCTTAAACTTCTTAAATGATTGGTCCGTTAAAAATATTTATTAACAATTGTAACACGGATGGTCACTAAAATGGATATTTCCGTAAAAGTAACAAGGATGCAGAGCACCTTTTTTACACCCTTTGTCAGATACAAAGTTCAATTGCTATATTTGTGGAATGTTCAGATCAGCCAGACTTCATGGTCAAGTTCTAAGCTAATATCTGCTAGTTGTCCCAAGTCTTTATAACATAAAGACACCACATAAGACACTTATTTTACTCTTCAAGATTAGATTTTGCATATTATTAATGTTATTTAAATATAGAAATTGAACTGGAGACAAGAAGTCATAATACTGCAATTACTGAATGTCCCTCGTACAAGTAACAAGTATGCAGAGCACCTTTTTTACACCCTTTGTCATGTACAAAAGTTCACTTGCTATATTTGTGGAATGTTTAGATCAGCCAGACTTTATGGTCAAGTTTTAAGCTAATATCTCTTAGTTGTCCCAAGTCCTTATAACATAAAGACACCTCATAAGACACTTACTCTACTCTTCAAGATTTGATTTTGGATATTATTGGTGTTATTTAAATATAGAAATTGAACTGGAGACGAGAAGTCATAGTACTGGAATAACTGAATGTTCCTTTGCACTGTATTTTAACCTACTTGCTTGTCTGATATGTGAGAGTTGGAAAAAGTTTTCACACGTGTCAATTTAAAAGGGTATCCTAGATATTTGGTTAACATACAGATATATTTATTATTATTAATACTAATGCTAAGGCAATTGTTTTAATTTTGAACCACTGGCTGTTGGCCCAAATGACCCATTTGCATTTGAATGGTTTGATTGGGAATGTGTTTTATTTCACACGGGTCAACTGTCTCAAATCAAAGAAGGTTTCTAAGAGGGGACTCAAATGGGCTTTACTTTGCCTAAACTCTATTGTAATGCATACAGTCTCTTAATTTTTATTTGGTGTAAGAATATTGCCCTAATGATACAGTCTCTTAATTTTTAGCTGGTTCGCCGGAATCTCCACATGTGCATGCGTGTTTAAAGGTTAATCTAAAATCAATGGAAGAGTGCATATGTGTCTTGTGGTTCTTACAAAGTCAATGAAAGGGTTATGCATATATGTTTTAAAGTTGATATGAAATAAAAAAATATTTATGTATATATGTTTAGATTGTGTAGATTGTGCATATGTGTTCTCTAGATGTTCATAATAAAAATAATTATAATTGTTTTGCAATTACAGGTATTGAACATATTTTTGGAAGGCGTGCGAATATGTTTTAATGAATTTGACGAGAAAGCGCAGCGTACATATATGTTTTTGGAAGGGTACTCATATGTTCTAATGAATTTGATGAGAAAGTAAAGCGTGCACGTATATTTTGGAATAGTGCACACATGTTTCTGAATGACGGACACATCTATATTAAAGAAGATACATTTGTATTTGAATTGTATTTCATTTTGTATATACTTATTTATGTTTTTGGTTTGTTATAAATTTAGAGTTTACATGTATGCGTTTATGTTTTTTATTATAAATTTTGAAGATTAAATAATATACACTAGATACATATGTGCAATTACCATTTTAAACAAAACAACTTTAGTATCTAAACAATTGTACGCATAAAACATATGTAAATTTACAATATTTAAAAAAAAAAACACATATGCACTTAATTTTTCGTAAAACATCTATGTAAAAAAAAAAAAAAAAAAAAAAAAAAAAATTCTGGAAAAAAAATTTATAAAAAAATATATATTTTAAATTCCGAAAATTAAGGTTAAAACGTTTTTTAATTAAAAAAAATTCAAAAACAAAGTTAAAATGTGTTTTACTAATATACCCTTATGAATTAAATAAAATGATTTAATAGTACTAAATTCTTATTGGTCAAAAAGAGTATTGTAAAGTACTGTATCTAATATTGGTACTGCATAGAACGCGCTATATATATATATATATATATATATATATATATATATATATATTTATATATATATATATATATATATATATATATATATATATATATATATATATATATATATAGGATAAAGATCAAATAAAAAGACAAATATCCGTACATTACGTAAAAAGATTTTTTTTTTCAAAAATTTTCTCTAAAAATTCCAAAAAAATTCCACAAGATCAGGTATGTTGGTGCATGAAAAAGTTGTGAAGGAATTTTTTCTAAAAGTGTATATTTTTTCGGAAAAAAAATTATGAAAAAATACGTTTGTGCATTAAATCGCTTTTTTGTGCATCAAAAATTCGTTTTTGCACCTAAGTTCTTTTGACTTTTTTAATCAAAATAATATTGCGCATCTAACTAAAATAAGTTGAAAATTTTGTGCATCAAAATTCGTTTTTTGTGCATTAAAAAAAACGTATAAAAAACTCAAAATCAGGAAAACTTCTTTTACAAAAGTTTTATGCACCATCATACCCGATCTTGTGAAATTTTTTTGGATTTTTTGGCGAAAATTTTTTGAAAAAAAATTCTTTTTACGTAGTGTACGGATATTTGTCTTTTTATTTTAACTTTACCATATATATATATATATATATATATATATATATATATATATATATATATATATATATATATATATATATATATATATATATATATATATATATATCGGGATCTCTGTTATTTAAAACCCATCAACAATATACGATTGAAACTGTAACGAAATCATAATGTGCGAACGGAGGACAAAAAAAGCAGGGAGAAATTTCGAGGTAACTTATTTATTTATGCAAATCAAATTTTAATTAATTAAAAAAAAATTATATATGCATTGATACGTCGAGTTTAATTCCAAACAATATTAGGTTTGTCAATTACTCATTGTTAGAGCACCACGCCATCCGACGTGTCGAGGCGTAATGGCGCTGAGACCTCAAGGCGCCAAGGTGGTTTGTGCACTCTAGAGGTTGTTTACTAAATTTAGTGGTTATCTTTGTGGGTCTTAATTTGCGGCTTAATTTAATTGGGAGAGAGAGAAATTTGTGTGTCACCCCACATTTATATTCATTAAGGGGGAAAAATAAACACCCCCAAGTGTTTGATGAAATGACTCGATCAAGATTTTTTTATTTATTTAAAGCTCTGGGTATTATTTGAATTTGTTAGAGCAAAGGGTACCGCGCCAAAAACAACTTTTTGGTGCTGTTTCCGGGTTATCATATTAGTTGTTGGTGTAAGTATTACTGTAGGTTGAAGTTTGATTGTTGATTTTGATTTTTGAATACATTGCTTATATGTTTAGAGCTTCTTCTTACAGGATATGGAAAATGACGATGATTATGAGGAATATATCCCCGTTGCAAAGCGAAGGGCAATAGAGGGACAAAAGATTCTTCAACGTAAGGGTCAAGCTTCAGCGATTGAAGACGAAGCAGAAAAGGCGAAACAAGTGGAAATGAAACCGAGTTTGCTGGTTAAAGCTCAACAGCTTAAGCGTGAGCAGCCTGAGGTTACGCCCACTGAACAAGCAGTTCAGCAAGAGAAAGAAATGATGGAAAATCTGTCGGATAAGAAGAAATTGATGTCGGTTCGTGAGCTAGCAAATGGGATCACTTATTCGGAACCTTTGCCAACGGGATGGAAGCCGCCTTTGCCTATAAGACGTATGTCTCAAAAAGCTTGTGACAGTATTAGGAAACAATGGCATATCATTGTTGACGGTGATGAAATCCCGCCGCCGATTAAAAACTTTAAAGACATGAGATTTCTGGATCCTGTTTTGAAAAAGTTGAAAGAAAAAGGAATAGTACAACCGACACCTATTCAAGTTCAAGGTTTGCCCGTTATTCTATCAGGAAGAGATATGATTGGGATAGCGTTTACGGGGTCAGGAAAAACATTGGTATTCGTGTTACCATTGATCATGATGGCGTTGCAGGAAGAGATTATGATGCCGATTGCTGCAGGTGAAGGCCCATTTGGATTAATTGTTTGCCCGTCTAGAGAGTTGGCTAGACAGACGTATGAAGTTGTTGAGGAGTTTTTAATACCATTCAAGGAATCTGGATTTCCGGAAATAAGACCTTTGCTTTGCATTGGAGGTGTTGATATGCGGTCACAGTTGGATATTGTCAAGAGAGGTGTCCATATTGTGGTAGCTACCCCTGGAAGGTTGAAAGACCTCCTTGCCAAAAAGAGGATGAATCTTGACAATTGCCGGTATGCACTCTTAATGTGTTAAGCATAAATATTTAAACGTAATGGTGTGTGGGATTGCTTATTAAAACTCTGATACAGCAGCAGCGTTGACTATTGATAGTGTTTTGAACAAGCTGTTTGATGCAATAAGCGATCCCAAACACCCCCCATATGTGTAGGTGAAGGTGGTAGATTGGGTGGGTCAGGTGTGTGGATTAGGTAACATTTTAAAATGGGTTGTTTGCTTTGAATTTTATAAATATCAAATGTTGTCATTATTATTTAAAAATAGTATTGAAAGAATAACATAATTCCTTTCGATAAAACAAGTTGGAAAGTTTACGCACTTTAGTACCCATTGGGTGACTTTCAACATGTTGGAATGCTTGAAATTTTAGTTACTTCTTTTTTCATTTCCGTTAAAGAATATTATAAGCTGGATTGACTAATATTAGGAAAATGAGCTGAAATTTCCATCTCTATTATGTGGTTTTCAGGAGTTCCAAGTTTCGTGACACTATTATTTCAGTTATGTAGTTATGTACTATAGATGCGTGGTTTTCTAAACTTGTGGTTTCATGCAGGTATTTGACATTAGATGAAGCAGATAGATTGGTAGATCTTGGATTTGAAGATGACATCAGAGAAGTATTCGATCACTTCAAAGCACAAAGACAGACTCTCTTATTTTCTGCAACCATGCCTGCAAAGATCCAAAACTTTGCTAGAAGCGCTTTGGTCAAACCTGTCACAGTCAACGTGGGTCGAGCAGGAGCAGCAAATCTTGATGTCATCCAAGAAGTTGAATATGTGAAACAAGAAGTTAAACTCAGGTACCTCCTTAAATGCATACAGAAAACATCACCTCCTGTTTTAGTGTTTTGTGAAAACAAAGCTGATGTGGACAATATTCATGAGTACCTCTTATTAAAAGGAGTGGAAGCAGTAGCCATCCATGGTGGGAAAGATCAGGAGGAACGTGAATACGCAATTTTGTCTTTTAAAGCTGGTAAAAAAGATGTTTTGGTAGCTACTGATGTTGCGTCAAAGGGTTTGGATTTCCCTGATATCCAACACGTGATAAACTACGATACGCCTGCAGAAATTGAAAACTATGTTCATAGGATCGGAAGAACCGGAAGATGTGGGAAAACAGGAATTGCCACGACTTTTATCAACAAGAATCAAAGTGAGACTACACTTCTTGATTTGAAACATTTGTTACAAGAAGCCAAACAAAGCATACCCCCTGTTTTGGCTGAATTGAATGATCCTATGGAAGACATTGAAGCGATTGCGAATGCTAGTGGTGTGAAGGGTTGTGCGTATTGTGGTGGACTTGGTCATCGTATTACGGATTGTCCTAAATTAGAGCATCAGAAAAGTCAACAGATCGCTGGTTCGAGGAGGGATTACTTCGGTTCAGGAGGATATAGAGGAGAAATATGAGGGGTATGTGATTCATCTTTTGTCTCCATAACAACCGATAACCCACCAACAGATGGCAATGAGAGACCAACGGGCCTCTGGTCTAGCGGTATGGAGGTTTTACCCTCCTAGGCAAGGTCTCAAGTTCGAGTCTTGTCTAGGTCGATAGGGGTTTCCTCCCGCGTGCGTAAAGGGAAGGGTGCCATTGCCTTCTGTGCTGGACCCAACCTGGTTGTGTGGGCTCGCTACGCCTTCTAGGCTAGGGGCCATTCCTCCGGTAGCCATAATTGCCGTCCAAAAAAAAAAGATGGCAATGAGAGAACATTCCTCCGGTCAGTTATCAACTGTTTATAGACAATGTTGATTTTGAGCACTCAAGCCATTACATATTTTGTGCTCTCACGTAGTAGATATTGCATTTATGAGATTAGACTAGTCATCGACTCATTTCAGATCAACCAAAGACAAACCTTAAATTTAGGAAATTATCGATTTGAATGAGGGGGGAGGCTAGCTTTTACCAGTTGTATCTAAAAGTGTGACAGCTTCGTGCGCTTGGCTCTTGCCATTTATGGCTGCTTCATTCCTTATTTATCTTTTTTAACTTGCATCAAAATTGCAGTTTTATTTATATTATTTTTACTATTACTACTATTTTACATCAGACAAATCTTAATTGGAACTGATGTGACATCTTAACCTTATTAGTTGATCAAAAGTCGAAACCTATCAGATTTCCGTTTCATCTAGTAGCGTTTGTATTGTGCCAATGTTTGGTGCGAACTCTTAACATCACCTTGTTCGTAACTGAAAATGGCAGAGGTTACACTTTGCTCTATTGGGGCAACTGCTGTAATGCTGTTTGTTAAAAAAAGCTGCTCAAACTATTGTTAGTGGGTTGATATATCAAGAGTACATTGCTTTCATTCGGTCAAAAAGCCGATGAAATATGCTAATCTAAACTTATTTGATAGATAAGGTTGTTGTTTGTATTACTTGACACTGATCATAATAGATGTAGAAAACATCTTTGCCTTAACACAAGTGACATATGAAAGGCTAAAAGGCTAAAGTTTTCCAAATAAACTTCAATGAACAGTCACCAAAGTGGTTATCTAAACTCAAACCAAATTGAAAGACAAACTTTTGTACAATAAGCATCTGATTAACGAGGACGAAGTGTGCATTGCGAGTTGAAGTAAGCGTGGAGAGATGATGTGTTAGTCCCCTCCATTGCCGGATGTGAGTCACTAGTAGTATCACCATCACTCCTTTGTTGCGCTTGAGGCATTATTCCAAATGCAACCCCATGGTTCATTTTTATTTCATGACTGCTATTATTAGGTGTCGAAAATGAATATGTGGGCGAAGCAGCCGGTGAGAGTACTAAAGGAGATAACAATGGAATCACTCCTTCAGAAAAACCCAGAGGTTTATTAGAAGTCTCGTCAAGCTGGAGAGTAGCCGGAGCTTGTTTTTGGATTCGCGTTGGAGACTTTCCATCTGAGACGCCATTGCTTGCTCTAGCTTCCGAGTTCATTGTCACGCGATGGAAACTGAGATTAGGAGAGGAAAGTGTGGGTGCTTAAGAAGAGAAAGGGTGAGGGTCATGTTTTAAAGGGTAGTTACGAGTGTAACGGTTTACATGAGGGAGGAGCTCATTTTCTTCCTTTAATTCACATGTTGTTCATTGATTATGCATCTATTATGCGTGTAAAGCTTATCCAAGGGTATTTTCGGGATTTTTTAAAATATAATTCATATGTTTTATAACAATTAAAAAGATTCATTAATGTGATATTAAAAGCAAATTAATGTTTAATGGAGTACTATCATAGCACTAATAGTTTAATACAATGTACGATGAATGTGAAACCCCAATAACTTTCAATGTTGATGACACCGGAACACACGCATCTCGTTTCTTTACAATAACTTTCAGGGGCTGTTTGTTTGCCTCTTAATGAAGCAACTCAGAGGCTCACTTTGATTGAGTCAAAGGCCCAAATGTTTGATAAACAAAAAAGTAGCCCTCTGAATTGAATGATATCAGTAGAATCGTTCAGCGTCATTGGAATGCAAAATCATTCAGCATGTCTTGTTTCCTGATTGCCCCCACCAATGCCTTTTCATCTCCTTTTCAGATTTAATACTACGTACTTACGTAGTAATGAATTATCATGTGAACCTCATTTAATTGATCAATGTATTTATTTATAAATTTTTATACCTTTTTTTAGTTAGTTGTTCAATACATTGATTTTTATTTTTGAAGTTAAATTAGTGAATTTATAAATCTAGGACATCTAATCAGTATTCAAAAACATAAAAGGTAATGAATTATCATGTGACAAAGTTATATGATAAATACTCGTATTTGTATATTTTTATGTTTCATTGTTTATGTGATTTTTTTTCTTTTTCTTAATATCAAATTAAATTTAAACATTTTTAAAAAAGGAAATTTTATTTAAACTAAAGTTATACATGTGGCATTCATATTCTATTAGATTAAACATAAGGATAAAATAGTAACTTTCCACATTCAAATCATTTATTCAGAACACCTATCGAACAACATGTTTTAATTCAGAATCAAATTCATTCAGAGTTAAAGAATCATTAAGGGCCCGCTTGGTTCAGTAGAGGGGAATGCAAAGGGAAAGGGAAAGGGTAAGGGAATGCAAAGGAATGAGTAATGGTGGGTAATCATTACCTTACCCCCCCCCCCCCCCCCCCCCAAATTTACTCTATAATGGTTGATTACCCAATACTGGGTAATCATTATATTACCCCCTTCATACCAAGCATCATTATTCATTTCTTTTCCCATTACCCACCTCCCTTTACCCCCAACCAAGCACCCCCTAAAAGATGAGAGCCATTCAGCGCAAAATCATTCAGTTTTATCAAACAGCCCCTCAATGTTCTATGAATGTGATATACGTCCCAATTTGTAGTATCGAGTTTCTTAGTATCTTACTTGATAAAACCAACATAATACAGAGTTAAGATCAAATGAGAAATAAAATTAAAATAAAAAAGAGTGAGAAGAAACAACAACCACACGTTTCAGATACACATACAAACATATATGTATATCCCCTTAAATTCCTCCTCTCATTTAAAATGTATGGCTGAAATTTCTTCTCGTTCTTCTCATTACAAATTTTCTTCTTACCAGATTTCTTCCCGTACGCTTAAAACGAAATCCATATTTACATATTGTTTGTGGCCTTATGGGTCATTGGTAGTGGTACTTGTAAAGTTTGGCTGTTAAGTTTTATGGTTAATGGTCAATAAAAGTGAACATAATTAGCGGTTGCCAGTGTTTAGATCAAACAAGCTTTTATTATCGTTTATATTATTTCGAAAATTGATAAACCTAAATAACATATTTATAGCATCAAGACATCAGTGAATTGTTTGAACCTTAGTAACACATAAAATAACCGTGAATACTACTGCTTAGTGATTTTAATTTTAAAAATAGCCCTTAAAACTATCTTTGATTATTTTATGTGTCTTATCAATTAATTATTAATTTGTTGTAGAAGTGTTGATAACCAACAACCAGCCAACATGCCTGGCCTCGATAACAATATGTGAAAGACAATGTTTCGATCGAAATAACAATCCTTTAAAGAGAATGTCTTCATGTTTTAAGACTAATCCTTTAAGACTAACAGAGATTATATCAAATCAAAATTTGACATTAAACCGTGCAAATGGTATTTAAAACAACAATTTTTACCTCACTTTCCCGCGCTTTTTCCACCTTCAGAAACCCAAATTTCACCTCACTAAACAAAGTAACATAATCACAAACAAAATAACTCGAATTCGATCGATTTCGACAACTTAATTAAAATAGAGCAAAGTTTTAATAATGGGTCAATTTACAATTCATACATACTTAATAAAATCATATATCATCATGTGCATATTCAAAATCACTTTATTTAGGCAAACAAGTTCTTCATTTGTTACAAAAACAGGGTTTTGTTCAAATGTGTATGTAAATACTTCTTTAGTATGGTAATATCCAATGCGCGTCAAATGAGATGCCTGAGAGAAATGTGGTGACATGGAACTCATTAATTGTGGGTTATCTTTGTATGGGGAATGTGGGTGTTTTAGTTGAGTTGTTTGTGGAAATCATAGTTGTTAAGATCCCGATCCTGATCTTAGGATCTTACGATTCTACAAAGAAAAAACGATCTGGATCCTACGTAAGATCTTAACAAGCTTAAGATTCTATAGGATCCCGATCTTGACCATAGGATCTTAAGATCTACTCCGATCCGATCTTACTTTTCTCAAACCGCAAACTAAAAAACTACTCCCTCCGTCCCTAAATAAATGTCCACTATCGACTTTTAAAGTCTTTTTTGCTCAACTTTGACCTTAAATTAATTCATTTGTGTTATGTAATACTTGATGAAAATTATATCAATGAAAATACATTTAAAACCCAATCTATTCATATATTTTGCATCAAGTATTACATAATACAAATAAAATAGTTTAAGGTCAAAGTTATAAAGAGAATACTTAAAAAGTCAATAGTGGACATTTATTTAGGGACGGAGGGAGTACAAATTTATGGTTATGTTTTGATATAATTTAAAAATCAACATGTGATTCTTCTTAAACATTCCATATTTATAATTTAGGATAACATTTTTATAAAACATTCATATAATTTCGTGTTTATAATATATAATAATTTGTAAATTTATATAATATTACAAAGATCATTAAAAAAATGACATTATAGTAGGATCTTAGGATCTCGATCCGATCTTACGATCACGATTTTGCAAAGACGAAAACGATCCTAGGTAGGATCCCGATCTTGAAAACCTTGGTGGAAATGGTTAGGTTACGGGTGGGTTCGAGCAAGTTTACTGTTTCGAGTCTTATAGTTGTGCGTTCGTGGTTGGAGGCGTTAAAACACATACTATGTATCATTTGCGTTCCTTATAGTTGGAGTCTTATAGGCAAGGTTGTAAATATCGCTTTTCGGTATCGTCTCGGTCGACCCTCGAGAAGCGATATATCGGATATATCGGGGATATATCGGAGACCCTAAATTGTAAAGGAATTTATTTGTAAAAATATATATATTCAAATAAACTTAAGCTTTTTGGAACGCCTCCTTGATTTCTTCGTGTGTGATTAAAATTTTGGGCTCAAAATTATAAACTGATTCAGTCCACCATGTCGGCCCAATGCAAATGACTTGTAACCCGGGTCCAACCTTCAATTAATAACCCTTTACACATCCACTTAACCCTAATCTCACTTAAACTCTCCGCCCCCCTCCATCTTATCTCTCCAAACGCATCTCCCCAAAAAAATTGTTCTAGATCTCATATCAAAAAGACAATCGATCTCATCTAATTCTTCAACCTACGAATACCAAATAAACCAAAAGAACACTAAACCAAACCCGAACAATAAACCTTTTTTCTCAGCTTTGTTCATTTGAAGCTTATAAAGACCACAAAGATTCGGCTAAGATCTTGATAACCAAGGTCACGGGTAGGTATTTGTTTTCTTTTTGTTTGTTTATAGATAACCAAAGATGTCTGCTGAAGGTACAAACTACAAACCCTAACTTTGAGTGCCGCTCCCAATAATAGATACATATATACCCGACCCGATCGGTTTTTTTTTTTTTTTAAAAAAAAAAAAAAAAAAAAAGTCAAACATTTAAGTTGACCGATAAGTCAATTTATCGCCGATAAGTACCGAGTTTGACCGAATTTTGACTCGGACGAGAAATACACACGATAACTGAAATCTCGTAGCGGTGGAAGGCCGAGACACGATTTCTCGCCGATAAATCGGCCGATATTTCCGATATTTACAACATTGCTTATAGGGGAGGAAATTCATGGTTTTTGTGTGAGGTCTGGTTTTGTTAATGTTGTAGTGGGTACGGCGTTGGTTGAGACAACTTTAACAAACATTATACCTTATTAAAGATACAAATGACGTGAGATTTTCCTTCTAATGGTCAACAAACTGATAGGTTGCAAAACTAGGATTACTCGAAGAATTGCTAGAACTCGTTAGGATCTATCGAAAGAAAGAATCAGGATCGAAATTGCAGTTCTTGTTGAACAATTATTGAATGATTATAATAAGAGTTGAATGATTGAAAGAGAGGAAAGAAGTTTACAAATCAAAGCTTGAAATGAAAAATGAAATGTAAATCTCTATTTATAGCCGGTTAGAGCTTGGTCAACTGTGGTCAAAGTTTGTTATAAGTCTCCCGCCAATTTGAAATGCAGTTAGATTTTGGCTCGTCTAATGTGCAGATAAAATAAGCTAAATAAACCATCAGTACAAAAATGTCCTAAAAAATTGAGCTATAGTTCCATGAACACAAGATTATATAACAACTTGTCTATAACATCTCAAAACCAACTTCGCTAGTGGGCGGTCATTATTGAATCATTTTCAGCATCCATACTTCCACAAATTCCTTTAGGGGTTACTGACTTTTCTGATCGCCAAATTCGCCGTTTCACTGCCTACTAACCATCATTCTAGCAACGATAAATATAAAGAAGAAAAACGAACACATGGTTTTGCTAGCTAGAATGAGCAATTTTAGACATATCATGAAAATGCAAAAAAGATATCATGCTTTTCCTTCACTGACACTCGTGCCATCATTCAGCTAAAGTTACTTGAATTGTACACAAAATGTTTGAACTGAGGTTACTAGAATTATATGTTTAGAACGATCATACGCAGACGTAATCCCCTACACTGATGTGTACGTGATTTCTCTTATCCGAGTTGTGGGGGGGGGGGGGGGGGGGGGGGGGGGGGGGGGGGGTGCGAAAGTTGCACTTGGATGTCCAATAAAGAGGTAGACATAGAAAATCACCTATCAGGTGATTTTGGTAAAGGAGGAGTTCCGGTTCCCCATTAAACGATAATCAGTAGATAAAATCCCCGAAAGAAAAGATCATTGAAAGCGAGTGGGTTAAGTCGAGTGTTGGTCATTTGGAAAATAAGATGCCTTAATTCCTAGAAATTCCCATCGAACATCTTGGGACGTGGGTGTGATTTAATTGCAGATTTGCAATTATCCAAATTTGATTGTGGGTTGAGTATGTAATTAACTTGATGCCTAGTCACTCAAAGTGGAGGTAATTTAGTAAAGCAATTGGGGTTATCTTGCAACCAAAAAGGTTTACAACCACTAAAGAAACATTGTTTGTTCTACTAAATCTAGCCTAAACAAAAAGAAGCTACCTAATTCACACAGAAGAATTACGATATCACCATTGTTTATGCCATTCTCAATCATTGGATGCAGCAATATCAGTATATTCCTCCTGTTTTCGAGCCCCTTCCCAAATAGCCCTAATTTGGGGTGATGATGAAGATCCAAAATTTAGGATAAAGAAACAAGGGTACTCGTGTTCCTCGTGTCATACAAGGATGCAAAGATTTCCCTTGAGATGATGTTATGAACTCGGTGGTTAATAACCCTCATATGAGTTACCTTAAGCATATCCAATCGAGAAATAACATTCTCGTAGAAATGTAGTTGTCCGTTTTATTGATAAGTATGTGTCTTGTGTGAGTTAATGTGTAGGTATTTTGAAGTGATGGACATATCAAAAGATGGACAACTACATTTATGGAAAATGTTAATTCTAAACTTTCGATGTGCCTGAAGTAACCCAAATGAGGGTTATCAACCACCAAGTTGAGAAATGCACTTCAAGTGTAATCTTTGCATTTGTGTAGAACACGGGAGACTCAATTAACTTTCGGTTTATTTCACATGATTAAAATCATCATCGTAACCCCCAAATTGGAGTTATTCGAGGGGCAAGAGCTCAAGATGGTAGGAAAATTGTGATACCATTAAATCTAATTTTGGGGAATGACGTAACATATGGTGATGAAGAATCCATCAGTGTTTTAAGGAGTATCTTTTCGTTCACAGTAGATTCAGTGGAATATGGTTGAAAACCTCTTCAGTCATTGTAACTCCAATTGCTTTATAAAATAAACTTCATGCCTAAATTGCACTTCTAAGGGACATGATAGTCTATGTGTAGCTTAATCAAGATATTTGATATTCAACTCCATAAATTCAAATGATAATTTCTAAGAGTAGATTCAACTTATGTTCCAAACGATCAACATTTCGTCAGACCTATAACTTTAAGAAATATTTTATTTGAAGGGTGCCTGGTTTACCAAAATCATGTGTCTAACATGTGATTTCCTTCTCATACGTCTTTTTGGACTCAAGTGCCCCTTTTGCACCCACTTGAATAAGGAGGAATTTGATACATTTGTGCGTATAGAATAGATGGGCACTATTTATGTGCTGACATTCTCACCCCGTTAGAACAAAAAGTTTCATTTCTACTCTATATAACCCATCACCCTTGTGTATAAGCTCAAATCAATTTTACGAGCCTATAGAGCTAAGTTTACTAGAATTCACTAGGGCTCTAATTCACAAAATGATTTGCCTACCAAACAAAAACCATTTTTAATTCAAAACACTAAAACTATCTAAATGAAGAAAAATAAATCGAAACAACTAAATTAAAACCAGTAATTAATTAGCTAACACATTCATGTAAAACAACTACAAAATCAAGACAAGAAAGCAAAATATACCAAAAGTAGTCAAACCGGATCTGACGCATAATCTCGACCTAATCCGCTACTAATCCTGAGCTGAAATATGTCGATCATCAACCTTAAGATCATCTACCGTTCCAAATTTCTCCTTGAACTTATCTTGCCTTTGTAACCACATCATATGCCCCTATAACAAAAAAATATATAAATCCACAATTTTGACATCATTTTATATAAAAAAGTATATAAATCCAAATTTTGAAATGAATACCTGTAGAGCAGCAGCCCATCCGATTAAGAATGAAGCAAACCAGAATTTCTTGTCGTATATTAACTTCTTTACATCAAAATTACCACGTGTTCCCATTTTTGTATCCCCAATTGTAAACCCTAAACCCTAATTTTGTTTTTTTTATAAGAAACATTTGTGTCTGAATCTTTCATTCGAACAAAGTTCATGTTAAGTTATGTTACAAATTAGTCCCTCGACTTTTCATCATTCTTACTTCTAGCCTTCAAGTTTATCTAGTTCATCTAATTTGGTCTCGTGGGGGAAATCTGAACTAATTGGGGCGGGCGGAGCATGCTTATCGAGTCATGAAGCGGGTTTGGAGCTTAAACAGGGATTTTACTCGGGTTCGGGCAGGGACGGAGCCACTTTTATATATGCTTCCTGTAAATTGTTGGCTATCCCATTGATATGTCCGATGAAAAATAAATTTGTTAAGCTAGCAAAACTAATAGAGTTTCAACCAACGTCATTTTTCGATCTATTGTTGTGCTACTGAATAAGTTTGATAAGTTAGCGGCAGATATATATAATCTATTACGAGTAGTTTACAAATAAGTCCATCTCATTGGCATAGTCAGCAATATAACTTTATTCGTGAAAATTATTTTGGCCTACCCAACATGAAAATCCTAGCTCCGTCACTGGGTTTGGGGCGGGGAGCGGGGCATAAGATCCCCGCCACGTGAAACACATATACATACACATACACATATAATCGTAGGGAGATGATTTGCACACTTTCCTTTTTAATTTGAACACATCAATGTACAAGCATTTAAAGCATAATGTAGATGGGTTACAAGGGCTGTAAACGAACCGGACGAACACGAACGGAGCCTTGTTCATGTTCGTTCATTTAATTTTAACCGGACAAATAAACGGACACGAACGCTTAAACGGACGAATTTTCTTGTTCATGTTCGTTTAATAAGAAAATGAGTTGTTCATGTTCGTTCATTAAGACACTAAACGGACGCCAAAATAACATAAACGATCGAACATAAATGAATATAGACAAACAAACATAAACTTTATTAAATTATGTACAGTATATTGTTTTATAAGCGTTGTTTGTTTAAACAAATCAATTTTAAAATTATGCAATTAAAAGATATGATATACGAACATAAATAAATAAATGAACATAAACGAACGTTAGCGAACGCATAATTGGACGTTCACGAACATAAATGAACGGACGCGTTTTTTTTTCCATGTTCGTTCATTTAACTAAACGAACGCAAAATATTATTTATGTTCGTTCATTTAATAAATAAACGAACATAAACGAACTTTTTACCAAACGGTTCATGAAATGTTCACTGAACGTTCGGTTCGTTTACAGCCCTATGGGTTACAACTGTCCAATGTTGTAATAGTGTGTCTCAATAAAAAATAAGAGTGTGCAAATCAATTTCCATAACCATATAGTGTCATATTAGTATTTACATAATAAAAACATGTCTCTCTAATATTTGTTAGTTTTTTTTTTTTTTTTTTTTTTTTTTTTCTAATATTTGTTAGTTTTTTTTTTTAATCTTCGTAAGATTGCAAATTGTGACGGTGTAAGCTACCATTATTTATATTTTAGTACTATCGTTGAAGAGTTAATGTGGATAATGCGAAATTGATTATTAATACGTTCTCGATATTTCATGTTATTGCTAACGGTGTAAAAATAATAATAAACGTGAAACGGTGCGGGTTTAGTCGAGAATTGCAACAAAAAATACATCTTGATAAGATAGCCAACGAGTATGGGGCGGGTTTGGAGCAATATCGCGCGCCAACGGGGCTCCCCAATTAGATCCTCGATGAGAATCGGGGCGGGTTTGGGTGGTACTTTGATAACCGGGATTAGGGATGGGGATGGTTGCCCTATTACAACCGCTCCGCTGCCATCCCTACTCGTGAGTTTATCGGGATCGACTCGGTAAAGCTAGAAAAGCTAGCTTCGTCGAGCTCAAACTTGAGCCTGAGCTCGAGCCTTGTTTGAGGCTCATTTGATAAACAAAATTGAACCTGAGCTTTATACTACATGCTCGATTTGGCTCGCAAGCCAAAAGAAGCATTATAAGTGTTTGCTTTCATATATGTATATAGACTTTGTATACTTACAATTGGAAATTGAAATTGAGCTAAAATTAAATGAAAGAGCTTTGAGTTTATAACGAGGCGAGCTTGAGTCAAGCTATATTTCATTTAGGTCAATCATAGAGCCGAACTCGAGCCTGAAAAATATGTGACAAACCAAGCTTGTGCTAAAAAGCATAAGGCTTGACACGAGCCCATGCTCGAGCCTTATCAATTTAAACAAGCCGAGCTCGAGCTCTAGCCGGCTCGACTTGTTTATGCCTCTATGTATAAATATTAGGGTGGAGCCAGAAAATTATCATAAAGGGGTAAATTTTAGTGTTCATAAAACTTGCACCACAATTTTTGTGATCAAAGGCAAATTACTAAAATATCCATGTATTATAAAAAGCTTACACTACAACGTTTTTTGCTAGGGACAAAATGCAGATGCTCACAGCAGCTCCCATTGTGTCCCGTCACTGATGAAAACGCATATGGATTTTAACACCGGATCAATGGCTAGTTGCGACTATTAAGGTTAAGAAACGATAGCATATGCTTAAAGAGTTAAAGGTATAAAGGTATACTCGATCGACTACATATGCAACTTCCGTGGCATAGAGTCAAGGCGACAGCCAAGTTTCTTTACGTATATGGAACAAACATGTATCCACAGAAAAATAAGTTGCTTTCTCATAATAATTTCGATCTTCAGAATTTATTTATTTTTATAATCTTCGCCCTTTGATCTTCTTTAGCCTCACGAGTCTGCTTAGAAAGCACTTAGTGATCAAATTTAGCAACCCTGTCAAATTATTGTGCTCTTTAAAGTCAAGATCATTAACTCCTTGATGGCTTATACCCATTTTAAGTTACCTTGTCCATTCATACATGCCAAGCTGTGTTGATGCTAAGATCGTTCCGGAGTTTCGTTAAACAAATAAATCATTAAGGATATCCAACAAAGGATGATGCATTGCCAATCTTTTGATATCAATGACTTAAGATATCCAATGTACAGCAAGACCAGACCCTTATTTGTAAGAGTTAACCGGAATTTCAGCCATTATACTTGTTACATCATTGTGAAACAATTGTTATATGCGATAATGCAGAAAAAGAAAGAAAACAAACTGATAAACTTGTCACTCTGTTGCAAAACAATCATTGTATTTTGCTATTTTTTGGTCAAAAACATGAGCAAAGTATAAATTTCTACATTACAGTAGTCTAATGGTTGTTATAGCAACAAAATACGATTGTCGAAAAAGATATAATTAAGAAAGAATTACACTGTAAATGGAACCATGCTGATTAAAACTGAAACTGAAACTCAAACATAAAGTCACAGTTGCACCTCATTTGTAATTTATATAGGAAAAAAGAAAATTAAAAAAACTAGAAAATTCATCTCAGCTGAAATAGTTATGGTGTCAACAAATGAACAGCAATCTTGTGTCTCAAAAGTGAGCCATTCTGATCATCATCAGAATCACAAAACAGTGGGCGATAAGCCAAATCACGACAGTTTGTAAACACAAGCTGATCTTGAACTTCATCCTCCTTATCAATCAGTATATTATGCAGAATGCAACAAGCAAGAATAATCATTGGTAGTCTGTCTTTATTGGGCCTCCACAAGACTCCTTTAATTATCTTCCAATTCTCTTTCAGCTTCACGAACGCTTCATTTGCCACCTTGTGTGTTCTCAACAACATTTCATTAAACTTCACTTCAGAATCAAAAAGTCTACGGCCCTGATATGGAGTTAGCAACCATTTTAGCAACGGGAAGCCTGAATTACCAACGATATACTCATCTATTTTATTTCCTTCTGACAACATCCTTTGTTTCCCATTTAATCTCTCCCCCTTGTTGCATAACTCAAAAAAGGCTGAACTTTTAAGGATACGCTCGTCGGTCAAACATCCAGGCGACCCAGCTGTGATGTTACGGAACCTCAAATCAGGACCTACAATCGCTTGTAAAGTCATGGTTTGGTTTTTCTCACGGTCAAACCACATCTTTTTTGATGGGTCAGTAGAGACGACAGTCATCAAAATGTGGGTGGTGTCAATTGCTCCACAACAATTTGGAAGGCCCCCTATCTTTTCAAATTGACATTTTAAGTCCTCCATCTCGGCTTCAGTTGAAGGCCAGGTGAGATGGTGGAGTCCTTGTACGTTCAAGGCATCTACAAAGCGTCTGGTTAGCCGAGCCACTGTCATTTTCTTGACGTTAAGCGAATTTCCGATACTTTGTTGAGATTCACCGGACCCTAACCTTCTTAGAGCAATAGCAACCATATCATATAGGCTAAACGAATTGCCATTGAGATCAGTGAAGTTTGCACACTTGACCATCATTTCTTCTTTAACGAGCGAACAGATGTAGCCAAACGTTTTTGTTGACATTTTGAACATGGATTCAAAACATTGTGAATCTGTTGAATCTTTTAAACTCCCTGAGATACAACACAAATCAAACATATAACGTTTCTGATTAGGATTTATAGAGACCTTTATCGACACCAAGAAATGATATGACACATCATTTTTGACTTTGACAAACAAAGAAGTATATGAACTTTCTAATGATACATAAAACATATACTGGTTACAGAAAATGGTATAAATATGATCATAACTAGTTTTTCTTTCGCATGTGAGAAAGTTACTAATCTTGTTTTTACTTAATCAAGAAACTGACGTACTGATGTTTCTTAAGACACTTGAGCTCGGAGATCTACAGATACAATTAGACCAACTTAGTTCTAAAAGCAAAAAACATGAGCATGTGTTGTACTAGATTCAAACCATTCTTGCTAGTTTGACATGAAGAAAGATTATAACACAATAACCCAAAACAAACGTAAGAAACCTTAACTGTAGGCCTACTGTCAGATCAGATAATAAGGTCACGGGTTCAAGTCAAACAGACAGTCTATTTGCAGAAATGGTACCCAGATCCTAGCCAAGCGTCGAGCCTTGGTGCACCAGGATCGTTCTTTTATGTCCCTTCCAAGCCCCAGAAAGAACACATACATAGTTCTATATAGCATCAAAAATACCAAAATCTTAGTTATAGAGTCAAAGTTTGACCTTTTAGTATCAAACGAGTTGCTTTCTGAAGTCAAAGTTAATGGAATTCGTCATTGTAACATTAAAACTATCGATAAATTAGTAAATTAAAAAACTATTTACCAATTACAAAACAATAGTTTTGGGTTTGAGTCTAAAAGCTACAAGGTTAGAACTCTGCAACTTAATTAAACACCGACACTTTAATGTTTAACTTAACAAACATGAACAACATAGGAACTACGGGGTGTTTGTAATCACGTGTAAAGTGATTATACATTTTGGAATAATCAGTTTATATAAGCTACTCTCAAAAAACTTCTCAAAAAATAATAATAAGACCAGTTTCAACCAAACACTACTAAAAACAAAAAGAAGGTTCAAATACTGGCCCCATGTCTCTTGTCTGCGGTTAACGCGATTGGTGTTGTTAAGGGACAAAGCCCTGTTGACAACCTCGAGAGGCGATCAAGAGGGTGAGTTACTTTTTCTTCTTCTATATATGCAGCAACACCAAGATCAAAACTTTAAAACACAAAACATATATCCAGAAAATTTGGCACAAGAAAATCCCCTTAAAACAACATTGCAAGTCATCCACACAATCACATTCTACAAAAGAAACACTAAAGCAAGAAACTTTAAGCATACCCATAAGAAACAAAAAGATCATATGCAGATTAAACACCTTTACAACCAAAAAAAAAACATATATACCTTGAAACCTTTGAGCAAAGTGAGGCCACCAATCTGACGGTTGAGGTTCAGAAAGCGGCGCAGATTTCTTGAATGATTTGGAACCTCTGATGGGACCCATTAAAGTATCAGCAGCTACCAAGAACAAAAACCCAAGTTGAAATTTATGAGAAAAAACAAGTCAAAGGTTGTCTGTTACTATTAAGAATCGAGGATGGAACAAGCATGCAATGATGGTTTCGTTTCTTTTCAAACCTTCAAAATTAATAACAACAACATTCGATTTTTATAAAACTTGAGGTTTATTCTATATAAAGATATATTTGATATTTTGGTCAAGTGTATTTTTAATAAAATACAACTTTTGTTATTTGGATGAAAGGGTTTTGCTAAACACCGCTAAACAGTGTCCACTGGGTAATGCTTAAGACAAATTAAACGATCTGTTTTTTCTATATTTAAAGTAATTATGCATTTAATGCATAATAAATGAACATAAAAATTAACTTGAATATATTTCATTTTTTATTTAACAAAATCCAAGTTTACTTTTATATTCATATTAAACATTGCTCAGTAGTCATTGTTTAGCAAAACCCCTCAATGAAAAAGTACAAAATATTACCATTAAATTTTGGGATAACCAATGGTTTGTATCATAATGACACCTTATGTTACGTGAGAAGCTGAGTTTAAGTTTTGCTTAATACATGCGAGGTAATATGGTTGTGATGTATAAATTGTGAGATAGTTAGTTGTTGTTAAAAAAAATTGAGAAATCAAATACTATTGTTTTCTAGCTTTATTTAGGAGGTGATATTAAAACATACATAATAATAAGCAATATATAGTGTGTGAAACCAAAGATTGTGACCAACTTTTTAATAAGCATTTTACAAAAACTTAAAAGTTTTGCTCACTTTACGAAAGGAAGCATCAAAATAGCCATAGATAGGAAATTCAAGTCAAGTCACTCGACTCCACCCATTTTCTCTTTAACTATTATGTATTTTTGTCCACGTGTTACACCAAATCTCGTAACATATGTTTTCTAAGAAAGCTTCATTTTTCATTGGACTTTTCTTCCGCAGCGGTTGAAGGTGAAGAATACATCCTTGCAGAAGCGATTATAATCTACATGGGCACTAATGAAACAATAACAAACTGAGAAAAATTTTAGAGTAGTATTTTACTCCATTTATCCTTAAATAAACCTTAATTTTGAAAATGCACGCGATTATAAAAAACCTTCAACCACTACGTTGTTCATCAGTTAAATATCGCTTCCACATGACTAATCCTTTGATTAGTCGCAATTTGAAAGTTGACACTCAAAATTATGACGACTAGAAGAATAAAATTGTACACTTAAATTGAGACGGCAAAAGTGATATGAGAGGGAGAAATCATATCATAATACAGTATATATTTAGAACAATAATGTACTAGATTAAGAATGATAATGATCAAAATAGCACTAATATAAAATTGACTTAGTTTAACTGCAAAAAAGTACATTTTTAGCTCGGAGTGAGAGGTCGATAGATTATGCAGTGTTCTCCGTGAGAAATGAAACAAATATCTTTTAAGAGATATCTGAGTAAGTAACTGCAAAAACTGTTTTTCTCGTTTGGCTAAATTACAGACAAACAAGCGTAGTCCGCATAAGAAACTTTGGCATCGTCCCCAATAGGGTTGCGCCTGCATTTTCGAGTTCAAATGTTAAACACGATAATTTCACATCAAAGTTCTTCACATCAGTTGCATCCAATGTTTTAAAACCCGGGTTGATCCGGCCGGTTCAACCGGTTGAACCGGGAACCGGCTCAGAGACCGGGCCGGATGTGACCGGGTTTTTGCTTGTTTGAGAACCGGATTTAACCACCGGTTTTTCGTTGACCCGGTTTGATAAACCCGACCGGTTCAAAAAAATTTATCAAAAAATCTAACAAAATCTATTTTTTCGTCAACATTTCTAAGTTTGATTGACCATTTGAAGTAGTGAAGACTAATATTTACTACTACGTATATTATTATAGATATAGAATTTAAAAACAAAGCTTATCGGTCGTCATCTACAAACTGCCAAACAGAGTGAAGAAGGAGTTCAGATATACAAAAAATGAAAGAAAAAAAAATCTTGCAATGCTTTGAACCTAGAGAGATCTATACATGGGAAAAAGAAAAGCACAAAAATTTTACATGTGAATAAAAATATTATGTATGTTTCTGTGTGCATGTACATGTTTGTGTCTCTGTGTAGCATTAAAGTTTAATTATCATATGCTTTGACCGGATCTACAGACACTCCTTGTGTTAGATGTGATACTAAGAATTATACGTAGTCTAGCACGCGGAATTTACTAGCTAGCACTTAGAAGACTTTATGTGTTTATGTTTTGTATGATTTGAATAAAACAATGAATGAACACAGAATAAAGAACTTCAACGATTCAATATTATTAGAGTAATAATACGAGTGATCTCCTATCACTAGGGTTTACAACCTTGAATCTTAACTAAACAATACGTATATGTGTATCTCTATTATCGTGTAATATACTTTAACCTGGGCAATCCTTTTATAGACTAAGGATTCTTTTACAAGATAACTATCAACTAAAACGTATAAGATATACACAATATATTTTTCATAATTATCTATTACATAAATCATAATCAGTACAAACTTCTTCACTCAGCAGTCCTAACTGCTTATGTCTTCAAAACTCTTCAGCAGTACTAACTTCCATCTTCAACAGTCTTAACTGCTATCTTCAACAGTTCTAACTGCTAAAGCTTAATTTCCTAACATGCTTCACCTATCTTCAACAGAGCCACTTACCTTTCTTTATTGTATTGCAACATTTTAAGTATTTAGAACGTATCACTTCATGGAGACTCAATCTTTTTCATCGGTTTAATCGAATTTAGGAATAAAGTCGGATAAATTATGAGATGATGAAACACTACATATTATAGATAGAAAAACGTATACACAAGTATAGAACCGGTTCGACCCGGCAGTTCAACCGGTTGAACCATTGAACCGGCGACTAAACCGGGTCGATTAAAAAGCCGGGTTTTAAAACATTGGTTGCATCTACACTTTTAAAATTATATTAACCGTACACGCAATTTGGTCGAACAACAAATACAATTTTTCTCAATTTAGTCTTTTGATTAAATAAAATAGGTTAAATTGTTAAATCATATAAAATTTGTCATTATTACAAATAATCCTATCGATACTATTTTTTAAAATTATATTAACCGTACACGCAATTTGGTCGAACAACAAATACAATTTTTCTCAATTTAGTCTTTTGATTAAATAAAATAGGTTAAATTGTTAAATCATATAAAATTTGTCATTATTACAAATAATCCTATCGATACTATTTTTCTACCTTTGTCCAGAAATCATCATTCATGTTTACTATTATTTTATCTTTTTAAGGGATCTCACACTATTTATTTTTTATATTCACATAATTTTTCGTTACATGAATAGTCCACATATTTAACTTAAGGATTGTGTCTCTAATCACAAGTGTTCGTTGCACAAGCGGTCCTTGATTTAAGATAGGCAGGGACCGTTTTCGCAATTTTTCAAATACTATATTTGTAATCGTAAGTAAACCACATGAGATATTTTTGTCATTTTTGCATGATGTTTACTATTTGGCAAACCATAAAAATTGGCAAATGTTTATATTTAAAATGATAGATATCAAGGTTTTCATATCTGACTCCAATAAAGATTAAAATTACATAATCGTAGAAAAATGAGTTATTAAGCAAAAGTTTAGCTATTATTTTATAGAAAAAGTAAATTCTTATAATTAAACTTTTCTAAATTAAATCTTTTCGTCTAATAGACAATGGTTTTGAGACAAAGAAATAATAATACGTAGTAATATTGATTATTTGTTATTGTAACAACACTAAAATATTGGCATCTAAAAAGAAAATAAAAGAAAAAAAACATGCTAAAATAATATGACATGTTACTAAGGCTAAAGAGCAAGGCTTACATTCTCACCTTACATCTCAGGTCAGCTTTATCTCTCCTCCCACTTCCCCTCACTCTCTATCACTTTTTTTGTGGACATGGTCACCTTAACCTCACATTTCATTAAAATTACCAACTTTATAATAATATACATCACTAAATACCTCACACACACTTACAAACAAAATAAAAAAACACTAAAAGGAATGAGGGGCCCACATCACTCTATGTACCAACTAGGTGAACGGTTCACCTTATGTTCTCTCGATTTGTGTGACTCACCGGTGAGTGAGATACAAGGACAAGGACGACTTGCCAAAGTCACCCTTTTGTCGTTCACTCTAAGGCTAAAGACCAAGGCAAATGCATTATCACTTTACACATCAAAGGCACATCAACTTTCTCTCTCCTCTCACTTCCGCTCACTCCATATCATTTTTTTTTTAGACATGGTCACCTTCACTCATCTTTTATTAAAATACCCACTTTATTCAAATATACCTCACTAATTACTCAACACACACACTCACAAACAAAATAAAAAAAAAAACTATAAAAGGAAGCCCCACATCACTCTATGTACCAACTAGGTAAATGGTTCACCGGATTGTTTTTTAAAAATCGAGTGAGATAGGTGACTTGGTTGGTTGGACAAGCGGTTAACTAGGTTGGATAAAAAATGTAGATTGACAGGGATACCTTAACATTGTGTACCATAATGGTACCCAGCAAATGTTCGATACCTGTGAAATACCTCCACCCAATATCCAACCATGCTGCGGAACAAATTCGAGCTCAGATCCTTTGTTGGATCACATGACTGGCCAGGCTTTTAAAGTGCGCTAGGCAGTGGTTAGCTGTTAACTAGGTGAACATAAGCTGACTTGGTTGTTTTGCCCCTTCCTACCAGCCTAAGAAGAGAGGTGCTATGTACACCACCAACAAAATTGATGTGTACAACACAAAATCAATGCACATCAATTATAATTGTGATTAGGTGTGCACCTCTAGTTAAAACTTAAAACTGAACACCTCCCCTCACACAACACTCGTTCACTTTCTCAAACCTTTCTTTACTCTCTCATCCAAATTCAAGAAACCCTTTCAATTCAACCTCCAGATTTGATTAAATTCAAGTAAAAACCCAGCAAACCATCATCATTAACTCGATCTCACGTTTAAGATAACCAGAACTCATGAAAAGGCAGTTAGAAAACATCTCATGATATAGATCTGCTCGTGCTAGCATGTTGATAAAAGTTGGAATAATTGGTTTTGTGGTCCATTTAGTCGATGTTTTCTTCGAGATGATGATGTTACATGTTTTTCAACCAGGGTTCCTCTGTTTAAAAAAGAGTTGATGGCAGGTATAACTTTCATAATCTCCTTTTTAAAATGCATAGAATATTCATTCAATTGCACTTGCTAGTTTTTTTTTTTGATGTTTGTGTTTGTTTTTTTTTTTTTTTTTTTTTTTTTTTTTTTGATGTTTGTGTCTGTAGTTTTATTGTGTTGTTTTTGTTGCCTATATAGTTTCTTTGATGATTGTGTAGTATTTTTGTATTTCAGTTTGTTTACTATAAGGTTAGTTATGTATTTAGCTGTAGAATAAATCAAACATTTGCTGTAAATTTTGTTTCGCTGCCTACTATGAGGAAACGTGTATAAAACCATCCGTAGATATTAGGTGTAGTGATTAAATAGTAATGGATTGATTGCCAAGTTTTTTGTATTAGTTAAGGTTTATTTTATATATGATAGGCTTGTTTTTTTCTGTTTTGATTTTTCTGTTTTGATAATGTATAGTTTGCAATTGGATTAGATGTTTGTTTAATTGTCTCTGTTTTAGTTGTATTCTACTTTAATTGGTTTGATGTTAGTCTTTGTTGTATGGTCATGTTTTTTGTTCCCAGTTTTTTCTGTTTTAGTACGGCATTAAGTGTGTTTCGCATTTGTTTCTGTCTTCGTAATTGAACCTTAAGTGCGTTTTGATCTCCATAATGTTTTAAACTTACAACCAAATAATATTGTGAGATAAATGTGATTAGTTTGACTGTTTTTCGGATATACTTTACTTAGATACATATCTCATATATAGGAGATAGATTTGGTTAAGGTTCTACTAGAATGCCACAAAAGTTTTATATTGGCTATCTTAAGTACTTGTTGTATATCTCATATCTGACATACCATCTGATGGTATATAGGAAGTTCGATGAGCACACTTGGTGGATACAAACATTTTGAATTTGAAATATTCACTTAGAATGCCACAAGTTTTTAAATGGCTATATTAAGTAGGTTTTGTTATGTATTCTGGTTTTTTTATTTGTTTCAATTGTAAAGGCTTTCATGTTTAGGCAACTTGTATTATATTCAGTCACAGCTTGTATAATGTACTTTTTGAAGAGAAATGAAATAAAGAAAAACCACATTATTATCTTGCGGGTTGCAACATAAAACCAATCTCGTATATGTGTTTATATCTCATGATGTTTTTGTTTTGTTTAATTACATAACTCATTTTATGTTGTGACTTGTATGTTATAATGAAAAATGAATAAGGGGCCTACCTTTTTTTTTTTTTTTTTTTTTTTGTTGAAAAGGTGAACTTGTATTAATCATAACAATGTCTACAATAAGAGGCCTACTTATTAGACCAAAACTCAGGCCTAAAATATATACAATAAGAACAATTGTTCCATCATTATGTTATACGCCCTTGTTTCATTATGTTTAACGTTCTGTTAATGCACATGTAGTTGAAACTCTTGGCATGATACGGTCTCAGCACACAACTATCAAGGACCAACACTAGATAGCCAAAGAAGTGCCCTAATAGAGTTTGGTAATGCTGTCAAGCACTCAGACAGATGCAATTGGAATTTTTCGGAACACGTTTGCACATGGAAAGGTGTGTATTGTTAAAACGAAGTTGTTGTGGAGCTTCATTTACCTAATTGTCGTTTGATGGGAGAAATCCCTATTGCCACAATTGGAAAATTAAGGAAGCTAGAAGTTCTTAGCTTATGGCACAACCAGCTCCATGGGCAACTCCCCAAAGACCTTAGAATGATGCCAACCTTGAAAGGTCTTTACTTGCAACATAATTTGTTTACTGGATCTACTGAATTTTCTCATCATATAAAGGTTTTTAATGTCTCAGACAATCTGTTTGTGGGGACTGCGGATATCCAAAACTTAGATGTTCTTGAAACTCTGACAACTACTTCATTGGGAATTTGCCATTAGTTTCCTCCCCATTTCTAAAAAGCGTCAATTTTTCAAACAATCGTTTTGAGGGAACAATTCAAGAAGTCTTCTGGAAATTCTAAGCTTCCTCTTTTGCTGAAAATGAGTATCTTTGTGGTAGACCCTTGAATTCCAGTTTTGGTTGTTGATTAATTTGAAGTGGCTCCTCCTTTGTAGCTCTTTGATTGCACTTGTCCCCATTTTCGTTATCTACGCGATCATAAAAGTTAAGTTAGATAATACCGGTGGTCCTTCGATTGGACCTCCTCCTGTAAAGCCAGCAACAAATGAGGTCTACTTAGTGTGGGATGATGAGGCTATGTCCATGGTTTGTTATTTTTTCTCTCTTAAGTGTTCTCTATGTTTTATTTCTTTTTCTTTTGTATTTCATTTTTATTTTGTTATTAATCATCTATATTCATTTTTTATCAGGAGGAAAGAAGAATGTCTTTACCAAAGTATCAGGTGCATGATGAAACTAGCCAGGTAAATTGTACCTTGTATCATGATTTTTAACTCTCTTTACATTAAATGTGAGTAGGCTGCATATAAGGTTCTTTTCTCTGGGTTAGCAGTTGAGGTTTAATTTATTAACGAAGATTGATTGTAGAAGAATGACGAGGGAAGATGCTGTTGGGCGAGAAGTAGCACATGGTTATGAAAACGAAGAATTTGAGACATTTGAGTTGGGTGATCTATTTCTATCTGATGAAGAAAAATGAGCGTTCAATCTATTTATGCATGTATATGTGATTTCTTGAAATTTTGGCGGAGAATTGTCATATGCTTATGTTATTGTTTAGTTTTGATTTGTTTCTACTTTCTATAGTTGAATTCTTATACCTGTTTACAATCCCCCATGTGCATGAGATCAAATGACATAGTATCACATTTTTGCCCCGTTCTTCACCCTCGCCTCTAATTTCTGCAGTTAAGAACCCAGTAAATGATCACAACTACGGGATATGCTAGCAAGCTCGTTATATTTCCATAGCAGTTATCATCCCTTGGACTCAAACAAATTGCTCGTTGAGCATTTAGATTAGTTAGAGCATTGCTAGAAGTTTGTCTTGAATGAGTATGTTTGCAAACCATAAGCCAGTGTGAATTAACTCTGTGCTTCAAGTTTTCACAATGATCACATTGATGATAGCTGGCTTGTTGCATTTGGTATTATAGAACCAAGAAGTTTGGGCAGTTGTGACATCTGAATCCTTCTTGATTATAAACTTATAAACTTTAGTAAGAGCGTGTTTGTTTTTGTTTTTGTTGCGTCTGAATGCCTCTGAACGGGCACTGTGTTTGAATCGGTCGGACATTTTGTCCGTTCAGACAGTTTGTTTGTTTTTTTTTTTTTTTTTTCGTTCAGACGCATTCAGATGCAGTTAGATCTTAATGGTCAAGACTTGAGAGGGGTGTCTTAACGCGTCTGAATGCCTCTTGTTGACACAAAATAACCAAAATTTTTTTTTTTTTTTCCCATTCAAACATGAGTTTTTTTTTCCCGTTCAGATTCAGACATTTACGCCTCAGATTCAGATGTGCGGTTCAGATTCAGATTCAGACCCTCTTAATAAATAAACACCACCTAAGACTTGACTGAACTGAAAGTCCTTTTTCTTAAGTAGATGCAACATCACTCATTTTTATTAGTAGCTGTTATGAAAGGAATTTGACCCGCTTATACATGATTTGTGCTTAAGTAATGATTAAGTAGAGCTTTTGCCCATCTATAATCATATCCACGTCAAGAATTTGACCCGCTTCTTCTGTTAATATACAAGAAGTGGAAAGAAGGTCCAACTTGAAATGATCAGCTGCTTTTTCAATCAGCTCATTAATAGTGTCTGGAACCCATAATACAACTCCATACTTGTTTTGATCCTTTGGCAATTCCCACGGCTGAAAAGGGTATATCGTACATTTCCTTCGCGTCATTTTATCTGTCACTAAACGGCATTAAATTCATAGTTAGCTAGCTTTTCATCAAAAGCAAGTAAAATTTGAACCAAAAGTGGCATAGACCAAACAACAAATCTAAAGGTTCTAAACAGAATGTAATTACATATACTGGTGGAACAAATTTAAATGAGCAAATTGTTGGTAGGCTTGGCGTTTTCCTGAACTATTAATTTAAAAGTAGAAATCAAAAACTTTGTATACCTAATAGTTCTTGAGAGGTTGAAGTATTATCTGATAATTGAATGGTTGCGGCTTCTTCCAATAGCTTAATCAACCTTTCATTCTTTGATAATTTTGCTTCATCAAGTGGAGTTTTACCCCATCTGCACATTTGGAGCATAAATTTTATTTTGTAAGGTACATATATGCTTAAGTGTTTAATTCTTTGCACTCAAGAATGGTAAAAACCCACCGGATTTGCGTCCTTGTAAATGTTTCTTGTCTCTTTAAAAGTGAATTCAGAAATATTAAATAAACAAGTTATACCTATCTTTAGATAAAACATTGGCCCCAGCTTCCACTAACAACTTTGTGTTAGCCCGTATTATCTTGTAGTGTTGTAACGGCCTGTTGAAGTAAAACCTTGCGGGTAGGTCCTACTTTTATACTTCGTCCTTCGGATGGGCTCCTTCGGACCTTGTTCACTCCTGCACAAGAAGAACACGCGTTAGGCTCGCCCCGGGTTTGATCCCAGGACCCACCTCCGGCGTGAAAATAAGTATCGGGTAATATGAACAGTGATGTGAGAGTAACAGTAGTAGGTGTAAAAGTATGTCTCTAATGCTAATGAGATGTGGGTATTTATACTACCCACATCTACTGTACCTGTTTACCTTGGAACTTGTGCGTTGACCTACATCTGACTTAGCAGGTAGATGTCAGGTCACGTGGTAGACATAATCCCGTAATATCTGGGGTGTCAGCGGTTGATGGGACTTGTCACTGTAGATGGCGGCGGTCCGCTTCGTATGTGTTTCCGAAGGTGAGACAGTCCGAACGAGGCGGGACGTCCGGACACCGTGGAGCATGATCCGGACGAAGTATGACGTCCGGACACATACACCAACATGTCCCCCTCAGTATTGTAGTATCGGTTGAAGATCGATGGTGCAATACTTTAACACTATCTTCTTGGTTTCGGCATATGTCGTCCGGACACATACACCAACATGTCCCCCCCAGTATTGTAGTATCGGCCACTAGTCGATGATGCAATACTTAAGCGACTTCGGTCCTTCTGTGCTCTGCGGGCGATCAGTTGTCCTTTTAAAGTATCCGGGTCATGGGTGTCGGTTCGGGTAAGACCATTAGAGCCTGTTAGGTCTTTATGGGCTGCTTGGAACCCAGGCCCATGGGCCGAATATAAAAATATTTTTACTGTATGTTACACAGCTGTCTGCCACGCGTACCCTTTGTCCTATAGATCCAATGTCCCAGAGTTTGCCACGTCAGCGACTGGCAGGTTGATTCGACGTTTCGCTTCTTTCCAGGCCTGCCATATATATACCGCCTAACGCTTCTTCATTTTTCTTACTTTTTACTGTGTGTATTTACCTTGCTTTCGGAAATTCTCGACTTCCGTTCTCCAATTGTTCTTGTGAGGTGAGTTTTGCTTTCTTAGTTTTATAATATATATTCCTCGGCATCCCTTTAGTGACGACCGTAGAGATGAGTACTTCGAATAACCCCCTTGTACGTAATAGGTCTGGGCCCTCCTCCGATAGGATAGTCCCTAAATGCGATATGCATATTCACACTTCTAAGATGACGCAAGCAGACCTAGATAAGGTGGTGGGAGAGTTTGGGATTCCGGCGGATCTGCGTCCCACGCTTCCGCCGGATGGAATGACAATGGATAGATTACCGGACGATAAAATAGGTATTTACGTTCAGCAATTGAGAACCGGAGGTGTTCGGATTCCCTTTTCGACTTTCTTACTAGAGGTGATAGAGTATTTCCGAGTACACATTTCTCAACTTGTACCGATAGGTTTAAATAGGGTGACTATGTTTGAGATTCGGTGTTATAGTTTAGACGTTCAACCGACCGTTCCATTATTCCGGGTTTTCTATAGACTCTGTAAGCAAGGGCATTGGTTTTCATTCGAGAATCGGACGGGTCGTAGGGCTAAGAAATGTTTTAAGGAGATGCTTAGTGGGCTGAAGAATTGGAAGAACCATTTTTTCTTGATAGATCGGAGAGCTATTCCGAATGCCATGCCATGGAGGCACAGAGATTCGAAGATTACGGATGACTTTCCGGAGACTTATTCTGAAAGAGATGCTAGGCGGGTCGCGGCGAAAGTTATTCCCTTTAGGCAACCCTCTGTCGCCCTTTTATGGATGACCGGTTTATCTAAAGTCTCTGAGTATCCGGGGTATGAGCTTGTTATAAAGGATGCCGAGGGAAAGGGTAATGCTATATTTTTTACCTAACCGTATGTAATATGCTGTCTTGTATTTGATCTTTACCTTCCTTCCTCTCTTGTTTCTTGTAGTGCTAACAATGGCTGAATATTTGGAGCTTCCGATTGAGATTGTGACTGAGGCTGGTAAGGGTGGGCCTCTACCGGAAGGGGGTGAGAGGGTGGATAGGACAACCGCTCCGTTGGTACCAGGGAGCTCTGTTCCTGCAAAGACTTCTCTCCAAAAGGCTGTCGAGAGGGCGGATGCCGTTGTTTTGGCCGCTAGGCAGTAGAAGGAGAGAAAAAGGAGCGTGGTGGAACAGGCTGGGTCGAAGAGGGGTGCTGAGGGGTCCTCTGCTGCGGAGAAGAGGGGGAAAAAACCAAGGAAACAGCCCGGGAGCAGCGCGGGTGAGGGTGCCTCCACTGGGAATGTTTCAAGGGTTATTCCTAAAGAGGTTGTTGTACAAGGTGTGATTCATGTTGAAGAAGTGGTTGATGGTGGGGAGGATGCCCTGAATCAAGAGGGAGAGAATGATGAGACCGGTCATAGCCAGCCGCCTCAAGACGAAAGGCAACCGACTGAGGAGAGCCAGCCGCAGCATCAGATGCATCCGGATCATGGTAAGAAATGTTTGTCTTTTAGGCCTCTCGTTCCTTCCTTTCTCCGCTTCTCTGTTTTTTTTTTTTTTTACACACTTTTTTTTTTTATAGATCTGTCTGTGCATCCCGAGGATTCCCCTCCCGCATCCGAAGGACCCAACTCAATGGCGAGAGGTATATGAGTCCTTCTTTATGTTTTCTTTGAATGCTCCTTTGTGATTCTAAGTTGTGGTTGATTTATTGTAGATGAAGGTTCTTCCGGAAGGGAAGTGTTTGTCCCGGCATGGTCTTTGACAAAAGATGTCCGGCTAAATTCTTACAGGGCCTGTCAGGAGATGTTGTCGCATCTTGCGACTCCCGCTGAGCAGGCTGCGTTGGAGGAGTTGTCCACCAGCCGGCTAATCCGCTGTTCGTATGTTCAGTCTGCGAATGGGATTGTGACACAAGCAGAAGTGTTGCGCCGGTTTACCAGGATGATCACACGGACAAGGGAGTTGGAGCATGGTCAACAGGTTGCTGAGCAAGGGAGAATAGCTATGGTTGGAAAGTATGACCGTGCGGTGAGAGAGCTTGAAGAGTTTCAGAGACAAATGTCCGCTGAGCGGGAGGCTACCGTGGTGAGGGAGGAAGGGTTGTCTGACCAGTTGGCCGATATGCAAAAAGAAAGGGATGACTGGAGGAAAGTGGCCGGGGGTCAAGCTGATAAAATTAGGGAGCTGGAAAAGGAGTTGAAGGAGTCGAATCAGGCTGTTAAGCAGTTGGAGGAGCAGAAAGCGGAGTTGGCGGAAGAAGTCAGCGTGTCGGAGTCCATTCGCCACAACACCGTGAAAGAGTTAATCCCTGCGGCTTGTCGAAGGTTATTTGAGAGTCATGAGTACAAGAGGAGCCTGGGGAGAGTTTATGGCTTGTCTTATTCAGCTGGGTTTTTGGACGGTCTTCGGTATGAGCGAACGGATGAAGATGTCCAAAAGTTTTTGCCTCGGTTTCAGAAACTTAAAATGGAAGCTCCAAATATCTGGAAAGCCGAGTACAACAAATTGTTTGAGGCCCAATACCCTTATGTTAAGAAGCTCGCAGACTCCGCTCGTCTTCCACTTGGTGACCTTATGAACCTTTTTCCTGATCTCCCTTCTTCAGAGCCGAGCGCCATTGAAGCTGCAGCGAATCAACAAACCGGAAGCTCTTCCGGAGTGAAGGAAATTGCCGGCAGGGATCCTTGATTCTTGTTTTGTGTTCCTTATGTTGGATGAATGTAACATGAACAATATTTTTAGCTTAAGTGTTTGTATATTATTATTTGTGGCCGGTGTCACTTTTTGCACCTTCGGGTGGATTAATACAGCTATGTGTTTGTTGCCTCTCTTGCGAGAATGTAGCCTTTATTTGCTTGAACCGTCGTTACGGATTATCCAGAGTGACTTCACGATCCGATGAATGTATTGTCCGGAGTGATTTCACGATCCACTCACGAGTGAGGGAGTGTTTTCCACAATCCGATGAATGTATTGTCCGGAGTGATTTCACGATCCACTCACGAGTGAGGGAGTGTTTTCCACAATCCGATGAACGTATTGTCCGGAGTGATTTCACGATCCACTCACGAGTGAGGGAGTGTTTTCCACAATCCGATGAATGTATTGTCCGGAGTGATTTCACGATCCACTCACGAGTGAGGGAGTGTTTTCCACAATCCGATGAATGTATTGTCCGGAGTGATTTCACGATCCACTCACGAGTGAGGGAGTGTTTTCCACAATCCGATGAATGTATTATCCGGAGTGATTTCACGATCCACTCACGAGTGAGGGAGTGTTTTCCACAATCCGATGAATGTATTATCCGGAGTGATTTCACGATCCACTCACGAGTGAGGGAGTGTTTTCCACAATCCGATGAATGTATTGGCACATTATTAGAATATCACACAATTTTATATCGGAAAACTGTTCTTTTTATTTATTGGAACACTATAGATGCAGATGTTAGGAAACTTCGGCTTACCGGTTTTACAAGAAACAATTTCGTAAATTCATTGCATTCCATGTCCGAGGTACCTCTCGGTCTTCCATCGTGTGGAGCTTGTATGAGCCGTTGTCATAGGCCTCGACGACCCGGTATGGGCCTTCCCAATTAGGTCCCAACTTTCCTTGGTTTTCGACTCGGCTAGCCTCATTTCTTCGATACACGAAATCTCCCACTTTGAAAGACACCGGACGGACCCTTTGGTTGTAATATTGTTCGACCTTGGTTTTATACTTGGCCTCTCGGATAGCTGCCATCTCTCGTCTTTCTTGTAGCAAATCAAGGTTTAGACGCTGTTGTTCTTCATTGTCTTCCGGGTTATACAGCATGGTGCGGTGTGTAGGCATTCCAATTTCGGCTGGAATAACCGCCTCGCTACCGTACGTGAGGCTGAAGGGGGTCTCCCCGTTACTTGTTTTCAATGAAGTCCGGAAGGCCCATAGAACGTTTGGTAACTCATCCACCCATCCGGCTCTTTCTCTCCCGAGGCGGGTTTTGATACCGTGCATGAGGCTTTTGTTGGCCCTTTCGACTAGTCCATTTGCCTGAGCATGAGCCACCGCTGTGTTAATCTGCTTAATTTTCAACTTCTCACACCAGCTTTTGAACGGGTCTTTGACGAAATTTGTTCCGTTATCTGTGACTATAATGCCTGGGAGTCCGAACCTACAAACGATATTCTCCCACACGAATTTCTTTACATCTTTGCCGGTGGTTTTAGCAAGGGGTTTTGCCTCTATCCACTTCGTGAAGTAATCTACAGCTACGATGACAAACTTTACTTTCCCTGGGGCTTCCGGTAGGGGACCTAGTACGTCCATTCCCCATTGGTAAAAGGGCCATGGTGCCATGATAGATGTCATGATGGTTTTAGGTAGCTTCGGAACCGGAGCATGGATTTGACAGGAGTCGCATTTGTCGATTTCTTCCCTGGCGTCTCTGTGCATGGTTGGCCAGTAGTATCCTTGTCGCATTAACTTGGCTACGACCGACCTTGGGCCGGGGTGCATCCCGCATGCCCCTTCGTGTACCTCTCGGATGACATAGTTTGCTTGGAGAGGGCCGACACATCTTAGCATCGGGCTGAGGTATGATTTTTTGAATAACACATCTCCTTCCATCGTATATTGAGGGATTTTCATCCGTAGTGCCCTTGCTTCATTGGGGTCATTAGGCCATACCCCTTCTTTCAAACATCGGATGATCGGGGTCATCCAGTTATCTTCCTCTTCTTCTACGATTGCTCCGACCTGTTTCTCTTCGGTTGACGGCTTTTCCAAAACTTCGACCAGAATTTCTTTGGTCAAATGGTTAAAAGCTACTGAGGCTAGTTTGCTCAAAACGTCCGCCTTTTGATTCTGTGTTCTCGGTATGTTACAGATCTTGAACTTTTTGAAACCGCCGATGTATTCTTTTGCCTTTGCCAAGTATCGGATCATACTTTCTTTGGTCGCTACAAAGTCCCCATTGATCTGACTCGCTACCAGCTTTGAGTCCACCCGGACCTCAAGGCATTTCACCATCATCTTTGTGGCGAGTCGCAGACCGGCAAGGAGCGCCTCATACTCCGCTTCGTTGTTGGTACTTTTGAAGTTTAAACGGAGAGCATAAGTGTGTTCGGTCTGGCAGGGTCCGATCAACACAAGGCCCGCTCCGGAACCCTTACTGCTCGACGCACCATCTGTGTAGAGTATCCAGTTCTCCGGATTGGAGATGTCATGGACTCCTTTTTCTTGTTTCTTCGGATGCGGCTCCCCCACTCCTACAGGAATTTCCGATATGAAGTCCGCAAGGACTTGCCCCTTAATTGCGTTCCTTGGTATGTAGGTGATGTTGTAGGCTCCTAATTCTATGGAAAATTTTGTCAACCTTCCGGAAGCCTCGGGCTTACTTAGAACTTGCTTTATCGGTTGATCCGTTATTACTCGGATGGGATGGGCCTCAAAATACCTTCTTAATCTTCTTGACGTGTGTATCAATGATAACGCCAGTTTTTCGACCGGAGAGTAGTTCTTTTCAGCTTCTTGTAAGGTTCGGCTTACATAGTGAATGGGCGACTGCTTCCCGTCTCTCTCGGTTAGCAGGACTGCACTGATTGCCTCTCTTGCTGCTGACAGGTACACATATAAGGTCTCCTTTGTCTTAGGTGTTGATAGGTATGGGAGATCTAAGATGAGTTTCTTGAGCGATTGGAATGCCTCCTTAGCCTCATCGGTCCACCTATATTCGTCCTTGTTTTCTTTGGTAATGTTTTTCAGAGTTTCAAAGAATGGAAGGGACCTTTCGGCGGATTTTGCCAGAAATCTGTTTAGAGCGGCCAATTTGCCACTTAAACTCTGCATTTCTTTCAAAGTGGAAGGGGATTTCATTTGTGCAATGACTTTTGTTTTGCTCGGGTTTACCCGAATACCTTCGGAGGTTACCATGTAGCCTAGAAATTTTCCTTCTTCCACGCCAAAAGAGCATTTCTTCGGATTTAATTTCATGTTGATTTTTCGCAGGTTGTAGAAAGTTTCAGCGATGTCTGCCAACATATCCTTTTCTCCTTTGCTCTTAATTACCATATCGTCCACGTAAGCTTCCAGATTCCTACCAATCTGACTCCGGAAAGCCGAGTCAACGAGACGTTGGTAGGTGGCTCCGGCATTCTTTAAGCCGAATGGCATTTTGGTATAGCAGTATGTCCCTTGCTCCGTATAGAACGCCGTCTTTTCTTCATCTTCTTCGGCCATTTGGACTTGGTGGTAACCCTTGTATGCGTCTAGAAAGCACTTATACTTGAACCCCATAACCGACTCGATCTTCCAATCAATTTCCGGGAGCGGATAGTAATCCTTCGGACACGAGGAGTTTAAGTTTTTGAAATCAATACACATTCGCCAATTTCCATCACTCTTTTTTACTAGTACCGGGTTGGAGATCCACGTGGGGTAGCGAACTGGCCGAACGATTCCCGCTTTCAGCCATTCATCCACCTCCTTTAGTACCACTTGATTCTTTTCCTCGGATAAGTTACGCTTCTTCTGAGCTACCGGTGTGTCGTCAACGTTAACGTTCAGGTGGTGCTTGATCAGTCGTCGTGGAACCCCGGTCATATCCGAAGGTTGCCATGCGAACACGTCTCTGTTCTTCCTCAACAGCTCGACTAGATGCTTCCGGCATTCTTTCGAAAACCCCGTTCCTATGGTGACCAGTTGTTCCGGATGCGCGGGGTTTACTAGGATTTCCTCAGTGCTACCCACTTCTGATTTGACAAATTTTGCCTCTCGAGGCACTTCCATTATTTGTTTCTTTTCCAGTTGTCTGCATTCTAGCACCATAGCCGACCGTGCGACCAATGTCGCTACGCCCTTCGGTGTGGGGAACTTGACCATCGAATGAATTGTCGATGGGATTGCCCTTAACTCCTTAAGGCCGGTTCGGCCCAGTATCACATTGTAAGGAGATGGGGACTGTATCACACAAAATTTCATAGTTGTTTTTCGTAACATACCGTGGTTGCCGAAACACACATCTAATTCGATTTTGCCCAACGGCCTGCTCGTTTCTCCGGAGAATCCCACCAGAGAAGTGCTCGTCTCTTTGAGCCTTTCCCTTATGTCTGAGCTGAGGTTACTGAAACAATGCTCATACATTACGTTCACAGAGGATCCTTCGTCGATGTATATCCTTCGGACTAAATACCCTTCTATGTCACCCTCGACAATGAGTGGTTCATCTGACAGATCACCGGTCGCGACCGGGGGGAAAACTATGGGGACGTTCATCCATTCCTCGTCCTGCCCCCCATACTTTCTCTTTCTATTCTCCGGATGGCTTCTTACCATGCCGATCGTTTGGGAAGTGAAAGGAAGGATCAGCCATTTCAACACTCTGGTAGATTGAATAGCGGGTCCCACGGATGGCGCCAATTTGTTGAAGTAAAACCTTGCGGGTAGGTCCTACTTCTATACTTCGTCCTTCGGATGGGCTCCTTCGGACCTTGTTCACTCCTGCACAAGAAGAACACGCGTTAGGCTCGCCCCGGGTTTGATCCCAGGACCAACCTCCGGCGTGAAAATAAGTATCGGGTAATGTGAACAGTGATGTGAGAGTAACAGTAGTAGGTGTAAAAGTATGTGTCTATTGCTAATGAGATGTGGGTATTTATACTACCCACATCTACTGTACCTGTTTACCTTGGAACTTGTGCGTTGACCTACATCTGACTTAGCAGGTAGATGTCAGGTCACGTGGTAGACATAATCCCGTAATATCTGGGGTGTCAGCGGTTGATGGGACTTGTCACTGTAGATGGCGGCGGTCCGCTTCGTAGGTGTTTCCGAAGGTGAGACAGTCCGAACGAGGCGGGACGTCCGGACACCGTGGAGCATGATCCGGACGAAGTATGACGTCCGGACACATACACCAACAGGGCCCAAGCGCGAATCTAGAATATTCTGTTTAGTGCTATTTATAGGTACGATGTAATTGTAATTAGACAATCAATCAAATCAATTCATCCTTATCATATCAATATCACTAATTGACACTTTGCTAATCCAAAAGACATGAAGTGGCGTTCTGAAGTCATAGTCCTTTGAATTTGGATTCCCTTTTTCCGCAGATGAAGCCATGATACTACCACCATCATTTATCATCAATGAACCACCTTTATTGATTATCAATGAAGCAATCTTTTCGTGTCCACTCTTGATGGCTTCTAATAAGGGTGTATTTCCAAAATTATCTAACAGTAACATGACACAAGGTATAGCTCAGACGACTACCACAATCTTAACTCACTAAGGGAAGAAAGTTTACCTGAAATGTTAACTTCGACGTCTACTAAGAAAATGAGCAATATCTTCGTGTCCTTTTGATGTAGCAAGATGCTGTTTAGGTCAATAGCTTGTTAGCGAGATAATACCCTTTATGCACAATAAATGCTTTTCTAAGAGTGTTAAATGAAAAGAACATACCAACGGTGACCTTCCATCAAAGTTTTTTATATTTGGGTCGGCTCCAGCCTGAATTAAGTCTCTTAGCTGAAACAAATCTCCATTATAAGCTGCACTATTGACCCTCAGTGCAAGGTGTGCCTCTTGCATTGCAATCTGAGCATTAATTTTTGCCACCATAGGCTTCGTGTGAACTTTTCCTTCTTTACCCTACCAACATGCATTAGTTTAGATAGAAAATATAATCATTCAAGTGTGAGCAAGTATAGAACATGTTGTTATCACCTTTAGTAGATTGTTCAGAATCTTTTTTCTGTAGTGGAAATAAATCTTAAGGATATTAGAGAAAGATTGTTTATCAATCCGCAGTAGTAGACAATGCTCACAAACTATAGAATAGACATCTCCAAACGAGTCGTTAGATTTTAGTAGAGGTGGCAAAACGGGCGGGCCGGGCGGGCATGGGCTAGAACGGGCACGGGCTAAACGGGCACATGTTATACAAATCGCTTTATAGAAGACCGAAAATGACGAAATAAATTCCTTAAACGTAATACCCCATTTATATTTAAAAAATTAAATATATTATATATATAAGTTTTTCTTCAAAAACGATTATAATGTTCTCTAATTAAGAGAAAATATATGACCGTTGTGCCCATTTAACTTTTCAATGGGCTAAATGTGCCCAAATCTTTTACAAAATAGCCAAAATTAGCAAATTTTTTTTATTTTGGGCACAAATTGCCGCCTCTAGATTTTAGTTAGAGTAAATTGCAGAAATCGTCCTTTTGGTTTGCAAAAATTGCATGTATCGTCCCTGGTTTTCAATAATTGCAGGCGGCCTACCTGTGGGAAAACTATAGGTTCGTTTTAGTCCTTGGTTAGTCCTTACCCGTTAGTTGATAGCAATTTTGTCTTTTCCTCTTGTGGTCCCTCTTGACTATCTTTTTACTCCCACCACCACCACCCTCTACCACTACACAAACCCATATTCGGGTGACACCATGATTCCAAATTTTTAAACAACATAACCAGAACCACCACCACCACTTTCACAGCCAACATGACCACTTTATTTTATTTTATTTTTTGCTTCTTGAAATTCAATAAAATTAAAAAATCGAAATTACAACAAACTAAAGGAAAATTTACAGGACAACACAAAAGCAAAAACTCATACAGTGATAATTTAGTGATACAAATCAAGTTTTTTTAGTTTTATTTTTCTCAACTGGAATCTCTATGTATAACAGATGGAACTGGCGGGTTCAAAGTTACATCGTTATCTCTTGAACTAGAATATTCTTCCACACCCGATGAGCTTTGATGTTCCTTTTGAAATCTGCTAGGACTGGGAGTGTTGGATTTATAAGGCAATGATGCATTTTGAAGTGGAGAAGTCATGCCAGATTGGACGCCAACTACTTCTTCTTGTGGCAAAGCTGATATTGAAATCTCATGAGTTGCATCCACGGGTTTCTTGTAAAATAACATGACCACTTTTTAGAAAATACATCACAAACCAATAACAGAAAAGAAGATCAAGAAGACTCAACATCTAAACAAATAACTTCAACACATCAACAACCAATGTATCCTAACCCATATCCTCTTATCTACTGTCATATATCCCACCATCACGTCATTAACAACATATTGACAACTCATCTCCACAACACCACCAAATACACTCGAAAAAAAACCCTCAAGATCTCAGTTTATCTCCTTTTTATAATCAATGATTCGTTCTTAGAACAACACCTAAAGAGATTTACCATCATATATCTAAGTGAAGCTTAGCTTCTTTTAATTTTCGAACTTTTAAAGAAAGAACAAGAACAATACTGTTTCATTCTTCCTTTAATTCGGTCAAACAAACACAAAAGCGGAATAAAAGGCACCTACCCGAGACCTTTTATTAGATCTTGAAGCAGAATAGAACCGTGTGTCCTTCGTGGGTTAAAAGATTCGAATAGAGGCTTCGTAGGTTAAAAGATTATGGTGTTTGCCGGAGAAGAAGATGGTGGTGGTGGTTTGTTTGATGATCTGGGTGGTGGTGTTGATCGATATTTGTCATCTTCTCTTCTTCAGTCATTGTTTTTTAAACCTAATTTAAGTGGGTGCTGTTTCAAGGTTATCTGGAACTAATAGTAGTTTGATTTAATTGCATAAAGGGTTAGGGTTCAATTCAATTCAATGACTGAACAAGGGTTGTTTATTAACTTATGGTCTTATTGTCAAGACGTTTGTTAAATATTCGGGATAGTCAATAGGATAGTAAAAGGGACCGCAAGAGGAAAAGAAAAAATTGCCCTTAAAGTATTACTCCCTCCGTCCTACATTAAGTGTCCATAATGGAATTTTGGGATGTCCCAAATTAAGTGTCCAGGGAATATTTCAACCAATGAGAAGAGACTTTAGTGGGTAATAGTGATATTTGATTGGTGGAGAGTGTAGTTAGTGGAATTTCCTAAAACTTTGTGCATTTGGAAAGTGGACACTTAATATGGGACGGAGGGAGTATCAACTAACTGAGAGGGATTAACTGACACTGGTTAAAGAGTGTTTAGGTTAAGCAGAGTGGCACGTGAGGAGCACATGACCAGTCTTAGACTGTGCGTGTGAGGTGCACGTGATTTACTCCCTCAGCTCACCCAAATGCTATAACTGCTTTTGGCGCCATTTTCCCTTCTTTAAATACTGCTCACTTGTAAACCATTTCTAGTTTTTAGCTTTTGAATAAATAAACTCTTTCTCTCTCAATTCTGTTACATTTCACATTCCATAACCACCATTTAACTAACTTCCATATTTTCCGCCAAAATAACAATAATGACTTTCAAACTCTTTTCTTAATTCATAAGAGTTTTGAGCTTGTTGTTGCCTTCTACCAATTCCTTTGTGGATTCTAGAAGTGTTGTATATCAATTGGTATCAGAGCTTGTCACCCTGGCAAACTCTTGATTTCCGGTCATCTTCTCCGGCGAAATTCCGGCCAAAAACAGAGATTTCCGGCACAAGAAATTAGTCACCACTAATTTCACTGTTCTGTTTACATTCGGTTAGTGTCAATCATCTGTACTGCCACAAGATCAGCCCATTAGTGGTTAAATTCTCTGATCTTGAACAAGCTGGTAAGAAGCAGTTGGATTGAGTAACCCAGAACAGGATCAGTAGTCATTAATCCATGGTTGATGAGTATTAATGATATTGATACAATGGTGAATACAAGAAATACTCAAGAAGTAACAATGGTGAATACAAGAAGTGCTCAAGAAGCAACAATGGAGTCACTTCAAAACACAGTTAATGAGTTGCAAAGAATGATGGCTGATATGGTTACTGATATGGCAAGAATAAGAAATGGAGAAGGAGCCAGCAATGGGGGTCATAATGTCAATGGTAGAAATGGTAATGTGGCAAATCAGTATGGAAGAATGTCAAAGATTGAATTCCCAAGATTCAATGGTGATGATGTTAAGAGCTGGTTATTCAGATGTAAACATTTTTTCAAAATTGATGATGTTCAAGAAGACATGAAGGTGGAGTTAGCAGCCATGCATTTGTCAGATAAGGCCTTAGTTTGGCACCAACAGTTCTTGAAAAAGTATGGTGATGGTTGTCCATGGGAGATGTATGCAGAACAAGCATTGAAGAGGTTTGGTAATGTGTTTGAAGATCCCATGGTGGAACTCAAAAATCTGAAACAAACTAGTACAGTACAAGTCTATCAAGATCAATTTGAGGAGTTGTTGAATAGGCTGGAACTGACTGAATCTCTTGCAATAAGTTTGTTCATTGGGGGGTTGAAGGATGAGATTAGTATGCCTGTAAGGATGTTTAAGCCTATTACATTGATTGATCTATTCACCATGGCAAAGATGCAAGAAGCTTCACTTGCAGCAACTAAACCAGGGTATACCTCTTATCATTTTAATGCAAGACCTAGTCATAATGGTTCTGTGATTAAAGATGGGGGTATATTATCAAGACCAGTCAATAGACCTTTGGCTTTGCCTGCACCCACAAGAGCAACAAATGGTGAAACCAGTACTTTCAATAACAGACCCTTTAAGAAGTTGACTCAGAAAGAATATGAAGAAAAGAGGGCCAAAAACTTATGTTTCTATTGTGATAAGAAGTTTGTGCCTGGTCATAAGTGTGAAGGTCAATTGTTTTCACTTGTGGTTTCACCTATGGTTGAAGAAGAAGATGAGTTAGTGGAGGATTTTGTTGATGCCTCTAATGAACCAGTTATAATGAATGGGGAGGAAGAATTGCAACCTCACATTTCACTGAATGCTTTTACTGGTGAAAGTTCTTTTAAGACCATGAGAGTGATTGGAATTGTGGCCAAGAAGTATAAGATACATATATTGATAGACACAGGATCAACCCACAATTTTTTGGATGTTGCTATGGCCAAAAAGATAGGTTGTAAGGTGACTCAAACAAAACCAATGACTGTGTCAGTAGCAGGAGGAAAGAAACTTGTAAGTTTGGGTGTGTGTAAAGACTTCCAGTGGATGATGAATGGGGAACTATTCACTTCTGATGTGATGCTTTTGCCTCTAGGAAGTTGTGAAATGGTGTTAGGAGTTCAATGGTTGTCCACTTTGGGTGACATTAGAAAATGGAACTTTAAAGAATTGAGAATGGAATTTGTGCATAATAACAAAAGAGTTGTTTTGAGGGGTACTTCTAAAGCTCCAGTTCATTGGGTGGATGGGAAGAAGCAATTACAGATGTTGGAACATTCTCACCAAGCAGAAATGATGATGTTATGTGTTTACCCAAACATTGGTGTAGAGTTGTGTTCAATGGAACAGTGTGGGTCAACATCAATTGGAGAAGAATTGCAGCCTATACTTGATGATTATGCTGATGTATTTGCAATACCAAAAGAGTTGCCACCACAGAGGTCTCATGATCACAAAATTCCACTCATTGAAGGTACTCCACCAGTGAACATTAGACCTTATAGACACCCTCCTACACAGAAAGATGCCATTGAAGCTATGGTTAAGGAGCTCTTGGAAGCTGGGGTGATCAAACCAAGCCACAGTCCTTTTGCTTCACCTGTGGTTATGGTCAAAAAGAAGGATAATACATGGAGGATGTGCATTGACTATCGGCAACTCAACAAACACACCATCAAAGATAAGTTCCCTATTCCATTAATAGAAGAATTGATTGATGAGTTACATGGAGCTACTATATTTTCTAAACTAGATTTGAGGTCAGGGTATCATCAAATCAGAATGTTTGAAGATGATGTGGCCAAAACAGCTTTCAAAACTCATGAGGGACACTATGAGTTTTTGGTGATGCCATTTGGGTTAACCAATGCTCCATCCACATTTCAAGCATTAATGAATGAAGTCTTTAAACCCTTCCTGAGAAAGTTTACATTGGTGTTCTTTGATGATATTCTGGTATATAGCAAAAGTTTGAGTGATCATGTGCAACATTTGACTCAAATTCTAGAAACTATGAGGCATCATAAGCTGTATGCAAAACAGAGTAAATGTGTGTTTGGAACAAGCCAAGTGGAGTATTTGGGCCATGTGATCTCAGCTCAAGGGGTAGCTACTGAATCTTCTAAAATCAAAGCTATGGAGAATTGGCCACAACCAAAGAATATTAAGCAACTCAGAGGTTTCCTTGGTCTTACTGGTTATTACAGAAGGTTTATAAAGAACTATGCTACTTTGAGTAAACCTTTGACTCAGTTATTGAAGAAAAATGGTTACAGTTGGAATGAGCAAGCACAAGTGGCATTCCAGCAGTTGAAAGAAGCCATGATCAAAGCCCCAGTTCTCAGTTTACCAGACTTCTCAAGACCATTTGTGATAGAAACAGATGCTTCAGGAGTTGGCTTAGGGGCAGTATTGTTGCAAGATGGTCATCCAGTAGCTTATCTCAGTAAGTCCCTTTCTCAAAAACACCAATCTCTTTCTACTTATGAAAAAGAGTTTTTGGCAGTTATTTTAGCTTTGGAAAAATGGAGAGGGTACTTGTTAGACAGACATTTTGTGATCAAGACTGATCATTTCAGTTTGAAATACTTACTTGATCAAAGGATCAGTACTCCTACTCAAATGAAGTGGCTACCTAAGTTGATGGGGTTTGATTATGAGGTGGTATATAAGAAAGGTTGTGATAATGTGGCTGCAGATGCTTTGTCAAGACTAGAAAATCATGGTGAGTTGTTGTCACTAACTGTCTCCACTGTCACCACTGAATTGTATGATAGAATTGTTAAAAGTTGGGAAGGTGATGCTCAAGTTCAAGAAATTGTGACTCAGTTGCAGAATGGGCAGCCTGCAAAGAAACATTATACTTGGGTTAATGGCCAATTACTGAGGAAAAATAGGTTGGTGGTGGGTGATGATAAGCAGTTGAGGTTAGAACTGCTTAAACATATTCATGAAGGTGTTATTGGGGGGCATTCAGGAATCCAACCAACTACTCAGAAAGTAGTATCACTGTTCTATTGGAAAGGTTTGAGAAGAGAAGTTAAGAATTTGGTGAGAGAATGCTTGATCTGTCAGAAAAACAAACCTGATCTAGCTTCCTATCCTGGTTTGTTACAACCCTTACCTATTCCACATGGAGTATGGAAATCTATTTCCATGGACTTCATTGAAGCATTACCAAAATCTCATGGAAAAGATACTATCTTGGTGGTGGTAGATAGACTAAGCAAATATGCTCACTTCATTGCTCTATCTCATCCTTTCAATGCTGTACAAGTTGCTCAAGCATTTCTGGATACAATTTATAAACTTCATGGTCTACCAGAGAGCATAGTATCTGATAGAGACAAGATATTCATGAGTAGATTTTGGAAAGAACTTTTCAAGCTGCTGCAAGTCAAACTCACAATGTCAACTTCATATCATCCACAAACTGATGGTCAATCAGAAGTAGTGAATAGATGCTTGGAAGGATACTTGAGGTGTATGGTGGGGGAGCAACCAAAGGAGTGGCTTAAATGGTTGTCTATGGCAGAATTGTGGTATAACACAAACTACCGTACTTCAATCAACACAACACCTTTTGAAGTACTGTATGGCCAAGCACCACCCATTCATGTACCATATTTGGGTGGTGAAAGCAGGGTAGAAGCTGTGGATAGGACCCTGAGGGCTAGGGAAGAAGCCATTAACATTCTCAAGTTTCATTTACAAAGGTCTCAGAATCGAATGAAACAACAAGCTGATAAGAATAGGACTGAGAGGAGTTTTGAACCTAATGATTGGGTACTGCTAAAACTCCAACCTCACAGGCAAGTCACTATTAGACAAGGTAAGCAACACAAGTTCTCTCCAAAATACTATGGCCCTTTTAGGGTAATTGAGAAGGTGGGAAAGGTAGCTTACAAACTGTCATTGCCAATGGGATTTGCTCAAGCATTTCTGGATACAATTTATAAAGTTCATGGTCTACCAGAGAGCATAGTATCTGATAGAGACAAGATATTCATGAGTAGATTTTGGAAAGAACTTTTCAAGCTGCTGCAAGTCAAACTCACAATGTCAACTTCATATCATCCACAAACTGATGGTCAATCAGAAGTAGTGAATAGATGCTTGGAAGGATACTTGAGGTGTATGGTGGGGGAGCAACCAAAGGAGTGGCTTAAATGGTTGTCTATGGCAGAATTGTGGTATAACACAAACTACCATACTTCAATCAACACAACACCTTTTGAAGTACTGTATGGCCAAGCACCACCCATTCATGTACCATATTTGGGTGGTGAAAGCAGGGTAGAAGCTGTGGATAGGACCCTGAGGGCTAGGGAAGAAGCCATTAACATTCTCAAGTTTCATTTACAAAGGTCTCAGAATCGAATGAAACAACAAGCTGATAAGAATAGGACTGAGAGGAGTTTTGAACCTAATGATTGGGTACTGCTAAAACTCCAACCTCACAGGCAAGTCACTATTAGACAAGGTAAGCAACACAAGTTCTCTCCAAAATACTATGGCCCTTTTAGGGTAATTGAGAAGGTGGGAGAGGTAGCTTACAAACTGTCATTGCCAATGGGATCACAAATCCACAATGTCTTCCATGTGTCACAGCTTAAAAAGTGTAGAGGAAGTGTGCAAGATGATCAACCAGCTGTTTTGCCTCATTGTGATGGTACTGGGATGTTGGTTATACCACCCATAGCTGTGTTAGACAGGAAAATGATGAAGAAGAATAATGCTGTGGCAGTTTATGGTTTGATCCAATGGGCTAATGGAGATAAGGATGATGCTACTTGGGAACCATTAGAAGACTTAGTCAAACGTTTTCCAATGTTTGATATCAGTTCTTGAGGACAAGAACAGTTTAAGGGGGATGGATTGACACTGGTTAAAGAGTGTTTAGGTTAAGCAGAGTGGCACGTGAGGAGCACATGACCAGTCTTAGACTGTGCGTGTGAGGTGCACGTGATTTACTCCCTCAGCTCACCCAAATGCTATAACTGCTTTTGGCGCCATTTTCCCTTCTTTAAATACTGCTCACTTGTAAACCATTTCTAGTTTTTAGCTTTTGAATAAATAAACTCTTTCTCTCTCAATTCTGTTACATTTCACATTCCATAACCACCATTTAACTAACTTCCATATTTTCCGCCAAAATAACAATAATGACTTTCAAACTCTTTTCTTAATTCATAAGAGTTTTGAGCTTGTTGTTGCCTTCTACCAATTCCTTTGTGGATTCTAGAAGTGTTGTATATCATTAACGCTCGTTAGTGTCAGGGACTAAAACGAACCAATAGTTTCTCCACAAAGAGGCACTAGGCTAGGGACGATACATGCAATTTTTGCAAACCACAAGGACGATTTCTGCAATTTACTCTTTTAGTTATAATATTTCTTCTTTGAGTCCACCTTCGTATTGACAACTTGTTCCTGTTCCAAATTTTATATCCATGGGCCATAACAGTGATATTCTAACTTGGGCTGTTTCCTTTAAGGCTTTATTTGCTTTACGTAGCAGCCCATTATTGCATGATCGAGGTCCAGAGACGAATTTGTTAAATAACACCATATATATTGATTTATCTGCCTGACAATTTACAAAAAGGATGAAACAAAATACATTATTCATCAGAAAATGTTTTGTTATGGGAAAAGGTTAGTACATATGTTCATAGCTGTTAAACTCGTACGGGCCAAGTCAAAAGCACCCTAAAATGAACCAACTCACTAGATGACTCTCGAACAGATGTGACTTGGTGGTTGACCGAGTTACGAGCCAATACAACTTTAGTAGTTTAGTGCATGGTTCAAGTGACAATAGTATTGTCTATATGGTATCTCTTTCGGGAACGGACTCAACATATAAAATGACATTGTCTCGAGGCATCAACGACCACATTTGTGTCGCATATATGGGGCAAAAACTCTCAAGAAAAATTATAAAAAATAGTTTGGCCCTCCCAAGTCCCAACTAAAAGGTTCAAGCTCCACCAATAGTTAAAGGGTATCCCTACTCGGCTTTAAGCTCTCAAGAAAATTATAAAAATAAATAAATTACACTACAGATTATGCTTCAAGGGTATGCACACTTCCATACCATTTGCCTTAAGTATGTCCGCCCTTATTGGTGCATATAACAGGTTTTACTGTCACTGGTAGATAATCATAAGTTTCTTGATCCTTCTCGAAAAGCATTCAATATTGCACTTTGCTAATCCTATACTTAAATTGACAATCCAATGTTTTCGTTAGAGTCGAGAACCATGATCTCCTTGTATAAAAATAGTCATCAACTATCTGTTAAATTATCAATGATGTTTCTTTTTTGCTAAAATAAGCAAATACATTATGGCTTAACACAGCTAAAATCGTGTGAATTCTATCGTTTAAGTTACCTTATCGATTTATATGCGTCAAGCATCATGATGATTTAGAATAAAAACATTAAAATTTAGCGAGAATCAACCACAGCTGTAAATAGAACGACTCTGATAAAAACATTCATTGCAAGAATTCAACCACAGTTTATAAGCTTTAGTAAAATTCCTGAAAAACTGAAAACTCTATGATAAATTAACTGTTGCGCCTCATTTGTAGTTTACAGTATATAAGGAGAAAAAGAGACATCACAAACAGATAATGACAACTAAAACAGTTATGGCTCGATCTTCCAGATAGATACACAGAAATCTTATCCCTCAAAACCAAACCATTCTGATCATGATCCGACTCACAAACCACTGGCCGATAATCCAAATCATGGCAGTCAGAAAACACGAGCATTTCTTGAACTTCATCCTTCATATCAATGAGTATATTATGCAAAATGCAGCAAGCAAGAATTATCAAAGGTAGTCTGTCTTTATTAGGCCTCCACAAGACTCCTTTAATTATCTTCCAATTCTCTTTTAGCATCACAAACATTCGCCACCTTTTGTGTTTTCAACAACCTTGCATTAAACTTCACTTCAGAATCACAAAGTTCATTTCCCCGATAGGGAGTTAGCAACCAGGTTAGCAATGGTAGCCCTGCATTACCAACAATATATTCCTTTATTTCATTTCCTTCGGATATTTTTTTTGGTTTCCCATTTAATCTTTCACATCTGTTTTGCATATTTCAAAGAATTTCGACTCTTAGAATATAATCATCACTATAACGACCTGGCCATCCTGCGTTTATGTCACGGAACCTCAAATCTGGGAACACAATTGCTTGTAATGTCATGGTTTGGTTTTTCTCTCGGTCGCACCACACATTGGCTAACTGGTCAGCATTGATTAGAGACATCAAAATGTGAGTGGTGTCAATTGCTCCACAACAATTTGGAAGTCCCCCGATCTTTTCGAATTGATGTTTTAAGTCATCCATCTCGTGTTCAGTTGAAGGCCAGTAGATATGGTGGAGTCCTTTTTCCATCAGGGCGTCTACAAAGCATTTAGTTAGCTGAGCCACTACTGTTTTGGTTAGGTTAAGTGAGCTCCCGACTGAAATTTGAGACTCACCGGACCCTAACCGTGTTAGAACAATAGCAACCATGTCATATAGGCCCAGCCGGTTGCCATCAAGGTCAATGAACTTTGAACTATTGGCCAACATTTCTTCTTTGACAAGTGAACATATATAATCAAAAGTCTTCATCGACATCTTGAACATGGACTCAAAGCTTCGTGAATCAGTTAAACTCCCTGAGAAATTAAACACACAATGATTCTGGTTAGGGTACAGGGAGATTCTTAACGACATCAGGAAATGAAAAGATCTATCAAGATTTGACTTTAGAGCAAAGAAATATATGAAGTTTTTAATGATAGTCAAACCTAGTGCTACATTGTAATCTGTAGTTGAACTTCGGAATAACATATGGTCATTTAGGATGCTATATACCATTGAACTAAGCTGTTAGTAATTCTTTAGGTTTTCATCAACGAAGACTTGTCCCTAACCTAAGTTATGCAGTTACAAAAAAACCATTAGGTTAAGAATGTACCATAAGATTAAACGCTGATCATGTTATGTTTAAACCTATGGTTCCCTTTTCGTGAAAATCATGCACAGTGTTCGTGTTCTATCAGCATTTGTAAGCTAAGAAATTTACATTTTTTTGGTTCTCAAAACAAGCAACTAACTGACTCACTTAATTTCTTAAGGGACTTGAACCTATGTATCCACTACTACGATTGGGACAAACTAGTTTCCAAAGAAAAAATAACCATGAGAATGTGGTCTGTTAGATTATATCCGTGCTTGCTATTTTAACTTTAGGCCAATTGTTGAATCCTGTGATATTGTGATAAGGTAATGGTTCAAGTTAAAGAGACATCATATTTGCAAAAAGTACCCAAAATCTAGCCAGGCATTTAGCCTTCATGCACCATGATCGATTTTTATGTCCCCCTACGAAGGCCCTGAAAGTATATACATCTAATCTATGTAGCATCATAATTTCAACCAAAACTATGTTAAAGAGTCAAAGTTTGACTATATAGTGTCAAACAAATTGCTTTATGTAGTAAACTTGGTTAAACTATTGAAACAATACTTAAACTAAAGCTTAAAGCAACCTCTAAACAATTTCTTGGCTAGAACTTTGAAGATCTATTAAACACTTTAATGTTAAACAAACATGAATAGCATAGGAAAGAAAACATTACTGTCTAACATATTTACTCAGAACCTCTACATGTATTAATATTATATATGCAGCAAACCAGTAACATTGATTAATATAAAATAAAAACATCAAGCAAAATCAAGACAAGAAACATAAAAATCCCTTGAAACAACACAAAGAGCAAAAAGATCATATATAAGTATACCAAAAACAACATTGTAAATAGAATCACATTCTACACAAGAAACAATATTAAATCATAGCCACAAAAGAAAAGGATTATATATGCTTCACAACCAAGATACTTAGAGAAAACAAAGATACAAACATACCATGACACTTTTTGGCAAACTGAAGCCACCAATCTGAAAGTTGAGGTTGAGATGGCGGCAGAGTGGATGTGGTGGCTGCAGCAGCAGCCTTCCTTTTTAATGTTGACCTTCTACTGGGACCCATTAGAGTATCAAGAAAAAAAAAACAAGTCTAAGAACACAAGTTTAAGGAATAGTCAAAGGATAGATGTCAGTGAAGGCGAAGAAGGGTCAAGAATCGATGAAAAAAAAAAGCATGCAATGATGGTTTGTTTTGACAACATTTGATATTTATACAAGTTGGAGCTAGCTAGGTTCTAAAAACAATGTGTTTCTATATTCTGACAACCTTTGTTACATATGTGAGATTTTGGTAATCTTATTTGATATAATGGAACATTTATTAATTTTACATGATACAGTAACTTTTTACAATGTATTTTTTTTGGTTGTTGTAAACATTTAAAAGATCAGAATGACTTGTTTGTACTTATGACTCTTTGAGTATAAGGTGCATATAATAAAATATAAAGTTTTTCTGATAAGTTTAGGTCTTAATTTGTGTCACTTTGGTAACTATTGTTTGAAGTCAAAAGTAAGGGTGCAGTTTGGTTCGTAGGTGTCGAACTGTTGGATTGGATTTGAGGTGAAAAAACGTTGTTTGGTATCTCTAAATGAAATCATGGAATGAAACAATTCCTAAAATGTGATACCACACTCAAGAGGCCGGTTTCTTCCCAAAGTTCTGACACCCTTTTTTACTTTAATTTTGCACCACTTATTTGGTCAACTTATTATTCACACTTTTTTTGTAACCACACGTTTTATTTTTGTTAGTATAAAATATATATAATTTTTAAAAATAAAACATAAAATAAACTAATCAATAATTTATTTTCTCTCTCTTCATTTAATTCAAAATCTACACTTTTTTCTCAAACCTTTCCCTAATCTTTCAAACCTTTCCCAAATCCAAATCCAATTCCAATCCCACTTGCGAACCAAACGCACCCTAAATATCTACTTTTCAGGGAATGACATTGTACAAGAATTATTTTCAATATATAGTTTATGTAAAAAGAGATAAAGATTTTACTTTTCATGTTACTAGATATAATGTCCGCGCACGCGCGGGGTTTTTTCTAATCATTTAAATAAATTATTATTTTTAATTTCGGGTTTTAATTATTATAACAGGACCTTCAAAACCATTGTACTTTGATTGAGGTATTGAATTAGGGTTATTTACGAATGTAGTGGGTTTTAATATTAATTAGATTTGGAGGAGATGTTCTTGCGTCAATGATTGTGCGTGAATGAATGATAAGAGATCGAGTTTGATTGATGGAGGAGGAATTTGAGAATGTTGGGACTTCAAATATTTAGTGGAATGATACTGAATTTTAAGTTTCAGCCAAAATCTTTGAAAAACTTGCTCCACCGTTTTCAAGTTTTAATTTTTTATATTTTGACACATATATTTTTGTAAGTTTTTATTGAATGATTACAAATCACAATTTTTTTTTTTTTTTTTTTGTAGAATATGGATAAATTTAGAAGTATTTAGGCTTTTCTTATTTAATATTTAAGAAAATAATAATAATAATAATTTGATTATTACTTAATGAGGTATGATTTGATTTTTTTAAAATGTAAAAGTCCCCACTATTGGTTAGATTTTACTTTTCATGTTATTTTACTTTTCATGTTATGTATTCTATTATAAAGAGAATAGTAATTAATATGAATATGGACAAAATGATTAACAAGTTTTCTATTTGGTTTCATAATATTCTTATGTTTGACTAAACAGTTTTATACCATCGTATTACTCCCATATCAAATCATAATCCATATCAAATAGTATTACTCCCATCGGATATATAAAGGGTGTCTAGTTACAACTTTTAGGTGATATAGAGCTACAAATGTCACATCCTGTGACTTTTAAAATATAATTTTAGTAAGTCATGCTTTTTACTTGTTTTTTCATTAACATTCAAAGAATTAAAAGTTATCAGTAATCCATATCATGTATTGGTACTCTATCAGATATTTTAACAGTGTCTATTTACAAGTTTTATATGATATAAAGCTACAAATGTCACATCTGACTTTTAGAATAAAAAAAAAGTAGTAAAATCATAATGTTTACTGTTTTTCTAGTAACTTCTAAAGAATCAAAAAATTATCAATAATTTCTAGTTATAAGTTTTAGGTGATATGGAGCTACAAATGTCATATCTTGTGACTTTTTTTATTAAATAATTAGTGAAATCATATTTTACCAGTTTTTCTAATACTCCATAACTTTTAAAAAATAAAAAATATCAAATATTTATATAAAATGTTTGTACATTGCATGTTATTTTAAGGGTGTCTAGCTACAAGTTATAAGACCTTTCCCAACGTATAACGCAACTTTGCGTTAAAGGGTGATTTTTTGAGCTTTTAACGCACGTTAAGGCAAGTTAACCTTTGGAAGGGTTTGAGTTAACGTAGCGTTAAGGGGGTGCGTTAACCCTTTAACGCTGCGTTAAGGGGGGTGTTTTGTAAAAAAAAAAAAAAAAAAAAAAAAAAAAAAAAAAATCACTTTGCCCCCTTTTAAGGATAGTTTGTGTAAAAAAAAATATTTGATATAAAAGTGAGTTAAGGTGTGTTAAAGCTGAGTTATTGTTGGGTGTGTTAAAGCTGAGTTAAGTTAAGGTGTGTTAAAACTGACGTGCCAGTACCTTAAAATTTAAGGCTGAGTAAGTGATATAGAGTAACAAATGTCACATCCCGTGACTTTTACAATAATCAATTAATGAAATGAAAATTTTTATTGCTTTCTCCTGTCATTTTTAGAAAATCAAAAAATTATCAATAATTATTATCTTATATACTAAAAGGCGTTTTTGGTGTCGCTTCCAATGTTGTGCGGAACAGTGGTTCTCACAGTAGTTGGAACAGTGAAATGGCTTAAAGTGTTGTATGGCAAGCAGTTAGTCTTGCTTCAAAGGCTTAAAGAATTGTACCATAACACACACTCTATTATAAATAACCGACTTCCCTCCTCACCAGCTAGAAAATTCCAGCAGCTCCTCCATCTCATCATGTTACCACTTAAACACAATTCACAGAATCTTTGACCACATTCGTTAGATCTAAGATCCGGTACACTCTAACGTGCGTAGCAATAACAACACAACTGATTGTGATTGTATTTTCCTTCATCACTGTTATATTATTATACACGTCTCTGAACCACCAATCATCGTGTTCATACCCATCTAATAAAAATCATGCCGTCTGCATACGGTGCTCGATTGACCACGTTCGAAGACTCCGAGAAGGAGAGCGAGTGCGGTTACGTCCGTAAGGTATATCACTTCCGATCTAATTAGGTTTTATTTATGTTGCTTTGATCTGAATTCATTTTATATTTCTATATCACTGTAACTGAATTTGATTGTTATTATTAATTATAATGTTTTGTATCTATGCATACCAAGTGTTTGTTTTTATGCCTCAGTGAAAAAAGATGCTTACTTTATATGTTTAAATTAGAGATTGTCAATTGAGCCATGTTCTATATTATATATGGTAAAATATAGCAGTGATTTGTGGTTAAAATTTATTGTCATCGGTTTTAAATTTGTGCTAATTGTTTTGGAATATTTATCTTATATCGTTTGTAAGTGACCTTTACATAAACTAATGATACAACACTCTATAACAAATTATATAGCCATCTGGGTTTGAACACTCAGTAATGCTGATCCCCATGTTTAAATTAGAGGGCCATGATATTAAAAGGGCCATGATATTACCATTGAACATGCCCATGTTTTAAATCATTTTAAAAGGGCCATGATATTACCATTGAACAACTTCAAAACTATATGATGAATGGTCGGCCTGATTCAAATTACTTCTATTGGTGTTGCAACCCTTTCGAATGTGAGCTGCCCGCATTTGACCGCAAAATGTTTCTTCACTGTCCACTCTATGCGGAATAAATCAATGGTGGTCATTGGCGATTCGATCTCACATAATCAAATGCAGTCGTTGTTTTGCATTCTTTCTCAGGTACGCGTCTCTTGATCATATTCTTTTGTGCGTCTATTTATTATGGTTAAAGGTCCGGAAAGATTATTATGCATTTAAATTGAAAGTGTTAGTCTTTTCTATACAATACTCAATTTCGCCCCTTTTAACGGGTTCAATATGACCTTTTATGAAACATGTTACTGATGAAAATTATGACATGACTTGATAAATTGTAACTTTGATCTTTAGCCAATGCCTTTGCTTTCATGAAAGTTATAACCTTAAGACATTTTACTTGATGGTATTTACACGTTGCTTGAACATAATAGCTATGGCATATTAGGGAAGCTGATAAAATTACTTGATTTAATGAGCTTAAGTTAGTTTGGTTTTAATGATTCATCGGTGGATTTTAATCAAGTGCAGGAAGATTATTATAGGTATCTTGCAGAGTTCAAGTCGCCAATGATAAGAAGGAATAGCTAACCAGTTACTTAAGGTTTATCAAGTAAGTTAACCATTATGGTAGCAATTACTTTACTTCTCTATTCCCATTGTGTCCTACTAAATCATGGCTGTACCTAATTATGTTTGTACTTACAGTTTAGCTTTTTAATCACAATTAGCACATTATTTGTTTATGCATTTAATAATTTGGAGAAAAAAATGTGTTTGCCTGTTGGCACCACCCATTTTGACGCACACTTATAAATGACCTGTTTTGTATTTTCAATGATACTTTCGTTCAAAAGGGAAGATCGTGTTGGCCATAGCATCTTCGGACAGCATATAGTATAGAGCAATCAGTGGGCTGGATTTGGACAACAATGAATCTTGATACATATATTCTTCATCTGTAATCATATTAAAATCGGTTACACTAAAATGGTGATTTAGTTCAAAATAGTAAGTACAAAAGCAGCTTTGGCTAAACACTGAAAACTCTTCTAATTGTTAAAAAAAACACAGGTAGGCACTTAAATATGCAATCCCGAAGACCCTCTGATTCCCTCGAAAGAGTGAGCATCTAATCTCTTCTTTTTTTTCCTCTTTTTTTTTTTTTTTTTTGGTTAAAATTTGATGTTTTACGGTATGATTGTTTTACACTTTTTTGAGTTCAAAAGTATTCAGTTGCTAAAAATTCTGTAGGTTTCCTAATACAGGACCCTTTTTTTTTTTTTTTTTTTTTATTTTTTTATTTTTTTTTTTTTTTAATGGGCTGTTTTACAGTATGATTGTTTTACACTTTTTTCGGTTCTCTTGGTTTTGCAGGTTTAACATGGATCAAAATAAGTAGTTCTAAGTTAGCTTTTGGCACCGTCAACACAGAATTTTTGCGACATTTATGAGAAGATTGAGGGGAAGAAAAGGCAGTGGATCTTGGAGTTGGAGAGGATGCGACTGAACAGACGAGCACAGAGATAGCAAACACGGCTATTGAGGTTCTTTCTTTAGTATACAGAATACATTTATGATATATTACCTGTAACAATGACAACAAAGAGTAATCGAAAATTGGACTATTACCTTATGTTCTGGCTATATGCTCTCCATAACGTCGTTTATCACTTCCTATTTGTTATGCAATTTAAAGAAGTTTAGAATACCTTGTAAGGCATCTTTCAGCCTAAAGTTCGTTCATTTTTGTAACAGATACAGAAAGATATATATGAGGACATGTACAATGTATGCATACATAAAAGATCGAAAGAGGTACGCTTTCTTTGCTGAATGTTCAACCATTAACGCCTAAAGCATTTAACAAAAACCATAGCAGAGTCTAAAGTTCCAGTCTTCCAGGAATCAGTAGTTTCAAGATGTCGTTTGCGGTTGCATTTTGTGGTTAACTGATTTAGACATGCTATTGGAAGGCTTATTATGTGCATCCAACATCTGGTGAGCTTTTTTTATTTAAGGATGCTGTTAGGAGATCAGGTAGGAGCCGATATTCGGACAATACGCTTATCGTTCTGTCGCATCTGTATCTTGCATAATCTTTTTTAAACCCGACACACACACTATGACGGGATGTTTGGTTTAGTGGATTTAGCCGGGTTAGAAGCTTATTTGAGTTTGGAAACACCTATAACACAATGTGTAACTGATGTATGTGGGTGTTTTATATACTGCAATGACTACATCATTTTTGGTTTGTGCATTTCTTATATTTTGTGTGCCTTAGATTTTTTTATAACTAAATGTTTAATCCACAAGTTTAGTGTTTTTTTTTTTTTTTTTTTTTCAGTTTAGTAATTCTATTGATGCATATGTGTTGGTCTCTCATGTGAATTATAGGCATGCGTGAACAAAATGCTGATTAAGCGAGTTCTTCATCGGGAAATTTGATTATGGGAGATGGCTCGATTAGGTCATGGAGTCGGGAAACTGCGTGTCACGTTGAATTTTTCAGGTATGGCTATTGTTTCATTTTATGGTGCCATGCTTCTGTAATTGATTAAAGATACCTATTTTGACCTCATAAAATTCAAATTGGTCGATTTGCATTATCCTTTAACTTTAATGGGTCGAATGAGCTATTTAATCGATTAAATATACCTATTTTGACTTCATAACATTCAGATTGGTCGATCTGCATTATCCTTCAACTTTAATGCGTCGAACGAGATATTTGCTAATTGCTTATTATTTCGAAACTTTAACACGGTGCTTTTTAACGGATGATTATCCAAAAGTAACATTTCCAAGTTAAATGCTTTAGTTTTGTTTTTTCGTAAAATTCATTTTAACGACCAAGTCACACCACTTTATGGATGCCAATTGTTGCTACAAAATAATAAAAGTCACACCACTATATGGTTGCAGTCCCGGCTAATGAACCCAAGAAGCACACCAGAGCAATTGAAGATGGTTGGATACCCATTCAGGATGAAGAATTTACTTTGCCTGTGTCTGAGTTGAGAAGGAAGATTCAAACAGTTCCGCTCCATAACAAGAAATGAGATAAATTTGAAAATGTGAAGCTTCTTATGACGTTTTCTTTTGAATAAATACCAGTAACTATTTATTCCATTGGAGCTATTTAAATCTCACTGCAACTACACTGGCCAATGTATAGTGTGTCAAGAATTGATGAATGTATGAATTAATGTAAAAATCATTCATTTTCTAATCTTTTTACTCCATATTTCTTTCCATGCTCTTTTGAATTAAACTTTGTCTCTTATCTACTTTAACCCATGGCAATCATGGGTCATCGGTCGACATAATTATTTCAGCATTGCTACCTGGATTAAAAAAAAAACTTCCTTGCATTTGCTGTGACTCATCTGTCAAAAGTTCATAAACTTTTATAAACTCAAAATTTACACTTTTTTCACACTATTCTTATAAAATTATACACATTCATAAAAACAAAAACATAAAGCATAAAATAAAAAAGTCCTGCAACTATTACCGGACAAATTGAGTTGTCGTGACAAGGGCTTTCTTAATGGAAGATCGGAATAACCAGAATCAAATACAGCCTTTATACGATAAACGTTTTAAAACAACAAACATAAAACGTTCACACAAACTCGCCCGCCGCAACGCGCGGGTTTCCCCGCTCGTTCTTATCATATATTGGTACTTTGCAATTTGTATGCTATTTATGGGTGTTTAGTTACAAATTGTAAGTGATATATAGCTACAAATTTCACATTCTGTGATTTAAGATTATATTGAGCGTCAAACAGTGGTGGATACATGATTTTATATCATGTGTGGCACAATTCTCAGTTCGCTTCGCTTCGCATCACAAATATTTTTAAATTTTAGTTTTTCATTTTCAAAGTAAAACTAGCTTTTTTGTTTTGTTTTTCGACAACGTGGACGAGTTTCTATCACGCATCTTATTTTCATCATAACGCCATCTTCGTCACATAAAACCTATTCACAACACTCTGGGCCGTCTCGTTAATTTGGGGGGCCATGGGCTTAAATTACGCTACGAGTTTGTTGAGCGTAGATATACCCAAAGACTTTGGTAAAGTGGTTAGTAGTATGTGACGTGCCTATCAACCAAGACGTTGTGGTTCAAGTCTCGTCGGAGACATGTGTGAAATAGCGATATAGGATTCGAAAAAGTAGTCATTCTAAAATTAGAAAGTTAAAAATAAAAATTACTTGGGCAAATATTACAAGTATTCCAAGAAAACAAATTAAGTTAAAGTCTTTTAAACTGTAAAAACCATAATGTATAACCGTCAAATTATAATCGTATTGGACAACCTTGTAAAATGTAGGTGGTCATCCATAGTTATAATCAGGGTTGAAATCGATAAAGTTGTAAACTTCTTACACTTATTTGAAAATGAAAACTATACGGCTAGGGCAAATTTAAAAAAGCTATAAACTTTAGGGGAGCAAAGTGTAGATGAACCAAAATCATCATTTTCCTCACCCAACTAAACTAAATGGTTGCAACCCTTTTTCTATATTTCATCTAAAGCATTTTATGGGTCGTACCAGGGTGTAGCACTCTCAAAAAACCCAAAAAAATCACAATAAACCACATTTCGTTCGCCAAAACTGTATGTGGCCCGTGCCACAGGTAGCTCGGGTGTGGCTCCGCCCATGGCGACAAATGTCACATCATGTGACTTTTTGAATTTAGTGAAATCATATTTTTTTAATGATTTTTTCAGTAACTTCTAAAAAATAAAAATATATATATATCAATAATTTATATCATATAGTAGTTATTTGTCTGGTATTTTAAGGTTGTTTAGTTAAAAGTTCTAAGTGATATAAAGCTACAAATGTCACATCGTATGACTTCTAGAATAAATATGTTTAGTGAAATCATACTTTTTTACTAGTTTTTCTAGTAACTTTTTAAAAGACCAAAAAGCATTAGTAATTATCCTATATATCTAAACCCCCAGGAGGTGGGGCGCTTCAAAAAGTTGTGCATAACAATGCTAATAACAGTAACCATGTTTCTAGGAGTTGTACTGCCACCCCATTGGTTGCAACATTAGGAGGCTACTGTTAATCCTACTGTAGCACCCGTTTATCTCCTTTTTTTATCCATTCCAAATCCATATCCGCACTATACTTCTCCTCAGCTGCTCCTAGAAAATTCCAGACCATTTCCCTCTCATCAAATCCAGTAGCTGATACCACAATGATAAACAAGTGTAAACACACAAAGATTCTTAATCACAAAACCCTAACTAAATTCAATCTGCCCCAAATTCATGTGTTCTTCATTTGAATCCAAGATAAGATCTCCGACCCTTATTGAAAATGCTCCCACTCAAGGTAGTTTCATATTTGGCATTGAGAAATATTAGAAGTTTAGCTTATGTTAGTCCACCTTATATCAGCCTGTCATTTTTTATCTATGCATACCAAGTTTAGTTTATGTCAGTTCCTACGTTTTGTATCTATGCATACCAAGTGTTTGTTTGTAACGCCCCGTGCCCGGTTTGACCAAAAATTTTGAACTTTGAACGCGGAAACGATTGACTACCTTGAACTCATGAATATTCTTCATGAAATGAGCATGACATATATGACTTTTAACATTTTAAACACACTTGTAAGAACACCTACACAAAGACCCTTCAAAACCTTTCACACAACCTTTATAAAACAAACAGACAAACCTTCTGAGACCAAAATACGCCGCATCCATTTTTAGGGATACGCCGCATCATTGTCTGAGAGACAATGCGCCGTAACAATAAAAAGTGATACGCCGTATTGTTCTAAACTAAGATACGCCGCATCTATGGAATTAGATACGCCGCATCGACCCACTGAGACCGAAATTTACAAGATAATGGCTACGTTGCGCCGCATCCCTACAGGAGATACGCCGCAACACTTGATACGCCGTATCTAATAGGAGATGCGCCGTATCTGCCCTGCACCACAGAATTCTGGACAGACCCTACTGTCTCAAAAATGCAATGTCAACAGCCCCGGCTGGAAACCCGACCTCCCGGACTCGAAACTTAACGAAACTTTCCAGAAACCTTTAGTATGTCCGTAAGTTTAATTTCATACAAAAACATCACCCGTTTGACTAACCGAAATAGTATCTCAAAATCGGACGGGTTATGCATAATACCCGAAAATACCCATTACACTACAAACCCTTTATACCACTACCAATTAACAAATAACTTGACCATAACCATTATATTAGCATATCCAAGGCGTTCCATGCATACATGACCCGTTAACTTTCCAAAATGGGTAGAATCATGTTCGTACCAAACGCCCCTTAATGAGTACTTAAACTAGCAATATGCACAATAGAAACTTCATGACTTACACACTTACTTGACCCATAATTTAGACATCATGACAAGACCGGAAAACTAACAAAATGACCATATAAAAGAAGTGTACCCACGACACCAAAAGAACACTTGGGGCTTCCAACTTCAATACGCTTGGTCCAAAAGAGATCCGATCTTCTAACTAGCTTCTATTTACCTTCCTACTTACTCCCAATCTACCACTACGCCAAATCCTTACTTTTACTTCCACTGCTAGAACCTACAAAGATGACATTAACTTCAACGTAAGCGAAAACGCTTAGTAAGTATATAAGATATAATCAACATTACATTTACACGAGATTGGCGATTACCACCAATCATAGCATTAACAAGGAGCATAAAGTGGGATTATTACTTACCTTAACCAAGTAAGTAAAATTAACGTATAACATTTCAAGTCTAGCATTGGATCCAAGCTAACACATCTTTACAAGCTCCATAAACATCACATTAACACAACCATAACATTAATAACATAACATTACAAAGATTATACTCATATACTTACCTCAACTCCTACTAGCTTCCTACTTGACTTTGAATGGGCTTCTATAATTACTCCCTATCACAAGATTAACTACAATTAGCCACTATCTAACTAAGGAGATCATCATTTCACCACTTTTCACTATAATCATCAAAACCCACCATATGAACCCTAATTTTCACAATTGGGGAAAGTTACTTACTTGTTGAAAAGAACACAATTAAAGTTTCCTTAAAGCTTCTTGATCACTTCTTGATGTGAAATTGAGACAAGATGATAACTTTAGCTTTCCCTCCTATTTCTCTTCTATATGTCGAACCACCAAGTGTTTTCTAAAAATTTCCAGACAATTCTATCTAGTTATTTAATATGGAGTTAGTTGCATCTTTGGCCTCTTGGCAATAATAGCCCTTTAAGTTCTATACTTCTTATTTAACCACACCTTAAGTTATAAAATATCCCTAACACATTTATATAACATAATACTTATATTAATGGTACCTTGACGGGGTACGGGTGTAACAATTCTCCCCTCCTTAAAATGAGAGTTCGTCCCCGAACTCTACTCTTGAAATAAATGGGGATACTTGTTCCTCATTTTTGCTTCCGTCTCCCACCTAAAGCTTGTACCCTTACGATGTCTCCATTGCACTTTTACCAACGGGATCTCCTTATTCCTCAGTTTCCTCACTTTTCTTCATAGGACCTTTCAAAATCTTGAAGCGAGTGTAGTCACTTTAGACGACATTGAAATTGATCCGGAGTTGCTTTCGCAAGAGGATGAACCGGAAGCTATACTAGGAAGAAAAGTGCTAATTCCATAGATGCGGCGTATCTTAGTTTAGGACAATACGGCGTATCACTTTATATTGTTACGGCGCATTGTCTCTCAGACAGTGATGCGGCGTATCCCTAAAAATGGATGCGGCGTATCTTGGTCTCAGAAGGTTTGTCTGTTTGTTTTATAAAGGTTGTGTGAAAGGTTTTGAAGGGTCTTTGTGTAGGTGTTCTTACAAGTGTGTTTAAAATGTTAAAAGTCATATATGTCATGCTCATTTCATGAAGAATATTCATGAGTTCAAGGTAGTCAATCGTTTTCCACGTTCAAAGTTCAAATTTTTTGGTCAAACCGGGCACGGGGCGTTACAACTTCAATACGCTTGGTCCAAAAGAGATCCGATCTTCTAACTAGCTTCTATTTACCTTCCTACTTACTCCCAATCTACCACTACGCCAAATCCTTACTTTTACTTCCACTGCTAGAACCTACAAAGATGACATTAACTTCAACGTAAGCGAAAACTCTTAGTAAGTATATAAGATATAATCAACATTACATTTACACGAGATTGGCGATTACCACCAATCATAGCATTAACAAGGAGCATAAAGTGGGATTATTACTTACCTTAACCAAGTAAGTAAAATTAACGTATAACATTTCAAGTCTAGCATTGGATCCAAGCTAACACATCTTTACAAGCTCCATAAACATCACATTAACACAACCATAACATTAATAACATAACATTACAAAGATTATACTCATATACTTACCTCAACTCCTACTAGCTTCCTACTTGACTTTGAATGGGCTTCTATAATTACTCCCTATCACAAGATTAACTACAATTAGCCACTATCTAACTAAGGAGATCATCATTTCACCACTTTTCACTATAATCATCAAAACCCACCATATGAACCCTAATTTTCACAATTGGGGAAAGTTACTTACTTGTTGAAAAGAACACAATTAAAGTTTCCTTAAAGCTTCTTGATCACTTCTTGATGTGAAATTGAGACAAGATGATAACTTTAGCTTTCCCTCCTATTTCTCTTCTATATGTCGAACCACCAAGTGTTTTCTAAAAATTTCCAGACAATTCTATCTAGTTATTTAATATGGAGTTAGTTGCATCTTTGGCCTCTTGGAAATAATAGCCCTTTAAGTTCTATACTTCTTATTTAACCACACCTTAAGTTATAAAATATCCCTAACACATTTATATAACATAATACTTATATTAATGGTACCTTGACGGGGTACGGGTGTAACACATACCAAGTGTTTGTTTTTATGCCTAAGTGAAAAAAGATGCTTACTTTATTTGTTTAAATTAGAGATTGAGAATTGATCCATGTTCTATATTATATATGGTAAAATATAGTACTAATTTGTGATCTTTATGACTTCTTACTGTTTTCATTTTTCATACTTTTGTGTAACAATTTTGTTTTCATGCTTTTGTGTCAGTATGATCATACCAGTAGTTATTTATAGCCAAGATGAGATTTTGATCTAGATGTGTTTGGGATTTAGGATTAGTGATGAAAATGGTGTTTTGAGTTTCTTTTAAGATATGAGGAACAAATGGAATTTTGAGTGTCAACACTTTTCTGCGTCTCCATTTGGTGAGCCGGATTTGTTACCAAGTACTGAGATTTAGGGTTAGGTGCACCGTGTACATATTTAGTCTTCTTTTGATGATAATAACCATGGGAGGTCAATACTTTTCATAGTTTTTAAATAAATATGCTTCAGTCTAGACGAAATGTATCTGTTTTGTGATTCAGTTCTGAAGTTTGTTTGTGCAAAACTCTGAATCGGCTGCAACATTTGGTAGTAGATGAAGCTGAGGATTGCTATACTTTTGCTCACATGGACCATGAAAGAATCACGATGATCCAAAAATAAAGCGTGACAAGTAAGTGATTATTTTTTACAAAGCTTTTTATTTTTTACAGCTCAAGTCAGCTTCCATTTCCTTGCATTGCCTCAGCAATTTATTGATTTGTAGCTTTTGTTTATACGCAGCGGAGACATCAAAAAATCATGAAGTAGTGAAAAGATCCTAAGGTTCACTGATGCTCGAAGTTAACAAGCAATGAAGATGCACAAATCGATCATGTTCTTCAAGTAAGTTTTCTTTTAGGTTGTATCTATGTTCGGTAGCTTATGTCTTATAATCAAAACATGCTGAAGCCGCTTCACGAGATACCAATCATGGAACTTCTGCTGCTCGCATGGCCTTTGGTGAGGTTCTATGGCCTACAATGACCGGATATGTAAAATTACTTTTTACACACATTTCTTTATATCTATATGCGTATTGAGATATTTTACTTATTGATTTGTAACTGCATAGTTAAGGGTTTATTCAAATTACTACTGACTATTTTCTTGGGCTTAATAAGCTTCAAATAAAGAAGGTATTTTTTATAAGCATTATCAGTTGAGTGGCTGATTTTTAGGGTTAACTGAATTGGGTTATGATTCTTTGTGGTTTGATTTTTAGGGTTAATTGAATTGGTTTGTGATTTTTGTAGTTTCTAATTAAGGTTAATTGAAATCTTTGTTATGCAGCTTGAGACCTCTTGGGAATGAAGTTAAGAAGAAGAGGATGGAGTGATGAGAGGTTTATTGTTACGGGTTCGATGTTGATCGGGTCATCCAACTGCTGTAAGTTTGTATTAAGTTTCTTTTTAATAGTACGTGATTTAATAGACATATTTGATGATAAATTAGGGTATTTCACTGCCTTTCATGTACAAGTATTGCAACTGAGACTGAGAGACAAGGGAGATCCCATTGAACTTGCCTTGATTGAATGAAGGCTAGCTGACTTCGATACTGAATGAACTCGCATGCTGGAGAACCGATGAGAGACATAGTCGATGCCAATATAGCTGTAATTTCACACTTGAGCTTTGCCCTTCTAAGATCCCACGAAAATCCGCTATGATAATCATCATTAATTAATACTAACCTCGAGTTAATGTCTAATAAATCCCATTTTCACGGGGAAATTTAATTTTTTTTTCTTGATATACTATTCCCACCACAACACAACTTCACAACGATTAACAAATATCGGCACTAGTGCTCGACATGCTTTACGGAACATATTTATTTCACAACAACTACTAGTTCACAAATCGCAAATATCACTAATTACAAATTATAGTTAAAGCCACTAAACTTATAACTTGATTACAACTATACATTATTCACACTTTATCCACTAATTACATTTGTATTTAACTAGATATACAAAATCTACTCTAAACATATTTCCCCAAGCTACAAATCAAATTGGGCTGCTCTGTTATCCCAAGCCCAAGATCGACCCACTTATACCCACATTCCCAGCCACTCTTATTATGTGAATTCATGTGTAGTTCGATCTCACCACCTTTCCCAAAGAGCCCTCGTTTTCTCATTATTCTTAAACACGATAGGCCAATATTATTACGTCACATTGATCACCACCCACCAGGCATCATTCGTGCCGATTTTCATAATCACATGCCAAGTATTGGTGTAATTTTGAAGACCATTTGTTCGTCCCAAAATTTCCCATACGTATAAACAAAACGTCACAAAACTCCACCATTATAAGCACCGATCATTCCTATGATTTCCTAAGACTTTTCCCAACATTTACCCACACATGAAACTATAATAGAATATCAGGAAAATCTATAGGCCTCGCTAGCTTAACTTGTTGAACTAATACAAATAACACACGTATGAATCTCTACACAATCCAACAGCAAAAGACAAACTACACCAAACTTCCTAAGATATTTTGCAATGACAGAAAGACATACTTAGGTGTCCATCTAGCTACAGTCTTCTCCAATGATTGAAATGGGAAGTCTTTTAGTCAACAAAAACGTGTAACATCCCTTCTATAAATCTTACCCATGCTAGCCACTTGCCCAACCTAACATCACTCATTTCACTCTCACAATACAGCTGCAAACCCAGAAATGTTTATTTCCCCTTTTAAAGAAACAATACGGGAAAGAGCTAAACCCTTAAGAACATATATTGAGCTCGCTAAAAACCTACTGCCCACTTTCTCCTTGTATTGTTGTTCGAACACCACTAACAATCCCCCACCTCTCACCCTCACCTCCTTACTTACTCATCTCAGCCACCTTTCACACTCACTAAATGTCATCTTTCTAAATCTTTACACTCACAATACCATCCTTGAAAAACCAGAAGTGTTAGCTCATTCTCGTATAAGTTCCCCAAGAAAACCGACTACCTACATAAGTAACCTTTAGCAAAGTGGGTTGCATTTTGTGCTTCGTTCGACCTCAAACACGTCTCCACCACCTTCAAGATGTGTAGTAAGCGTCTCTAATCCTTCTTAATATCACGTCTCACATCTCACATAGCACGTACACGAATCACATGCATATTTCATTTATTAGTGAACGTATACATTAACTGAGTAAACTATATAAGATTCACAAACCTCACTGTGTACAAGATAGAAACTACTCACACCTAAAACTACTAGTGCATGTTTAATATATCATGCTATGTATTATTTTATTCTTCACTCGAACGTATCACATCTTTATGTTTTGGAAAACACAGTAATATACTTAGAAATATATAAAGAATTACAAACCAACTCCACTGTGATGGGTTAAACACCATAACTCGCACCTCATTTTCATGTTTAAAGATATGTTCACATGCATGCATCATTTTTTTTACTCGAACGTATGAAAACCTTATATCACACGCTATAAATAGAACTGGGAAAACAAAAATATGCTAAATGTTTTATACGCACACAAACAGTCTCAAGTAGCCTTCGAACTAACTTCATACCTCACAATATAATTTAAAAACCCTGCCTCTCTTTACACGACCTATTACACGAAGTAACAAATTATAATTTTTCGTTTAGACACCTTGTAAAACTAAGCGGGTTACAACCCTTTAAAAACGACCCAAGTAAAATGCTAAACATTCTATGTCACATATAAAAAAAAAATAATAAAAAAAAAAAATAAATAAATAAATAAATAAATAATTAGGAAATGTTGCGTACATAAACAGTCCCATGTCACCTTAAAGAAGACATCATAACTCGACTATTGAGCTAGCAACCACACCTTATTTTTACCCGACCAGTTAAACCACATGAATAACTATTATTTTCATAAAAACAACTTGTAGCAAATTTTCAGTCACAACCTTAAGAAGCAGCTAAGAATAGTCGCAGAGACATTAGAACTTCATTTCAGAAAATACAAACAACCCTTTTCGATAATGGACATAGCTAAGGCCCAATAAGATTTTGCGTGTAACCGGTCCAGTGGGCTCAGAAAATAAATTTTCAGAATCATAAAAATAGCTTAATTTCAGGCCCAAAACTATTTTACATACCCTCGCCTCTAAAATATTAAATGGGCTTTAACATAATTCGTGGTGCGGCCCATCTGTACAAAAATAAGCTCTTTTATGAAATAAGCAATTGAAATAAGTTAAAATGAACTTAATAAAGTTATAGAAATTTTCAGAATATTTTTCCCGTCATTTTTATGCAAAAAGGACTAAAAATGTAACGCGATCTAACCGGAAGGACCAAAACTGCCAAACCGTGAAACTCATGGACTGAAGCTGTGAAAACAGTTGACAAAGGACTTAAATTGACATACCATTGAACTCCGAGCCTTATATGGACATATGGACAAATTTTGGACTATTATGGACTTTGGACTTAACCGAGGACTAACGACGTAACGCAATCGCAGTTATACTAAAAAGTATAAAATCTGAAAAGGACAAGGACCTATTTAATTTCACTTGACATTCTTATTTATTTTCTATTTTCACCCTTCATTTCATATGCATTTTTCATTATAAGTTATGCATTATTTAAAAGTTTCGCTATTAGAAAATTTAGTAGCTTCACTTGCATATTATTTCAACATACTCTGGGAAAGTAATATTTTGGGTCGATTGAGATAAGAACCGAGATAATATTATAGATATATCATATTTTTAACTTGAGGCATTTTAAGCATATCACACACTCACATCACCGATCAAATCGTTGTACGATTTATCCTTTCCACATTCGTTATTAGTAGAAAATTAGACTCTTAGACTTCGCTTATACTCAGGTCTCGTATTGAAGAAGTTTTTCGTGATCGTTTACTTGGTCTTATAATTCCGTCTTGTCAGATACGCTCCAGGTGAGTCGTGGCCCCTACTTTTAACTCTTGTTTTAATAACTCTTTTGGGGGAGATACATGCTTTAACTGTTTTAAGTTACTTATATAAAACTCTCATGATTTACTCAAAATCATCCACTATGCTTACATGTTTGAATCATACTTGAAAGGAATACATGCTCATTATATGTGCAAATTGTCTGTTTAGCTTAAACACGGAACTTGGAAGATAACATTTTTAAGCTACTTGATGTAATATGACACTGAGACTCATTGTATGCATTCATGTGACAAATGAATGAACTTCTACTTTAATATGATATTTCTACATGTCACTATAAATAATTGCCAAGACTAAAATTACGCATGATTCACCTATATTGCCTAAGCACACTTTATTGCCATAAAGTCCCTTGATCATGAGCCATTAATCACTGCGGTGAGCGCGAATATAGTGAACAGTTTCGAAACCTGTTAGAGGCTGACGACCTATCCCACTAAATACTGTGACGGAATGCCTACATGGTTAGTCGTATTTAGTCGCGATGCACTATATTTGAGAAAAATAGGAATTGGCAAGTTACCTATTAACATGAGGGCTATAAAAACCCATCAGTAACCCTGGTGGGGGCACCGCCGTTTTACGGTACTCTGTTAACGTTTTGCGTGTCATGAGGCTTAGGGCAATATAACTTTATGAATATATGAATGTTTCATATATATCCTAGGATACAGCTGTATTTAGAAAACCACCACTGTACACAGATAGATTTCAGACTCTAAGTTACTCTTCCCACTATGTGATATGATTTTTGAATCCTGTACTTGAACTTTAATTACTAGCGTATGTGATTTAAATGAGAATTCTACAAAAGACAACCCAAAAAGCATGATATATCGTTACATTTAAAAGTTGACTCAACACTCTATTTCGAGCATATAACAACGTAGCTCAGCTTCAATTACAATATAAAACATATGATATTGGAGATCATACATGATTCGCTTGTGGATTTTTATACAACGCAACTCGTTATTTATTTCATGAAGAACTATTATTCATTTCAAAAATCACCATACACCTTTCAAAGAAAGTTATTTTCCATCAAACTCCACGAACTCACCAACCATTGTGTTGACGTTTTAAGCATGTTTATCTCAGGTAATTAACGGAGCAGGACAAGACACGGAGCGGGCATCTTCTACTCTGATAAATAAACTGGTGTAAAATCAAATATGTCATTCTTTCCAAATTATCACATTTTCTCATGGGATTTTCAAATCGAATAATTTACTTTTGTATCAAAGATATTCTTTCGAATGACATATAACTTTCAAAACGTCCCTTCCGGGCCGTTTTCTGAAATTTAAACCTCGATCCTCACCGTAACACCCTAATTACTTTTCCGCTGCCACAAACCAAATTAGGGGGTGTTACACTTGAGCTTTTCCCTTCGAAGAGTTGATCTTTCATTTCAAAAGTGGTATCTCCCCAATGGAGAAATGATGCTAGCCCTTTTTCCTTCGATGACAGAGATAGAAATGGATAAAGTGGATTCTCCCTAATGGTGAAATGAGACTGATTTCTAGATTTCACTGATTTCATGCAATTACAGATCCTTCTGGTAATTTTTTTCGTTTTTACTTTTATGTTATTTAGTAAAAGCTGGGAGATGTACGTGTATGTTTAATTTTAGCTAATCCAGAATCATATTTCAATCTTATACTTGAAAATTTGTACTTTCTGATGAGTATTAAGATATTAACTTAACTGTCTACTTCCAGGTTGCAAGAGAATACAAATACTTTGCACTATCACAGTATGCAATAATTGGCGGATCATTAACCTTATATGACGTTGGAGACAAAAAGAAGCAATAGCAGAAATGGAATAAGCCTTCATTTCGTTGAAAGCAAATCCTGGTAATATATTAAGAAATGTCTCTGCTTTTTTTTTTCTTTTTTTTTCCATTTCGTCAATAATCTGACTAAGAACAAGAAACTATCGGTTTTATTAAGTTCAAAGTTGAGTGCAATATTGTTTTTAACATAATTTAGGTTAATACTGCTGGGAAAAATTTGTACTGCCGGGTAAAACTTAGTACTGCTAAGCTTAAACTTAGTAAACGGAGCACACCACAGAAAGATTCTAAATATGAGAAATCCCCTTTTTTTTCGATAAGAAGGAAATGAATTTAGCTGATAATGATGAGAAACTTGGTATTGAAATTGGAACTTGGATGAAAATGGAATGGCAATTCAGAATTTCAAGATTTTAGAAGTATGATGCTCAATGATTTTAGATTATCATATAGGATATATAGATATTTTGCCAGTTAGGTTGTCCTATTTGATAATAGTGGTTATTATATGTACGCAACATAAGTGTTTAAGGCTTGACTTGAAAGGAATACTGATAAACTGTTGTTATTGTTACTTTGTTATATAATAGGCATAAGTTGATGAATTTGTAGTATCATAGATGCATTTTTTCACATAATATGCTAATCATTTAAATTGTAGTTTTTAGATAAAGAATTATGATAACAAGCTAAGACCCATGTCATATTTTTTAGCAAAGTAAGATTTATGGAAAGCTAGAAGGGGGGGGGGGGTTGAATAGTTTTATGTCTTTTTAATTTTTATTATGAAAACTTTGTTTACTTTTAAAACTTAGATTCGAATTTATGTGAACTCAACTCTTGAACAATATGAACAAATATAAATATAAATAAGCGATGCAAGCAAGGTAAAGAAATGAAATGAAAGATAGAGATGGAAAGATCGAACCGCGAGACAAGAGATTTATAGTGGTTCGGCTACAATGACACCTTCCTTGCCCTACTCCACTCCCCGAGCACCTAACTCGAGAGTTTTCTTCACTATGTCAAAAAGCTCCCTTATGGCGGAGAAAACCTTACACAACTTTAGCTTACACCGGCTTAACGACACAAAGCTAGATGTCGGGTTCTAATCGTAGCTAGAACCAATCTCACAACTTATATCACAACTTATTCACAACTTCTTCTTCGCGACTTCTTCACAACTTCTTTACTATGACTTCACACCTTCTTCACAACCTAGCTCTACTTATGTACTCTTCTACTTCTTCACACCTTCACTACTTACACACCTTAACTTCTTCACAACTTCACTACTTACACACTAATCTATCCCAAACAATTATTCACACTCCTATCTAACAAATATACACAACTTATACACAAATAAATGAATGATTACACAAACAACTTAGGTAACAAGATCATACTAAGTTACAATACTTCTTCTCTAGTTGTTGAAGGAGTATTCTTCTTTTGCACTTGAATGGTAGAAGCTTGGATCACTTAGAAACCAATGCTTAAGAATGTATGATCAAAGGATTTTGAAAGGATTTAGAAAGGATTAGAAGAGATTTAGAATAGAAGGTCTGGGGGTGCAAAAGGTAAGGAAAAAGTCCAGAGAAAGTCCAGTATTTATAGGCAAAACTGGACAGCTGGAGGAGCGGGGCGTTCCCCTTAAATAGGGGGGGCGGTCCCCTTAAAATTAAGGGGGCCGCCTAGTATATTTAAGGGGGCCGCCCATCTGTACCGTTGCCCAGTTTTGTCTTTTTGTTGGGAAGGTTTTTCTGGAACATTTTTGCCATTTTTGGTTGAAAATTTGAATTCATAAATTTATAATGGATTAAACCTTTTTATTTATTACCAAAAATGTTTTTCTAAAAGATATAAAATGTTTGTGACATTTTATAAAAATTCTAGTGATTAAGAAAATGTTCCTTTGATCATGTAATGCATTAAGCATTTGTTTATTCATACCTTAAGTGATTGAGTTGTTGAAATGAATATTTACAACTAAATACTTGTTTGTTTAATAAGTTTATGTTTAATGAGTTTACATTTTGTGATTATCAAAACATAGAGATATCAATAAGTATTAGTAATGTTTTTAGGCATTATTTATATCAACAATCTCCCCCTTTTTGATGATTACAAAACTTAAACTCATTAAATCTAGAAATTTATCTTTGGACAAGTATTTAGTGAGTTTATATTCACTTCTCCCCCTTTTTGTAGAATCAAAAAGGTTAAGCCTACCATATTCAATTGGGAATATTGACGGAAACTAGAGCTCCCCCTTGATGTATACTCCCCCTCGTTCGAGGGCACCAAGGAGACGAGCTATGGAAATCTTGGCTGCAAAAACAAGTTAGGAACACAAGACATATATGCATAGCAAAAATATTTAGAACAAACAACTAATTTATTCAAACATTTAAGATGATCATGCATAACACATGAGTCATCATTACATCACATAATTTGCTTAAAGCAAAACGATTACAACATAATAAAAGATGCAAATAGTCCTAATATTTTCAAAGAGAGCGATTGGACTTGCTTGCGACACAAAAGGGTGAGGGTTTTTATTTTGGGGCGGAAAGCATGGGAATAGGGCTTAGTTATTTGATGGTGAGGGAAATGGAGCGGATGAAGTGGATCTAACGATGTTGTATCGGTTTAGGGGAGGAATAGGATGAGGACGAGTGAGTAGATATTCGATCCAAGAAATATCTTCACTCAAGTGGAGAATTTGTTTTTGAAGGAAGATGCAACAAGGGCAATAGTGGGTGTGGTTTGTGACTTGATCTAAGTTGAGAGAGTGGGGTAAGCAATTTGAGTAGGGTGAGGATGGAGGTTGGCCCTTGTTGCGTTGTGCAAGGTGCATAGCAAGGAGATCACTAAGATCGTGGATTTGGTTAAGCTCTTCATGAAACTTTTGCCTTTTCGAGGGAATGTGGATTTGATCATTTGGTGGGAATGGATGAAATTGGGGTGTGTGGTTTGAGGTAAAGTTTGATGGTTGACCAAAATGATGAGGATTTTCGAAGGTTTCATGGAAGTTGGTTTGAGGTTTAGAAGTGTAGTTTGGAATGAATGTGGATGTTTGGCTAATATGATAGGGTTTGTAGAATGGTTCAATGGAATGAGCTTGAGATCTTGTAGAGTAGTTGGGAACAAATGAGGATGGAGGAGATGGTTGTCTAGCCACATCATTTGTTGAGATGGACTTGTTATGAGGGTTAGGTTTTCTTTTCCATGTGGGTTTTACGGTCATCCTTGCTAACCTTGAGGTTTTTTGTTTCGGTTTGATGGGAGAAGACATGATGAGATGAGTGAAGATGGTGATGAATGGGGTTATTTATAGTGGAGGATTGATGTGGTTTAGGAAGATAAGTTTTGGTGGGTGGTTTAGGACAAAATATGTTTGTGAATTTTGGGAAGTATAGGATGAAATGGGCTAAAAAGCAGAAAAAGATTCTGTGAACCCGACCATCAGATGGCCGGTCCCCTTAATTAGGGGCCGGTCCCCTTAATGATTAAGGGGGACGCCTTATGAATTAAGGGGGCCGCCCATCTGGTGATGTTTAGGGTTCCAGAATTGGGTTTTTCTGCAGGAATAGGGAAGAGAGGCTATGTTTTGAGTTTTTGGTTTTGGGCAAGTCCAACTCTTTGAGGCAAGAAAGAATGCAATATATAAATACTTATCCATGCAAGACATATTAATTAAACAAATAAGCAAGCAAGAAATTCTATCTAGCAATTAATAATGTTAAAACAAGTAATCATATAGAGCAAGGATCATAGAGCAAGGTCACTAGAAACTAACAAGGGATTGGTGATGGAACAAATGTTGAGAGGTGATTAGTAATTTTGTTCTAGTGTGTGCCTATATGCAACAAATGTGGAGATGTGATTGTTTCGACTCCTAAATGCAAAAATTTCCTAAGAAACAATCCAAAGTCTCCTTGATTTGATTTTGCTCAATTTATGAATATCAAAGATATATATTAGATTATATATTTTGATAATTCATGTGAGATTTTATGCATGAAAGAAAAAATGTTTTTGGCATGATTCAACAATGCAAGGAAAATGGTTTTCATGTGTTTTCCTAGATGTGAGAATGATTTGAATAAAATAGATTGGTTTTTGTATAAATATGTTTATGCAAAAGATAGTGTTCCCAATCTTTAATTTTGTGCAAAACAGATTCCTAGACACAGATGAGAGGAGGGAAGAAAGAAGAAAAAAAAAATTTACAGACAGATGGCCGGTCCCCTTAATAATTAAGGGGGCCGCCCATCTGGTTATGAAAAATCTGTTAAAAGTGCAGAAAATTCAGTCAATTTGTTCCATCATTCCTAGGCCTAAACGTAAGTGGTTAAAGAGTTCGCGCTTAAGGGGTTTAGTGAATATGTCTGCTATGTTATCTTCCGATGCAATCTTTTCTATAGATATGTTTCCTTTTTGAACGTTATCGCGAAGGAAGTGGTGACGTATTTCTATATGTTTAGTCCTAGAGTGTTGTACGGGATTCTTACTTAAGTCTATAGCACCTTTATTATCACACATAATTGGGACATTATCTAACCTAATGCCATAATCTACGAGAGCTTGTTTCATCCATAATGCTTGTTGACATGCCTTTCCAGCGCTTACATATTCGGCTTCTGTAGTAGAAATAGCAAGAGCGGTTTGCTTCTTCGAAAACCAAGATGTTAGACAACATCCTATAAACGTGAAAATACCGCTAGTGCTTTTTCTATCCACGTAGTCTCCCGCATGATCCGAATCTGCATAGACGATGGTTTCTATGCCCGATCCCTTAGGATACCATAATCCTAAGTGTATAGTGCCTTTAATGTATCGGAAGATAAGCTTAACCGCTTCTAGGTGAGAGGTTTTAGGATCCTCTTGAAAGCGAGCACAAAGGCAGACACTAAACATGATATCCGGTCTACTTGCCGTTAGATATAATAAACTACCTATCATTCATCTATACTTAGTGTTTTCTACGGGCTCACCTTCTTCATCTCTTGTGAGTTTTATTTCTATGGACATTGGTGTTTTCATAGGCTTAGAGTCTTCTAATCCAAATTTCTTAAGCATCTCCTTAATGTACTTAGATTGATTAAAAAATATTTCATCTTCTAATTGTTTTATCTGTAATCCTAGAAAGAAATTTAGTTCACCCATCATACTCATCACAAACTCATCATGCATGATTTTGGCGAATTCATCACACATATCCTGACAAGTCGATCCAAATATAATGTCGTCAACATATATTTGGACAATGATGAGATTTGGGCTTTTCTTTTTAGTGAAAAGAGTGTTATCTACCATTCCCATGGAATAATCATGTTTAATAAGAAAAGCTTTTAATCGATCATACCAAGCCTTAGGAGCTTGTTTGAGTCCATATAAAGCTTTCTTGAGTTTATAAACATAATTAGGTTTTGTGAAGTCAATGAATCCTGGAGGTTGTGCCACGTATACCTCCTCATTGATAAAACCGTTAAGGAATGCACTTTTCACGTCCATTTGAAATAACTTAAAGTCTAGGGCGCATGCATAGGCAAGTAATATTCTTATATATTCTAATCTAGCTACGGGGGCATAAGTCTCGTCATAATCAATTCCTTCTTGTTGATTATAACCTTGGGCAACTAACCTAGCTTTGTTCCTAGTAACAATTTCATTTTCATCTAACTTATTTCTATATACCCACTTGGTTCCTATGATGGTCATGTTCATGGGATTTGGGACTAGTTCCCAAACATCATTTGCCTTAAATTGATTTAGTTCCTCTTGCATAGCCATTATCCAATTTTCATCTTTTAAAGCCTCATTTATATTCTTTGGTTCTATTGTTGAGAGAAAACAAAAGAAGTTATTTTTATCTTGAGCTTGTGATCTAAGTGTTCTTTGATTTAGGTTTCTTATTACATTATCTAATGGGTGTGATTTTGATTCCTTAATATTTACTATTTCGTTTTCTCCTAGCGTTATATTTTCATCATCATCACCTAAGGGTTTAGTTTTACTAACCTCAATAGCTTCTTCTTCAACTAGGTCATCATCTTCTAGAGGCAATGTTTTAGGTGGTGGTGGAGTTTCATCAAATGTTACGTTCAATGATTCTTCTACTTTCATAGTGTGTTTATTAAGTATTATATAAGCTTTACTATTCTGTGAATATCCTAGAAAAATTCTTCGTACGACTTAGGGTCAAACTTAGTAAGGTAATCTTTTGTATTGAGAACAAAACATTTGCTCCCGAATACCCTAAAGTAATTTAGATTAGGTTTTCTACCTCTTAATAGCTCATATGGGGTTTTTCCTAATGTTCGCCTAATTGAAACTCTATTTATTATATATGTTGATGTATCTACGGCGTGACACCAAAATTTTTGTGGGATAGATTGTTCATTTAGCATTGTTCTACTCATTTCTTGCAAGGAACGATTCTTTCTTTCTACTACCCCATTTGATTGTGGAGTGCGAGGAGCGGAGAAATTGTGAGATATTCCATTTAAATCATAATATTTTTCGAACTGCACTTCATTATCAAATTCCCGACCATGGTCCGTCCTAATAGATACTATAGAACATCCTAGTTTGTTTTGAATCATTTTATTAAAAATTTCAAACTTATTAAAGGCTTCGGTTTTATCACTTAAAAATCTAGTCCACGTGTATCGTGAATAGTCGTCTACAATTACCAAGGTATAACGGTTACCTCCGTAACTCCGCACAGCGGATGGACCAAAAAGGTCCATGTGTAATAATTCTAGGCATCTAGTAGTGGAGACTATGTTCTTAGCTTTATGACTAGCATGTGCTTGTTTTTCTATTTTACAGGCATCACAAAAATGTTGATCATATCTTAGGTTTGGCAAATTTCTAACTAATTCCTTAGAGGCTAGGGATTGTATTTGTTGCATATTAGCGTGACCTAATCTCCTATGCCACAATGTAGAGTTTTCATCTAAGGTTGCTAGACACATTTTATCTTCCGGTTTATTTCCTAGTTTCATGACATATATGCTACCTTTCCTAATTCCTCTACCTATGACCTTTCCGTCCTTAACTATTTCGCTATCTCTATCGGTAAAGGTAACTCTACACTTATTATCACATATTTGTCCTATACTAAGCAAGTTGTATGTTAAATTATCTACATGCTCAACATTTTCAATAGTTAGAGAGTCTTGAGAAATCGTACCTTTGCCAATGATTTTACCACGAAAGTCACTACCGAAAATAACGTTACCTCCGTTGTAAGGCTTGTAAGAGGAGAATAGCTTGCGATTACCCGTCATGTGCTTTGAGCATCCACTATCCTTAATCCATTCGTCAGGCTCCAAATTTATTCCTAGGCATATTTGTGGAGGTCCTCTTCTGTTTGATACACGGTTAAGGTGGTTAAACCTTGTGTCTTTGTGTATAAGATATATTGACTTAATATGATTAAGCGCGCGGAATTTACTTAACCACACTTAGAAGGTTATGTATGTTATGGAAATGGAAGAATTATATTTGTTACTTGACAATGAACAAAGAAAGTATTTCACTAAACGATTCAATATTATTCCAAATAATACGAGTGATCTTGAGTTTTTCACTAGGGTTACAAAACCTTGAATCTTATGTTACAACTTGTGATTTGTGTTTGTTCTATGTCTTAACAGTTATGAGTCTATGTTATGCATGTGTGTCTATCTAGTTAAAATCCAAGTCTAAGATCTCTTTTATAGTTGCAAGAGATCTTTACAAATTTGCTAAAAGTCTTGACCGACTTACTTGTTTAACTTATGCATATTGGTGTCAGTACATAAGATACAACATGTATCTATGTATACAACTTGTTAACTAAGCACATGGAGTAAGATATTATCTACCGTATATGTTTGACCAAAATACAATAAATATCTTTTCGATCTTATCCTATGAGTCACTGATCAGCAGTACTTTGATGTAGGAGCAGTACTTTGATGTACGAGCAGTACTTTGATGTACGAGCAGTACCTTCAGAATATTTAATTCCCAACAATCCTCCCCTAAACATGTGAATTAATTCAAACATGTTTTCTGAATTAAATGAGGACTTGTGAAGATCTTTCAAACACTTCATGAATCTGAACTATTCTTCTATTCTGAACTCATCTGCTTTGTTCTTCTTTGACTTCAGCAATATCAAAACATTGTACCAAAAGATGGTGCAATTTCCTTGGATGGAGGAATTGTAAGAGGCAATGATTTCAACAAGTGAAATCATCTATCAGCATGCCTTTGCAAGTGATAAACAAACATAATGAACTGAAATTGAATCTTTCCTTCGTTTGATCTAGATAGAACTTTCTCCTTTGGAATGCTTCATCCCTTCTAGATATTTGATCTGTTCTAATCATTTTCAACCTCTACATCATTATCTTGTATGCTCTTGTCTTCTCCTTCCATATATTGGTTTATTCTTCCTTTTCTGGGCAATTATTTCCTCCCCTGAAGTAAATAACTTTAATTTCCTCCCCTTGTTTGGAAGATCTCACTATGTACTAAAGAACTTCTCTTCATATCACCTGATCTATCAGTTTGAACTTGTTTTCAGACAATATTGTACATGAAGCCATCAATTCCTTAAGAGTTTAAGTTGCTGTCCTCATCACTTCTAGGTGTGTTAACTCCTATGAGAGGTGAATCAGTGGACATTTTGATTCATAATCCATAAATGAATGGTTTTTCTGAATCCTTGAAAATCCTTTTAAGAAATCATTTAACTTAGTAGTATGTTCATGATTTTGAGAATTGAAAAATCATACTACTTCCAACCATTTTGAAGAAATCAAGTGTGTAACAGACACCTAATCAAAATTTCGGTTTAAAAATAACCTCTGGTTGTGTGAGAACCAATGTATTTCAGTTATCACTAACTGCCTGTGAAAAGATAAATCTATTCAAAAGATTTTCTTGACAGGGTTTCCAGCTCATAGCAATTGTTACCTCCAACACAAGTGTTAGATTCACTTTTACTAGCTGTTATTTCTATCAGATGTCCTTAGACTAACTCATTATACTTGAAAGTATAAAATGATAGAAAGTGAGTTGTATCAGTTACTATCTGATCAACTAAGTCATCAATTCAATTGTGAAATATCATAACTAGATTTCAAGAAAGAAGTTTTAAGGAGGTTTAATTCCTAAACTCAGTCCATCATAAATCTACTATGGTCAGCAATTTGATAGGCATTCTGCTGTTCCCATTTCACTTGAAATATCCTTTGTGTTTACATATTCATACCTGAAATAGTTAGTCTAAAACCAAAAGAACAATGTACAAAGTACTTGTCTTGCATTAGATTAATCATAAAAACCAACTGTATGAATAACACAATTCAAATTTTGATATAGCAGTACCTTATAAATCCAGCAGTACTTTCAAAAATTTATGTACAAAAACACATCATATTGAAAATTTAAAGATTAAGCATTCCAATACTTGCTATTAAGTACTGAAACCTTGAAACATCAAAAGCTTTAGTTAACAGATCTGCAAAATTATGCTCTGAAGCAATTTTAAGAACTTGAATTAATCTTTTCTCATTGCAATCTCTTATAAAGTGATGCCTAATTTCAATGTGTTTTGTTTTAGAGTGTTGTACCGGATTTTTAATAATACAAATTGTACTACTATTATCAATGTAAATAACAGTGTTTAAGAAATTGTACCCATAATCAAGGAGTTGGTTTTGAAGCCATAGAACTTGACTAGAGCAACTTGCAGCAGCTATATATTCAGCTTCAGTTGTTGAATTTGCCACACTTGTTTGCTTCTTACACTGCCATGAGACAAGTCTACACCCAAGGAATTGACATCCTCCAGTTGTTGACTTTCTGTCTAAGCTAGCACCAGCATAATCACTATCCGAATATGCTACCAAATCAAAAGGAGATTCTCTAGAATACCATATACCCAACCTTGGTTGACCTTTAAGATATCTAAAAATTCTCTTGACTGCAGTTAAATGAGAAACCTTTGGAGTAACTTGAAATCTTGCACAGACACAAACAGAAAACATGATATCAGGTCTAGATGATGTAAGATACATCAAAGAGCCTATCATAGATCTGTAATTGTGTACATCTACATTTTCTCCATCTTCATCTTTCAGAAGGTGCTTCTCTGAGTCCATTGGTGTGCTTGCTATTTTTGAATCAGCAAATTGAAATTTTCTAAGTATCTCTGCAACATATTTGTCTTGACTAATAAATATGCCTTCAGATGATTGCTTAACTTGCAAACCCAAAAAGAATGTAAGTTCTCCCATAGAACTCATTTGAAACTTATCTTTCATAAGCTTCTCAAATTCTAAACACATTTCCTTCCTTGTAGATCCAAAGATAATGTCATCCACATACACCTGCACTAACAGAAGATCCTTCTTGTGCTGTTTGATGAAAAGTGTCTGATCAATCTTTCCTCTTTGAAATCCATTTTCTAATAAATAGGAAGCAAGTGTTGCATACCAAGCTCTTGGTGCCTGATGAAGGCCATAGAGAGCTTTCACTACTCTGTACACTTTGTTTGGATGTAATGGATCAATGAAACCAGGAGGTTGTGAAACATACACCTCTCTTTCAATTTCACCATATAAAAATGCGCTTTTGACATCCATTTGATAGACTGTGAAGCCTAAGAATGAAGCATAAGCTAGAAACAGCCTAATTGCCTCAATCCTTGCTACTGGAGCATAAACTTCATCATAATCTATTCCTTCTTCTTGTGTGTACCCTTGTGCTACTAGTCTAGCCTTATTCTTGATCACAATTCCTCTGTCATCCCTTTTGTTCTTAAAAACCCATCTAGTGCCAATTAGCTTCTCACCTGTAGGTAAATCAGCTAGCACCCAAACCTTTTGAATCTTGAACTGAAGAAGCTCTTCTTGCATAGCCTCTACCCAGCTTGAATCATCTAGGGCTGTAAGAATATTCTTTGGTTCCTTTTGAGAGAGAAAACATACAAATAAACATGAGTTTGAAAGTTCATGTTGTTTTGAAGCATAAAGGGCATCAAGAATCCCTTGTTGGTCTGAAGAGACCAATTGTCTTCTTGTCTTCACACCAGATTGTATATCTCCTATCACATTATCTAGGGAATGAACTTTGTGAATTTTTGTGTGTGGTGTAGTGGGAACATGATACGATGATGAAAGATTAGTCAAATCCACTTCATTTTCTTGGAACTCTGCATCTTTTGAGTGTGAAGGACCAGCAGTACCTTCAACTGAACTAACAGTACCTTGAGAAGTACTAACAGTACCTTGCTCTGTCTCAGCAGTACTTTCAATATTCAACATATTGAGTTGTTCCTCTGTTCCAACATCTTTTCTTTGAGCCTCAACATCCTCTTTTGCTTTACCAGAAGAAGATTCATCATTGTTTGAAGCTAAATCCACACTGGTACTTGACCACAATGGCATAATGACATCAGTTTGATCTTTATCTAACTCCACCTCATTTGTTGCTTGTGAACCTGAAAAATTATTAGTTTCTGCAACAATAGGTAAATAATTCATAGAGTTTGTTAGATAATCAAGATCAAATATCCATTTGGGTCCTTGACCTACTACATTGGATTTGTTTTCCTGAAACTCCACATGTAGTTCTTCTTGAACTTTCTCAGTTCTTAAGTTGTAAACTCTAAAAGCTTTGCTAACAAGAGAATATCCAACTAAGAAACCTTCATCTGCTTTACCATCAAATTTTCCTAAATGGTCTAAGGTATTGAGAATTGTCACATGACATCCAAAAGGTCTAAGAAATCCTATTGCAGGAGTTCTACCATTAAAGAGTTCATATGATGTCTTATTGTGAGGCTGTACAACTAAAACTCTATTTTGAACATAGCAAGCAGTGTTAATTGCCTCTGCCCAAAAGATTATAGGTAGCTTAGAATCAGCTAACATTGTTCTAGCAGCTTCAATTAGTGTTCTATTCTTTCTTTCAACCACTCCATTCTGTTGTGGTGTTCTAGCAACACTATATTCTCTCCTAATACCTTTTTCTTTGCAGAAATCATCCATAACTCTATTTCTAAACTCTGTCCCATTATCACTCCTAATGACTTTGACTTTCTTGCTTACTTGGTTTTCTATCAGTGTAATGAATTCCTTAAGGATGCTTGATGTCTCATCCTTAGTGGCTAAAAAGAAAACCCATGTAAATCTGCTATAGTCATCAGTTATAACAAGACAATATTTTTTATGTTGTATACTCCTTACTGAAACTGGTCCAAATAAGTCCATATGCAGCATAAACAATGACTGATTGATAGAGTTAAAAATTTTGGGCTTACAAGTGGCTTTGTGTTGTTTGCCTTTTAGACAAGCAATGCATGTTTGATCATTTTCAAATCTTTTGTGAGGTAAACCTCTTACCAAACCATTCTTAACAATTTTATTTATGGTTTTGAAGTTAATATGACCAAGCCTTCTATGCCATAACATTGATTCATCCAATGTGGCCTTTGATACAAGACAAGTTAAATCCTTTTTAGGAATGATGTTCTTCATATCAACACTATACATGTTGGCCTTTCTAGGAATTCTAAGAAGTACTTGATTTTCATTAGGCATCTTAAAATCCTTAGATAGAACAAGACATTCAGTGTCAGTAAAAAGCACATTATTCTTATTGTCACACATTTGTGAAACACTAAAAAGATTATACTTTAACTCTTGTACATAGTACACATTTTCAAAATCTAAATTTCCGGTTTTAATAGTACCTTTACCAGAAATTTTGCCACGAAAACCACCTCCAAAGGTAACATATCCTCCATTGAATTCTTGAAAATCTGAAAGATAAGACATGTTGCCTGTCATGTGATTGGAACATCCACTATCTGAGTATCCTTGATCTTGATGATCAATAGAATGTTCCTGCACACAAATAAGAAAGTTAGTTTTCTTTGGGGATCCAAGCCATTACTGACTTGAATCTGCCTCTTGCATCAATATAGTTTAATCTTTTAAGGACTGTTGATGCAACATTGGATTTTTGAATCCAACATGCTGAGGCCTTAACAGCATTTGCCCTATTACCCTTAGCAGCAGAGTGAGTAACATGTTCAGCAGAGTCTGCTAACTTTGAAGTCACACCCTTTGGTCTCCAAATTTGTTTGTGGACAACTGCTTTTGATTGAATGGGCCTTAGAACAGTTTTAGATGCATGTTTGAAAGTTGTTTTTGCATCCTTAGCTGTTGATTTTGGGTTAACAGTCATCAAAGGTCTAACAGTACCTTTATATTTACCAGTACCTTTAATTTGTTCTGGCAGTACCTTGTTAACAGGACCTTTTTGTCTAACAGGACCTTTGGGTCCAGACTTGTTTGAGACTGTTCTGGGTTTAGATCTATGAGTATTAGAGTGAAAAAGAGTCTGAGGAGTTTGCCTTTTGTAGTTCACCCTATTGTTTTCATACCCAGTTACCCTTTGGTTGCAGAAAGCTGCAAGATGGTCAAAACTACCACATGTATAACAAGCTTTATTGTAAAATACAAAGTCATCACCTAATTGGTTAGACTTGAGGTTGTTCCAATTCCTTTGGTTACCTCTGGGCTTGTTTGTAGTTCTATATTGTTCACAATATCTAACTGGTTTCCTAACTGTCTTAACATTTGACTTAGGCCTGTTAGTGTTGTGATTGACTATCTTAGGAAGACTTGTTCCTACTTTCTTAACCAATACAGGTTTAGACATAACCTGTTCTTCTTCACTATCACTATCAGTTGTGCAATCTTCAACAACTATAGCATCTCCTTTCTTAACAAAGGACACCTTGTCCTGATAAGATAAAGTTTTATCTAAACTTTTACTTACCTTCTCTATCTTTGGAGATTTAGTGACCTTAGAACCATATTCCATGATTGGTTCTTGAAACTCAGGTAACCCTGTGTGTGCTAAATCAATACCTGGAGGTGAATGAACACCTCTGTATGGTGGGGGTACAGACTTAAATCCAACACCAGAATTAACTTTATCAATAACTTGGGCTTCCCAAAGTCTATTGAATCCTTCTGAGGAATGTGCTAATACATCCACAGAAACCTTTACATTTTCTCTTTCATTCTTATGTTTAGCTAATGATTCATTCAACTCAACAATACACTCATCTCTGATCTTAATGTCATTTTTTAGTATATTGATGTCATCAGCAAAATGAATTTCATTATTTTTAAAATGTAAAACTTGTTTTTCTAAAACACCTAGACCTCTTTTGTGATTAGCCAAATTAAACAAAGAATCAAGCAGCTCTTGTTTATGAGCTTCAAATCTTTTATTAAGGTCTTCATAAGCTTTAAGATTAGGACATGATTCAGTACAAGATGTAATATTGTTTACCTCTGAATCAGAATGAGCCATTAGAGCAAATTCATTGGCCAAAAGAGCAGCATTTGGTGGTGCATCCTCTTCAATAGTCATAGAGCTCCAATCATAACCAATACCATCAATAGCCAACATAGCCTTTGGCTCTTCAACAGTAACTTCCTTTTTCCTATCTTGCTTATACCATGTGTTTCTGTTCTCCTGCTTTCTTGGGCTTCTACACTCCTTAGCAAAGTGTCCTAACCTATGACAGTTGAAACACTCTACTTTCTTCTTATCAAACCCAGCAGTATCATTACCATTTATGGTAATCTGCTTCCCAGTTCTTTGCCAATACTTCTTAGCCCTCATGCTAAGCAAAGCAACCTGCCATTTGATATCCATAGCTTCCAAATCATCACCATCTACCTGCTCAAGGTCTTCATGGTTGAGAGGAGAGCCATTAGATTGACTGGTAATGAAAGCATAGAATGTTGAATCTCCAAGACCAGCAACATCCTTGTGAGAACTTGTAGAAGGAGCACTTTCACCTTCATCTACCTCTTCATTCTTACTAATACTAGGAACTGACAAGAGTGCCACGTTTCCAGAACTAGTACCATAAGTTCCAGACTTTCTAAGACTTTGTTCAACAATTTTGAAGTTGTTGTACAAATCATTGAGCTTCATTGTTTCAATGTCTGGTTTGTTCATCCAGACAATAACATGAGTGTGGAACTCATCAGGTAGACTTCTTAAAAACTTCATGTTGAGATCTTCCTTCTCTGTCTCAACACCCAACATAGCTAACTGACTGACAAGCTTATGTAATCTTGAGAATAGCTTATCAAGAGACTCATTACTAAAAGCAGTAAAGTTTTCAAATTGTTGCTTTAGTAGTGTCTTCTGTGTCTTTTTGGTAGTTTCATTACCACCAAAATATGCACAAATCTCTTCAAAAAGAGTTTTTGCATCAAGATACTTGTTGAATGATAGCATCTGTTCACCAGGAATGGTCATAAGCAGCAAATTTCTTGCTTTCTGATCATTTCTCTTCAGTATCTTCTCTTCATTTGACACTGGTCCAGTATTTCTTTTTCTACTTGTTTTACCTTCTAGAACAACCTCTGAGTAGCTTGGTGAAAAGGAATCACCATATATAATTATATCCCAAAGAGTATAATCTTGGACCATGAAATATTGCTCAATTCTCATCCTCCATAACTCAAACTCATTGGGTTTGATTATGGGCAACTTTGCAGCAACATTTGTTTGAACATCATGAGCTTCCATTTCTGTTTCTTCTAATTCAAATATATCAACCTCTAGCTCTGATACCAACTGTGGAGGTCCTCTTCTGTTTGATACACGGTTAAGGTGGTTAAACCTTGTGTCTTTGTGTATAAGATATATTGACTTAATATGATTAAGCACGCGGAATTTACTTAACCACACTTAGAAGGTTATGTATGTTATGGAAATGGAAGAATTATATTTGTTACTTGACAATGAACAAAGAAAGTATTTCACTAAACGATTCAATATTATTCCAAATAATACGAGTGATCTTGAGTTTTTCACTAGGGTTACAAAACCTTGAATCTTATGTTACAACTTGTGATTTGTGTTTGTTCTATGTCTTAACAGTTATGAGTCTATGTTATGCATGTGTGTCTATCTGGTTAAAATCCAAGTCTAAGATCTCTTTTATAGTTGCAAGAGATCTTTACAAATTTGCTAAAAGTCTTGACCGACTTACTTGTTTAACTTATGCATATTGGTGTCAGTACATAAGATACAACATGTATCTATGTATACAACTTGTTAACTAAGCACATGGAGTAAGATATTATCTACCGTATATGTTTGACCAAAATACAATAAATATCTTTTCGATCTTATCCTATGAGTCACTGATCAGCAGTACTTTGATGTAGGAGCAGTACTTTGATGTACGAGCAGTACTTTGATGTACGAGCAGTACCTTCAGAATATTTAATTCCCAACAATATTTCATCGGTAGCTTGAGCTACAAGACATTTTTCGTCGTTTGCTTTGTCCGCTTCGTCTTTGTCGCTATCACTCCATGCTCCACTAACAAAGGCGCTTTGGTAATCATAACCCGGTGGCTTCGGACATTCGCCAATGAGATGGTTTGGACTTCCACATCTAAAGCACTTTCTTTTCCCGTAGTTATCATTCCTACTTCTTTGAAGCGATCTTCTTTCATCTCGTGGTTGTCTTGTGAATCTTCCTCGTCTCTTAAAGAATTTCTTGAACTCTCTTACGGCCATTGCATATTCTTCGTCTTCACTATCGTCACTTGAATCGTCATCATCACTAATTTCCTTTTTGACTTTTAGCGCAAGTGATTTTGTTTGATCTTTCTTGCTCTTGACCGTTTCCGAGTCTCTCTTTATAATTTCTTCATGGACTTTCAAGTTGCCGATAAGTTCATCAAGCGATAAAGTCATCAAGTTCTTCGATTCTTCAATAGCCGTGACCTTCGGGCGCCATTTTGGATGTAATGCCCTAAGAAATTTCTTTACACAATTTTTACTAGAAAAAGTCTCATCAAGTGCTTTTAAACTTGTGATAATAGTGTTAAATTTAGCAAATGCATTATCAATAGATTCCTCTTCAGGAATTGTAAATTGTTCATATTGTTGAACAAGAAGATCTATTTTGTTGTCTTTGACTTGACTATTACCTTGGTGAGTGATTAATAGAGAATCCCAAATTTCTTTTGCGGTTTGACACATAAAAATTCGTTCATATTCCTTACGTGGTAATGCATTATAAATAACCATTTTAGCCTCATTATTTTTTGCTAGTTTCTTTTTCAAATCATCATTTTGTTTTTCAAAAGGTACAATTTCATCTCTTTTAGTTATAGGATTATTTTGAATAGGGGGAAAATCACCATGGGTAATAACATGCCAAAGATCAAGATCTTTTGATTTCACATAAGTTTCGAATCTATTTTTCCAATAAAGAAAACCATCACTTTCAAATAGTGGTGGTCTTTGCATAGATTGCCCTTCTAAATATTTTTCGGATTTCATAGATCGTTTCAAGTTTTAAAATACAATTTATTTTAAAAATCTTGTTTGACGTGGCTCTTGATACCAATTGTGGAAAACTAGAAGGGGGGTTGAATAGTTTTACGTCTTTTTAATTTTTATTATGAAAACTTTGTTTACTTTTAAAACTTAGATTCGAATTTATGTGAACTCAACTCTTGAACAATATGAACAAATATAAATATAATTAAGCGATGCAAGTAAGGTAAAGAAATGAAATGAAAGATAGAGATGGAAAGATCGAACCGCGAGACAAGAGATTTATAGTGGTTCGGCTACAAGGACACCTTCCTTGCCCTACTCCACTCCCCGAGCACCTAACTCGAGAGTTTTCTTCACTATGTCAACAAGTTCCCTTATGGCGGAGAAAACCTTACACAACTTTAGCTTACACCGGCTTAACGACACAAAGCTAGATGTCGGGTTCTAATCGTAGCTAGAACCAATCTCACAACTTATATCACAACTTATTCACAACTTCTTATTCACGACTTCTTCACAACTTCTTTACTATGACTTCACACCTTCTTCACAACCTAGCTCTACTTATGTACTCTTCTACTTCTTCACACCTTCACTACTTACACACCTTAACTTCTTCACAACTTCACTACTTACACACTAATCTATCCCAAACAATTATTCACACTCCTATCTAACAAATATACACAACTTATACACAAATGAATGAATGATTACACAAACAACTTAGGTAACAAGATGATACTAAGTTGCAATACTTCTTCTCTAGTTGTTGAAGGAGTATTCTTCTTTTGCACTTGAATGGTAGAAGCTTGGATCACTTAGAAACCAATGCTTAAGAATGTATGATCAAATGATTTTGAAAGGATTTAGAAAGGATTAGAAGAGATTTAGAACAGAAGGTTTGGGGGTGCAAAAGGTAAGGAAAAAGTCCAGAGAAAGTCCAGTATTTATAGGCAAAACTGGACAGCTGGAGGAGCGGGGCGGTCCCCTTAAATAATAAAATTAAGGGGGCCGCCTAGTATATTTAAGGGGGCCGCCTATCTGTATCGTTGCCCAGTTTTGTCTTTTTGTGGGGAAGGTTTTTCTGGAACATTTTTGCCATTTTTGGTTGAAAATTTGAATTCATAAATTTATAATGAATTAAACCTTTTTATTTATTACCAAAAATATTTTTCTAAAAGATATAAAATGTTTGTGACATTTTATAAAAATTCTAGTGATTAAGAAAATGTTCCTTTGATCATGTACTGCATTAAGCATTTGTTTATTCATACCTTAAGTGATTGAGTTGTTGAAATGAATATTTACAACTAAATACTTGTTTGTTTAATAAGTTTATGTTTAATGAGTTTACATTTTGTGATTATCAAAACATAGAGATATCAATAAGTATTAGTAATGTTTTTAGGCATTATTTATATCAACAAGATTGTGCAGTATTGTATAGAATATGTGTTTTTTTTTTTTTTTTTTTTTTTTTTTTTTTTAATATTTTTTTTTTTTTTTTTTTTTTTTTTTTTTGCTTGCAAATATAGCACAAAAAACATCTTAGGAAAAGTCCACTTTTAACTGACAATGATGAAGAACTTTGTATCGAAGTATGGAACTTTGGAATGAATTTGGAATGCTAAACTTGAACTTCTATAGATCAGAGGCATGAGGCTTAGTGATTATAGATGGGCCAGATGAATCATCAGTTAGTATTAATTATTAGTGATTAAATTTGTAGAGAATACATATGTGATCTTTAAGACAGTTATGGAACATTCCGCTGTTCAAAAGAAAAAGATAGCTATGGATCATACAGAGTATATAGGTTTTGCATTAGTAGAATTACATAGCAGTGTTTGTGAAGTGTCATGTGATATGATGCTTAGTGATCTTAGATGGATGGTCATCAGTTCAGATTTGCAGAGAATGCAACGTCATCTGGGAGATAGCTATGGATCATGCAGGTATTTCAGTGTTCAGTTGGTAGAAATGATATAGAACAACTGGATAAGTTAGGGCCAACCTTTTTTACCCATTTAATGTCAAGGGTCAATTTGGGTCTCAAACTCATCAAATAAGAATCTTATAGATAAAAGTAAAATTGGTGCAATGCGTCTGTTGCCTAAAGCCGTAAGAATTGGAAAAGCATGAGTTGATGAATTTGTAGTATCATAGATGCATTTTTTTTTTTCATATTCTTACATGATTACGCGATGTAGGCAGTTTAGTGGTGGAGTTGTTGAGACAAGTTAACCTATGCACATAATATGCTAATCATTTAAATTGTAGTTTTTAGATAAAGAATTATGATAACAAGCTAAGACCCATGTCATATTTTTTTAGCAAAGTAACTGTGCAGTATTGTATAGAATATGTTTTTTTTTTTTTTTTTTTTTTTTTTTTTTTGGGGGCGCAAATATAGCACAAAAAACATGTTAGGAAAAAGTCCACTTTTAACTGACAATGAGGGATTACCGATTACAGGAGATCATGATTGAAGAAGAGATGGAAAAGAATAACAGTAAAGCGAGCCTATCTTTACAATCAGAGGTTATGCAGAAACAGAACAGCTGTGAGGATCTTTTCGAGACCTCCATGTTCATTGCTCCATCAATGGATTAGGGAAAGAAAAAAAGATGGTATTTTTGCACTTTTTTTAACTGTCCAGTCAACCATTAACTTTTAATGTGAAAACACACCACTATTGATTACCCTTTCGATAAGAGATGTGTTTCCTGTTTTTAATTGCAGCCATGGATCATCTTTGTTTTCAAGTGTGTGCTCTTTCTTTATATGTTGTTGAATGTGTTAACCTTTGACAGCGATCCTAACATGTACAACTTTATTTTGTTAGTTAGTCATTTGACCCAAACTTCTCTTTAAAACGCTCTATACAAACACTGTCCTATCCTGAACAAGAACGTAAACTCGAACAATATATATATTCATGCAAAACACTCCCGTAGCAACGCACGGGCTACCCAGCTCGTTTATATCAAACACTAGTATTTGTCTCTTATTTTAAGGGTGCCTAGTTAAAGGTTCTAAGTGATATAGGGCTACAAATGTCAAAAACCCGTGGCTTTTACATAAAAAAATTAGAGAAATCATACTTTTTACTAGTTTTTCAGTAACTATAAAAAATTTATCAATAATAATTCAAATAATATACAGGTTTCTCCATTAACTTTTTTACTAATTTTCCAGGTTACTTACCTATTATAAAGGTGTTTGCTTGCAAGTTATAATTGATATAGAGCAACAAATGTCAGATTCTGTAACTTTTAAAATATATAATTATTGAAATCATACATTTTACTAGTTTTTTCAATCACTTTTAAAAAATAAAAATATTATCAATAATTCATATCATATACTAGTACTATTATGTTATGTTAATGGTGTCTAGTCACAAGTTTTAGGTGATTTAGAGCTATAAATATCACATCCAGAAACATTTAGAATAAAAAATAGTGAGATTATATTTTTTGCTGATTTTTTTAGTAACTTTTAAAAATTCAAAAAAATGTTACTAATTCATATAAAATGTTGGTACTATGTCTATTATTTTTGCATAAGATAAATGTAAGGATACTCATTCTTTTAAGAATATTTGGTGATTATGTGATGATTCGTGATTGAACCCGTAGCATGCCTAACTATTTTTGCTTTCTTAGGATTGTATATTTGTAATTTATCAACTCGTATGATACGATTTCATAGTTGTGTTTCTTTATGCAATAACTTTTTTTCTTTAGACTTACAATCATACTCAGATTTGGTAGGTTTAAAACACTTCGAATTGAAATCATCCCTTAGTTAGTAAAAGTTAAACACAATACATCCCTAAGTACTAACGATGTAACTTTTTGTCTGTTACCTTGGTTATCTACTAAAAGTCAAACACACATCTTGATATTATCACTCCAAAACACCCATCACTCATTTCATCTTATTTTCTCATCAAATATAGGTACTATGTCTGTTATTTTAATGATGTCGAGTTACAAATTTTAGGTGATATTAAGCTATAAATGTCATATCATGTGACTTTTAGAATAAAAATTTGTGAAATCATACTTTTTTATCTAGTAGCTTTTATTTAAAAATCAAAAAATTATCAGCTTTTAGTATCAAATATTGGTACTCTATCTAATATTTTAAGGGTGCCTAATTACAAATTTTAGGTGATATAGAGTTACAAATGTCCCATCGTATGACTTTTTAAATAGATAATTAGTGGAATCAAACTTTTTACTAGTTTTTCTAATAATTCATATCAAAATACTCGTACTTTGTATGTTATTTTCAGGGTGTCTAGTTACAAGTTATAAGTGATTTAGAGATAAAAATGTCACATCTTGTGACTTTAATATCTTACATAATAGAGATGAGATTTCCAAGAAGTGGGAAAAAAATGTTAGAGCAATTGAAATTAGACCAACAGAAGTGCTCAATTTTTCTACCTAGGCAATATGGAGTTATCTGATAAGAGAATAAATAGTTTAAATTGAAACTGTTGGGTTAAACTCGTCTAAATTTCATCCAGCAATAACATTTTAGTTGTTAAATTTTAAATGAGTTATATGGCTTTTAGTAAACTTATCAGTTTTCATGCTTTTAATTACTTTATAAATTTAATAAATAACCCCTAGATATTTTATATTTTTTCAGAAAGACATTTATAAATATTATTTGTAAATTTGAATATGATAGCACGAGTTACTTTGATATATAAATGAATACACGAGATTGTAAATATACGAATGACCCATGTTATTCCTTTTTATGAGATTGAGTAAGGATGTCGAAAATTATTCTTTTACTATATACGTCCCAATAATGACTCATCTTATTCCTCTTTATAGGTTTAACATGCGCACACACGAGTTTAAAAATTAAATACGGCTAAACTTATATTAACAAGAATATAAAAATCAAAATGAAGTCACGACCTCATGGGTTATTGTAAAATGAAAGTAAATACACGAGATTGTGCATATAGCAACGACACATCTACTTCCTCTCTAAAATTTAAATAAGGTTAACCAGAAAGCAATTTTTCAAGAGTCATTACGTGCATTAAACATTCACAATGTCTACAACATAATATTAATAGTTTTATTTAAACATCATCAACTTCAATACCATGTAAATTAAACAAATTCAGGGTGCGTTTGGTATGCCGCCATAAATCACAATGAGAATGAGTTTGATAGTAGTAGTGGGCCCCTCAGTATCAAAGATCCATACCTTACCCTTTTGAGGTATATGGAGTATGGAACATTTCTATCATTCATTCCGACATTTGAAAGATTTGCATCTTAAACAAGCAAATGATTTGAATGAAAATTCATTCCCTCATTCCCATTCCGGGATACCAAACGCACCCTCAAATCTTTTGTCCAACAAACATCTATACACAATATTAATTGATATTAACGAGTCGGGCTACTTAATGAAAACTTTATGTTAAACTTTGCGTGTGTACGGGCATTATGACTATATAAGTATTAAGGATTTTACATATATAGATAATTCTTATTTAACAACCCTGTTTATGTATAAGCATGTCAAGATAGAATTTACATTCTTGACCAATCGTATTATTATAATAAAAATAATTAAAATTTAGATATATTCTGACTTATATTAAACACATTATGTAAGATTTATTCCGGAGTCATTTGTGTGCATTTTAGTATATAACTAGTAATGAATAAAGAGTTGTACAAATTAAAAGTGGGGTGATTCTCAAATCAATTGCGAAATGTGTATAGCTATTTTTGAAGTCTCATTTATCAACTTTTTGTATAAAAATGATTATTATAAATTATTGACCCTAGCTTTAACTAGTGAGTTATTCAACAGGGATATGCCATCAAACAAACTATAATTATCTTCATTATCATACAAGCATAGTGAGCATCTCTGCAATTACCATGCAATGTTTGTACAGAGCAAAAATGATAAAACATCAAATGCCATTTTTTTTAACGTACAGCTTAAAATATATACTTCACCAACAATCTCACATTTGCATGCTGTTTGACTACTATACACTTCTTTTAAGTGTATGTGCGTATAGCACATCTCTCTTTTCAAGCAGAACAAAATCCACAATCAAGTCTTTATAGCACATATCACCAATATCAAGTTTTGCATATGGTATTATATTATGTACCGTAATCAGGTTAAGTACCAAAATACCAATGTCAAATCTGCCATCTGTCAATTAACGACACGTTCTTTTAGCCAACTTTGAGAGAAAAACGTGTCAAATTGGCAAATGGCAGATTTACGTGTCATTTTCATTGGTATTGTGACGTGTAGCTACTATATGTGACGTGTTACCGAACAAGCATTAATTAATTACTTGAAGATCTTCTGGAGTTGGAAGGTGACGAGTTGATGATTTCTTGACCGAGCTCATTTATTTTGTTAAGTAACAACATCTGCTCTGTTTCAAGTTGGATGATGCATTCTTCTTCAACTTCATGCAGACTTTCAAGTTCATTGAGAGATGTCGTCAATTCCTCCAGATTTTCATCTTCAATCAGAGACCGGATTTTCATCATCTTTTGCTTCATCTGGAAAACCCCATGCAACATTGGTTTATAAAGGGAAAGACAATATATACGCTACAACTAATAAAGTATTATGAAACTTTCATGAACCGGATATATAGAAAAGTAAATATGTATAAAGACTTGAGAGTAGATTTCACAGCATGGATGGGGTTTAGGCGGGTTGGGTAGCATGTCAAAACGGGTAAATTTATGGCACGGGTCAAAGAAGTTTGGGTTGACCCAAAACACTGTTTTTATATTGCGTTTACGGATTTTATATTTTTATGAATAATTAGTGTGTTGAAATGTGATTATACAGAATCATCTTATTTCAGTAATGATCTATGTTTATGACAAATGATACATGGAGTAATAGGTTTTGTACATGGTAAATACAGTTTGGCCAACTTTTAACCTGTTAGACCCTTTGACATAAGAAGTTTATTGCAGAAAAGACAAGCAAAACAAAGATAAAACTCAGTTCTAACCTGGGTAGAAATTTTGTGTCCTTTACTTGAGGGTGACTCAGATTCGGAAACTTTCTTTTGTGGTTGTGGAACTTTTCTAGTAACTTGAACATGAATCTCACCCTTTTTAACCCCTTGAAGGGGTATCCACTTATCTGACATCTCATTTGGAGGCAATCTTTGATATTCCACAATGCAATCTCCAATACTCGATGTTGGCAAAAGGGCATTATGGTCTTTTACATGAAGAGCTAAGAGACTTCCATCATCAGGGAATTCAAAAGTTTGATGCCATTGTGGAGTCAAAGTTTTATAATGTACCTGCTCAAGTGAAAAGCAACAAGACCAAGGATGTGAGCATACTCTCATAGGTCGACCGATCGAAAGAAGAAAGTATAAACAAAAAGCGAAAGAAAGTAGAAATGCATATGATCATCACCTTGGTTCTTCTCCTCTCGTTTCCATAATGTACCCTGACATAAGGATCACTTGTTCCACGGATATCTGCAGCAACAAGATCTCTTCCCTCGATAATAACCAGCTCAATCAAACCTCCTTTTGAATTCTGGTATACACACATTTTGGATCCTTTTTTAGTTATGTTGACGGAAAAAAAAAAAAAAAAAAAAAAAAAAAAAAAAAAAAAAAAAAAAAAAAAAAAAAAAAAAAAAAAAAAAAACTTGATAGTGATATAACACAACTACTAGACATACCTTGGATCCGTCATATTCATCAATTGTTGCTGCTTCAATTTGAAGCCGCACTTCACCCTTGTTGACTTTTTCAAGTGGAATCCACACGTCTCTCACTTCTCCATCCACTAAACCTTCCAAATTCACCCTTGCATTACCGATATTCTCATCTCCAAAGATATCTTCATTAAAGCATTTTATCTTTAGATACTCACCATCACTTATCTCTTCATACTCAAACTTTTGATTCCATGTAGGTTGTGAAGCATTTGTGGCACTTCTTGTTCTTTGGATGGTCTGTCATAATTCATTACAAGATTTAAGAAACCATCATCTGTAACTTAAAGTTAACAAAATTTGAAAGTTTCCAGCGTTCTAACGATTAATTATAAAAGTTAAGGGGTATCTTTAAAACAAAGTCGAAAGTCATAAAAAAATTGGCTACTTTTTCAAGCAAATTTTGAACCCTTTAATCATGCAACAAAATCCATAGTTTGTATATTTTTACATCAAAATTCATTCAAAGAGTATGGTGCATGAATCTACCTTTCCATATTGTAATTTAACATACGACTTTCCACTTCTGTCCTTCTCTAAGAGTTCTTTGCCTTCAACAACAGTTACATAAATCTTCCTTCCAGTTTTCGGTTGTAAATTAGTGGTTGACCCAAAGAGGGATGAGGCTCGTGTGCTAAGATGAGAATCACTCAAGCTATGTAAACCACCAGAAAATTGCCATTCCTTCAATGTAAGTTTCACTTTCAGCTGCAACCCCCACAAAACAACGCAGCAGATCAGCATACAAAATAATAATAATTTAATTTATGCTCAGTTCACCATTCCTAAGAGACTAAGACGCTTATTGTACTATGTCCGGACAAGGATTTTAAACATCCTTCTACACTTCAGCTTTTCAATAGTTTACCAAAACGACCATTTCAAAAATCAAATGAGTGTCTGCACACATTATTTTTCATAATTAATGTTGGATATTATGTTGAGGTTGTATAGTATTAGTGTTATTACTTTACAACTTAGAGTATGGTGGGGGTTAAATAAAATAGTTTCACATTTTATCTCATGGTCTCATGATACGTATGATATTTAATTAGAGTGGTAAAGAAGACTTGTCTCCCATGTCTTACCTTTATTTTCTCCTAATTAATCTCCTCCATGAACCATGAATAATTCCACTAGTTTTCATGCAGGAAAATGTGGAAGTAAATGGGCACGTGGGTTACCCACTATTAAATATTTTTGGATATAAATTGATGGACTCCTCTTCTCAGAAAATATTAAGAAAAATAGCAAGTAAAACTCATCCACAAAAACCATACTCCTCCTTCGTGAATTCTGCTACCGCCAGTGTTTTGTGTTGACTCGGTTGCTGCCGAATAAACACGTGTTGGCTGCATCAAATCCTGGGGCTTGTACGATTGTAGACTCGCAGCAAATAAACGAGTTCGTATTAAGCTTAAAGGACAGGAGTCATTCCGTGCAGTTTCTGTTCCTTTTGTTATTTTGTTGCAGGTTACTCTAGGTGCGGTTAAGGGTGTAAGCAAGTGTTGTTTGTATCGAGTGAAAGGTTATTGCTGGTTCGGGTCGTGTTTCTGCTGCGTTTCCAGTGATACTCACTCATTGTTTCAACAATTAAGCAGTCCAATGAAATACAAAAGAGAAAATATATATTTGCATACAAAACCACTAGAGACTTGTTTTAGTTTTACATCTAAGAAAAGAAAAGAACAGATAAAGTTAAACTATTTTTAGACAGATGAGGTATGCTGATTTAACTAATAAAGCAGGCATAAAACTGTCATGGTGGCAAAAGACCATACCTTTGCTGAGCTAGTACCCTCAAATGGGACCACCATTTCAACTTCTTCTCCACAAAACGCAGCATGTTTGGCTATCACGGACGATTCATCTCCAACCGCCCAAAAGATGGTCGAATCATCCGTGCAATATCTCAGCTGCAAGGATTTAAATTCAGTTTTCAAAAGACAAAATAGAGTATGCTACTTCAAAGTGTATTTTAACAATTTTAATAAGACAGTTGTATTGATTTTTTTAGGGTAATTGGATAAAAACGAAAAAATGCATACCTTAATTTCACAGGTAGCAAGGTAGTCATAATTAACTCTGTCGGATGAACATTCATAAAGATTAAACTTAACAACTCCAGCATCGTCGTGAAGAAGCATATTGAATGTTGAATCCCATGTTGGGTTGGGTCCAGCTACCTCAAGTGTTCTCCTAGTCAAATCTTCGAGTTCGACTTCAACAAATGTATGAAAATCTTTACCCAATTCACGAGAATCTACTACTACGACATCACCTGCATCATCATCTTCAGCACTTATTAATCTTCTTTTGAAACTACTCCTAGATAGTTTACCAGCTGACACAACCGTGACGTGGAGTACACCCCCTACAGCCTTTTTCCTTAGGTCCACTGGTGGCAATGCAAGACAACGCCTTCGAGGTTCAACCATTGTCTTATTCAACGATTCAGTACATAATTTTTGCTGTGAATGAAGAAAAATGAAAAACAATTTGTTACTTGGCAAACCACAACCTAAGGGTATTATAATCGATTCAAGGTTCCTGCTATGTCCTTAGAGTCAGGACGATAGTAATTGCACCAATTATATGATTTAAAAAATAAGCTAATTATTCTCGAGTCAAATGATCTATAGTAGGTTATATGGGTTTAAGATACACACTTTTGGCAACTTTCAGCCTTTTTGACCCATTTAAGGTAAAAAGACAATTACTTAACCCTTTAAAGATAAATATATCACTTGAATCCCATATATAATTAGAAATTTGTCAAACTGAGAAGCTTATTACCAGCCATGAAGAAACACCGGGGAAAAATGTTGCAGGTAAGGATTGGCTGCCACCACTTCCAAATGCAACATTAATTCTCACCTCAGGGGTTGACACAAACGAGTACAGAACTGCTCTCCCATCTAAAATCGGTGATAAAAGAAGCTGCAAGAAAGAGAATCAGGAAAGAGTTATTCATGCGTATATTTACATATATAACCAAGATTTTAAAGGTAAACTGGAACGGGTCAATTGTTTTACTTACATCACCCTTAACGTGTACATTATTTACAACAATTTTAGCTGTTCCCATAGGCTTTGCCAACTTAGCTTGCAACATGATACTTATGTCACTAGTGTCCCAATCGAACCCCATACGGATGAATCTCTGCAAACATATTCATATAAGTTTTCAGCAGCAATTTCCCAACAAACAAATAATATATAAATCAATAGCCAAGGGATTTACTATTAGCAAGAACAGATTTTATTAACAGTCTAAATTATATTAAAAAAAGGTTCATTGATATAGAGATCATATATACCTGATCACCTGCAGTGGACCATTGAGCACCATGCAATCCCAATATAGGAGGGCATGAACCTAACGAGAACTCTAGCAGCTCAATCTTTTCCTGTAATGAGGAATGGTCTATTATTGAATTTCAAAACTTTTTAAACACAAAAGCATACAAGATGATTGACAACTTACAATGAGTTTTGGCTTCCTATGCTTTAGGCGTCTCTGCATGAGGAAAACCAATTGAAGTTAATCACTATTGTACAATCACACTGATTTAATATGGGAAAAACGGCATACTAAAATTCTAAAAAATCATTATCTTTATCAAGGTAAAAGAAAAGGGTAGTAACCTCAACAATCGATGAGAATTTCAATGAAAGCTTTGGATTAATGAAATTCGGCCAAATTTCGATTAAGAGCTTGTTGAGCCACTCGCAATGCTCTAACGGTGTCGTAGGCTGGTGAAGTAAAAAAGAATATTAAAATGCACGAAGGTTTGTTAAACTTAAATGTTGTCAACTGAACCAAAAAGGAAGTCAGAAGAAGGGAAAAAAAAGCATACAGATGTTTGTAAAATGAGTTGCTTCCACTTCTTGTTCAAATCTTGCACAACAATTCTCTGCCTGTGACTTCCATACTGCAGATTTAGATAAAAGTATAAAAATTTACCTCCATTTTATGCATTATATCAATCGTTTCGATAGTAAAATTATGTCATTTATCATGGAATCCATAATGCTATAAAGAAAAACTATATTCACATGACAAGATCACAGTCCTTTTATATTCAGTATAATCAAACGTAGTTATATGGTACTTCATCTACCAAAGATTAAAGACCTAAAACCGTAGGTATGAGTACATCAACACCATGTTACTTCATCTAAAGTACTTGATTAAACACTAATTAATTGTTTTATGTGTAACTAATGTCGATTTGTGAGCGTTGTGATTCGTGAATGGAACAAAAAGGATGTTACCAGATGAGATTAAAGTACTAAACCATGTGAAGTCATGTTTGATGCACATGGGGATTTCTCAATATACTAATAAAGCTCTACATTACACAACCAAAAGTCATTGACTAAAGAATCTTGTACTCCTCGGTACCTCGATTATTGCAAGTTTTGAATCTATACATTATTGCCTTAAAAAACCTTTGTGAAAAGAAACAAGACAAATTTGGCTAGCCTGTACAATAGGCAATACCAAGAATCATACAAAGACAACACTCAACAAAACTATAGGAAACAAACATTATTAATCCTGCATACCACTTAACAGTTAACACCAATTCAAGTGTATTTCTTCTTTGTAGCTTTTTTTTGGGTAAACTGTTTGTTATACTCTATATGGCATTAACAATTCTATAAGTGCCAAAGAACAACTTCATCAAACTACCAAAAAGATCTTATTCTCTATACAAACAAATACTCCATCATTTCCTCTAAAACTAAAAAGTGGAGATAGTATGCAGAGTAGCATACTTGGATTAGTATGTATTCTATTTTTGGAATATTCTAAGAAAAAGAAAAAAAGAAACAGACAAAATTGTACTAGTAAACATTAAATTTAAAACTGCATGTATTTGGCACTATATGTGATAAAGAATAAAGAGCAGGTAAGATATTTATCCAATAATTAAAAAATAATAATAAAAAAAATAAATAAATAGATAGAAACCTGAATAGTAGCCCAGACAGCAACAGCAAGAGGAACCCAATTAGAAAGATTAAAAAACCATTTCTCAATACTCCACAAAACCAATAACAGAGGAATCAAAAGTGGCAAAACTGGCTTTTCAACCATCAATTCATTCAAAAACTCAGTTATCTCCCTCATATCAATCCTCATAACTTTCTTCTTCATCTTCTTGATTGCTTTATGCATTTTCAACATTCAGCCAATACTCAGAACCAAATTCTAAAGAAAACTGCTAAGAAATATGAAACAGGCAGGTTGACTTTTATGAGAACAAAAAAGAAGATGAAACAGCAATTACAAACTGACCATCTTCTTAAAATAAGACATGGTATGAAATATATTTATGAGGTAATAAAATATTGAGTTGAACTAGTTAATAATAGTCTTGTTTGATGGCTTTCATAGATGGTGGTCCGAGTGAGGGAACATAACATATTTATAGTGGAAGTTGTCATGTGTTTGTGATGATCTCTTTTTTATATGTCTTGGTTAGAGCAACTAAAAATACCACATGTTATCTTCTTTCTATTTTATTCTTTTTTGCTACTCCGTACATCATTTATTGTCGACAATGTAAAATTTTTTCTTTCATTTTTTCAACAAGTTTTAATATTTGTCAAGTATATGGGACTACCATATGTGCTTTATTAGGGCTGTGCGCAAACAGTCCGAAAAAGGTACCAAACTGGTTAGAACAGAAACCGGACCGACGACCAAGTTTGTCAAAAGTATGGACCAAAAACCGGACTGAATGGTTGGTGCGGTCTTGGTTTTGGTTTTGGTTTCGGTTTTGACTTTGAATGACAAAATTGAAACCCTTCAACTAAAGACTATAAGTTTTAAAAATAACCATTAAACCCTGTAATTAAAGACTATAAGTTATAGAAATAACTACTAAAAATAAGTTATAAAAACACCATTAAATCTCATTTTAAGATTTTTTTTTTTTTTTTTTTTTTTTTCTCATTTGATCTGATCCTCAGCGTCACATCAGTTTTCTCTTTTTTTACTTCCTTTCACTCACACACCCAAAAACACCCTCTCTAATAACTTAAGCAAAAAACACCACTTTTAGAACCGACCATACCTAATCAAAATACAAAAACAAAAAAAACAAAAACAAAAAAAAATGAAAAATAGTCTAAAAAAGCATCGAACATTTCACTTTTTCCTTTTGTATACATCTAACTTTTATTTTCCTAAAGTATGTACATACTTTCTTAATCTTCCTATTGTAACAATATTAAGGGTGTGTTATGACGTGGCAGTACTTAATCACACTAATCCCGTTATATTTTCTAGTTTCCCGTTTTGCTAACTTTTGGGTCCGTTTTGACAATAAACAAAGACAAAGACTTTGGACTTTTAAAATACACGTTATCACAATTTCACAATTATACCTTACGACACTTTCTCTCCCAAATCATTATCACAAACCCTAAATTCACACACGCAGTAATTTACTCAGAGGCCACATTTGATGTGCGTTTTGATATTTCATGTATATTTTCTTTGATTTCTTTGCTTATGCTATGTTTTGATCAAAATAATTAGCCTAAACATATTTAGAAACCCTAATTTTTTATTTTTGTGAATTTTGTAACAGAATGATACCTGGTACCAATTTGCACCAATTTGATGTACACAATGATGGTTTCTTTGCCCATTTACCTTTAAGGTATGATGATGGTGTGATTCTTAATATGGTTGTTCCAAGGATGCCTTATGAAACATTTGCTGAATTCTTGGAAGAAAAAGCTCGTAACTACTTTCAAGGTTCGTATTACAAAGTTCCAAATCTTGAATTAGAGAAAGGTTTAGTTAGAGTAAGTAATGATAAGGAAATAGCATACATGGTTGATGTTGCTGAGTTGTTTGGTAGGCTAGATCTTTATCTTGATCACTTAGATATAGATCTGTCAGAGTATTTAGGTAAAGCAGATACCACTTTTATGGATGACTTTGTTTCTAAAGCAAAAGGCCCTCCTCAAAAGAGGTATTGCAATGAGTTTTCAGTAGATGAGTTGATTAATTGGGCTGAGATGGAGGTTAAGTATGAGGGTTCATCTTCTAACCATCCTAGAAACTCAGAGGGTTATAATATTGGGACTAGTGCAGAGGGTGATGATACTAGGACTAGTGTAAATGGTGATCATAGTAGGAAGGTAAATGTTGATAAGGGCAAATAGAAGGTTACATAGGATGAAACAGAGGGTGATTAACTGATTATGATTCTGACTTTGATAGTGACTATACTTTTGATAAATCAGTTGACTATCTCAGTCCTGGTGAAGAGGAGTTGATTGAACTTAGAAAGAGGATCAAAGCTAGTAGAGGGAAGGAACCTGAGGGTTTGCCAGAAATGAGTGAACCAAATGATGAAAACACTATACCTACTGAAAACACTATACCTACTGATAATCATAGAAGTGAGACAATGATAGAACATGATTTGTTCATGAATAATTTGATGAGAAGGCTACAATCATCTGATGAGAATGGAAAACATCAAGATCCTTTTATTTATGTGGAAAAAGTTGTGGACAGGTATCCAGTCTATGATGAAATTACCCACTGGAGACTGAGGCATCCAAAGGTATGCTTCTATATTATGAACTTGTGATATTGTTTATAAATGTTGTTTATAAACATTTGTTCTGTTTGAAATGCAGGTTGGTGAAAAGTATCCCACTATTGACAAGTTTAAAGAGGGTCTCACCTACTATGCATTGGATAATGGCTTTTCATTGTGGTATGAGAGGAGTGCAAGTAAGAAGGTTGTGGCAAAATGTGGACAGAAAACACCATGGATGGTTGACCCTGACAAAGGTAAACAGAGGAAGAATAAAAGGTATCCTAGTGTTAGTACTTCTGATTTACCTTCCTGTCCTTGGAGATGTTATGCTAGGTGGATGACTTAAAAGAAAACTTTTCAAATACAGTCATTAATTGATGAACATACATGTGTTAGGAATTTCGAATTTGGTTCATTGGTCAACTTTAAGTGGATAGGAACAGTCTTTGGTGATAAGATTAGGGCTAACCCTGAGATTAAGTTGTCTGCTAAGGCCTCATATCCACAGCTCTTCAACAAGATAATGGACAAAATTAAAAGGGCTAACCCAAAGGCTCATTAGTTTCTTATGGATAAGAATCCAAAAACATGGTCAAGAGCCTTTTTTTAAGTTGACAGAGGATGTGAAGTAGTTGAGAATGGAACCTTGGAGTTTGTCCCAATATTCAAAAGAGATTGGAATGGCTGAAAGACCAACAAAGGTATGTTTCTTTTAAAAGTTAATGTTAATTATCTTATGAAACAGTTTGCATTAACACATATAACTATGTTATATTACAGGTTCTGGCATGTTATCCCTGCTGGTGGGAATGTGTTTGAGGCGAGATTAAGGAGTGAGGCATTCACAGTTGATGAACCAAAGAAGTCTTGCACCTGTAGAATGTGGCAGTTATCAGGTATACCTTGTGTACATGCTACAAAGGTAATATTCTATATAAACAAGGTACCAGAGAGCTATGTTCCATCTTGGTTTGAAACAGACATGTATTATGTGACATATCACCATTATATGAAACCAGTTGGTGGTATTGATTTCTGGCCTGATAAGAGTATGTACTCACTTGTTTTACCTCCTAAACCCAAAAAAATGCCTGGTAGGTGTTAGACCCATTTCCCGGGTGTTGGGACCCCACCCTAGATGAAAATAGATAAGGGCCTTATGTGATTGGACAGTCAACGAATATTACGTATTAGTCAAAATCGATGGTCAAGTAATAGTCAAAGCATGACTAATATAGTTATGTAATATGATGTGTAACTAAAGGGGCCTAAGTTGCCAAGTATTATATATGTTATAAAGTTAGTTGTGGCTTAAGTGAGAAGAAGGAGAAGGGCCATTCTTGCTTATGCCCCAAACTTGTGTCTTAGCTAGTATATGTAGGAGATTCTAGAGATCTCCACATTATTAGGGAAGAGAGTGGAAGTCCGGTTTTAGGAGAGGAAGAAAGGAGGGAAAGAAAATGAGGTGGATGACTAATCCATGAAGAGATGAAGGTTCTATGGCAAGAGTTAGTTCCCTAGCTATGCTTTCTTTCAAGTAAGTAATCCCTCTCAAGTTAGTGATTTAAGTGAGAAATCATCATATGATATGGGTATGATCATATGATGATTTGGTAAGCAAGATGATTATGTTTTGATGGGTTTTGATAACCCTTGTTATGTATTTTATTGTTATGATGTTAGGTTGTGGTTTATTATGAAGGATGATGATGATGATGATGATGATGGATCATGATGATGATGTTCTTGATGTGTTGTATAGCTTGGATTGAGGTAAGTAAAATGATGATAGCATATATGTATACGGATTTCTATCATTATGTGTTATGTATGTTTATGAAGAAAGATGAGCTTGGATTATGCTTATATGATGCCATGTTTATGGCCTATGTGATGAGATGATGCTATGGATATGTTGATGTTATGTGCTAGTTGAGATTTGAGTAGTGAGCCTTGATGTAAGTGTTTTATGTATATGATGCATCATGCGGATTGAAGTATATTGTATGTTATAGTCGTTTTACTTACTAAGCCGTTGTGCTTACGGTTTAGATGTTTAACCGTTTTGTAGGTTGGCGTGTTGTTAAGGATGGCTTGGATAGGTGAGATAAGGATTTGGATATACGGGTTAAGGCATGGTTATGCAAAATGGGTAGATTTGGTAAGGATGTAGAGCTTAGGTAGATACCGAGCTCAAGTGTATAAGTTTGTACCCCCGCGAGTCAAGTGTTGTTTTGTAACGAGTAAACAAGTGGCAAAGTGCATGTCAAGAGTCGTATGACGATTTGGTAATTATTTGATAAGTCAAAGATTGGTTTATCTGTTTTGAGTAAAGTTAGAGGGGTGTTTGGTTTATGTATGAAATTACCCATTTTGGGTTGTAAACGGGTCAAGTGCCCTTGGAACATATTTGTTATGTTAATGTAATGCTTTTGGTAAAGTTGGGTGGGTAACGGTGTGTCCAAGTGAGTTAAATGGTTTATGTTCAATGTTTAAGGGGGCGTTTGGCAAATGTGTAAAAATACCCATTTTGGGTTGTTCATGTTACACCCGTACCCCGACAAGGTATCATTAATGTAAATATTATGTCATGTAATTATATTAGGGATTATTTATAACTTAAGATGTGGCTAAATGAGAAGTATAGAACTTAAAGGACCATAATTGCCAAGAGGCCAAAGTTACAACTACTTCATTACTAAATAACTAGTCAAGAAAAATCTGGAAATCTTGAGCTCATTCCATTGTGTCGACATTTAGCAATAAAAAGGAGGGAACACTTGAAGTTATCATTCTAGCCATTTTAGCCATCAAGAAGGGATCAAGAAACTTTAAGGAAACCTTAATTGTGTTCTTTTCAACAAGTAAGTAACTTTCCCCAATTGTGAAAATTAGGGTTCATATGGTGGGTTTTGATGATTATTGATATGTGTCTAAATACACATATATTTACCTTGTTCAAACCCACATAAACAGCCAAAAACACTCTGAAAAGTCAAATAATACAGAAAATATCATAAAATGTGTTTTTATTTGACTCAGGAACAAAAAGATTGAAAACAGATGAAAAACGAACAAAGTTTACACAATTGTCACTTTCAGTCCCTGGAGTTTCACAAATTGGCAGATCTAGTCCCTGAATGTTTAAAATGAGCAAAAAGTCAACTTAAGTCCTTGGGAAACCAAAAATGTTCACAAGTGATCCCTGGATAAAAGTTTACACAAAATGGCAACTTTTACCCCTCAAGTTACAAAATTGGCAAAATTAGTCCCTGGGTTTTATAAAATGGAAATTTATCAAATTAAACCCTTGAACTATTCATGAATGACAATTTGGAACCTTTTGATAACTTTTGGAAAAATTACAATTTCACCCCTAAACTTTTGGAAAATTACATAAATGGTCCTCGGGTGTTTTAAAATTGTAATAAATGCAAAAAAAATACAACTTTGGTCCTTGTGTAATTGTTTTATGGCAGGTTTAGTCCTTTGAAGATATTTTGGAAAGATGACAACTCAGCCCCTCAACTATTCAGCAATTACAAAAATGGTCCCTATGTTTAATTCTAACTAAATCCGGATCTAAACCTTAACCCAAAAATAAAACCTAAACACTAAATCCAATCCAACCCTTAATCCCATTTTACCCAACCCAGCCTATTACCTAAACCCAATACCCAAATACCCAAGCCCAATGTTTAAAAGCCCAATCCCAACTCTGAGTTAAACACTCGGTCAAACAAAGTTTGACCCGTCCTCCTTATACCACCAATCCCGCCAATACCACTCAGTCACCCCCCAGCTCACCAAAACCACTAACCACCTCATTCCCCCTCCTCCTACACGCCACCTAACATTGCCAAATGCAATTAATGCGTCCTCCCCACTCCCACTAACCAAATCAGAGGATTTAGCCAAATTCCATGTTTCCCGCCAAAATTACAAGTGGACTGTGGAGATTAAATTGGAGCAATTCAAGGGTGGGGATTTGATCAGGATGTCGACAATAGATTATCCCACTTTAATTTATGTATAAATAGAATGTAATGTAGCTAAAAATAGTGTGTGTGGAAAAGTAGTGTAATCGTAATTTTCCATTTCAGTAGTTTAAATTGTAATCCCAAGCTTCAATCAATCAATACAAAGTAACTTTAGTGTATTTATTGTTGTTTCTTTGATCATTGTCAGTAGTTGATAATTATACCAAGTGTTCTGATTTTCAATTGTACTGTGAATTAGAATCTTGATAAGTAGTATATAAAACAACTTCTCAGTTGTTTTTAATAACTTATATAAGCTTATCATAGCTTATTGTAAGCTTTTTGTAGTATAAACTTGTTCTAAATTCAAGATTTGAAGAAAGTCAAACAAAGTCAACCATTGAAGCTAATAAGCTATTTTTGGGTGAATAAGCTGATCAGGAGAGTTTTCTTGGGTTTCTAGCTTGTTTCTGACAAGCTAGAGTGGTTCTAGTTCTTTGTTCTATCATTCCATAGCAAAATCAGTTGTAAGCTTTTCTTGGATTTTTCCATAATTTCCCATAGTACTGTACAACTGCTTAATAATAGCTTATTGTGGTTGTTTCATGCTTATTGTTAGTTTGTGATCATATTTGATCAATAAAATCAGTAGTTATCTAATTTATTTTCCATTTTGCTAAAAATCTCAAAAAGACCAAAAATAGTCAAATTAGCATAAGCTTGTTAGATTGCTTAATTTTCTGATAAAAGTTGCTCATTAGGGTTTATATAAGCTAGGTAATCAGTAATAATCATACTTTTAGTTTAAAAATTTTGTTTTCCTTTTGAAATCCACCACAGACACCACCATAAGGGGTGTTTGGTTTAGGCAGTCTCACAAGCCAAACTCAGTGTTACTGTAGATGTGCCATAAGCCTAAGTTTTCACAAGCTTTTCTAAGTCCTAAGAAGCTACTTTGAACCCTTGATCAGCCTCATAGCTAGATATAACCATTTTGTACCCTTTGTGTTCATTTCAGTCCCTCAACTGCTCAAACAAGCTCATACAAGCCACTAGCTTGTTAAACCCTTGTTCTTGGCATTTTTGAAGTTCATTTGGTCCATATAGTGTAGCCCTAATAGCCAAAAACACTTGTGCACACTTCTGCGCAAAACAGACACCACAGCAGACCTGGTTGTTTTTGTACCTGATCTTGGGTTAAATTGAACATCAATTGGGTGTTTTGTGATAGGGCTTTTTAGGTTTTTAGATAGCCAGTAGTATCACCTTGCTTTTGCCCCCATAATATCTCACTTGTCAGCTTATTAAACTGCTTAAAATTAGTCTGCAAGTCTGCATTATTTTTGCTTTTTCTGTTTCAATTCCACAACAGCCAAGTGCTTAACTTGCTTATTTCTTATGCTTATTGTGCATTTTAAGTTGTTTCATGCTTCTTATAGTTGTTTAAGCTTGTCCTGATCATTTGGTCAATTTTCTTGCTTTTTAGCTTATTTTGGGCTTATTAGCAAACTGCTTATTAGCCCAAAAGTGCTTATCAGGCTTATTAAACTTCCACTTTTATTTTTCTTAGCTTTCTAATAAAATTTTAGAATTATCTATAATTTTTCATAATTTTCCTAAGTCTTTTAATATTTTTAATCATTTTAATTAGTTTCTAATAGTAATAAAATCATAATAAATAGAAAAATAATCAGAAAAATATAATTCCAAATTTCATAATTTTCTTTTGTTAATTTTAATCTAGGAAAAATATAAAAATATTTTTAGTCCTTAGAAAAACCAAAAATAGAAATAAAGTGATAGCTTCTATTTAATAGAATTTATCTTTTTAAATTTTAATTAAGTAATTTTCATTTTTATAATTTTCTTAGCTTTTTCTCATCTTATAATATTTATAGAAAAAGTTTTAGATTTTTCTTTGTTCATTTAGTATTTTTTATAAATTTAAATAGTTTAATAAGTAATTAAATAAATAAATAATTAATAATAATTAAATAAAAAGTATAAAAAATATAATTTAAGTTTTAAAATAAGTTTTTAGTAATTTTACATTTTTAGGTTTTAAATTTCATAAATTTTATAATATTTTAGTTTTTGTCCCATTTTAGCTTTCCCGTTGCGCGTTTTAGTTTAAATTATTCGCGTTTAATTTTCCTGTGCATATCTGTTTTAATTTGTTATTTAGAATTGTTAAAAAGCAAAATCAAAAGCAATCTAAATCATCAATCACTCTAATCCTAGCTTTTCACAGTTTTTCATTCACACCTCGTTGGGAAACGATCCGGGTGATCACTTGCCTGGTTTCACACTACACACGAGCATTCGTTCTGAGGCTGTTTATATTTTATCATTTATTACGGTTGACCATTCACAAGTGGTTGACTTGTGTGATAGAGAAATAAAAGATAACTAGTTTGGGAGGGATCAATTATGGTAAAAAGTGGTAAAATGATGATCTCCTTAGTTAGATAGTTGCTAATTGTAGTTAATCTTGTGATAGGGAGTAATTATAGAAGCCCATTCAAAGTCAAATAGGAAGCTAGTAGGAGTTGAGGTAAGTATATGAGTATAATCTTTGTAATGTTATGCTACTAATGTTATGATTGTGTTAATGTGATGTTTTATGGAGCTTGTAATGATGTGTTAGCTTGGATCCAATGCTAGATATGAAATGTTATATTTATATAATGTTACTTGCTTGGTCAAGGTAAGTAATAACCCCACTTGATGCTCCTTGTTAAGGTTATGATTGGTGGTAATCACCAATCTTGTGTAAGTGTGATGTTGATTATACCTTGTATACTTACTAAGCGTTTTCGCTTACGTTTGAAGTTAATGTCATCTTTGTAGATTCTAGAGGTGGAAGCAAAGGTAAGGATTTGGCGTAGTTGTAGCTTGGAAGTAAGTAGGAAGGTATCTAGAAGCTAGCTTAGAAGATCGGATCTCTTTTGGACCAAGCGTATTGAAGTTGGAAGCCCCCAAGTGTTCTTTTGGTGTCGTGAGTACACTTCTCTTATATGGTCATTTTGTTAAGTTCACGGTCTTGTCTTGATGTCTAAAATATGGGTCAATATGTGTCTAAGTCATGAAGTCTTATGGTACTTGTTGGTAGTTTTAGACATGTTAAGGGGTGTTTGGTAATAGCATATCTCTACCCATTTTGAGAAGTTAACGGGTCATGTATGTATGAAACGCCTTTGATATGCTAAGTTAGTGGTTATAGTCAAGTTATTTGTGAATTGGTAGTAGTATAAATGGTCTTGTAGTGTAATGGGTTATTTTGGGAAATTATGCATAACCCGTCGAATTTTGAGGTACTATTCCGGGTGGTCAAACGGGAAATGTTTTCGCATGAAATTAAACTTACGGACATACTAAAGGATTCTGGAAAGTTTCGTCAAGTTTCGAGTCCGGGAGGTCGGGTTTCCAGCCGAGGATTTTGAATGTTTTTGGAATTGCATATTTTGATCAGTAGGGTCTGTCCGGATTTCTGTGATGCAGGGTAGATGCGGCGTATCTCCTCTGAGATACGGCGTATCAGGTGATGCGGCGCATCTCCTCTTGGGATGCGGCTCAATGTGGTCCATTTCTTGTAAATTTCGGTCTCAGTGGGTCGATGCGGCGTATCTAATTCAATAGATGCGGCGTATCCGTGTTTAGGATAATTCGGCGTATCACTTTATATGGATACGGCGCATTGTCTCTCAGCCTCAATGCGGCGTATCCCTAGAAATGGATACGGCGTATCTTGGTCTCAGAAGGGTTGTCTGTTTGTTTTAGAAAAGTTGTGTCAAATGTTTGAAGAGTCTTTGTGTAGATGTTCTTGGAAGTGTGTTTAAAATGTTAAATGTTATAAGTTATGGTCATTACATGGGAAATTTGTATGAGTTCAATCGAGTCAATCGTTCCCAAGTATAAAGTTCAAAATTTTTGGTATAAATGGGCACGGGGTGTTACAACTTGGTATCAGAGCTTCGGTCTAAGAGATTTAGGATTTCTTTTTAGGATTTCCTAGACTTAGGCCTTGGATAGATGCGGTTAGAGCTAGTGTTTGTTATTTATGAATTGTTTGGATGGTTTTGAGGACCCATATGTTCAATATTTCCATGACTACGTCTGGCCACCGTAGTAATGAAAATACGGGACATATGTGAAATTGAAATCATTTAGATCATACATGAGTGACAAGCTAGGGTGCTAGAATAAGATAGAAATGTCATTCATGCATTGGTTAAGTATTTATAATTGTGTTTAATGTTGTGAATTGCTAATTTTCAGTAAGAAGAAATGGAAACCCCTCACCCGAAGGAAGTCGCGAAATCCACGGCTTCCAAGCATGCCGAAACTTCGGCAAGTGATCCGGGCAATGCTAGTAAGGATAATGAAAGTTCTTCCTCAAACTCCGGAGACCCTGACTTTAGAGGCTTCACGGGAGATGAAATGAAAGCTCTAGACATAATATTAGCAAAAAGGGTGGGTAAGGCTATTAAGCGAGCAATGCCTTACTATGTTCAACAAACGACGCAAAATCTTAAGGAGCTAATGAAGGAAGAGTTTAAGGAATTTAAGAAAGAATGTGGTCCGACAAAAGAACCTAAGAATGACAAAGCTACTTACCGGGATTTCACGGCTTGTGATGTGCCACAGTTTACCGGTGTTCTTGATCCCATTGTTAGTAATAGGTGGATAACGGCGGTGGAAGGTGATTTTCGTACTAGCGGTTGTGAAGAAAGGAAGAAGGTTATCTATGCTACTAACTTTCTTCGTGATAGTGCGAAGACTTGGTGGGAAGGAAAGGTGTGCGAGAAAGGTGAACCTTGGGTAGAAACTTGTACATGGAAAGAATTCAAGGAGTTGTTTAGTGCCGAGTATGCTCCGGTTGAAGAGGTGGACAAAATTCGAGAGAAATTCCAATCTCTCACTCAAACTAACGAGACGGTAAATGAGATGTAGAGGATGTTTAATGATATGATTCCTTATTGTCCCGAATATCTTGGGAATGACAAGCTGAAGGTTGACAAGTTCCAAAGGATGCTCAAGGATGACATTCGTGAAGTGATTTCACCATTCAAATGTACTACGTTGGATGATCTTTTGAGTAGGGCTAGGGTAAGGGAAGCAGACTTACTTAGGAGGAAGGAGAAGGAGGTGAAAGAATCAAAGAGGAAACTAGAGTTTGCGGATAAGGATGGAAAGAAAGCTAAATTTGACCATGGCAAGAAGAATGCGGGAAACAAAACTAAGGTAGCATGTTCTAAGTGTGGCAAGTTTCATCTTGGGGAGTGTAGGCGTAATACGCCGGGTTGTTACAAATGTGGAGCCTTAGATCATCAAAGCAAAAATTGTACCAAGCCGATGATAGTATGTTATGGGTGTAATGGGATAGGGCATAGGTTGAGGGATTGCCCGAAAACAAAGGCGATTGAAGCAAAGCCTTTGAGAACCGTCAAGCAAGAGAAAATGGAGACTCCAAAACCAACAGCCCGAGTCTATCAAATGGGTGTCGAAGAAGCCAAATCGGGGACCGATGTCATCACAGGTATTCATCTTGTAAATTCCATACCCACTCGGGTTTTGTATGATTCGGGTGCTAGTGTTTCTTTCGTGTCTTATGATTTTAGCAAGCAAATAACTTCCCCACTAGCTAAACTTCCGATACCTCTAGAAGTCGAAATAGCCGATAGTAGAATCGTTGTTGTAACTAATGTATATCGAGACGTAGAGATAGAGATCGATGAAAGTGTCTTTAAGATCGACTTAATTCCCATTATGCTCGGGGAATTTGATATTATTATCGGTATGGATTGGCTTGATAAATATAACGCGGCTATCCTTTGTAGCCAAAAGATCATTCGAGTTGTTAATCCTAGCGGTCGCGAAATGATTATTTATGGGGATAAAAGAAAAGGTGAACTAAAGTTATGTACCGTGATGAAGGCTAGGAGATATTTATCACGTGGATGTTATGCCTTCATGGCTCACGTGGTAGATACGAGCTTTGGGGAGAAAAATATCGATGATGTTCCGATTGTGAATGAATTTCGTGATGTTTTTCCGGAAGACTTGCCGGGTATCCCACCCGAAAGGCAAGTCGAATTTCGTATTGATCTTGTTCCGGGTGCTACTCCTATTGCTAAAACTCCCTATCGTCTAGCTCCGTCCGAAATGAAAGAATTGATGAGTCAACTTCAAGAATTGCTTGACAAGGGTTTCATTCGTCCTAGTAGTTCGCCATGGGGAGCACCAATTTTGTTCGTTAGAAAGAAAGATGGTAGTATGCGGATGTGCATTGACTACCGCGAGTTGAATAAAGTCACGGTGAAAAATGTGTATCCATTACCAAGAATCGATGACCTTTTTGATCAACTTCAAGGTGCGCGGTGGTTTTCCAAAATTGATCTCCGTTCGGGTTATCATCAATTGAAAGTTCGAGAAGAAGACATTCACAAGACGGCTTTTAGAACCCGATATGGACATTACGAGTTTACGGTTATGCCTTTTGGTTTTACGAACGCACTTGCTGTTTTCATGGATCTCATGAATCGTGTATGTAGACCGATGTTGGATAAATTCGTTATAGTGTTCATTGATGATATCCTTATCTATTCTAAGAGCAAGGAAGAACATGAACTGCATCTTCGAGAAATTCTTGAGACTTTGAGAAAAGAAAGATTGTATGCTAAATTCTCGAAATGTTAATTTTGGTTGCAAGAAGTTCGGTTCCTTGGTCACGTTATTAATGCCGATGGTATCAAAGTCGATCCTTCAAAGGTAGAAGCCGTAATGAAATGGCATGCACTAAGGAATGTTGGTGAAATCCGAAGTTTTCTTGGTCTTGCGGGATATTATAGGAGGTTTATTCAAGACTTCTCCAAAATTTCATCGTCTTTAACGAAACTTACTAAGAAGAATGCTACCTTCGAGTGGGGAGAAGAACAAGACAAAGCCTTTTGTACTCTACGGAGGAAATTGTGTGAAGCACCGGTTCTAGTATTGCCGGAAGGGACCAAAGATATGGTGGTTTATAGCGATGCGTCTTATTCCGGTCTTGGATGTGTTCTTATGCAAAGGGGAAAAGTGATTGCCTACGCCTCGAGACAATTAAAGAAGCATGAAGAAAATTATGCGACTCACGATCTTGAGTTTGCGGCTGTGGTCTTTGCTTTAAAACTTTGGAGGCATTATTTGTATGGTGTCAAGTTTGTAATTTATACCGACCATCGAAGCCTTCAATATTTTCTTGATAAGAAAGATCCCAACATGAGACAACGAAGGTGGTTAGATTTGTTGAAGGATTATGATTGCGAGATTCGCTACCATCCGGGTAAAACGAATGTGGTGGCGGATGCGTTGAGCCGAAAGGATCAAAATGAGGTTACTAAAATTCATTCCTTGAGAATGGTTGTCACCACCGACCTTTTTGATAAGATCAAGTTAGCTCAAGAGGAGGCATTGAAAGAAGAAAATAGGGAAGGTGAGCGTATCACTTCCCACATTCCGCATCTTGAAGAAGATAGTCGAGGAATTAAGACTCGGTATGGGAGGGTTTATATCCCTTTTCGTAGCAACATCAAAGAATTGATTCTAGAGGAAGCACACAAGTCGAAATATTCTATTCATCCGGGAGCTACAAAGATGTACCGCGATTTGAAGAAGAACTATTGGTGGGCGGGTATGAAAAGAGATTGTGTAAAGTACGTTGAGAAGTGCTTGACGTGTTTAAAGGTTAAAGCCGAGCATCAAAAACCGTATGGAAAAGTTCAACCTTTGGATATTCCGGTTTGGAAGTGGGAAAAGATCACGATGGACTTCATTACGAAATTGCCAAGGAAGAAAAAGAAGAATGACACGATTTGGGTCATAGTAGATCGCTTAACCAAGAGTGCTCATTTTATTCCAATCCGAGAAAATATGTCCGTTCATAAGCTAGCAAAGATTTACGTTAATGAGATAATCGCACGTCATGGGGTGCCTATTTCTATAGTCTCCGATAGAGACGGGCGTTTCACCTCAAGCTTTTGGCAAGATTTCCAAGAAGAATTGGGTACGAAACTTCATATGAGCACGGCTTTTCATCCTCAAACCGATGGGCAAAGTGAGAGGACGATTCAAACTTTGGAGGATATGTTACGAGCTTGTGTGATTGATTTTGGAGGCAATTGGGACGATCATTTACCGTTAGTTGAATTCGCCTATAATAATAGTTACCATGCAAGCATAGATATGCCGCCCTATGAAATGCTTTATGGTAGAAGATGTAGGACACCCGTGTGTTGGGAAGAAGTTGGAAGGAGGGAATTGGCGAGCACGGATGTAGTGTTGGCTACAACGGAAAAGATAGAGACGATTCGTGCAAGACTTAAGGCGGCACAAGATAGGTGGAAAAGTTATGCCAATAACAGAAGAAGACTAATCGAATTCGAGGTGGGTGATCTTGTTATGTTAAAGGTTTCTCCGTGGAAAGGTGTTTTTAGGTTCAGAAACAAAGGGAAACTTAGTCCTCGGTTTATAGGACCTTTCAAAATCTTGAAACGAGTGGGCGAAGTAGCATATGTGTTGGAATTACCCGAAGAAATGAGGGGTATTCACAATACCTTTCACGGGTCATACCTAAGGAAATGTTTGGCGGACGAAACGAGTGTAGTCACTTTAGACGACATTGAAATTGATCCGGAGTTGCTTTCGCAAGAAGATGAACCGGAGGCTATATTAGGAAGAAAAGTGAGGCAACTAAGGAATAAGGAGATCCCGTTGGTAAAAGTGCAATGGAGACATCGTAAGGGCACAAGCATTAGATGGGAGACGGAAGCAAAAATGAAGAGCAAGTATCCTCACTTATTTTCCGAGTAGAGTTCGGGGACGAACTCTCATTTTAAGGAGGGGAGAATTGTTACACCCGTACCCCGACAAGGTATCATTAATGTAAATATTATGTCATGTAATTATATTAGGGATTATTTATAACTTAAGATGTGGCTAAATGAGAAGTATAGAACTTAAAGGACCATAATTGCCAAGAGGCCAAAGTTACAACTACTTCATTACTAAATAACTAGTCAAGAAAAATCTGGAAATCTTGAGCTCATTCCATTGTGTCGACATTTAGCAATAAAAAGGAGGGAACACTTGAAGTTATCATTCTAGCCATTTTAGCCATCAAGAAGGGATCAAGAAACTTTAAGGAAACCTTAATTGTGTTCTTTTCAACAAGTAAGTAACTTTCCCCAATTGTGAAAATTAGGGTTCATATGGTGGGTTTTGATGATTATGGTAAAAAGTGGTGAAATGATGATCTCCTTAGTTAGATAGTTGCTAATTGTAGTTAATCTTGTGATAGGGAGTAATTATAGAAGCCCATTCAAAGTCAAATAGGAAGCTAGTAGGAGTTGAGGTAAGTATATGAGTATAATCTTTGTAATGTTATGCTACTAATGTTATGATTGTGTTAATGTGATGTTTTATGGAGCTTGTAATGATGTGTTAGCTTGGATCCAATGCTAGATATGAAATGTTATATTTATATAATGTTACTTGCTTGGTCAAGGTAAGTAATAACCCCACTTGATGCTCCTTGTTAAGGTTATGATTAGTGGTAATCACCAATCTTGTGTAAGTGTGATGTTGATTATACCTTGTATACTTACTAAGCGTTTTCGCTTACGTTTGAAGTTAATGTCATCTTTGTAGGTTCTAGCGGTGGAAGCAAAGGTAAGGATTTGGCGTAGTTGTAGCTTGGAAGTAAGTAGGAAGGTATCTAGAAGCTAGCTTAGAAGATCGGATCTCTTTTGGACCAAGCGTATTGAAGTTGGAAGCCCCCAAGTGTTCTTTTGGTGTCGTGAGTACACTTCTCTTATATGGTCATTTTGTTAAGTTCACGGTCTTGTCTTGATGTCTAAAATATGGGTCAATATGTGTCTAAGTCATGAAGTCTTATGGTACTTGTTGGTAGTTTTAGACGTGTTAAGGGGTGTTTGGTAATAGCATATCTCTACCCATTCTGAGAAGTTAACGGGTCATGTATGTATGAAACGCCTTTGATATGCTAAGTTAGTGGTTATAGTCAAGTTATTTGTGAATTGGTAGTGGTATAAATGGTCTTGTAGTGTAATGGGTTATTTTGAGAAATTATGCATAACCCGTCGAATTTTGAGGTACTATTCCGGGTGGTCAAACGGGAAATGTTTTTGCATGAAATTAAACTTACGGACATACTAAAGGATTCTGGAAAGTTTCGTCGAGTTTCGAGTCCGGGAGGTCGGGTTTCCAGCCGAGGATTTTGAATGTTTTTGGAATTGCATATTTTGATCAGTAGGGTCTGTCCGGATTTCTGTGATGCAGGGTAGATGCGGCGTATCTCCTCTGAGATACGGCGTATCAGGTGATGCGGCGCATCTCCTCTTGGGATGCGGCGCAATGTGGTCCATTTCTTGTAAATTTCGGTCTCAGTGGGTCGATGCGGCGTATCTAATTCAATAGATGCGGCGTATCCGTGTTTAGGATAATTCGGCGTATCACTTTATATGGATACGGCGCATTGTCTCTCAGCCTCAATGCGGCGTATCCCTAGAAATGGATACGGCGTATCTTGGTCTCAGAAGGGTTGTCTGTTTGTTTTAGAAAAGTTGTGTCAAATGTTTGAAGAGTCTTTGTGTAGATGTTCTTGGAAGTGTGTTTAAAATGTTAAATGTTATAAGTTATGGTCATTACATGGGAAATTTGTATGAGTTCAATCGAGTCAATCGTTCCCAAGTATAAAGTTCAAAATTTTTGGTATAAATGGGCACGGGGTGTTACAGTTCATGGGTCAAGTGTGTATTGAAACATGTTATATATGTTAAAGTAATGAATATGGTCAAGTTTGAGGTGTTGTGGAATTCGTATGTGGCATTTGTCATGAAATGGGTCAAAATGGGTTATGGTGCATAACCCGTCAAATTTTAAAGTGCTATTTCGGTTTGATTGTGTATGTAAATGATTTTGTATGTTATGTTAATGGCTTTGAGTGAGTTTGGTGTGGATATAAGGTAGTACGGGTCTCTTTAGTGTCTTGGTAGACTACTTTAGTGACCTGGTAGACTACTTTTGGTCTGGTAGACTACTTTTGGTCTGGTATACTACTTGTGGTCTTAGTAGACTACTTTAGTGTAGAAGGTAGACTACTTTAATCTAAATGGTCTTATCGATATTTAAAGTCTTTTGTTCATGTATGGGTCATGGCTCAAGCGTTTCTGCGTAAAAAGTCAAAAAGTTTTGAAATTTTGGTATAAGCGGGCACGTGGTGTAACAGTAGGCCTATAAAGAAAAGAATTAGAGCAAAGGGTGAGGGTGGTAGCTCAACAAGAGTATCAAGGGTAGGTACTGAGATGACTTGTAGTAACTGCCACCAACCTGGGCACAACAAAAAAGCTTGCAAAGAAACACCAGTTGGAAAGGCACCTAAAGAAAAAAATGTTGGAGGTAGGCCTAGAAAGAAAAAGGGAATTGAGGATGAAACAGTTGTAGAAGATGATGTTATGGAGGTAAGACAAACAAAAGAGAGTGAAATTGGTGGATCAACTGCAGTTGGTGGATCAAGTGAAATTGGTGGGTCAAAGAGGAAAACTGGTGGGTCAAAGAAGAAGACTTGTGGCACAAGTGGGTCAAATAGGAAGAACTTGAAAAGAGCTTGCACATCAGCTTATGCAAGATGGTTTGGTGAGCTAGAAGATGGAGTGGATGCTGGTGAAACTGAGCAGCAAAATGAAGATCAAACAGAGATTGACTTGACAACTACTCAAGTTGAAAACATGCAGGCAGAAGAAGCTCAAACTCAAGATCAACCTCAACAGCAACATCAACAAGATCAACCTCAACAGAAACATCAACAAGTTGAACATGAAGTGCAGATGCAAGATCCAGTAGTACAGGTAAGATTGAGGAGGCCTAGTGAAAGAATCATCAAAAAGAAGTTGGCTAAACAGTTGGATGGCCAGGGCAGCACTCCTCAATCTGCACTGGATCTAGATGATGCTTGAACAACCCTAATTTCATGTGCCCATTTTATACATCTTTTGAGGGCAACTAATGTAAACTTTGATAACTAATCTTGGGTCTGTAATATGACTAGAACAACTAATATTTAGCAGCAACTAATGTGTTTAGTTTATGTAATGACCATCAAACAATAGCCCATTTTGTACATCATACAGGGCACTTTTGATGGTCATTGTTAAACTGTTATATTCAATGAAATATGCAGTATGCTATTTTCTTCCATTTGTGCATTCTTTTAAGTTCGTGTCAGTTTCATCTCAATTTCATCAGTAACCTTATCTGTTTTTTTATCAATTTTGTGCAGAAATTATTGCCATTTCTAGTGACAAGCTATGTAGTTATGAATCAAAGGAAGATAGGAATAAAAGCCTTGTAAACTCAACACAGATCAATGATTTCATAAATACACTAACTTAACATTCAACATTTGAAAACATTACATTAAAGGGATCATTACCTTCCTATCATCTACCAACTTCATCTAATCATTACATCACTTGGATAGTGTCATACCAATCCCAACACAGATCACACACAAACATCCTAACATGATCATAAACAACCTATCATACAATTCCAACTTTGACTTTCTAGCCTTCAACTCATCTTCCAATCTTGACTTTGTAGCCTTCAACTCATCTTCCAACCTTGACTTTTCCAAAGCAAGTGCCTCAATCATTGGTCCAGTATCCATTCCTCTCTGCCTTTGAAAGAACCCATATAACAAGTCTTTGTAGTATTGACTTGGAAGGTTATCATCGAGAAACTCATACACTCGACAATCGGCACATTTTACGTATCGCTTTCCTGGATTCGTCCTTGTGGTTGATGTTTGCACTCTTAATTGACGATTACAGTTACAAAAGTGTTCAATCTTACCTCCAATTAAACGGGATTGAGCTGAACTAGAACTACTCATGATTTAGGGCTCTTGAATTTTTTTTTCGACCGTTTGAGGAAAAGGGGGAAAATGGGGAAAGAGGGAAAGTGATTTAGTGGAAAGGGGGGGGGGGGGGGGGGTTATTGATAATAAATAAAAGAGATAAAACATACCTCCAAGTAATAGCTATTGTCAAAACCAATGTTGCAAAAATCGGCCGTATCGGTCGATTAATCGCCGATATATAGCTTATCGGCCTTCGACCTTGTAGAATTTTGAAAATCGGTCTGGGCAAAAAAAGGGCAAAAAATCGGCCGTATCGGTCAGCTTTAAAAAAATAAAAATTTAGGCATTCTACTTAATTTGGAGATCATTTATTTCACTTATAACACACAATAAGCCTCATAATCAGAATTGGAGCCTTTTATTGAGGTTTGGAAACATAGTAGGCTTGGAATCAGTTACGATCTTTAGTTTGGTCTCCAGAAATACCCAAAACATGTAAAAAATGCCAATCCGATTAATCCCGCCTTGACCGATTAATCGCTGCAGGGTGGTCAACCGCCACGCTACCGATTCACGATTTTTGCAACATTGGTCAAAACACACCAAAAAATGTGAAAAAAGGGGAAACTATGAATTAAAACGCGATTAGTGTGATTAAGTACTGTCACGTCATAACACACCCTTAATATTGTTATAATAGGAAGATTAAGAAAGTATGTGCATACTTTAGGAAAAAAAAAGTTAAATGTATACAAAAGGAAAAAGTGAAAATTCGATGCCTTTTTAGACCATTTTTCAAAAAAAAAAAACACACACACACACACACACAAAACTCTCCCATTTGGTATACGCCAAAAACTTGGCAAGGAGTTTGACGAGTGCATCAACTGGTGCAGTGACTTGGCTTGGCGAGGATGCCAACAGGCACCTGGGGATGATGGCTCGCCACTGCACCCCTTTTTCTAAATCAAAGTAATGGAATTCCAAAAACACACTATTAAATTCGGTAAACCATTAACAAATCGACGTGGAGAAACTTTAAATAAAAGCCATGTGTGATAATATTCGACGCATGCTAAAAAATTTATTATTATAATATTTACATAAAGATCGATTTCTTAATTCAATGAAAACTCACTAGTCTAAAGTAAACATATCATGCTGTAAGAAAAACATTATATTAATAAATTTATCTTGACCAAAAGTGATATTTAATTTACACTTTAAGACTAACAGTAAATAGCGACCTCAGCTTCCTCAGGTTTTTTACGTCATCTTTGCCATCTCATCCAGAGCGGACCATAGGGTTTTCCGGAGGTTCACGAAAACCCGATGTATGTTTGGCGTCTATTATAGATTTTCGTTAAAAATCTCTATTTCTTCAAAATAAACCTGGTTTCGAGATTTTGTGTTCCTTTTTAGTTAGTGCACTAATATGTCAAAATAAAATGCGCATCTTTTTAATTTGTTTATTAGTTTTAATGAAATCGTACTTTTACTATTTTAAAAAAAAAAAAAAAAAAAAAAAAGGTTGTTTATACTCAAATACCAAACACATCAGCGCCTCTGACCTCAGCTTCTCTCTAATACCAAACACATGACCAAATGCCCGTAGTAAAACGACTCCGGTCACAACCAAAAAACATACCCTACAAAGCTAATAAATAAAACACTCACACACACAAACACATACAAACCATTCGATCGACTGAGTGACCCAACCAAACAAAAAAGTGGAGAGGGAAGCGTCTCTTAAGGTCGCCGTAGGGGCGGCTCGTCTCTTTGGCGGCTAGACCAACCTTTGCAAAGGTCGCCACTACGATTGGCCTAATCTAAGATCAATTTTAAACATTCAAAACAAATTGCAACAAATAATAAAAGAAAAACAAAAAAGCATAAAAAGTTCATGTTGCTAAAAGTCAAGTTATAAATAAACAGTTTAGCATAGAATAAACTCGAAACATAGTAAAATCTTATCTCAAAAAGATGAGTTGATGATGAATGTTGTTGAATCTTTATTTGTAGAACTGTAAATCTTTTTTGTTATATGGGTGTAGGATTATGAGGTTGATAGGAGATGTGTAATAAAATTGAGTTAAAAAGTTTAGGGTTTCGTTAAACAATGACTATTAGGTAATGCTTAAGCCACATTAAATAATACGGAGTATGTTCTTTTCATATTTAAAGTAGTTATATATTTAATGCACAGTAAATGAATATAAAAATTAACTTAAATATATGTCATTTTTATTTAACAATTCTTTTTTTCTTTTCTTTTTTTAATCATATTAATTGTTTCTTTAAGCATTGCTCAGGGCATTGTTTAGCAAATCGCTAAAGTTTATTTATAATGTAAGAAGCATATAATCTATGTATGGAATTATAGGAATTTGAGATAAATTTAGCAACTAATGATACATGCCAATCTTAAATTCTTACTCCATATATAAACTTTCCTCCAAAAGGGCCCCTTGTTTTGGCTTTTTGGGAAATACAAGTTAAAATACGTTTGGTGCCTTTTTTTTTCTCTTTGGTTGTGGCCCATGGCCATCAATGTCATGAATTCATGATGCACATATGTGTCTCCATCAATGACACTCAGCTTCATTTTACTATATATTTTGTGGTGGATGTCAGTTTCATACTTTCAACCCAAGTGCTCTAACACAGTAAGGATTAAGAATTCATGATACACATGTTATCTCTTCAGCATATATACCATTTCGACATTGCGGATGAAGCAATGAAAAGAGGGGCAATATACATGGACAGCTGTCACGAGAATTTATACCATCAGCCCTACTAAAAACTGATAACTTTGGACAAAAAGTCATACAGAATTCATGAGTAACACGAGGTCCCCTAGATCCCATGATCAGAGTTGGCGTCTATACTAAGGGAAACCGAAATACCTTAATAAAAAGTACACCAAATGAAAAGTTCAACACTCGTATATATATTGTTCTCAAGTAATTTATCTATATTCTATTACAAAGATAACAATCAACCACTTATATAACTATATATATATATATATATATATATATATATATATATATATATATATAGATAACAGCTTAACATACAAAACTGTTATACAACAAATTAAGCTTAAACAAAGAATCAATATAACCTATACTTACACTATCAATCCCGCATGGAGCCATTTGACTCCAGATCGCTAATGGTCTCTATATCCGCATTCTCAACATCAGGAATCATGTCGGGAATGTCAGAAATACCCGTGATACTGTCAGCATCAATACTTTTTCCATTAGAAGCCTCTTGTAACTGAAGAGCATACTCCAAATTCCATAAAACATCACCCATTGATGGTCTTTCATTCCCATTATCGCTTAAACATTTTTCAGCAGTTTCGCCAAATTTTCTTAAAGATTCAAGATTCACACTACCCATTATTTTCTGATCCATGATCTTTTCTAAAGCACCTTTCTTTTGCCACGTCATCGCCCATTCTGCTATATTCACTTGTTCTCTTGGTAATGTAGGATTTATGGCTGGCCTTGCACATAGAACCTCTAACATCACAACCCCAAATGAATAAACATCCGATTTTTCTGTTAATTGTTGCCTACGAAAATATTCAGGATCCAGATACCCAAAACTGCCCTTCACAGCAGTGCTGACATGGGTTTGATTTATACTCGGGCCAAATTTTGACAGTCCAAAGTCAGCAACTTTAGCATCAAGATTCTCGTCTAACAAGATGTTGGTTGTTTTCACATCTCGGTGTATGATGGTTTCAGATACCCCCGTATGAAGATAATGCAGCCCTTTTGCAGCACCAATCAATATTTCGATCCGTTGTTTCCAAGTCAAAGGGGGGAGGTTTGACCCGTATAAATGTCGTCTGAGGGGGCCACCAGCCATGAACTCATAAACAAGGATCATTTCGTTTAGTTCTTCGCAGTAGCCTATCAAAGAGACTAAGTGTCTGTGACGAAGTTTTGATAGCATCTCGATTTCTGTCTTGAATTCCAGAAAACCTTGTTGTGATCGAGGATTTCCTCTTTTGACAGCAACCACAAGCCCGTTTTCAAGAACCCCTTTGTACACTTTACCGAACCCGCCTGCCCCCAAAATCAAGGTTTTGTCAAAGTTTCTTGTTGCTTCACGAACCTTGGAAAATGATATCATTTGACCTAAACTATGTGAATCCGTGGTCGTTCCACCAAATGTGTTTGAAGAAAATTTGGTTCCTGAATTACCTACAAATGTTGGAATAGGCGACCGTGCTACAGAAACATCCTTTTCTGGTTTCTTTTTGTGACGGCAACACAAGAAAAGAATAAATGATAATAGTAAAAGTAGAACAAGTACAAAACCAGCAGCTAAACATGAAAAGAGCACAATCATCCCTCGCATTTTCTTGCTTTTCTTGGTATCACTTGAATCAAGATGCGTAGCTAGTTTCCCATCAAGACTGTCACTAGGATTACTCATTTTCATGATCTCCAAACCATTCAAAAGTGCAGTAGGTATATAGCCCGTTAAATGATTAGGACCAACTTGAACCAAAATATTATCTGAACCCATAGACACATTGGTAAAAAAATCAACAAAATAGGCAGTAGATAACCCTTTTGCCCTATGTGAAATATCCAAAGAATCAATAGCAGATTGATTGTTTATATAAACATTAAACACCAAATCATGTAACTTCGACCCAACGATATCACAAAAATGCAATCTTATAAAGTAACCAAACCCTTGTTCAACTTCAAACCGCCACGAAATATTAAACCTTTGGTTATTAACATTAGCATCCGCCATTTCTTCAGCAGTGGCATAAACCAAATTCGGAGCCACATCACTTGCAACACCATCATGATACCGAATCAAACCAGGGTCTACACTTACATTCCTAGCCGCAGCCGAATTTACTAAAAAATCCTCATCCGAATCCCATTTCCTCCATAAAGGATCATCCTTCGGTAACAAACCAGAACCACCCATATCAACCCTATAAACAGTCTCAAACCCAACATGACCCGGAAGCTGAAAACCATCCCCTAACGGAATAGGAGTCACTTTCGCGCTAAACAACTTATCAGGAATCGAAAGTACTTCAATCCCATTAACAAATGCAATCGAATTATCCCACGGCAACAAACCCACAACCAATTTGCCAACATTGGCACTACTAACATCCACAACATACTCCTTATAAAGATGGTAACTTTTATTCCCCCTAAAAAACCCAAACTCATGAATCAAAGTAATCCCATTAGCCTCAACAGAAAAAACAGCAGAACTCAAGTCAAATTTACTATTCTTAACAGGGTAAAAATGCAATCTTAACCAATGCCTTCCTATCTTTTTAGTACTAAAGGTATAAATAGAACTAGTACTAAAAACCCTAGCAGAAAACAGGATCTTGGGTACTACATCATTTTCAAAACTGGAAACAGTAGAGTGTGAAATAGGTGAAATGGTGACATGGGTATTACTTAAATCAGATTCAAAAACCCTACCATCATCTAACTTAAGTGGTTTATGTGAGCCACAAGTAATCAAGATTGAATCTTTTTGAGTGTTTGGGGAGCATATTACAAATGGGAAATAAAGGGAGCATAGTAGTATTAAGGTATAAAGATTGAATCTTTTTGACTGAATCATTTTTAAGATAGTAATGTTTTGAGCATACCTTTATGATGACATTGTTGAGGAAGTGAAGAAGAAGACATTAAAAGACATGTTTTAGGTGGTGGCAGACATATACCTGGTTACAATTTGTTAGTCAGATATTGAAGTCAGCCACATGCGGATAGAGTATTAAAGACGAGGATTAATTAGAGAGTTTCATTTATGGATGGCAGCTGGGAAATGCTCATTGCATAGCTTTTTTACAATGGCTTTTTATTGACTGCAAGTGGTTGCAAATTGCAATTGCTTAGTTGTATTGTAGTAGACAACACTTTAGATACTTTTGTTTTGCTGTGTGATTAGTTGCGAGTTTATACAAGTTTGAGCTTCTAAATTGTATGAAAGTGCATCTTTTAGATTGTAAGCCAAACATTTATATGAAAACACAAATTTCAGCTTCTAGCTCATAATATATATTCCAGCTTCAGTTTTAGTTTCAACTCCAACTAATTTCGCCAAACAGATATAGGATGATAAAGTGATATGGAATAACATAAACTAGAATGCATAGTTAATAGAGGTTTGAGATTTTATAAAGAAGTATCGAGTTCTAACCCAATAAACTTAGTCACGAGTTTGTTTTTTCTTGAAGAGATCGTCTAGGGATGCACAAGTTTCTAAAGATACAAACCCGTTCGAACAAGTTAGATGATTACTCACTCCGTCTCAAATTATAAGTCCATTCTCAATTTGCACAAAGTTTAATAAATTTCCACTAACTAATTTATTCACTAATCAAATATCTTCTTCCTCCACTAAAGTTTTTTTATATTGGTTGAATTAGGAAAATGGACAAGTGTTTTGGGACAACCAAAAGTAGGATAAATGGACAAGTGTTTTGGTACGGATGGAGTATTACTTATTAGAATATCTAATAAGTTTTGTTTAAATTGATCATCTTATAATTATTTGACACATATACTAATCTAATAATTGCTCTTATACTAAACTTCAAAATGTAACAAACTCAATCATATCATTATTAATGGTTAATAATTAATATTATTAGCTAGGACCAAAAGGCTTGCGTCTCAGTGATACATTTTATTGTGTGAGAAACGCTTCAACTAAATGATTACGTGTCTACTTTTTAATACATAAAAAAATGCGGAACAGAAACTATAAAAATTTAAAAAATCAAAAATAGTAAAAGTCAAAAGATACGAAACAAAAAACATAAAAAATGTACTATACTATTCTCTCAATACAATAGATAGAAAAAAGAGTAAAAGAGGTAAAAAGGTACTATGGCTATACCCGTATTACCACCCTAAGAGCATAGGGTATGTTAACGTGGTTCTGCGTTAAACCTTAACATTCCTTGCGTTAACCATACCGCCTTGTTGCGTTAACGCCTCACGTTAACCCTTTAACGCAACGTTAAAGACTACTTTGAATTTAAAAAAAAAAAAAAAAAAAAAAAAAGAAAAAAAAAATCTACCCCGTTGAGTTAAAAAAAAAAAATATATATATATATATATATATATATATATATATATATATATATATATATATATATATATATATATATATACTTTTACCCCCTCTAATGTTTTTAGTGTTTGATAAAAAAAATTCAAAACACCCCCTTGGTTCTTAAACGGTACAATTCGAGCGGGATAACCAAATTCAAATTCAAAATTCAACTACGAGAGGGATAATTTAATTTCAAATTGGAGCGGGATTTATTCAAATTCAAATTCAAAGCTGCCTATATATACAGGTGGAGTTGTTTATCACACACACACAACTCACACACAGATTCTCAACAATGTCTCGCAAAGACTTCTCCCAACAATTCCCAAGTCACCGTGACTTCTCCCAACAATTCCCAACTCACCGTGACTTCTCCCAACAATTCCCAAATGAACACGACTTTTCCAAGCAATTCCCAAACTCCAACCTGATTTCAAATGATCCGGTGAACACTCCATCGGAATATATCTTTTCAGTATTCACACCGAAAAATGAACCGGTAAACAATCCACCGGTTGTGGAACACCAACCAAATCCGTTTGGACTCACTGAGGATGAACTCCGACTTCTTGAGCAGGACGAGGAAGTCAAGAGAGAAACAGAACAACGAGAACTACAAGAGGAAGCTGCTCGTATGGAGTAGGAAGCCAGTGATGCAGAACATCTTATGAAGAACTGGTTTGACATTATGGAAGGAAAGTATTATGATGGCGAGTTTAGGGAGTCTTCGAGTGAGGATGGTTGGAACTCAGACTTTTCATTGTAATTTGTATTTTCATTTTCATTAGCGTATCGTTGTTTGTATTAATCGTACTATGTATTTCGTGTTTTCACTTTAATGTTTAATGTAATTCGTGTTTTAAATGTTATGTTAATTATTAAATGAAGTATTAATTTTAGTTTAGGGGTTGATTTTGAAAATAGTTGAGTTAAAGTTGAGTTAAGGTTGAGTGATGATAAGGAGTGTTTTTTTTAGTTAAAAGTGAAAATGTTAAAGCTGATGTGACGCTGACATGGCAGTATGTGAAAGTTTAACCCAGGGTTAAGATACCTTATGCTTTAATATATTACCGGTGACAGTTTTGTGTGTGGTTGCAGATTTAACCGACACAAAAGTGGGAGAAATATATTGGTACTACTGACCGGACCCTCCCTACCATGGAGGGTCCACCTACTTTAATCAAAATATACTGTAAAAGTTTTAAAGCAGACAATACAAGTGACGACAGCTGGTCAAAGTCAACACACCTTCTCTAAAGGAGGGTCCGGTCAACATCACCTCTACTTTAATTAACCGACACAAAAGTGAGAGAAATATATTATTGGGTCTGTGATTTTATGTATTAAAAATATCTAATCATCTCTATCTCAAATATTTTATTTAATTACCATAGTTTTCTTTAATCAAACACTGCCACATTTAGATATGTGCACCTTTCATTAACTTAGGGGGTGCTTGGTTGGGGGGATAATGGGGTGGGTAATGGGTAATATAATGATTGATTATGCTTGGTATAGAGGAATGCAATGGCCCATTACCCAGTAGTGGGTAATGGGGCATTACCCAACAATTTGAGGGAAAGGGAATGCATTGCTTTGCATTCCCCACCAAACATACCAAGCGGCCCCTTAATATATTGTACTCACTTTGTCTTATACTAGTAATAATTTTTTGTATCGTTAATTTAGGATGTATTAAAATAAGTGTTTATTTTGTATTTCAACTAATGACAAAAGACTTTGATTGGTTGAGAGGATACCTGATTGACGAAAAATGTAGTTAGTGAGATCTTCTAAAACTCTGTGCATTTTCAAAATAAAGATTTATTTTGAGACGGGGAAGTAAAAAACCATAAATTTGAATGTCTAAGTTGATAGTCTATGAACAACTTGCAAAAAAATGAAATAAGTTATCTGATATCTCATGTTATATTTTAACCGGGGCATACTAACGGTACCGGGGGACAAGGGTGGCAGACCTTGTCCCCCACTTTTTGTCCCCCATTTTTTTCCTGTACTGCACAGTTTTTGTCAGTTTCTGTTCCGTATTTTTGACAGTTTTAAGCGTTTGACATATTAAACTTTATATTTTCTGTTCCGCACTTTCAGGTTTATAGCTTTTTGATATAAACAAAATTATAAAAAAAATAATAATAATAATAAAAAAAAAAAATAAAAAAAAAAATAGCCTAGGTCCTAGACCCGGTTTGGTTAAAATAATAGCCACGGTACTTATAACCCACCCCATGTTATATTTTAACCTGAATAGTCTCTAATCACTTGATTAGATAGTCTCGTGTTTTGTTTTAGCTTTACAGTCATGATATTTTCAATTCAAAACAATATGATGGGGTGTGGTCGTGCCGAGTCAACAATAACTTTTATTATCAAACTTATTGTCAAATATTCGTATTATTTATCACAATCCTTATCACTTATATATATTTCACTTAAACACAAGCAACTACGCATTGTTATTGTTATTATTATTATTATTATTATTATTACGGCAGTTTAAGAATTGTCCTAGCAAAATAATATTACGAGAAATATTGGTACTACCACTTTCTTCTTTTGGGACGATATTGGTGAAATTACAATAAAAATGTGTCCTCGACTTTAGTGTACATCTTTAGTAAGCACAATGTAAACCTTTTTTTTTTGAGGGGTTTTTTTTATTTTGATAAATACACATAGACTTTTACTATGCACACATGCATCTCATGCATTGAATACTTGTTCTCATGCATTGAATGCTTGTCTTTTTATGTGCATCAAGTAAAGTTCTATGTGTATTTATCAACACCCTTTTTTTTGTGGTTTTTTTTATTTTTATTTTTATTTATTTATTTATTTTTATGGACGTGCCTGCCTTTTAATTTCGTGACACTACCTCGCTGAAATCGATCTTTAAGGCTAAAGGGAGTGTTGGGTGAGCCACTCATCGCCACTTCAGTTTTCTCTCTCATCTCACTTCCCCTCACTCCCTCTCATCAATCATCATACATCTTTTTTGGTCACATTCTCTCATATTTCATTAAAATACTCATTTTATATAAATATACTCCATTAAATATCTCACACATACTCACAAAACAAATAAAAACAATTACTTTTACAATAGGGGCCCACAATTTCAGGTTTGTCACTATGATGAGTAACTCACCAAACAAATGCAAAATTGTCGTGACCATGCATATCTGTTTTGGTGTCACTCGTGACTTTGGCTTGTCACGGTGAGCAACTCACGACCACTACGTGTGGCCGAATAACAATCAATTCTGACATCTAACTTTTTATAATAATAATTTTGACATCTAGTAAATATCACTATCTCTGTCTTAAAATAATTGTCCAGTTTTGACTTTTGAATTTTTTCTTTTTTAACTTTGACTTTAAGTATTTTTGTTTGTATTATATAATACTTGATGAAAATTATACCAATGAAAGTATATTTAAAACATAATCCATTCATATATTTTGCATCAAGTATTATATAAAACAAAAGAAAATAATTAATGTCAAAGTTGAAAAATAAAGATTTCAAAAGTGAAAACTGGACAATAATTTTGATACGGAGATAGTATGTGCTTTTGGTCATGAAAAATTAACGATATATGATATAGAGTATGGGGTGTTTCTTTAGGCTTATATGTGGGCTTATGAGCTTATTTGATTTCGGCTTATATTTCATAAGGCCCAATTTTCTGACATATTTTGAGACTTATGGGCTTATATAAGTTTATCATATCATAATAAACTAATATAAGTCCACAATTGTCAAAATAAGCCCGAAATTTGAGGCTTATAAGCTGAAATACAAATAAGCTCATAAGCTCACATATAAGTTTAAACAAACACCCCCTACATATAGCTCCACTTGAAAGTTTAAGAGAATGATAATCTTTTCTATTTAAATTTTCTGCAAAAGAAGATATTGAACTCCTAGATAAGTCCAAATCAAACTATCATACTATAGAAATGATAAAAAAATAAATAAATAAATAAATAAAAAAAAATAATAATAATGATAATAATAATAATAATAATAATAACGAGGTTGGCGCCGGTAGGCCGCGTTGCGGCCGGTGGGGTTTTTTTTTTCTTTGTATTCGGTTTAATAAAATTTGGGTTTTCATTGTCGGTAATGTCATATTGTTTTTATCGGTTAACGTAGTTTGTGTATTATGTGTAGTTGTGTGTTGGAGATATAACTGGGCACTAAAATGATATTTGCGGACAGATAGGAGCATTTGGTGGAACGGGTGAACCGTAGCTGCTTTTCAATAGATATGTTCTTTTGGTTATTAGTATATTTAATGTTTTTTGTTAGTGTTTTTAATAGAAAAGGTAAAAATAATATAGTTAAATAAAAAAATGTAGTTGCATATTAGGTTGGGGACGGTCGGCCGCGTTGCGGGTGGCGGGGTTTTTTTTTGTTTGTATTCGGTTTAATAAAATTTGGATTTTCATTGTCGGTAATGTCATATTGTTTTTATCGGTTAATGTAGTTTTCTTTTAATGTCTTGTTTTTTTTTTAATCGGTTGCATTAAAAAAAAATATTTTATGATAGTTGTGTATTATGTGTACTTGTGTACCAGAGATATGACTGGAGACTAAAACGATATCTGCCGACAGATAGGAGCATTTTGGTGGAACGGGTGAACCATGCTTGTTTTTCGATAGATATGTTCTTTTGGTTATTAGTATATTTAATGTTTTTTATAAGTGTTTTTAATAGAAAAGCTAAAAATAATATACTTAAATCAATAAAATCTATTTGCATATTGTTTTTTCCTTAACAACATGTTTTTTTTTTCCTAAGAAGTCATAAATAATGTATATATATGATTTATTTGTAGTATAGAGAAAGATGAAAGAGAAAAAATGTATAATACTTGTCAAAAGATGAATGGAGTAGGTGTATTGTTAGATCTTTTAACTATTTATGTTTTAATGTATTTATTAACTTATTATTATTAGTATTATGATGTTTTAGGATGGTAATGGTATGGTTTGTGCAACTGATGGGTTTATTTCGTAAAATGTAAACTGCGAGGGTTTTTCTGTCATATTTGGAAACATAATTTTAAACATTCATAGCATACTTTTGCATGAGAAGATGAAGCAGTGTTTCAGTTCAGTTATGTTTTGAAATCATTCCTTCTAATTCAGTTCAGTTATGTTTTGCAATCATTCCTTGTAATTAAGTTCTAGTGTTTTCCCAGCCACATGTTTTCTTTATTTATAGCTTCGGTTTATTGCAATTTAGGGTTATCTTATTTGCATAACCCTAATTCCTAAATCTGTACATCCAACTGTTTAAAAAATGGCCGATACTCCCAATCTGAATGAATTGAAATATGTTTGCGGGTCAGATGACTTGGCAGATGTATTCAAGTTCTTATTTTCACAAGAGTTGACAGAGGAAGAAGGATTCTTGATCCGGATTGGTGAGGAATGTACCCAGTTGAGAGCAAAGATCGATAAGTGCGAGCAGACGATCAATGAAGCTGATTCCTTTGGACCATTTCATAAGGTTGCCACCGATGGTCATGACTGCCTGTTTGAAATTCAGATGCAGGACCGCCAAAAGCTGGAGGCGTTGACTGCAATCCTTTTGGCGGCCCGTCAAGGAGTGAAGGATAAGGACGGTTATGTGAAGTTGATGGACTTTGATGAAGAGTAAGAAGATGATTAGGGTATGTTGATGGTTATCTTTTGTATTTTGATGTTATTATGTGGTTTTTTTATGTACTTTCTACTGATGCTTTTGTATAATCGATGGTTGTAAGTATTTGGATGGTATGAATGGAAGATCAGCGTTTTTAGTTTTAATGAAACTTTACTGTGTTTATAAATTATATTTGTTTTTAATATTGATAATTAAAAAGGTTGTTTTATTTTTATATTTTTTAAAACTCGCATATAATTATTGGTGGGTATGTGGTGGACCTTTTTCGTCTCACACACATAGCAGCAAAACACAGCCATAGATTATGGTTTGGGGAAACTATTGGTTGATTAAAATTAGGGATAACTATTTCCGGATTTTGCTTTTGGTTAGTACTGATTTCTATTGTAACTTACCGGCTTTGATCGACATAGATTAGGGTTGCTGGAAAAAATCGATTGACTAAAATAATGGGGCAACCATCTGCGCATTTTGTTTTTGGTTAACACTGATTTCTATTGCAAGCTAGTGTCTTTAATCTTTGAATCATGGCACTTCAATTTTCTTTGCATAACCGACTTTGTAAGGAGGTTGGTTCCAAGTGGTTGGATGATATCTCGGGGTAGTTTCTTAGGGATGAGTAGGTAGCCAATACTTATGGATTTAGGTATTATAAAGATATGATTTCAATGGTTGAAAATGTCAAGGCTTTTAATAGATTGTGAGGATAAAGACAGCCTTAAGCTGTTAATGGAATTTCGACGGTCTCAGTCCATGAAGGTGCTTGCTTTATTGGTTAGCAGTTTGGTTATAGTCGTTATGAAGAATGAAGGAGCACTGCTGCACTTCCACGACATGGGAAAGGATCATGGGATGGTAAGGCGATTGAGCGTCGGCGTGGTACAAAGACTAAGGTTGTGATGTTGCTTGTTAACTAAATATTTTGTAATTAGCTTTTGTTGCGTCCATGTTTTTTAGGTATGTATAGTTTGTGTTATACTCTAAGGCTGAAGGGAAAGTTTGTGTTGTCGGTCTATATGGTAGTGGTTTATGTATGTACTAACTTTTTACAAGTTGATCAATAAAAAATAACAATTACTATGTATTTGAAGTTTTAGGTGTTTCTGTTTTTGGGATTGTTGCGTTTGGAGCGTTTTGGATAATGTGTTGTATGAAGATGGATAATGGAGATGGGATTAGGATTTCGTCGAAAATTTGAGAAAGGTGGGATGTCGTCTGAAAAGGCTATTTCGCTGACACAAGATGCGAATAATAGACTGGTGTTTTTTGAAGGGTGTAATTATGCATTTGATTTGGAGGATTTGTTGAGGCCTTCTGCTGAAGTCTTGGGTCAGGATACTTTTGGAATGTCGTATAAGGCGATACTTGAGGATGGGACTTCTGTTGTGGTTAAGAGGTTGAAGGAGTTGAGTTCTGGAAAAAAGGAGTTTCAGACGCAGATGGGAGTTGTTGGGAGTATTAAATCATTCAAATTTAAAACTTGGCGTATTATCACTCGAAAGATGAGAAGCTTACGGTTTGTGAGTATTATAGTCAAGGGAGTGTTGCAACGATGTTACATGGTATGTCCTTGATCTTACTTGTTTTGTTATGTTTTTTGTTATTGTTTATGATATTAGCGTTGCATTTTGATAGTTTAGTGATGATCATTTTGGTTCTTGATTCTGTCAAGAGAGTGTTTGGCTTATCAGTTTTGAGCGTTTTACGGACATAAAAATAATCAGACATAAAAATAAGTTGTAAAGATGGATTAAAAATGTTCTAATTCTGATCATCCTATGTATCTGAAGCAGAATAATATTATGGTGGCAGTGTCGTAAGGGTTTGATGTTCTAAAACAGTAACTGTAAAAGGAAATTGTCATAAGAGGCAAACTACAGAGAGTATTGTTCATTATATCATATGTCGTGTGTATTTCTATTATAATTGCCATATCTTTGATGTGACCTGTAGTCGGCCAAAGTCTCTGCATTGGATGTAAACCACAACTCTGGCAATGTAATAGGAAAACCGCTATTCCTGTGTACTTCCTGGGTAAAAAGCCAGCTTAAACAGGTCCGGAATGCCCTCTAATGCTTCTAGTCCTGGTGATATCCTGTACGAATCTGTGTAGCGTTTTTGTTGAGTCTCTTAGTTGCATCCTCCCACTACTGAATGCACCCCATCATTAAAGCAGATTAATATTATGGTGCCAGTGACGTAAGGGTTTGATGTTCTAAAACAGTAACTGTTGTCAATGTAATATTGAATACATAAGTTATCTAAGCCTTTGCATCGATGTCATTAGACCACATAAAGCTTAAACATTGTATTTGTACCCTATTTAGTGGTCTCACAATTTGAGTGTTTGGTTACAATTGACAAAGAATTATCATAATAGCAAATATTTTCTAGAAACTAAATAGTCCAACAAATTTAAAAATAAGGCTCGTTCCATTTGTTTGTACTAAACTTACTGCACCTATCATTATGATGTACATGTGTGTGGTTACAGCATTATGCTATTGTTCATCCCAAACGACTTGATCGTCTTATTTAAATGATGCCCTGTTCCACAGAACTTGTGAGCAACCCCAAGTGACCTCATAACTGCCTACCTGTTGATACATGTATCTATCAGAAGGCAGGTCACATAGAAATGATGCATGTGACAACGAAAGTCAATGAAAGTTGAGCGTTAGTAATTTTTTGAGCTCTTGTAACCAACCTTAGATCCTAAACTACACAAAACTGATATTTACACAAACCACATGAACTATAATTCTACATATTGTATGAATTCAATCCACCATTAAATGAAAGACCATTTGATAGATATGTATGTTGTAAATAATATTGGTGACATAAAAAGACTTTAAAAATAGCCAATTCTGGCGGCTGCTCCTACAATTATATCCAATCCGCTTGGCTTTGCGTAAAATTCATAAACATTTCTTTTAAAACTGAAAACTAACCAATGTTTACACGAAAACCTCTACTAAAAAATTCAAAGGATCAAACTTCAGCATGAAAAAGTTGGCAGGTATAAAAATATTGACAAACTATCAACGATGGAGTATATCCTTCATAAAATAAATTTCATTAATTAAAACATACATTACATTAAAGCATAAAAATAAAAGGCTATTACATAGAAACTATGATATGGTAACATAAAAATTTAAATCACATACGGGGTTTTTTTTTTTGAGGATATATATAATGAGGCTGAATGAAACGAAGGCCAAAGATATATATATATATCCTCCCGCATTTATATATATATATATATATATATATATATGAAACGAAGGCCATATATATATATATATATCCTCCCGCATTTCGTTCTGCCTCACATATATATCCTCCAAAAAAACCCCGTATTGAAGACAACAAAGGTAAAAAGTACAACTTCCTGGAGAATTATGATAGATTGAAAAGAACAAACACCAAAAACAGAAGGTTCTCGTTGAATTTTTCAATGGGAGAAAGTATAAGAAAATATAAAACATTGCAGCATCCATCTAATCAGCAGGCGAACGCAATTCTGCTTGCGATGGTCCGTTCTTTGGTATATAGCAGGTCTGCCCTCGACCCACGGGAGCGTTTCCAAAAAGGGAGGCACATCTCATTGTTCGGTTAGCGTAAGCGTAAAGCTTGGAACTCTGCCAGTACACATAATAGGTTGATTTGGATTATGATTTAAAAGATAAGATACATAAACTACAAAACTCGATTCAAGGCTGAGGCTGTATCACCTGATTGGGCAAAAAATAACCATACAACGAAAGCAGCATCGCTGAGGTCAATAACTGCTACAATTGAAAATGTATATATCTCATAACTCAAATAGATAAAAACCAAATGAATATTGTATTTACTAACTTACCATTAGAAAAGCGTAACCCTTATTAATATCCGCAGTCTCATGTTGTTTTTTTTTATCGAACGGCTTAGGATTCTTGTTATGTCCTGTGCCATCTCTGGATACTGAAAATATAGCATGCAACAGGATTAAAGTTGACTCTTTAATAGTCATTTACTGATTACAGTGGTAAGAATAGATTAAAAGAAGATGTCTTCACACGCGCTTACCAGGATGCAGAAGAGGTGGAAATTCTGAGCTCCCTCTCAAATCCCTTTTGTTATTTAAATGGTCTTTAAACAATGGTCTGTACCAGATGTATTGGCAGGCCGTTCAAATACCAAAAGGAATTCGAGGGGAAGGTCAGACCAACCATCTATGGCATACATCGTGCGTAAACATTAGCAAAGGAAGAGTGGCTAGAATTCTTTATTGGCCAATATTAGTATTTGATGTTTCATGCTTGTTACTGTAAATTTGTTCTTGCATATACGCTGCTGCATTTCTACAAAAGGCTCTGACCAACAATAGGGTGCAATCCTTAAAGATAGATGGGTAATAGAAGAGGATGGTGCGAAGAAGTAATATGTGGTAGATTACTTGTCACATCATTCTCTTAAGTTTCGCATCTATCTTTGATGAAATGCACACGACCGGTGATCAGACTCTTTTGTAGGACTGAACCTGTGAAGATGTATAAAACAATTTGAACCTCTAAAAAAAAAGAACACCAATTAAATAATGAAAAGGGAGCATAGGTAAGTTTCTATAAAAATGTACACTAATTAGATTAGCAGTGCCAATAATCATAGGTGGAAACGCTTACCTCCCTCTAAAATCCCTTTTGTTATTTATACGGTCTTTAAACAATGGTCTGCACCAGACGTATTGGTAGGCCGTTCAAATAGCAAAAGGAATTCGAGGGGAAGATAAGAGCAACCACCTAAGTTGGATGTTCGTACCACGACACACTTTGGTACCTTGAGCCTCCACTCGAAATCCCATTGCTATGTCGATGAAATATGTGCACCGGTTTGCGGCAAACCGATTGCAATGTCAGCGACATAGGAATGGGTCTTTGAGGGGAAGCTCAAAATACCAAGATGTGTCGATGAAAAAAATTTCGATTCTAGAAAAGCATGTGAGTATTAGGATTCGTATTGAATGCGATAATGAAGGAGTGTGGCCTGTCATGAACAATACACACTATATCATTATCACAACAACACGCCTCAATTATTAGAGCCCATCTACCAAATGATGTATATGGATTCGATTGCTTAATTTGACTGAGTTCCCTAAAACCATTGGTGTGCTTGATAGACAACTGATTTTAGGGAACTCGGTCAATTTAATCAATGGAACCCAGGTACATTGTTAGATAGATGTGCCCTAATAATTGAGGTTTTCAAGGTGAAGTTCAATGTAGCAAGCTGTGTATGGCCAGATTACTTTGTAGATGGCTGGTTTTAGATTATAAAAAAGATTGGAATTCCAAAAGCAACATGGCTAACGCTTCTGAGTTCCCCTACAGCTCCTTTTGTCGTTTCAACTCTCTTTGCGCAAAGGCCTGCACCAGGCGAATTGCTAGATTGTTGAAATAACAAAAGGAATTGTATGGGAACTTAGTATGGGTAACTATGTTAAAATTCTAGACTCATTTATTAAGCTAAACCATTCATCCATTAAGTAATGTGGACACCTAATACATGCCTTGTCACTTTCAACCTCTCTTTGAAACACTTTTATACAATCGACAACTATAATTTTTCAGTAAGTTTTACAAAGTCACTTCTTTATATGATATACATGTTACTGTGTTTTATGCATCTTGGCAAGTTCAGTGGTACAAAAGGTTTTGACAATCCGTCGTCTGCAACCACAGTTGATGTACATCGCTTGTCAATATTAGCAAGTGAAGACTATCTGGTGTTTTTTATTTCCCGATACTAAAAGTCGATGTTCTGTGTTTGTCATGGGAAGTTTGTTTTCGCATATTCATAACTGCAATTCGACAAAAGGGCCTTATCAATAATACGGTTGAAATTCGAAAGATAGATGGGAAACAAAAGAGGATGGTGCAAAGAAGTAATTTGCACCGAATCACTTGTCACACCATTCTCTTCTGTTTCTCATCTATCTTTTAGAATTGCACCCTATTGTTGATCATGGCCTTTTGTGTAACTACAGTTATGAATATGCACAAAAAAAATTGCCGTGACAGGCACAAAGCATCAACAGTTAGTATCGGCAAATAAAGAACACCAGATAGTTTTCATTTCCTAATATTCACACGCGATGTACAACATCTGTGGTTGCTTCTATGGTTAAATGTAGACAACCAATTATCAGAACCTTTTGTAGCACTGAACGTGCTAAGATCCATAAAAGACAGTTGTTCACTATAGTGGAATAAATGTGGATACATACCTGAGTATGTGACTCATGTTTGTACTTTTTTTGTAGTGCCTGCAGGATGATTGGACGAACAAACATGAGGAGTAGAATTTGCTGGCTAGCCCAGACCATGCAAATATAGTAGGTAATGTGGGCACCTAATACATACCTTGTAACTTTCAACTTCTCTTTGAAACACTTTTATAGAATCCACAGCTAATAATGTAGGCACGTATAAACACAAAGAGGCATAGTCCTGATCCGATATTGATCTGAGTTGAACCATAATGTGCTGAGGTAGATGATGCGCGTGATGTGTCGTTGCGGTTTAGCAGTATTAATGCCTACTCAAGTTTTAAATTTATATTTAGCCGACTTATCAATAACACACACACTTAACGAGCAGTGTACCCGGTCAGTATGAATATAATGGTAAGCAGAGTGTCGATCACTAAGAGTGGAACGTATTATCTAGTTATTCTAATCAGTATTTTAATATCCTAAGTTAGTTATACAACCTAATCTAACGCAAGGGGGTTCAGCCTGAGAGACTGGCACGGTTTGGTTATAATTAAGTAGAAAACTAAACTTGTAAAACCCTAAAATCTAAAATGTGTAAAAAGACCAAAATGCCCCTACAACTTTGAAAATTAAATAAAGGCTTATATAACTTATAAATTAATTCCAAAAATTATGAAATGTACCAAGTATGACATGAAATAATTAGAGAGCATCATAAAATATTTGTGCAAGCTATAAAAATTATTATTACACATAAACAAGTCCAAAATAATTAAGTATACAATTATTTTATTTTAAAAGTCATTTAAGGGTGTTAAATTACAAATAAATGGGAATTAATACCCAATAAATGGTGATTGACCTATCCCATTAATTAGGCCGCTCCTTTGATTTCCCCCTCCTCCTAAATTCGGCCTTATCACCCTTTAAACAATCAAAATCATTTTCTCTCCCTAAAAGCAAAACCGATTGGATCAAAAACCCTAGAATTAACCACCAAAAATTCATCCGAATTTCTGGAGTTGCAAGACTAATTTTCCCTTGTTCGTCATCATCCTAAGGAGCCTAGAAAAATAATACTTCGAATTGTGGTGGCCGGATTCAAGGGTTTTCGAAAATTCTTGTTTAATTCAAACCGAAAGGTAAAAACTCCATTTTGATTCATTCAATCTTGGAAAAATTTGTTTCTTATTTTTATTGTGTTCCTCACATCATATGTGACACGTGAAAATTGGTTTCAAGATTTTTAGATCATTTTTGAAGCCGTGGTGATTTTTGGGCGTTTTGGCTATACGCGTACAAGATAAATCCTCCAACCCATTCTACACGTTCAAATCTCTTTGTGGTATTTTTCTCAGATCCTATATGTATTTAGAACATCAAATAAAATGATTATAACATACCATGCATGATCTACATATTATTTGCGAATTAAACATGGAAAACGGGTATAAATCCAAAATAATTGTATACGAATTTTTGGGGCTTTTTATTTATTTTATTTGGACTTTACATGATCATAATAATCTATGAAAAATGCTACTTCGAATTATTGGGGCCTAATCGAATTATTTTTGGATTTATGTAATTACCGGATTTAAGAAAAAGAAAAGAAAGAAAAGAAATAAAATGTGGATCGATTTAGGGTTTATGTTTTAGGGCTGTTTTTGATTAATTAAATGATGTTTAAGGATGGTCTAATTATTGGTGAATGATTGTTATTTTTAGGGCTAGTATTTTGATCATAAAATGTTATACGATTTAGTATTTAAAATGTTAAGGGGTGTTTTGTAACTTTTGAAACTTAAGGGTTATTTTTAGAACTTAATTTGGACTGCATACTATTCGAATAAAATATAGCTTAGGGGTGTCATGTGTAATTTTTATGTTTTAAAGGATTAAAATGTATTTATTATTTACTTAGGGTTCGAATTGCAAATAATTAAAATGAAGGGACTAAACATGTAAATTCTGGAAAGTTGAGGTCGAATGGAGTAATAAAATATATTCAGGGGGTTATGGGTAATTTTGGTAATTTAATGGCTTAATATGTAATTATTGATAATTAAAAGTTGAAATTGTGATTTAAGGGACTAAATATGTAACTTTGATAACTTGAGGGACTTGATGTGTAAATTATGAATACTTAAGGGTAGATTTGTATAATATGATAAAATAAGTGATCATTGTGTAATTTTGATAAACTAAGGGTCTAATGTGTAATTATGGATATTATAAGGTTTAAAATGTAAATTATATAACTTAAGGGTGTAAACTGTAAAATTGGGAAACTTGAGGGGCTGAATTTGTTAACTTGATAAATATGGATTCAAAACAGGTTACTTGAGATATTTTCATGTTTGTACTTTAACTTTGATATAATTACACTTAAAACCCTAATTTATGTAAAGTCGTCATAATTAACCCTAAACTTTCGTGACTTGTTAAAATACACCCTGAAGCCATAATATGTTGTGATAACGACTTAACCTAATTGAGAATATTGAAATCTTACTAATTATGGGAACTTTCTAATTATGGAAACCTGCTAAAAATGGAAAGTTACTTAAAATGGAAAGGTTGTAATTATGTTCTACCCCTCTAGGTGTGAAGAAGGAGAGGACCTGATCTTTTCATCTTATTCATTTCGGGTTGTGTTTGCTTTTGGAATAAGGTACAGATATTCTGCTTCTTGAATGAGGAGCCTTCGCTCTCACTTTATTTTCGTATTAGGGTTTTCCATGCCATTGCTATGATTCCCTACTTTGACTTTGAACCTTTGATATATGAACCTTTTGGCAATTGGGACCCTTAGCATTTGAACTTTGATGTGTGAACCTTTTGATATGAACCCTTTGATTTGGACTTTGACATGTGACCCCAGTTTGATACCCGAGCCAAGTTCGTTTCCTAGCCATGAAGGTAACATGGCCGTGTCTGTGATGCACCACTGGCATGACTAGCGTGTAGCCCTAGTGATTTGGTTACACCGTCCCCATTTTGATTATGATATGCATGCACACTATATGATTTATTATGGCCGATATGATTGTTCGGGGGGCGAATGGATGCATCCTAGGTTCGTGTCCGTGTTCGTGGACAGTTCGTTTTGATATGATATGGTGACTGGGGATGGGTGCAATCCACTCCTTTCACAAAGTTCGGGAGCTGATCACTCCAACTGGTACATGAGGACACCCCTCATATTATCGGCTTATTTGAGAGGCATCCCCTCTACATGATTATGATATGATTATGATATGATATGTGATATGTTTGGGCTCGTGGTGGATGACTGTCCTAACCTTTACTCTTGTACCTTATTTATATCTCTTTCATTATGCTTCAATTGTTTGTTTCCGTTTATTATATATCTGTTCACTGGGCTTTTTAAGCTCAGCCGCACGTTTTCTTTTCGTGTGCGGCAGGTATCTAAGCTAGGAGCTTTTGGATTATGCTTTGGATGGGATGAGAGATAGATGAAGCTTTGACCTTAGATGACCACCTTTATCTTATGATTTTGTTTTGATCATGGATTTCTTTTGTAACCGTATCTTTGGATTATTTTCCTTTCCTTGAACTTATGTATTATTCAAGTCGTGTTGACTTGACTTTCTCTTATGAATTTGTTTAAGACTTCCGCTGTGCTATTATGTATGCTTTGATTTGTCACCATAATGTGATGCTTCTACCCTTGTCGAGTTGGGGTGTTACAATTAAATAGAAAACTAAACTAATGAGCACGAATCAGCGATTAGCACACACGTACACAGATAGATACTCGAGACAATAAGAAGACCTGTCCTGATAATTAAATAGCTTGTCACTTGTTTTATTGCTAGTTTTATATGAAGTGTATATAATTAAACCTTTCTCGTTGGCTCTAATCTTATCGGCGAGTAAACCCTTAATGATTACTTATGTCTATCCTACTTTTCTAGAGACGCTAGAATAAATAGGCGAGGAAGGGGCATGGCGACCCAAGCAAGACTCAGCTAGACACAGAGGTTATCAATGCACTAATAAAAGTCACCAAAGACATCAACATATAAACTTTAATTAATGGGAAAGCAATATTAAGGGGAGTGCATGATCTTCCGTAGTCACATGACACAAGCCCATCAATCCTGATGAATTAAAGCGTACTAAAACAATAAAACAAAACTACTTAATGAGTTGAATACATGCAGGACCTTCTTACAGCTCTTGTATCTTTGTTTGAGGTGTGTCTTGTGCTGCTTGGTCGTCTGAATTCGGCTCTAGGGTCTAAGGTCTCTGGTCTATGACGTCTCTCAAAATCGTCTGACCTTGGGGTATTTATAGTTTCTGTCTGAGGGATCGATGCGGCGCATTGAGTTGATAGATGCGGCGCATTGACTTAACTTCGCGTGGGGTCCAAGATTAATATATTCTGGAATATTCGTACACCGTCTTCAGATGCGACGTAACTTGATCTTTGTATGCGGCGCATGTACTTTAGCTGTCTTGGATTGTAACTGGTGAAATCTTGATAGTGATACGCCGTATGTTAGAAGTATATTGCGGCGTATCTGGAGTAGAACGAGCTTGATCTTCTTCTTTGACCAAAGTTTCATATGCGGCGCATGACATAATTGCATGCGGCGCATTCTTCAAAGTCAGGCAATGGTCTTCGAATTCATCTAAGTATGATATTGCGTCGTATCTTTTGAGTGAGATACGGCGCATCTTCTGGATTTCAGTAGACTTTTGACATCTCGCTTGTTTTGCTCCATAATTAGTCCAAAATCGCCAAGTTTCACATAATGCTTGTTTTTACCTGAGAATTACTAAAGTAAACATTAATGTATCGATTCTCATATATAATATAATAAAACAAGTCAAATAAATAGGATAAATGATAATAATAAAATGTACTTACTTGAGTTCATCAGTAGGTGAGTGTCAAAATGTGAGGAACACAAAAATATTGACAAAGTATCAATGATGGATGTACGACGACCATGCAAATTTAGTAATAGGTGCGTTTTGTCATAATCACACAACCAAACACTTAACGAAGTAGAAACCAAAATAATTTTTAATGTAAAACAATTCTAAATCGTTTAGTTGCTTAGTCGTGACGAATATTCTATCATAGGCTTGGCAAGTATACGCATCTCCCTCACTAAAGCCAAGGAGTAACAAGTCTAAAGCGGTAAAAAGGGTTTGTTGGTTAAGGGTTGATCATCCTTTTTAATCTCTATCGATCTCATATTCCAGAAAAGGCGACAAAATTACAAATACATGATCGAATCCACGACCACGATACTTGCAATTGCTCAATTCCTTAACTCGAATAGGCTAAAGATAGGACCAAGTAATCTTCACCAATAATATTATATCAAAAAGGGCGACAAAATCATAAATACATAGCCGAATCTACGACTACGATACTTAAGATTGCTCAAATCCCTAATCTCAATAAATCAAAGGTTTGGATGAAGCATTATATAGGGTATGGATAATATTTGGGATACAAATTGGTGTAAAATGAAAAATAAACAAAACAGATAAATTAAAATCCTAAGTGTGGTTAATCACTTTCCCAACCATCCCATGAATAAGACTCATATCATTGAATAACTCACGCTTTAACACTTGAAACACACGCTTTAGGTAGACACGAATTATACTCAACAAAATCTCAATCAAAGAATAACCTTAGTTGGCGTTCCCATAACGGCCAACTCCCATTCAATCCATAAATATAATATACAACAACAAATAGTGGTGATATCTCCCACTTAATACAAAACTTTACATAAGTTGGTTAAAACAAACTTCCAACTATTCCTTTTTTTTTTTTTTCTTTTTTTTTTTTTTCTTTTTTTTTTTTTGACATCAACATATATGTGTAAAATTTCACAACTTTTCTATCATTATTTTTCCGGATAATTTTTCCATACTCTTCATACTTTCAGAAATAACTGTAATAGTGAAAGTAGCAAACACACGAAAAATAAACTAAAAGTTATACAATATTTACTTTCATACCAATTGCATTGTGCAATTTCCCGACCTAACCAAAGATAATGAATTACGCACGCAAACACAGGTAATGTAAGGAAACACACTTTGCCTAAAGCAATTAACCACGGATTTTAATCTACAGGGTAGGCTAAGGTCTAAGGGTGTATCGAAATATTATAACAAATGTGTAAGAAACGAAAGGAATGGCTCTGAGGGTTTTTCTAGGGGTATCTTACTCTAAAAGTGAGAGTAAACAAAGGGTTTATACGGGGGTTAACTAACCAGTGTAGTTAGTTAATATCACATAACATGTAAAGGCTATTTGGGTGTAATCTTAGAAATTTACCAATTTAGACAAGTCACTCCAATTATATAGATAATACTCATTATGGTGGTCTCGAATAGTATACAAGCCAAGTTCTAAAGTTTACAAGTCACTGGCACACTAAAGTTTTAATATTTTTGAAAGAATAGAGTTATGTGTGCGGTTATGTAATTTAGACTTTAAACAAAAACATGCTAAAAAAAATTTAAATTTTGATATATTAAGCGCATTTTAAGCATATTTTGAAAAAGTTTAGGACAAGTAAGTGTTCTAATTCTCCATCCCCCCACTTAAGTTAAAAAACGTCCTCGTTGTTTGTGTCAAAGGTTAAAAACTGGAAAATAAAAGAATTAGAACAGAAAAACTCCCCTGAGATTTGCTCGGTATGATCCTCCATTATTCGTATAAGAGCAAAAATCAACTTTCTTGTGGATGAGAACGTTTAAGCTTCATAAATGATGTATCCACAAAAATGCAGGAATCTATAATACCATTTAGGCTTTAACACACCTGAGTTAAGAAGGTTCAAACTTGCATAATACATTAGTAGTTAGTAAAAATAAAACCTAAAAAATTAAACTGTAAATCATCAGGTCAGTCGATACGCCGTATCTTATGGAAGAAGATACGCCGTATCGAGCCTGGAATAAATACGAATCAGAATAAAAGATGCGTCGCATCCTTAACCAGGGATGCGCTGCATTAAATAAACTGACAGAAAGTTTTAAAGTCAAAAATAAAAATGCAGAAAATGAAATAAGATATGTGTTAGGATTTATTTTAAAGTGATGGTCATTTGTCATTGTAATAGTTTAATTAAGTGTTTCTTTGTTTAGTTTAGTTAATTTAGTCAATGGGCTAAATTAACCATATGCTTTGTTTAAGGGGGAGTAGAAAAACAAAAATGTGTGTCTTTGTTTAGTTTAGTTTATTTTAAAATGTTTAACCATATGCTTTGTTTAAGGGGGAGTAGAAAAACAAAAATGTTCCAATTTCATGCAAATCCGTCGTTCTCTCCAAAAGGTTTCATTTTAATCAGTTGATATCAAAAATATCAATTCATGCTATTTTTGAGGGGGAGAAGACGTGATTAAAATGTGATCAAAAGGTTTAAAGTTCGTGGAATCTCAAAGTATGCTCACCAGACAGACTCAGTTCTAACCCTCGAATTGACGAAATCTAAATGTCCGTTATCGAAAAGACTTGTCCGGGATGGGTAATAATTTCAAGCTGGTTTTCCAGTGATGTAAACGTGTCTCGCAAAGGACTTGTCTAAGTAGAATGTACCAATTCGAGAGATGATCTTTGAATGTGACCGGGACGGGTAATAATTTCAAGCTAGTCTAACTAGTGATGTAAGCGTGTCTCGCAAAGGTCTTGTTCATTGAAAGTCGATCAATTCAAAATGTGCGAACTCTACCCAACATGTGCAATTTTAGTTAAAAATGCATGAGCACATGTGAAGGGGGAGTATTTCAAAAATATAAAACTCTCAAAGTGCTAACTAAATGTGTTTATTCATAAACACTTTGAGAGATTTTCAAAAGGTTTTATGGCAAATCTAGGATAGTCATGGAGTTATAAGGTGACTAAGGTTAGGAAAACCGTCCTATGATCCGCCAGTGCCGGAGGGATCTACCCAAGGACAATTCCAATAGATTAGAATTAGAAGTCCTTAGGTAAGATTGAAAAAAGGAGTAAATGAGAAAGGGACAGAAGGGGTTGAAGAATTAAAAAGAAAAGTTGAATGAAAGGGTGAAAAGAAATAGCCCTCCATGAAAACTTAGGGCAAAAACCGGGTCAATACATCTGCTATCGGTATTCACTAAGGTGATACTGATATTGAAGACAAGACGTCATGGACCCAGTGACGCACTGTACCACCCCTCCTAGCCACTCAGATATCTCTCAAAAGATATTTGTTTCATTTCTCACGGAGAACACTGCATAATCTATCGGCCTCTCACTCCGAGATGTGTTGATATTGAAAAGGTGGCACTCTGCTCCATGCCTCCGACGACTAAAACCAAAACGCACAATAGAGTCTAGAGCCATGAGATTCATCAAAATATCTCGTTAGGAACACTTCCAAAATGATACACTTGTGTTCGCCAAAAAGGAGCACAAGTTATAAGAGTCTTAATGAGATCCAAGGATCTTGCCATTTACATCATGATGGTTACATGCTTCAAACGGTCTACAGTCGTAGGGTGATCTCTAGCGACTCACTGAATCGTGGGTGCACTTCGGTGTGTCCGTGTAAGCCCTCTCGGGGGTATCCGGTTCAGAACGGCCTGGGGGAGATTAGAGAAAGTCTACACACTATGTGATGCGCGTGATGTGTCGTTGCGGTTTAGCAGTTTTAATGCCTACTCAAGTTTTAAATTTATATTTAGCCGACTTATCAATAACACACACACTTAACGAGCAGTGTACCCGGTCAGTATGAAGATAATGGTAAGTAGAGTGTCGATCACTAAGAGTGGAACGTATTATCTCGTTATTCTAATCAGTATTTTAATATCCTAACGCAAGGGGGTTTCAGCCTGAGAGACTGGCACGGTTTGTTTGCAATTAAATAATAAAATAAACCAATAGGCACGAATCAGCAAGTAGCACACACGTACACAGATAAATACTCGAGACAATAAGAGGGCTGTCCTTATGATTAAGTAGATTGTCACTTGTTTTATTGATAGCTTTATATGAAGTGTATGTAGTTAACCCTTTCTCGTTGGTCCTAATCTTATCGGCGAGTAAACCCTTAATGATTACTTATGTCTAAAAGTTATTCCTAAGTGATCAATTTAGTAATAACCGTGGGAGCCACATTATGTCCCGCAGTCAAATGCCCGCAAGCCACTAATAAACACAGAGGTTATCAATGCACTAATAAGTAGTAACCAAAGACATCAACATATAAACTTTAATTGATGGGAAAGCAAGTATTAAAGGGAGTGCAATCTTTCGTTGTCACATTACACAAGCCACCAATCCTGATGAATTAAAGTTTGCTAACACAATAAAACAAAACTACTTAATGAATTAAACACATGCAGCACCTTCTTACAGCTCTTGTATCTTTGATTTGGGTGTGTCTTGTGCTGCCTCCTTGACTGAATTCGTCCTTTAGTTCTTCTGTTCGGACTTAGGTTATATTATAATCCCCTACGAAATTCGTCTGGTCTTGGGGTATTTATAGTTTCTGTCTGAAGGAAGATGCGGCGCATCTAGTAAGTAGATGCGGCGCATGTACTTAACTTCGCGTGGGGTCCAAGATTATAATATTCAGGAATATTCGTACACCGCCAGAAGATGCGGCGTAACTCCATGATTAGATGCGGCGCATGTCCTCTTGTATCTTGGATCGTATCTGGTGATATCTTGATAGAGATGCGGCGCATGTCATGAGTGAGATGCGGCGCATCTGGAGCAGATTAGTCTTGATCTTCTTCATTTCAGTAGACTCTTAACTTCTTGCATGTTATGCTCCATAATCAGTCCAAAATCGCTAAGTTTCACCAAATGCTTGTTTTTACCTGAGAATTACAAAAGTAAACGATTAAGTATCAATCCTCATACATAATATAGTAAAACAAGTCAAATTAATAGGATAAATGATAGTAATAAAATGTACTTATTTGAGTTCATCACTATGCTGTTGACGATCTCGAAGTCCTAACCCATAAGTACTGGATGATTATTACTAACGGTTTTATGCAGCTACCTATAAACATCCATTAACCATCACCACATACATCATTCATCTTCACCTCAGCATACTCATACTTATGAAGAACATCTCCATCAAAGCTCAAGTGTAAAAGTTCAAGACAAGAAGATCAAGTTAAAGACAAAGTGATAAGACAAAGTCAAGAAGCTAATCAAGATGTCGAGAACAAGTTCATATGATGAAAGATTATGGGGAGATTGCTAGCATAAGTATAATGTCCAAGATGTATGAGTATGTTGAAGGTCACGACGAATCATCACATGAAGATATTGATTGAAGGCAAGAACATCCACAAAGACGATTCTTTGAAGATCACATAGCATGAAGGATCAAGAACAAAGACTATTATACAACGACACACGAAGCACATGGAAATGAAGACAAAAGACCAACTCACTCCGAGCAACATTTGAATGACCATCCCTTAGGGGGAGATTGTTAGGATTTATAAAAAGCGATGGTCATTGTCGTTATTTATTGTATTAAACGTGTCGTTGTGTAATTAGTATATTTAGTCAATAGGGCTTGGACTTAAGCTTATATGTTATGTATTGTAATAAAGAAGCCCATGTAATAGCCCTCCCAAGTCCAAGCCCATCCATCACAAAAACTATAAATAGAACCTCCCATCCTCATTTGGGAGGTTGGTGTTTTGAAGGTGCTCTCAAGGTATTGTAGTCATTAGGGTTTGTATCATTGTTTTAAGTGTGTGATTTATATGAAGCTAATATTACAAGTTCCACTCTTATTTCTTTGATCATTCCTAGTAGTTGTTGTATTGGTTAGGATAATTATTAGTATTAACAATATGACCAGTGCAGGTGATGCGTCGCATCTTGTGATGGAGATGCGCCGCATCTTCTGCAGGTCTGACAGACTCGACACAAAATCAGAAAAGTAAAAAATTTTCCTTCGAGTTGTCTCCCGGTCAGCACTTGTCTTTATTCCAGAGTCTTCAAGTTAGACTCACGTTCAGCTCCTTAATACCGATCACTGAAAGAGTCGGAAGCATCGCGCTCCCTCATCGCCAGTCCAGTAATATTGCACACTCCTTGCTCGTCCTTAATATCCACGCCATTCTTCTTTAATATCTGTATAAACAAAGTTCTGCCTCTTTCGGGCAGAGATGACAAAATGATAGACGAGAAATTCTTATTATTATATAGGCATAAATATGCAAGGTGGGGTGGTAGTTCAATAAACATATCATTATTCAAATTTGTATTCTCAACTATTCTCCTACGTTTGTTAATCACTTCGCAATCATACCACTCATCATCAGAATCATTAACAATATCGCACCTAAGTTCGGTAGGTACATTAAGGTCAATAAATTCCTCGAGGTTCTTATGATTAGGATTAGTAGAGTTGTTTTGAATCAATGTTTCTCCCATAAGCCTAGCTTCTAGATCGAGGTCCATACGTTCTCTTAATCCTAGCACATAGACGCCTCTAATTATGCTCTTAGCAGGATTTTGGCACTTATAGACTAGTTTATTGTTCCCTACCTTTAATGAGATTTTTCTTTTAAACACATTAATCTTAGCATGGGCGGTAGACAAGAAAGGTCTTCCAAGGATTAAAGGAATCTTAACATCCTCGGGCATATCTAATAAAACAAAGTCTACGGGGAAAACAAACTTCTCAATCTTAACTAGCACATTTTCAGCAACCCCTTCAGGTCGTTTTACCGTTTTATCAGCCAATTCAATAAGCAGCTTAGTTGGTGCTAATTTTCCTAGTCCTAGGGTAGTGAATGTCTTAAGGGGCATAACACTAACGCTAGCTCCTAAGTCAGCTAATGCATTATTGAAACATATGTCATTAATTGAACAAGGTAAAGTAAAACTTCCTGGGTCCTTTTCTTTATGAGGCAAGGCACGTAAGTCGGTTGCAGAGCTCTCTTCTTTCATTGTAGCCTTGATCTCCTCTTCAATCTTTGCCTTCTCGTTGAGTAACCTCCTTAAACTGATTGAAGAATTAAAGAAAAATTCGGGCTTTGCAGCATCATTACCATTCATCAATCTTCTAGGAAAAGGTATGTTAGGCGTGACTTCTTCAGTAGTGCATATGGCCTTGACATGATCTCTTGGGTTAGTTTCAGTTGAGCTAGGTAAACTTTCGTATCCCCTTTCTTGAAGAACCTTGCTCATTTGTCCGATTTGTTGTTCCAATGCTTTGATCGAAGCTCCTTGATTTCTTGTTATAGTATCCGTTGAGGCTCGGATTTCTTTGATCATAGCGGTGTTCTCTTCATGTCTTTTAGCAGCATCGGCCATAATTTGCTTTAGAGTGTCATCCAAAGTCTGCCTCCTTTCTTGATAAGTGGGATTATAGTTGTTCTTTTGATAGTATCCCGGAGCAGCTTCCCTAAATCTTCCTGAAGGTTGGAATGGTTGTCCAAATTGTGTGTAGTATGCTTCTTCAAAAGTCTCACTTTCATTCTTTTTAGGGCAATCTTTAGTGTAGTGAGGTCCTTCGCATTTTTCACATCCAACTTGGGCAGCATAAACTTTCTCATCACGCTTCTTCATCTCTCTACTAATTTTATCCAATTGAGCTTGAATTGCAGCAAACCTGTCAAAATTAGTGCTGCTCTTAGATCTAGTAGAGGTTCCGTCGTGCCATTTTTGAGAGTGATCAGCAGCTTCTTGGATAGCTTTTCTAGCATCGGTTGCACTCATTTGAGGCACAGCTCCCTTAGCATCCAAGATTTGTCTAGTAGGCACGTCCAATCCTTGATAGAACAATATTATCTCCTGCATTGGACCTAGATAATGTTGAGGGCATTTCATCAATAAGTCTTTAAATCGTTCCCAAGCTTGATAAAGAGTTTCATCAGGCTCTTGCTTGAAATTGTTGATAGCCTCCATCTTTTTAGCAGTTTTAGCAGGTGGACAATATCTTTTCAGGAATTTGCTCTTCAAATCTTCCCATGTTGTGATTGAACTAGCAGGTTCATTCCTTAGCCACTTATTAGCAGCTCCTTTAAGCGAAATTGGAAAGATTCTTAGCATAAGTTGATCGTCAAAGATTCCTTCTGTAGTAAACAAATCTGCAATCTCGAGGACTTTTTCAACATGTTCATTAGCATCTTCATGTTCTGATCCACTGAAAGCATTTTCTCTTAGCTCCTTGAGAAACTGACCCTTCAACTCAAACTTTGACTTTTCATCAAACTTCGGTCTAGCAACTCCTGAACTGTAATCAGCACGGGTTTTGTTCATGTATTCCTCCATAGTAGTGTTTTCCGTCATTGTTTCTGTTTCTTCTTTCTCCTTCTCTTCAGAAAAGTAATCAAGCTTGAACGAACTTGAAATTTCAAAGCTTTTTGTGTTGAAAAACCTTTTAAGCGAATGTAAGGCTCGTTCAGGATCTTCGAAAGGTTTAATCAAGTTCTTAGTTGAACTCCTGGTCATGCACTTCCTGAAATCATCACAAAAGCATCAGTAGGGTATGTTCAAGAAAGTATGATATCAGAAAATTAACAACGAAAACGGAATACGAAAAATAAAAGTTGCTGATATCTGCAAACGATGCGCCGTATCCAGAAAGTTGGATACGCCGTATCTTATTATGTTAAAATTTAATCAGACTTTTATTCAGAAAACAGATACACCGCTTATGAATTAGAATGCGCCGTATCAAGTTTAAATTATCAAAAATCGATTATATTTATTAAAATTAAATGCGTCGTATTAACAAAAGCTAATGCGCCGTATTTTCGTTACGTTTCAAAATACAAGATTTTTGATTTAGTAGATGCGCCGTATCGATAAAGATCGATGCGTCGCTTCTGTTTAATAATTCAATAAACTGTTTTTAATTTAAATAGAAAATACGCCGTATCTGTTAAAACAGATGCGTCGTATGTCGTTAGCGTTTAGAAAAATTTCTTATTAAAAACAGATTACGCCGTATCTTGGGGAAAGATGCGTCATACTCGAATTTATTAAACGCGTTGTATTTTATAAAATTTAAACGCAATACGCCGTATCTGTGAAAACAGATGCGCCGTGTCGTTTGTATCAGCACAATACAACGACAGCATAATGCAGAAAAATACAAAAAAGAAAAATAAAAACAAACAAAAAGAAACAAAAATTACAGAAAACAAAAACACACAAAAACAGTAAATATGCAAATTATACAATGAATGTAATCTATCTAATATACAACAGGGTTAGTGGTTAGAATCTGAAAAAAAAAACTAAAAAGAAAAACCTAATTAAAATACTAAATCAAATTAACAGATAATAACAATTCACTCCCCGACAGCGGCGCCAAAAACTTGATGCGCGTGATGTGTCGTTGCGGTTTAGCAGTATTAATGCCTACTCAAGTTTTAAATTTATATTTAGCCAACTTATCAATAACACACACACTTAACGAGCAGTGTACCCGGTCAGTATGAATATAATGGTAAGCAGAGTGTCGATCACTAAGAATGGAACGTATTATCTAGTTATTCTAATCAGTATTTTAATATCCTAAGTTAGTTATACAACCTAATCTAACGCGAGGGGGTTCAGCCTGAGAGACTGGCACGGTTTGGTTATAATTAAGTAGAAAACTAAACTAATGAGCACGAATCAGCGATTAGCACACACGTACACAGATAGATACTCGAGAGAATAAGAAGACCTGTCCTGATAATTAAATAGTTTGTCACTTGTTTTATTGCTAGTTTTATATGAAGTGTATATAATTAAACCTTTCTCGTTGGCTCTAATCTTATCGGCGAGTAAACCCTTAATGATTACTTATGTCTATCCTACTTTTCTAGAGACGCTAGAATAAATAGGCGAGGAAGGGGCATGGCGACCCATGCAAGACTCAGCTAGACACAGAGGTTATCAATGCACTAATAAAAGTCACCAAAGACATCAATATATAAACTTTAATTAATGGGAAAGCAATATTAAGGGGAGTGCATGATCTTCCGTAGTCACATGACACAAGCCCATCAATCCTGATGAATTAAAGCGTACTAAAACAATAAAACAAAACTACTTAATGAATTGAATACATGCAGGACCTTCTTACAGCTCTTGTATCTTTGTTTGAGGTGTGTCTTGTGCTGCTTGGTCGTCTGAATTCGGCTCTAGGGTCTAAGGTCTCTGGTCTATGACGTCTCTCAAAATCGTCTGACCTTGGGGTATTTATAGTTTCTGTCTGAGGGATCGATGCGGCGCATTGAGTTGATAGATGCGGCGCATTGACTTAACTTCGCGTGGGGTCCAAGATTAATATATTCTGGAATATTCGTACACCGTTTTCAGATGCGGCGTAACTTGATCTTTGTATGCGGCGCATGTACTTTAGCTGTCTTGGATTGTAACTGGTGAAATCTTGATAGTGATACGCCGTATGTTAGAAGTATATTGCGGCGTATCTGGAGTAGAACGAGCTTGATCTTCTTCTTTGACCAAAGTTTCATATGCGGCGCATGACATAATTGCATGCGGCGCGTTCTTCAAAGTCAGGCAATGGTCTTCGAATTCATCTAAGTATGATATTGCGTCGTATCTGTTGAGTGAGATACGGCGCATCTTCTGGATTTCAGTAGACTTTTGACATCTCGCTTGTTTTGCTCCATAATTAGTCCAAAATCGCCAAGTTTCACATAATGCTTGTTTTTACTTGAGAATTACTAAAGTAAACATTAATGTATCGATTCTCATATATAATATAATAAAACAAGTCAAATAAATAGGATAAATGATAATAATAAAATATACTTATTTGAGTTCATCTGTAGGTGAGTGTCAAAATGTGAGGAACACAAAAATATTGACAAAGTATCAATGATGGATGTACGACGACCATGCAAATTTAGTAATAGGTGCGTTTGGTCGCCGTACATCCATCATTGATACTCCGTCTATTTATTGATATCTAACTTTTCTGCATAGTATGTAGCGACGTTGTTGAATATATAAAACGTGTTAGCAGTAAAAATAATAATTATAATAAATAAATAAATAAAATAGTAAGCGGACTTGTGTACTACAATTGATTGAACATGTAAGTCTAAAATGCCATAAGCATGCATATCCACAACATGTAAGTAATTCCACAGCATAAATACACAAGTAAAGTGATCTTTAGTAAGAACAAAATTGGAAAGAAAGACTTGTACATGGTTAGGTCCAAAGATCATCAGCAGTGGCAACTGCAAAAAAAATAAAAAAAATCCGGAAATTGTAAAACAAACATATGTTACCGTACACAGTGGGTGCAGATCCAATAATTTGGCTCGTGAAGATGCACGTTACATCAACTATAAGTTTTGCGACCAACACATCAACCGTTGTTGCAAACACAGACACACAGTTGTCGTATAATAAATCTGCACAGTTTTCATAATTAAACTAAAAAATTATGGCACAATTTTTTGGGAAAATGTACTGTAACACCCCCAAAATCATAATATTCGCGGAAACATACAGTTTGGGTGCTACTGGATTGAAATCACAACACAAGATATAGGGAACGGATTAAAAATCCGTTTTAAAATATATTACAGAAGCCCATTTAAACAAAAGGTCCAGTTGTCAGAGTAAACGCATTTAAAAAACATTTCCATCATTTATTGTGACCGACGCCATGCACTGCTCCCGGCTAAACGCACCTCAGTTTCCTGAGAAAAATATGCTAAAAGTCAGCTAACGCTGGTGAGTTCATAGGTTTAAGTAAATAGCACATATGGACCAATAGCAATATCATAAAAACAATTCAGCAGATACACACTATCAGTTATGCAAACACTAAGCCTCATCCTACCGAAACTAAAACAATGCAGCACGACTAGCGTTAGCAAAATAATAAAGGTTGACCGCGAGTGTAAATCCCCAGACACTCGGCCAAAAACCCGACTTGGTATACGTTCGCCTTGGCTATGCCGAGCCAACCGAACGGGGACGTCACTCCCAATAGATCTATTTATAACAAACGGCTTCCCAACAGGAATTAACGGCAGATGATAGTGGGCACAAAATGGGATTCAGCAAACTTAGGTTTCTGCATACTTGATGAAGCGAAAAGTGTACCGCTTTTAGGGGGTCATTTAAGCCCTAAATCGTATTTATTTGATCAAATATTGCCCTAAATCGTTCCTTTTGTCATTTTAGGTACTTTGGAGAAGAAATCTGGAAAAGGAAGCATTTTGGACATTTTTGGAGCATAAAAGTGAAGAAAACGACAAAGTCTCCAAAGCTGCTGGAAAAGTACACGTGACGGCGTCAAGGATTGCTCCTGACGGCGTCACGGCTTGGCAAAAGAGGTGGATATGACAAATACACGTGACGCGCCAGAAAGTTTTACAAAGGAAGTCTGACGGCGTCACCCTTTAAGGTGATCAAGGCCGTCACGGTTTAAGTTAAAGAGAGACGGCGTCAAGCACAATTTTGACGGCGTCAACCCTTGACGCGCCAGAGTGGATTTTGGAGGATTAAAGAGGGACGGCGTCAGGAAGACCCTCCGGGAACCCTAGCCGCGGCGAGGTGACGGCGTCACCTCCTACAACGTGACGCCGTCAGCCACTAAATTCTATATATAGTTTTGCAATTTTTAGTCATTAGTGTGCAACTTTGTGAGGAGAAACCCTAAGACGAATTTTCTGCCATTTTTAAGGGTTTTATACCCTTGGATCTCCCATGTTTAATTGAAGATAAGTAATCAATTAATCATTTAATATGTCTATGTGTTGTTTGATTATATCTTGTTCTTGTCTTTTAATTAACATGCTAGGCTAGATTTATCTTGTGTTTGCTTAGATCTAATGAAACCTAACTATTGATTATTGGTTGTTGGTGTGTTATTAATTGTATTGGATGATTGTTTATCGATGTTAGGCTTAAGAAAACTGGCTAACCTCCTATACGGTAACTTGCTTGAACGTCTTAAGAAACATGAACCAATGCGTACTAAGGTTATTATGGTAGTATTTAATGCATGAGCGAATTCTAGTGATCCCATGTTAGGAGCTTCTTAGCCGGCTCGACATAGGAGTGAAGTAGGAGCTTGTAGAGTTGGGGAAGTACGTACGCCACCCCACGATTGGTATTAAGGAATACACCCGTCATCCACGCAATTAATATACACTAATCAACCGGTAAAAGATAGTTAGGGAGTAAGGAAATCTAAGTAAACACATTTCTCCCCATATAAGTTTCACAACCTTTTTATTTTCAGTTATTTTATTTTATTTGCAATTGTAGTTATTTGGGTTAGTTGACTAGCAACTAATTCCGCCCACTCCTTCAAACCCGAGATTTTACTTGCTTTCATAAAAAAATATAAAAATACAAAAAAGAATCTTCCCTCACCCTTAGACCTATTAGAGTAGTTTTTCAATCCTAACGACACTATTCCCCTAGAGAACGATCAATCCCCCGGTACTTGCCACTACACTATACTACATCGGTCAGGTATACTGCCTGGTGGGGATTGCAAGCCTCTTGAGATCCCTCGAGAGGTAAAACCTGTTGTAAGGTCGCAAAACCACGCATCGAGTTTTTGGCGCCGCTGCCGGGGAATAGTTATTGTTTAGGTTGAATTTGTATTTTATTAGGTCTACTCACTAGATTCCTTTCTAGTGAGATTTTTATTTTATTTTTCTAGGTTTTTCTTTAGTCTATCTTTTTTCTTCGTTTCTTTGTTCGTAACCATTACCATCCGACATCATGGAAGGTGGTAATATCCTTGATCCCAACAACCCACCACCACGACAAAACCAAACTCGTAGAGCACACACTTTAGGAGGATATTCCCTAATTTTGGATGATAACCCCCTAATCCTATAATCACTAGGAGCCGTAGCTCGATCAAAACTCTTGCCACACCCTATGCTGAACCCGAAAGGGAAATGCATAAATTAAGGCAACACCACCAAGCGGCCAAACCATCCACGATCAATTTTGATGATGCCCTCTCCGAGGAAGAATCCAATCCTCACTCTACACCTCCTAGCCCTCAAACCAATCACGATATGGAGGTTCCCGAAAACCCCATCCCTAAATCCCTCAAGGACTACTCTTCTCCCACCCCTCGCGGTTTTTTCCAATGCTATTGTTTTTCCTAATGAACACACGAATGGGGTCTTGCGTGCAACAGACATTTGGCTTGCCCAAAGTGTATGCAAGTTTCACGGATTGAAAAGTGATGATCCAATCCAACACATCAAAGACTTCCTGAAAATAGTGGATACCCTCCATACGGACGGAGCCACCAGAGATACCTCCCGACTACGATTATTTCCCTTCACCCTTTATGAGAAAGCCAAATATTGGTATAACAAACTCCCCTCCGAGTCCATCTTCACATGGGAACAGCTTATCTCAAAATTCTATGAGAAATTCTTTCCCATAGGAAGAACTTCAACGTTAAGAGACGAAATCTTCCGCTTCCATGTTGGACCAGCTGAACCCATTCACGAATCTTGGATCAGATTCAAAGATCTAATTAGACAAGTCCCTCATCATGGCATTAAACTCTGGCTTCTTGTCCAGATCTTTTATGACAGTGTCCCTAAAAGCGATCAATTTGGCATTAATAATTCGGTGAAAGGAAAAATAGCCAACCTAAGCGCTGAGGAAGGATGGAATAGAATTGAGGAATACGCAAATGATCAAGACGATACCTGGGATGAACCCGATTCGATCATGAGCGTTTCCAAGATCATGAAAGAGCCTCCTTTTGCTAGCCGGTTGAGTAGATTGAATGATCAAGTATCTTATCTAGACAAGTCACAACCAACTAAACGGTTATCAAACCCATACTTGATCTGTGACCAATGTGGTGGCCCGCATGAAGTGGAGGAATGCGGGGATGATACCACCACCGAACAAGTATGCTTGTTGATGCGCGTGATGTGTCGTTGCGGTTTAGCAGTTTTAATGCCTACTCAAGTTTTAAATTTATATTTAGCCGACTTATCAATAACACACACACTTAACGAGCAGTGTACCCGGTCAGTATGAAGATAATGGTAAGTAGAGTGTCGATCACTAAGAGTGGAACGTATAATCTCGTTAATCTAATCAGTATTTTAATATCCTAACGCAAGGGGGTTTCAGCCTGAGAGACTGGCACAGTTTTGTTTGCAATTAAATAATAAAATAAACAAATAGGCACGAATCAGCAAGTAGCACACACGTACACAGATAGATACTAGAGACAATAAGAGGGCTGTCCTTATGATTAAGTAGATTGTCACTTGTTTTATTGATAGCTTTATATGAAGTGTATGTAATTAACCCTTTCTCGTTGGTCCTATTCTTATCGGCGAGTAAACCCTTAATGACGACTTATGTCTAAAAGTTATTCCTAAGTGATCAATTTAGAAACAACCGTGGGAGCCACACCTTGTCCCGCAGTCGGGTGCCCGCAAGCCACTAATAAACACAGAGGTGGTCAATGCACTAATAAGTAGTAACCAAAGACATCAACATATAAACTTTAATTGATGGGAAAGCAAGTATTAAAGGGAGTGCAATCTTTCCGTTGTCACATTACACAAGCCACCAATCCTGATGAATTAAAGTTTGCTAAAACAATAAAACAAAACTACTTAATGAATTAAATACATGCAGCACCTTCTTACAGCTCTTGTATCTTCGATTTGGGTGTGTCTTGTGCTGCCTCTTGACTGAATTCGTCCTTCTCTTCTGTTCGGTCTTTAGGTTTTCGAACTTCCGAATCTTTTTTATGCGTCTGGTCTACGGGGTATTTATAGTTTGTGTCTGAGGGAAGATGCGGCGCATCTACTTAAGTAGATGCGGCGTATGTACGTAACTTCGCGTGGGGTCCAAGATTATAATATTCAGGAATATTCGTACACCGCCAGAAGATGCGGCGTAACTCTTGATTAGATGCGGCGCATGTCTTCTTGTATCTTGGATCGTATCTGGTGACATCTTGATAGAGATGCGGCGCATGTTGATAGTGAGATGCGGCGCATCTGGAGCAGATCAGTCATGATCTTCTTCATTTCAGTGGACTCTTCACTTTATGCACGTTTTGCTCCATTATTAGTCCAAAATCGCCAAGTTTCACCAAATGCTTGTTTTTACCTGAGAATTACAAAAGTAAACGATTAAGTATCAATCCTCATACATAATATAGTAAAACAAGTCAAATTAATAGGATAAATGATAGTAATAAAATGTACTTATTTGAGTTCATCAAATATCCCCCCACTTGAACTTTACTTGTCCCCAAGTAAACCTTAGATTAAATCTCATGAAAATGTATCCTAAAAGATGTTAGGATTTATTTTTATATTTAAGCATGTATTCGTTTATTTCGTAATCACACAACTAAACACTTAACGAATTAGAAGTAAAATAAAATAAGTCGATAAAAGCAAATCTAATCGTTTAACTGTCCAGTCGCGACGAATATTCTATCATAAGCTTGGCAAGTATACACATCTCCACCACTAAAGCTAAGGAATAACAAGTCTAAAGCGGTAAAAAGGGTTTTTAGGCTTAAGGGTTAATTATTCTCTTTTCACTATCGATCTCAAATTCCAGAAAAGGCGACAAAATCACAAATACATGATCGAATCCACGAACACGATACTTGCAATTGCTCAAATCCTTAACTCGAATAGGCTAAAGATAGGTCCAAACTTCACCAATAATAATATATCAAAAAGGGCGACAAAATCATAAATACATAGCCGAATCCACGACTACGATACTTAAGATTGCTCAAATCCCTAATCTCAATAAATCAAAGGTTTGGTTGGATAAAGAATAATAAAGGGTATGGATAATTTTTGGGATATAAATTGGTGTAAAAATAAAAATAAAAATAAACAAAACAAATAAATTAAAATCCTAAGTGTGGTTAATCACTATCCCAACCATCCCATGAATAAGACTCATATCATTGAATAACTCACGCTTTAACACTTGAAACACACGCTTTAGGTAGACACGAATTATACTCAACAAAATCTTAATCAAAGAATAAACCTTAATTGGCGTTCCCATAACTGCCAATTCCCATTCAATCCATAGATATAGTACAACAAATAGTGGCCATATGAACCACTTACATAACTTTACATCGTTGGCTTAAAATAAACATCCAACTTTTTTTTTTTTTTTTTTTTTTTTTTTTTTTTTTTTTTTTTTTTTTTTTGAAACATAAACATAGATGTGTAAAATTTCACCACATCACTACAACTTTCTTTCCGGATAATTTTTATTCATACTTTTCATACTTTCAGAAATAATGGTAATAGTGAAAGTAGTAAACACACGAAAAATAAACTCTAAATATACAATATTTACTTTCACTCCAATTTGCATTGTGCAATTTCCCGACCTAACCATATATAATGAATTACGCACGCGAACACAGGTAATGTAAGGAAACACACTCTGCCTATAGCAATTAACCAACCACGGACTTTAATCTACAGGGTAGGCTAAGGTTTAAGGTGTAACGAAACATTTTAAACATAGGTGTAAGAAACGAAAGGAATGGCTCTGAGGGTTTTTCTAGGGGTATCTTACTCTTAAAATGAGAGTAACAAAAGGGTTTATACGGGGGTTAACTAACCAGTGTAGTTAGTTAATAACACATAACACATAATAGGCTATTTGGTGTAATCCTAGAAATTTACCAATTTAGACAAATCATTCCAATTAAATAAATAATACTCATTATGGTGGTCTCGAATAGTATACAAGCCAAGTTCTAAAGTTTACAAGTCACCGGCACACTCATAGATTTGTGAATTTTGAAAAATCACAATTTTTGAAAATAACGTCATGTGTGCAGCTATGCAACTTAGATCTTAAACAAAAACATGCTAAAAAATTTTTAAGTTTGATATATTAAGCACATTTTAAGCATAATTTTTGAAAAAGTTTAGGACAAGTAAGTGTTAAGTGTTCTAATTCTCCTATCCCCCCACTTAAGTTAAACAACGTCCTCGTTGTTTGTATAAAAGGTTAAAAACTGGAAATAAAAAGAATTAGAACGGAAAAACTCCCCTGAGATTTGCTCGGTATGATCCTCCATTAGTATATGAGCAAAAATCATCTTTCTTGTGGATTAGAACGTTAAAGCTTCATACTTGATTTATCCACAGGAAATCCAGGAAACTATAATACCACCAACACTTTAAAACACACCTAAGATAAGAAAGGTTTCACTTGCATATACATTAGTAGTTAGGAAAAATAAAACTAAAAAAATAATTAAAACTGAAAATCATCAGGTCAGTCGATGCGCCGTATCTTATTGAAGAAGATGCGCCGTATCGAGCCTGGAATTAATACGGATTAGAATAAAGATGCGCCGCATCCTTAACCAGGGATGCGCCGCATTAAAATAAACTGATAAATAGTTTTAAAGTCGAAAATTAAAATGCAGAAAAATAAAATAAGATATGACCATTGCAGAGGATGCGTCGCATCTCAGGACTGAGATGCGCCGTATCTTCGTGCGGCCTGGACTGACTCGACTCAGAAAACAGAATGATAAATGATAAATCCGGGTTGTCTCCCGGTAAGCACTTGTCTTTATTCCAGAGTCTTCAAGTTAGACTCACGTTCAGCACTTTAGTTGGTCCTTGTCACGGTCCATCCTTCTTCCTTTTATATAATCTTTCGCATCCTCCAACATAGTGGGCCAATAAAATCCCGCGTCAAGGATTTTTCTTCTTGTGACGACTGCGCCGTGATGCCCCCCTGTTGGCCCTGAATGGCAATGTGCCAATATTGCAGCTATGTCATCACCGTCTACGCATCTTCGTATAATATTGTCAGGACATAATTTAAAGGCATAAGGTTCATCCCAAATATATTCGTTAGCGCGAGTTATAAACCTTCTTTTCTCATCGGATGTTAGCCCATTAGGAATTTCATTTGCAACAATAAAGTTTATAAAGTCGGCATACCATGGTCCATTATTATTACTCTTAATTCCTACCATCATAAGGTGTTCATCAGGAAAGTCATCAGCTATTTCCCTTTCGTCAAGCACCTCCATATCAGGATTTTCAAGTCTAGATAAGTGGTCAGCAGCTAGATTCTCGGCACCCTTTTTATCTTTAATTTCAATATCGAATCCTTGGAGCAATAAAACCCACCTAATAAGCCTAGGCTTGGCATCCTGTTTATTGAACAAATACTTCAAAGCAGAATGGTCAGTGTAAACCATAGTTTTTGACAATATAAGATATGATCTAAATTTATCGAATGCAAAAACTACTGCTAAAAGTTCTTTTTCCGTGGTGGTGTAGTGTTCTTGGGCATTATTCAATGTTTTGCTAGCATAATAAATTGGCTTAAATTTCTTATCTATCCTTTGGCCAAGTACGGCTCCAACAGCATAATCACTAGCATCACACATTAGTTCAAAAGGCAGATTCCAATCCGGCGAAATTATAATGGGTGCAGAAGTTAGTTTTTCTTTAAGTATATTAAATGCCTTTTTGCAATCATCAGAAAAATCAAACTTTGCATCCTTTAGCAATAATTGGGTCATAGGCCTAGATATTTTTGAAAAATCCTTTATGAATCTACGATAAAATCCAGCGTGCCCTAAAAAACTTCTAACGCCTTTAACATTGGTGGGGTAAGGTAGTTTAGCAATTACATCAATTTTAGCTTTATCTACTTCTATACCTTTCCCAGAAATCTTATGTCCTAACACAATCCCCTCTCTAACCATAAAATGACATTTTTCCCAATTAAGAACAAGATTAGTTTCTTCACACCTAGCAAGCATTTTATCAAGTTTAAAGAGACAATCATTAAATGAGTTACCGAACACCGAAAAGTCGTCCATGAAGACTTCCATAAAGTCTTCTACCATATCATGGAAGATAGCCGTCATACAACGTTGGAAGGTAGCAGGGGCGTTGCATAGTCCGAACGGCATTCTCCTATAGGCGAAGGTTCCATAAGGGCAGGTGAAAGTCGTCTTCTCTTGATCCTCGGGGGCAATGGGTATTTGGAAGAAACCTGAAAAACCATCCAAAAAACAATAATAATCATATCCTGATAGTCTTTCTAACATTTGATCAATAAATGGAAGAGGGAAGTGATCTTTTCGCGTAGCATCATTGAGTTTGCGGTAGTCAATGCAAACTCTCCATCCGGTAACGGTTCTTGAAGGGATTAGCTCATTGTCGTCATTGAGTACTACCGTCATTCCTCCTTTTTTCGGTACAACGTGGATAGGACTGACCCACGAGCTGTCGGAAATTGGGTAGATAAGTCCGGAGTCAAGTAACTTTACGATTTCATTTTTCACCACATCTTGGACTTTTGGATTCAAACGCCTTTGAGGTTGGATAGTTGGTTTGAATTCATCCTCCATAAGGATTTTATGTGTACAAAATGACGGGCTAATTCCCTTAATATCAGACATACTCCATGCTAATGCTCCTCTTCGTTTATATAATACCTGCAAAAGAGACTCTTTTTCTTTTGGCGTTAAGTCAGATGCAATAATAACGGGTGAATTAGTATTTCCGTTTAAATAAGCATATTCTAAAGTAGAAGGAAGATCCTTAAGCATAGGTTTAACATTATCAATCTCAGTAGCACTAGCGGAATAAACCTGTTCTTTAATTACATCGCTGCTGTCATCAGATAGATGCGCCGCATCGAAGTTTTCGATGCGCCGCATCGCGTTATATACAGCAGAATCAGCAGCAAAATTATAATCAATTGTATTCTCATCAACTTGATCTTCTATAGCAATAGTGTTTTCTAAATTTTTAAGCAGAAAAGAATCAAGCAAATTATTTTTTAACAATCTCTGAGTAAATTGATTAATCGTGTCATCAGAAACATCGATGTTATAGCATTCATCATCATCGGAATTATCTTTACTCATAGATTGTTCCATGTTAAACTCAACCTCATCTTTTCCTATGGTAAGAGTTATTTTTTTATTAAAAACATCAATCATGGCCCTAGCAGTGGCTAAAAATGGTCTTCCTAATATTATAGGAGTTCTAGAATTTTCAGGCATATCAAGGATAACGAAGTCGATAGGTAATTCAAATTTATCAACTTTTATTAATATATTTTCCGCTATTCCTAATGGGTATTGTATGGACCTATCAGCTAGTTCTAAGCACATCCTAGTAGGTTTTGGTTCACCAAGACCTAATTTATCATACATAGAAGAGGGCATAAGACTTATACTAGCTCCTAGGTCGGCTAAAGCATTTTCAATATGCAAATTTTTAATCTGACAAGGAATAGTGAAACTCCCTGGATCTTTTTCTTTTGATGGAAGGTTGTTGAGCAACGCCGCTGAGCTTCTTTTCCCCATTGTTATGGTGCAAGCCTCTTCGAGTTTAGACTTGTTTGTAAGCAAGCTCTTCAGATATTTAGCATATTTTGGCATTTGCACTAGGGCTTCCATAAATGGTATACTAAGCTGCAGCTGCTTGAGATTCTCCAGGAATTTCTTTTGATAGGCATCTTCTTTCTCTTTCCTTGCCCTGTGTGGGAAAGGTGGTGTTGATCGTTTAGGTTCAACAGAAGGTTCTTTTCTAGTCACAGGTTCTGGATCAGTCTCTTTAGGTTGCTCTTGCTCAGGTGATGAAGATTCAGGGGAAATTTTGTTTGTACTGTCATCCTCGGGCGTTTCTCCGATTTGAAAGGTTGACTTTCCGCCTCTAGTTGTAATTCCTTTCAGATCGTGCCTTACCAAAAGAACCTTGTTAAGCACCGTTGACAATTGGTGCACTTCAATTGCCAACCCATTGATCATATTGTTTTGTTCCTTTAGTAACAGCTCATGACTGCCTTTGAATTCAGTGATAAAGTTTCTTGCTTTATGATGTTCTTTTTCATTGGCTTCAGCGATTAGTAGTGCAAACTCTTCCATAGTGAGGTTTCTTTGGGCCTTTCCGAACCAGTTTGGGAAAATATCGAACATCGTTCCTGAAAATTAAGGACAAGAAGATTTCAAAGTAAAAGTTTCCAGGTATAAGGGTAAGTCGGAGTATTTTCCGTTCGGAAATTAGAAAAATAAAAGTTGCTGATATCTGCAGACGATGCGCCGTATCCAAAGAGTTGGATACGCCGTATCTTATGATCGTTAAAATTAAATCAGACTTTATTCAGAAAATAGATACGCCGCTTAGAATTTATGAATGCGCCGTATCGAATTAATCAATCAAAAATCAATTTATCTAATTAAAATTAAATGCGTCGTATTATACGAAAGTTAATGCGCCGTATTTTCGTTACGTTTAAAAATAAAAGATTTTTGATTCATTAAGATGCGCCGTATCGACGGAAATCGATACGCCGTATTTGTTTAATAATTCGCAAACTGTTTTTAATTAAAATAATAGATACGCCGTATCTGCGAAAGCAGATGCGTCGTATGGCGTTAACGTTTAGAAAAAAAAATTTATCAAAACAGATACGCCGTATCTACAAAAGCAGATGCGTCGTATTACTTTATCGCTTAGAAAAATTTTCTTATTAAAAACAGATACGCCGTATCTTGGGGAAAAGATGCGTCGTATCGAATTAATTAAACGCGTTGTATTAAAAAAAAAATTAAACGCAATACGCCGTATCTGAGAGATCAGATGCGCCGTATCGTTTGATTTAGCACAGTACAACGATAGCAGAACAGAAAAATACGAAAAATAAAAACAAAAAATAAAACACACGAAACAAAAAAAAAAATAAAACACAAAAAAAATAAAAACAAAAGCAAACAAATAACACACAATACAACAAATATGCAAAATAGTACAATGATGCAATTAATCTAATAAAAAGAAAAACCTAATTAAAATACTAATCAAATTAACAGAAAATAACAATTCACTCCCCGGCAGCGGCGCCAAAAACTTGATGCGCGTGATGTGTCGTTGCGGTTTAGCAGTTTTAATGCCTACTCAAGTTTTAAATTTATATTTAGCCGACTTATCAATAACACACACACTTAACGAGCAGTGTACCCGGTCAGTATGAAGATAATGGTAAGTAGAGTGTCGATCACTAAGAGTGGAACGTATAATCTCGTTAATCTAATCAGTATTTTAATATCCTAACGCAAGGGGGTTTCAGCCTGAGAGACTGGCACAGTTTTGTTTGCAATTAAATAATAAAATAAACAAATAGGCACGAATCAGCAAGTAGCACACACGTACACAGATAGATACTAGAGACAATAAGAGGGCTGTCCTTATGATTAAGTAGATTGTCACTTGTTTTATTGATAGCTTTATATGAAGTGTATGTAATTAACCCTTTCTCGTTGGTCCTATTCTTATCGGCGAGTAAACCCTTAATGACGACTTATGTCTAAAAGTTATTCCTAAGTGATCAATTTAGAAACAACCGTGGGAGCCACACCTTGTCCCGCAGTCGGGTGCCCGCAAGCCACTAATAAACACAGAGGTGGTCAATGCACTAATAAGTAGTAACCAAAGACATCAACATATAAACTTTAATTGATGGGAAAGCAAGTATTAAAGGGAGTGCAATCTTTCCGTTGTCACATTACACAAGCCACCAATCCTGATGAATTAAAGTTTGCTAAAACAATAAAACAAAACTACTTAATGAATTAAATACATGCAGCACCTTCTTACAGCTCTTGTATCTTCGATTTGGGTGTGTCTTGTGCTGCCTCTTGACTGAATTCGTCCTTCTCTTCTGTTCGGTCTTTAGGTTTTCGAACTTCCGAATCTTTTTTATGCGTCTGGTCTACGGGGTATTTATAGTTTGTGTCTGAGGGAAGATGCGGCGCATCTACTTAAGTAGATGCGGCGTATGTACGTAACTTCGCGTGGGGTCCAAGATTATAATATTCAGGAATATTCGTACACCGCCAGAAGATGCGGCGTAACTCTTGATTAGATGCGGCGCATGTCTTCTTGTATCTTGGATCGTATCTGGTGACATCTTGATAGAGATGCGGCGCATGTTGATAGTGAGATGCGGCGCATCTGGAGCAGATCAGTCATGATCTTCTTCATTTCAGTGGACTCTTCACTTTATGCACGTTTTGCTCCATTATTAGTCCAAAATCGCCAAGTTTCACCAAATGCTTGTTTTTACCTGAGAATTACAAAAGTAAACGATTAAGTATCAATCCTCATACATAATATAGTAAAACAAGTCAAATTAATAGGATAAATGATAGTAATAAAATGTACTTATTTGAGTTCATCACTTGTCAAGCCACGACATCTTCGATGATCCTTCGCTCTTAACTTTCTACCAAAACAATGATTTTACCCCTTGGGGAAATCTTGTGAGAGAAGAGGGAGGAGGAGAATATCCTGACTACAAGGTTAGGAGCACTTTTGAGGATGATCTTGGGCATTTCACGCTTGAAAAGAATCTGCAGCTAAAAGGTCTTGACAACCTCATCAATAGCCAACAAAACGACCTAAGGGCCAAATTCGCAGAACTCAACGCCACTCTCGACGGCCTTGGCAAACCTCAAACAAATCAAAGAGATCCCTTACTCGCCATCACCACTCGTGCTGGAACAACTACTAAGGATCCACCTTACCCAGCTCAACAATCTAACGTCATGGAACCCGACACCCCTCATGAGGAGGAAGGTAATATGAACAATGGAAATCCCGAGCAAACCCCTCCGGTAACTCCCTCTCCACCTACTCCAACCAAATAGCCCATTAAAGTCCCATACCCGTCCCGCCTCAAGAATCAAAAGGTCAAAAATGATAATAAAAGATTCTTGTCATATTTGAAGAATTCGGTCGTCACCATACCCCTTCTTGATGCATGTTACCATATGCCCAAATATAGTACATACTTCAAGAAGCTGCTAACCAACAGAAAAGGGCTCGAGGGTCTTGTAACCTTAGGAGAAGAATGTTCTGTGGTGACTCAACGAGGGCTGCCAAAGAAGGTGGACGATCCAGGTAGTTTCACCTTGCCCTGTTCAATAGGATCTCTTTCAGTCAAGAATGCTTTAGCCGACTTAGGAGCAAGTATCAATCTTATGCCGCATTCCATGTTCCTCAAGTTAGGGTATTCTGGATTGAAACCAACCCGTATGAACATCCAACTAGCCGATAGATCAGTCAAATACCCCTTAGGAATATGTGAGAATGTGCTGGTTAAGGTAGGGAAGTTCAAATTTCCAGTTGACTTCGTCATCTTAGAGATGGAAGAAGATGACCTAGTCCCCATCATTCTGGGGAGGCCATTCCTTGCAACTGCTCGCGCTGTTATTGATGTTCATGACGGCAAACTAACCTTGCGAGTGGGGACCGATAGCTTAACCTTCGACATCAAGGACACAATGAATCTTTCTCTCGAAGCAGCTAATCGGCTGTATTTCATCGGAGAAATCAATGAACTATCCGACGAGATTGACAATTGTATAGATGAACAGGTGGAAGCTGGTTGGTTGCGAGATGAAGCTTTCTTACCCATCTTAGAGGAGGAGAAGACTATGGATGTGAACGCAGTCTCCTTCTATCCCAGACAAGAAATCGAACAGCTTGAGCTTCGTAAACCCGAGAACAAACTTAAACCTTCCATCATCGAGCCACCCATGTTAGAACTCAAGGAACTCCCAAACAACCTGGAATATGCTTTCCTCCAAGGAAAAGATCAACTTCCGGTAATCATAAACTCTTCTTTGAAAAGTGAACAAAAGGATAAACTCTTAGGAGTTTTAAAAAAATATAAAGGAGTTATAGCATGGAGTGTAGCCGACATCAAGGGGATTGACTCAACCTTTTGTACGCATAAAATCCTCATGGAGGAGGATTATAAACCCACCGTGCAACCTCAAAGGCGAGTAAACCCCAACATAAAGGAAGTCGTAAAAAAGGAAGTCGTTAAGCTCCTAGATGCGGGACTAATTTACCCAATCTCAGACAGTCCATGGGTAAGTCCTGTACAGGTTGTACCAAAAAACGGAGGAATGACGGTGGTTAAGAACGATAAGGATGAGTTAGTGCCTCAACGAACAGTAACTGGATGGCGTGTGTGCAACGATTATAGGAAGTTGAATGATGCAACCCGAAAGGATCATTTCCCTCTCCCATTTATCAACCAAATGTTGGAAAGGTTAGCGGGGCATGAGTACTACTGCTTCCTAGATGGGTTCTCAGGGTATTTCCAAATCCCTATCGCTCCTGAGGACCAAGAAAAGACTACGTTTACATGCCCTTATGGCACCTTCGCCTACAAGCGAATGCCCTTTGGACTATGTAACGCCCCCGCCACTTTCCAGTGCTGCATGACAGCAATCTTCCATGAGTTAATGGAAGACAGCATGGAGGTCTTCATGGATGATTTTTCGGTCTTTGGAAACTCTTTTGATCGCTGTCTTGCTAACCTTGAGAAAATGCTCAAACGTTGTGAGGAGACTAACTTGGTACTAAACTGGGAAAAGTGCCACTTTATGGTAAAAGAAGGGATTGTGCCAGGGCACAAAATTTCAGGAAGTGGAGTTGAAGTAGACCGGGCAAAAATTGAAGCTATATCCAAACTTCCCTATCCAACAACTATCAAGGCAAACCGTAGCTTCTTGGGTCATGCTGGCTTCTATAGGAGATTCATTAAAGATTTCTCAAAGATAGCTAGACTAATGACTCAGTTGCTCGTGAAGGATGCCCCGTTCGACTTCTCTCAAGAGTGCAAGGATGCATTCGATCGATTGAAGCAGGAACTTACCCAAGCTCCAATTATGGTCACCCCTAACTGGGAGTTACCCTTTGAAATCATGTGCGATGCTAGCGATTATGCTGTTGGAGCAGTATTAGGCCAAAGAGTTAACAAACACTTTCAGCTAATATACTACGCTAGCAAAACCATGAATCCTACTCAAGAAAACTACACTACCACTGAAAAGGAATTACTAGCCGTGGTATTTGCTTTTGATAAGTTTCGCCAGTATCTTGTCCTTTCTAAAACGGTTGTTTTTACGGACCATTCAGCTATTCGATATCTTTTCACTAAACAGGATGCTAAACCGCGGTTACTTCGTTGGATCTTACTATTGCAAGAGTTCGATGTAGAGATTCGTGATAAGAAAGGAGCAGAGAATCTTGCGGCTGATCATCTCTCTCGTCTCGAAAACCCCAGCCTCGCTGAATCTGACAAGAGTGAGATTCGGGAGTCATTTCCTGAAGAGCAGCTCATGTCAATAAATGATTCTGAACCATGGTATGCGGATTATGCTAACTACCTGGCAAGTAGAGTCATTCCTGAGCATATGAGCAGGCATGAAAAAAAGAGGTTCTTCAATCAATTAAAGTACTACTTTTGGGATGAACCTTTCTTATTCCGAAGATGTCCGGATCAAGTAATCAGACGTTGTGTTTCGGAAAAGGAGGCTATCAGAATTATGAAAGAGTGTCATGCAGGTCCATCTGGAGGGCATCACGGAATGAACACTACTGCACGAAAGGTCTTCGACGCAGGATTCTATTGGCCTACAATATTTCGTGATGTGAAGGGAATGATACAGACTTGTGACGCGTGTCAAAGAGCGGGGAATATCTCTAGGAGGGATGAAGCCCCGCAGAATTATATACAAGTTTGCTAGGTTTTCGATGTTTGGGGAATTGATTTCATGGGACCCTTCCCATCTTCAGGAGGGAATGAATACATCTTAGTGGCCATTGATTATGTTTCGAAATGGGTGGAAGCACAAGCCCTTAGGACTAACGACGCTAGGGTAGTAATTCATTTCTTAAAAAAATTGTTCGCTAGGTTCGGAATTCCGAAAGCTCTTATTAGTGACAGGGGAACCCATTTTTGCAATTCGCAAATGGAGAAAGCTATGAAAAGATATGGAGTCTCTCACCGATTCTCCACCGCTTACCATCCTCAAACCAACGGTCAAGTCGAAAACACTAATAGAGCCATAAAGAGAATATTAGAGAAAACGGTCAATCAAAACAGAAAAGATTGGTATTTTAAGCTCGATGAAGCTTTGTGGGCATTTCGAACCGCTTATAAGACACCAATCGGGACAACCCCGTTTCGTATGGTATATGGCAAGGCATGCCACCTTCCAGTAGAACTGGAACACAAGGCATATTGGGCACTTAAAGCTTGTAATTTGGATTATACGGTTGCGGGAACAAATAGATTCTTACAGCTCCAAGAGCTCGATGAATTGAGATTAGAGGCTTATGAATCTTCCATTACATACAAAGAAAGGGCAAAAAGATGGCATGACCAACGGATTAAGAGACCCAAGGAGTTTTCAGAAGGAGACAAGGTCTTACTATATAATTCTCGCTTAAGGCTATTTCCTGGGAAACTTAAATCTAGATGGTATGGACCTTTTACCGTAAGGAGCTCCTCTAAAACCGGAGCCGTTGTGTTGATTGACGACGAGGATAGAGAATTCACTGTGAATATACAACGAGTCAAGCATTATCAAGAGAATGGTAATGAAATGATCAATGAGGAAGACATAACTTTTGATGAAGAAGTCACGTAATGTACGGTGACTTTGAGTCTAGCTACAAGACTCGTTAATAAAGAAAAGCGCTTCTTGGGAGGCAACCCAAGCTTTATTTGCTTTGTGTGTTTATTTATTTGTTTGTTTGATTTTATTTGCTTCCGTATGTATGTTTAATTTTTATTATTATCAATTTATGTTCAAAACTAAATTGTGAAAATGCTTTATCTTGTTTTTAACTTCGTCTTAACTACATATAAAGGTATTTTGCAAAAGATAAGTGTAAGGGAAATCCAAATCGGTTTATTAGAACAATTGAACATGAATCATAACAATATTAAATTAACATACATATTAGTAATTGTTTGAGTCAAATGCTTGTATCGAGTCATAATGATGTTTTGCAGGAATTCCAGGAAGTAAGGTATAGGTTTTTCCAGAAATTTTCCGAAAACTTAACATGAGAATTCTGTCAGATCATTTCAGACGGCGTCAGGCCTTACAACCTGACGGCGTCAGGTTTTAATTTTCTGAAATTTTTGAAAGTTTTGTTTTTCTACCGGAATCATAAAAAGTTTTTATTAAATCTCTAACTTATAAACTCCAGGAATCTGCAAAATAATCATTCCACAAGCATTATATCCTTATATAGATTTATCCCGCCGATGTTATGCAGGTTTTCGTGTTTGTTTTCTCAGGTTTAACAGGTTATTTTGGACAAGGAGATGTATGTGGAATCTAGCTTTTGGCGATGCATTAGTCTTGGAGCTTCTACTTTTTCTTGGAAGAAGATCTAACCATGTTACCTCTTTATCCACCAAACGAATCAAGGGAGTATTTGATTTCATTCTTTTACTTTATTTACTTTTACATCTTGTTATTTGAACATTGGGGACAATGTTCATCTTAAGTGTAAGGGGGGGGGGGTGGGTAAAGTACGATACTTTAGAGAATGCAATTACGCTTGATTTTTCGTTTGTTTAATGGTAGATGTGTAATAAAACTGAGAGAAATACCTGTTAAGGCAATTTTAGTGCCAAATTTAAATTTTTTTACAACATATAGGAGTGAAAACTTTGGTCTTAATGAGCGTCTCATGGATAGGAGTTATATGACTAGCACAAAAACCGTACCACTAAAAAAATTTTCACCCCCAAATATGTAAGGTTCGCCCCTAGAATTGGTAGGAAAAGCATTTATGCTATGATGTGTGTACCGGTAGCACTTAGATTCTAGAACTTGCGTTAGGACCATTCCGAGGCCACAAGTGAGACTACATTCGTGTAGTTAGATTTACTACATGATAAGAGGCATTAGGATTAACCCATTGTTTTACACCTGTGTTTTTGTTATAATTACATTGGCTACATTGGTCAAGTAATTCTCCCACACCCTTTGCGTTGTACTCATTTTTAGTACACGATACCCCTAGTACACCCCTCAGAGCCTATCTTTTCGTTTCTAACTTTAAGCATTTTACTTAAAGGAAGTATTTGTTACACCCCACTTAAATGTACACCCAAATCGCCTTAGCCTACCTTGTATGCACTCATTTTTAGTGCATTATTGTGACAACATTTGTTTAAACCCCAAGTTAATTATCTAATTGATTACATGGTTGCTAAGTCGAGTCATATCCGTGTACATATTGTTTTGGGACGATTGGGACGATTGGGTAAAGTACTAGTGTAATGGAGTAATGGGGAAGAACAACGTTATTACCCCCATATGTGCTAAATATTTTAAAAGTACTCCAAGTGTTTCGATTATCTTAATTCGAGTCATTAGAATAGTTATTTGTGAAGTTATGTAAAAGTTCAAGTGTAAGGGGAATGCGACGCCCCTACGATGTATTATTTTGGATGGTAGGGCAAGAGTGTATGAAAAAAAAAATCGAAAAAATCAAGAAAAATACAAAAAAAAAATGAGAAAAAGAAAAGTAGAAAAAAAAAAACATACGGACTACCATCCCGTTTCATTTTATGTTTATTTTATGTTTTTGTTATTTTGTTTTTAGCTTAAGTCGAGTCTAGTCTTGGCTTAGCAACGCCATATTGTACATGTAATTAATCAAGATCTTTAACTTGCCACCAGTAAAATATCCCTTATCCAACAAAACCGTGTTTATCATATCCCTACACCTAACGTTATAACCCGTTTAAAAGCCCTCTTTGATAGTTTATCTTAGGTGCTTACGCCTAGTGGAGGAGGTTTTTGATCCTTTCCTAAGCCTATGGTAATCTATTTGCTATGACAGGTAGTGAGAGATATTATCCATTTTCATTTATGAGATATACTTTTATGACACCTGAGAGATGTGAGTATCTAAACACTACTTGTGAGGTGCTAGTCTGTAATCTCCGTGCTTATTATGATTAAAGTGGAACGACTATTTGTTGTAATTACTTTTATATTAGCATTAAATGACCCCTAACTTGTATTTTGATTAGAATAAAAGCACATTTGCTTGAGGACAAGCAAATCTCAAGTGTAAGGGTATTTGATGAAGCGAAAAGTGTACCGCTTTTAGGGGGTCATTTAAGCCCTAAATCGTATTTATTTGATCAAATATTTCCCTAAATCGTTCCTTTTGTCATTTTAGGTACTTTGGAGAAGAAATCTGGAAAAGGAAGCATTTTGGACGTTTTTAGAGCATAAAAGTGAAGAAAACGACAAAGTCTCCAAAGCTGCTGGAAAAGTACACGTGACGGCGTCAAGGATTGCTCCTGACGGCGTCACGGCTTGGCAAAAGAGGTGGATATGACAAATACACGTGACGCGCCAGAAAGTTTTACAAAGGAAGTATGACGGCGTCACCCTTTAAGGTGATCAAGGCCGTCACGGTTTAAGTTAAAGAGAGACGGCGTCAAGCACAATTGTGACGGCGTCAACCCTTGACGCGCCAGAGTGGATTTTGGAGGATTAAAGAGGGACGGCGTCAGGAAGACCATCCGGGAACCCTAGCCGCGGCGAGGTGACGGCGTCACCTCCTACAACGTGACGCCGTCAGCCACTAAATTCTATATATAGTTTTGCAATTTTTAGTCATTAGTGTGCAACTTTGTGAGGAGAAACCCTAAGACGAATTTTTAGCCATTTTTAAGGGTTTTATACCCTTGGATCTCCCATGTTTAATTGAAGATAAGTAATCAATTAATCATTCAATATGTCTATGTGTTGTTTGATTATATCTTGTTCTTGTCTTTTAATTAACATGCTAGGCTAGATTTATCTTGTGTTTGCTTAGATCTAATAAACCTAACTATTGATTATTGGTTGTTGGTGTGTTATTAATTGTATTGGATGATTGTTTATCGATGTTAGGCTTAAGAAAACTGGCTAACCTCCTATACGGTAACTTGCTTGAACGTCTTAAGAAACATGAACCAATGCGTACTAAGGTTATTATGGTTGTATTTAATGCATGAGCGAATTCTAGTGATCCCATGTTAGGAGCTTCTTAGCCGGCTCGACATAGGAGTGAAGTAGGAGCTTGTAGAGTTGGGGAAGTACGTACGCCACCCCACGATTGGTATTAAGGAATACACCCGTCATCCACGCAATTAATATACACTAATCAACCGGTAAAAGATAGTTAGGGAGTAAGGAAATCTAAGTAAACACATTTCTCCCCATATAAGTTTCACAACCTTTTTATTTTCAGTTATTTTATTTTATTTGCAATTGTAGTTATTTGGGTTAGTTGACTAGCAACTAATTCCGCCCACTCCTTCAAACCCGAGATTTTACTTGCTTTCATAAAAAAATATAAAAATACAAAAAAGAATCTTCCCTCACCCTTAGACCTATTACATCGGTCAGGTACACTGCCTGGTGGGGATTGCAAGCCTCTTGAGATCCCTCGAGAGGTAAAACCTGTTGTAAGGTCGCAAAACCACGCATCAATACAAGTGTGATCTTAAAAACAATTTCATTTCTGGTCCATGAAAACAATTTTGCATGTTTCTCACCCCAGGCTTATAAATCAAAAATCGTATAAAAATGTGAGGCTATAAACTCACCTTTCAAATACAGCAATTCAGCAATCAATCAAAATAATGCAACCGCGCCGATCAGCACCCTAAATTAGTACGGTAAGTCTTAGCAAAACGTTCGTGTCTCAAGTGTCTTTATTTTATTTGAAAAGTTTTACGTTTGACCTGTGCTCGTGTATTTCTTGCTTGCTGTGTGGTAAAGTATATTTCGAAACGATTTATTTTTATAACTCTTTGGGGGTAGCTCATGGTGAAAGTGCATGGTGGGAATACGTAACGGAACATCCGTGCTAGTATTCGCAACTTAACGTGCAACCGTTATATATATATATATATATATATATATATATATATATATATATATATATATATATACTCATACTTTACATATATATATACATATATACTTTATAAATTTATTTCTCATATATTTAATTATAAAGATTAATTAAATACATTTTGAAGATTGGTTAATAAAATATAGTCATTGAAAGTCATTATGTTTAGAAACATCGTTTATTATTTTCATTATAAGAAAACAAGTTTTGTTAAGTAATTCCATAAAGTTTACTTAAGTTGTGGATTTTCTCAAAATATGCTAAGTTTTGGATTTTTAGAAAATTTGGGCATGACCCATTCGTTTATACAACGTTTCCATTTATCTCACGTGTTGCAAACTTTACTCAATTACTTCGCTAATTAGTTACAAGTGCAAAATACTTTTAATGACATATGTCAAGTGTCGTGAATATATATTCGTAGTTATATTGTTCGTTATCTTAACTTTTAAGTAATAACATTTGGTTTTGACGTAAAGTCAATATTTTGTCAAAAAGTCAATAAAGTCAATCTCAATATCAATTTAGTAAAAATGTCAATTTTTACCCTTTCGGAGACTAAGCGTCTCAAAACAAGTCCAAAAATAGTTATCGTTATATTTATCGTTTCGTTAAACATTTATAACCACGGCGAGTCGGAAAATATTCCAAAAATCAATTCCGTCATTTTATTTGCTTATTGGGCCGAACACTTATCAAAAAGCCCAATAACTTCATTTTAGTCCAAAACACATTTTTAGTTATATCGTATATATCGACACGTTACTAAAAATCATTTTACTCGTTCAATACGTTCGTTTGGTCAAAAAGTCAAAACATCAAAAATGTCCATGGGTTTCGGCCCAACAGTAAAATCGTTTGCTTTTTGGTCCAAAAAGCCATTTAGTCCAATTTGTATTTATTTGGTACTTATTAGTTATTTTTAGTTACCAAACATACTTTTTACTTATCAAATAAGCTCTAATAAATAAGCTCTTTAGTCAAAAAGTCAAACTTTACTAATTTACTGTTCATTCGACCCATAAATAGCATCTCAACTTATTTTCACCCTTTTTACTAGTTATTTTTAATAACTTATAACTTATTAAATAAGCCAATCTAAATAAGCACTTCACTTTATTTTTCCACCTTTTCACCATTTGAGCCAAAATTTTATGTTTTTCAAAACCCCAATAATCTCATATTTTATATCATAGCCGAACACTATATGTGCTCCAAAAATCATTATAGTGCATAAATTAGTGTAAAACCATAACTAGTGTTTGTATTATCAAATAAGCACTATATGCAACAATATTTACCACACAAGCAAGAAATCTACTAATTAACTCATATTCATCATAAAATGTCGAGCACAACAAATAGAAGATCAATCCCTAGCTTTTATCATATTATCAAAACATACACATTTAACACTTTTAAACATCACTATACACCAAATGAACACAAGATTAACAAATTTAGAAAAGTTTTAAGAATTATTACAAAATGTTGAAGTTGTACGTGTGATAGTAAGACCAAGAACACCCAAAACCTTGCTAGTTTTACCCAAATCAAGCTTCCAAATTACCCAAAATCCTTTGCAAACACTTGTGATCTTGAATCTTTGTAGTAAAAATTTTTGTAAGTAAATGTTTGTGTGTGTATGTTGGCGTAGAAATGAAGCCAAAATAAGGTGAAGATCACTTCTATTTTGAGTAGCATTTAAAGATAAGCTCATGGAAATCTAAAAGCATAATGCCATTTTAAGTAAAATCTATATTTCATTTAAGATAGAATTTGTTTTATCCCATGTGAGGGTTGGTGTGGCCTAGTTGGCCGGTTTTGGCTTATTTTAGGAGGGGGAAAATAGTTTTTATCCCGCTTTGGTGTATTGTGTGTCGGTTTGAGTTAAAAAGTTACCGTAAAGTCCCGGTTTGACGTTTTTGGACCCGATAACGTAAAATAAAGTTTTTAACCACGTTTTTGTCAGAAATATAATAAAATGTCATTACTGACTCAAAAATATATTTATTTGACCTTTACCATATGTACTGGGCTGTCGGTACTGTGCGGTTGTTTTTCAGAAAAATGCGAGAAAGCTCTCAGTAAATTATAATACTTGTCAGTAACTATCAGAAATGTGATAATTTAACTTTACTGACAAAAATAAACTTTTCTGCAGTGACTGTAAGCTACAGTATGCTGGGACAGCTCCCGAAAATGCTCAAAAATACTCAGAAACATGCAAATGCGCATAGAAATGCTTAGCTTAAAAATAATTAATACTCATATAATAGTAATTAACAATGTGAAAATTACCATTTGTCAGAGTCTCCCCATCTAATCGGGAAATCCGTCCCGGATTTCAATTGACGCCACTCTTGGTTTTCGAAAAAAGATGAGGGTATTTTCGCTTGATCTCGTCCTCTCGCTCCCAGGTGTTTTCGGGGCCTCTGCGAGAGTTCCATCGGACCTTCACATTTGGGATACGACTCTGCTTTAGTCGTTTCACTTCCCGGTCCATGATTTCAATCGGTTCTTCAATGAAATTTAACCCCTCATCAAGCTGGATTTCATCCAAAGGAATAACTGCGTTTTCATCGGATAAACACTTCTTCAAATTACTGACTTGAAAAACGTCATGCACAGCACTGAGCTCAGACGGCAATTCGAGTCGGTAGGCTACCGGCCCGATCTTATCAAGGATCTCAAAAGGTCCTATATAGCGAGGGTTCAATTTACCACGTTTGCCAAATCTGATCAAGCCTTTCCATGGCGAGACCTTCAACATCACTTTATCTCCCACTTGAAACTCAAGGGGTTTCCGCCTTTTGTCGGCGTAACTCTTTTGACGGTCGCGAGCCGCCTGCATTCGGTTCCTGATCTGTACAATCTTTTCAGTAGTCTCAAGAACTAGCTCTGGTCCGGTAAGTTGGCTCTCTCCAACTTCCGCCCAACAAATCGGCGATCTGCACTTACGTCCATAAAGTGCTTCATACGGTGCAGCTTTAATACTGGTGTGATAGCTGTTGTTATAGGAAAATTCGACTAAAGGCAAATGCCTGTCCCAACCGTTTCCGAAATCAATTACACAGGCTCTTAACATGTCCTCTAATGTCTGAATGGTTCTTTCACTCTGACCATCCGTTTGGGGATGATATGCCGTACTCATATCGAGTTTGGTTCCCAATGCATCCTGAAGCGACTTCCAAAAATTTGACGTGAATCGACTGTCTCGATCAGAGATAATAGAAACAGGCACACCATGCCTTGCAACAATTTCCTTAACATATAAACGCGCGAGTTTATCCATCTCAATTTTCTCCGCTATAGGAAGAAAATGCGCTGATTTTGTGAGACGGTCAACGATTACCCAAATCGTGTCATAACCACTCGATGTCCTAGGCAATTTCGTTATAAAATCCATAGTAATGCGCTCCCATTTTCATTCCGGAATCTCAGGTTGAACAAGCAGACCGGACGGTCTTTGGTGTTCTGCCTTAACCTTCGAGCACGTTAAGCACTTGCTGACATATTCTGCTATATCGGCCTTCATGTTTGGCCACCAATACAACTTTTTCAGGTCTAAATACATCTTGTCAGATCCTGGGTGAATGGAGTACTTGGATTTATGGGATTCGTGCATAATAAAATCACGAATTCCTCCATACAATGGAATCCAATACCTGTCTCCATAACGTAAAATCCCATCGGATCTTCTTACTAATCCATTCTCAAGTTCTGGCATTCCGTGAATCTTTTCACTAGGTCGGTTTTCATCTTTGAGTGCCTCATCCTGAGCCTCAAGAATTTTTGCTGGAAGCGGCGAATTAATCGTCATCCCTAACGATCTAACCCTAAGAGGTTTGATCCGTTCTTTTCTGCTAAGGGCGTCGGCAACAACATTTGCCTTGCCTGGCTGATAACGGATTTCACAATCATAATCGCTAAGCAACTCCAACCATCGGCGCTGTCTCATGTTCAGCTCCTTCTGGTTCAATATATGTTGTAGACACTTGTGATCAGTATACACTACGCACTTAGTTCCATAAAGGTAGTGTCTCCAAATTCTTAGTGCAAACACGACTGATCCTAATTCTAGGTCGTGGGTTGTGTTTCTCATGGGTTTTCAGCTGTCGAGAAGCGTATGCTATTACCTTCTCTCTTTGCATCAACACGGCTCCCAAACTTTTGTGTGATGCGTCACAATACACAACGAAATCTTCGCTACCCTCGGGTAAAGCTAAAATAGGCGCACTACATAATTTTTCCTTAAGTAGTTGAAAAGCTTCTTCCTCATCATTTCCCCAGTCATATTTCACATTCTTTTGAGTCAATTTCGTCAACGGTTTAGCTATCTTAGAGAATCCCTCTATAAATCTTCTGTAATAACCGGCAAGTCCTAAAAATTGTCGGATTTCCGTCGGCGTTGTGGGCGTTGCCCAATCCTTAATGGCCTCAATCTTAGCAGGATCTACGTGAATTCCTTGCTTATCGATCACACGACCAAGAAATTGCACGGTCGATATCCAAAATTCACACTTCGAAAACTTAGCATATAACTCTTCCTTTTTCAATAATTCCAGAATTAGCTTGAGATGTTCCTCATGCTCTTGCTCATTCTTGGAATATATCAAGATATCGTCAATGAACACTATCACAAATTTGTCCAAATACGGCTTACACACATGATTCATGAGATCCATGAATATTGCTGGTGCATTTGTCAAGCCGAATGGCATAACTTGAAATTCATAATGGCCATATCGGGTTCGGAATGTGGTCTTCGGGATATCCTCTTCCCGGACTCGAAGTTGGTGATAACCCGATCTCAAGTCTATCTTAGAATAAATCGATGATTTCTGCAACTGATCAAACAAATCGTCTATCCTCGGGAGTGGGTATCTATTCTTAATGGTTAGCTTATTCAGTTCCCGATAGTCTATACACATCCTGAAGGATCCATCCTTCTTCTTAACAAACAAAACAGGAGCTCCCCAAGGCGATGAACTCGGTCTAATGAAACCTTTTCTAGATAATTGAGCTAATTGATCTGACAATTCTTGTAATTCCGTAGGTGCTAAACGATAGGGTGCTCGCGCTACAGGCGCGGCTCCTGGCACTAATTCGATGTGGAATTCGATTTGTCTGGCCGGTGGAAGTCCCGGTAAGTCTTCTGGAAAGACTTCTGGAAAATCCCTTACGATTGGCACATCTTCCAACTTTTTCTCTCCAGGTTCCTTTTCTTTCTTTTCAGTGACATGAGCTAAAAAGAGATAGCATCCCTTCTCGATGTACTTCTGCACCTTCGTACACGAGATGATTGCCAATCTTGACGAACGCGCACGATCAGAACGGTCACCTTCAACAATCAGAACTTCGTTCCCATAGGGAACTCTAACGATTTTCTCATCACAAACGATGACGGCATGATATTTTGATAACCAATCCATTCCTATGATGACGTCAAAACAACCTAATTCCACTGGCATCAGATCAATGTTGAAAGGACGATTCAACAAGTTTAGAGTGCAACCCCTGATGATGGTACCTACTCTTTCTAGGTTTCCGTTTGCTAATTCTACGTCGAAGGCATTATCTAAGGTGGTCGGGGCTATGTCAAGTAAAGGACTAAAATTGGTTGATACAAAACTTCTATCTGCTCCCGTATCGAAAAGTATTGAAGCATAACGATTATTTAAGAGAAACGTACCCGTCACCACGTTCGGGTCGTCCTGTGCTTCTCTTCGGCCTACGGCATAAACTCTTCCACGAGCTCTTCCTTCATTTCCATGATTCCCATTGTTAATCATTGCCACTTGGTTCCCTGGTCTACCACCGTTTCCTTGGTTTCGGGGCTTATTGCACTCATTCCGATAATGACCTTTTTCACTACACCCAAAGCAGGTGACATCCGCCTTACGATTGTAGGCTGGTGCTGCTTGTGTTGTGGCTAGTTTTCTTGATCTGCAGTTCTTTGCTATGTGCTCTATCCTCTGGCAATTGTTACACTTCACAGTGCACTGTCCCCTGTGATGTAACTTACAGCGGTTACAAAAAGGCGTATTCTTATCATAACCCTTCTTGTCTCCTGAACCAATTGCATAAACCTTGCCTCCATTCTGCTTTTTGTTTTGAGAGCTGTTGTTGTTACCCTTGGAGTGATCTTCCCCCTTCCTTTTGTGGTCAGTACTCTTCTCTGGAATATCCTCCAGTTCCTGATCCATTAACTTGTTTGCCGTCTCCATGGTCTCATGAAGATCTACAGATCTCGAGGTAATCACATCACCTCTTATGGATTTCGGCAAACCATCGATATACCTCTCAATCAATCTGGCTTTCGTCCGAACCATTTCTGGACATAGCAAAGCCAACTCCTGAAATCTCTGGTTGTAAGCAGCGATGTTGTTGTTTTGCACCTTCAAATTCCAAAACTCAATTTCTAACTTCTTAATCTCATTTCGTGGGCAATACTTCTTAATCACTAGTTCCTTAAAATCTTCCCAAAGCATGGCATAAGCAACCTCCATATTAGCAGACTTCATGTAGTTGTTCCACCAGGTCAAAGCGGAATCCATGAAAGTGAATGATGCAAACTTAACCCTGTCATTCTTATGACATCCACTGATATGAAATACGGTCTCAAGCTTCTCAATCCATCTAGTCAAACCAATGGCTCCCTCTGTTCCTCCAAATCCTCCAACCATGATTTTTCGGAACTCAGCGTAAGTACAACCTCGGCTATTGGTTACTGGTCTAGATGTTCCGGTGTTGGTGGTCGAATTGGTCACAGCTGCGAGAGCGGCTGCCACACGGTCAGCAACAAGTTGATCTAGTGTTGCTTGATTCATTGCTGGGGTAGCAGTTGCGGCCCTAGTTGGTGCCTCTTCCTCTGCTGTCTGAACCGGTGTGTTAGCAGGTCGTCCTCGTGTGACTCTGATCGGGGCAGCAGGTTCAGCAATCCTTCCCCTCACTGACCTTGTCTGAATGGGTGTGTTAGCGGGTTGTCCTCGTGTGACTCTGGTTGACTTTCGTTTTGGTGCCATTTATCTGCATCACAAAAGATGGCGATAAATGAGATCTTTGGTTATGGGAAAATAAGTTATACGGATACATGAATAGCGAAATCAAAATACAAGAATAAAGTCAACCACAGAGGAACAACGAAAGAAGGAAAAAAATATAAATCGGATAGGAAGACTAAGCTTGTTATATATATCGAAGGATGAAGGTTCACAAAATTACAAGCTCGTCAATAGATAGTTCTAAGATACTACGGAGATACTATTAGTCCTAGGAATACATCATCACTACTACTACTCTAGGAATACATCATCACTACTACTACTCTAGGAATACATCATCACTACTACTACATATTGGAATACATCATTACTGCTACTACATCTAGTGGTCGGTCCTAGCAATGCGTAGCTCCTCAAATGCTCGGGTCAATCCTCCAATGGTGGTCTCTAGCTGGGCTACCCGATCTCTAAGCTCTTGGTTCTCCCTCATCACTGAACCAATGATAATCTCAGCGGTCACAATCCTCTGCCACTGGGTACGATCGACTCCTCTAGCTCGTCGCAACATACCCCGAATCCTCTGCTGGCCTCTACCTAAACCAATGGCCCTAAAATCCAAACCTCTAAGCTCCCCACCATGTAATCTCTCTAAAGCATCCAATCTAGCCCTCAATCCAATCATCACTCTACGGTCAGAATACAACTCTTCAAACAAAACACAAGCTGCCTGATCAATAGTCCCAATCCGCCTCTCCACAGTCTGAATACGCTCAGACTGCTCCAATCTCCCAAGCCGATCAGAATGAACATCAAGTAAACTCGCTTGGTTCGTCAGCTGAATCCAGATCTGATCCATCTCAGTAAGCTCAGGCTCTGTAAGTGGGGAACCTACTGGTGAAGGGAGTGGAGTAGGCATCGGAGATGGTGGTATAAAAGAAGGAGATGACGGTGTGTACTCCGGGCTAGCTGCACGTACACCCGTGCTAACATCACAAGCAATGTCCAACCACTGAAAATCATCCAAACCCTAAATCTCAGCGTCTCTGGAGCTCTGTCCAATCTTAAAAATACCCTGAAACTGTGCATCTCTCGAGCTCTGTCCAACGTCAAACAATCCCTGAACATCCTCCATAATACCCTTGCCATCCCTCGGCATCATAACCTGATCTATGTCCATAGGAGTATCCCTATCCCTATCATCCTCTAAACCCATAGAAGTGTGCTCAGCAGCAACAGCAGGAGTAGGCTCATCCTGAACCTGCTCTGGATCCTCATCCTAATCAGAATAAGTCTCTACTGATCTCCTACATCTCTGACTAGGTGGGGAATCATCTGGAGATAGCATAGGTGACTGAGGTGGTGAATCAGCAGGAGTATCCTCAAAATCTGATATAACCCTCTTCCTAGGTGGTAAAACTGGGAAATCTGAGAGTCGCTGGTATGGTCCAGAATATACCGACATACGAGCAGTGCGTCGGCGGACAAGTGGGGCATTAGGATCATGCTGAGTAACGGTGTACAACTGAGTTGGTGATGAACGGTGTGCTGTGGTAGATCTGTGTAAATACGGCGAGGTGGATACTGAAGTGATGTGTGCAGACTGAACTGGAATAGATGGCTGAGCAGCAGCACGAATAACCTCCATCAGTGGGTCATCCATGAACGAAACTGGCTGCTGTGTCTGAGAAGTGAATCCAGTAGCATCTACCTCAGAGTGTGTGCCGAATGGGAGAGACATGGTCTGTGACAAATATAGTGCGACACGTATAAGTATATAGAAATTACTTATATCATATATGCTTAGTATATTATACTCAAATAGCATGCCAAAAACACTTAATCAAATAAAGCAAACAATGCTCAAATCAAATAAGCAACTAATGCTCAAATCATAGCAAGCTAAACTGGCAGGCATCCGGCGGTCATGATGGAAAGTTTTACAAAATCGGTTATAGTTTAAGGGTTTTTATAAACCACGTTCTCTATAACCTGGGCTCTGAATACCCATTTGTAACACCCCCAAAATCATAATATTCGCGAAAGCATACAGTTTGGGTGCTACTGGATTGAAATCACAGCACAAGATATAGGGAACGGATTAAAAATCCGTTTTAAAATATATTACATAAGTCAAGTCATGTTGCAATACATAAAATCCATTTCAGATGAAAATGAAGCCCATTTAAACAAAAGGTCCAGTTGTCAGAGTAAACGCATTTAAAAAACATTTCCATCATTTATTGTGATCGACGCCATGCACTGCTCCCGGCTAAACGCACCTCAGTTTCCTGAGAAAAACATGCTAAAAGTCAGCTAACGCTGGTGAGTTCATAGGTTTAAGTAAATAGCACATATGGACCAATAGCAATATCATAAAAATAATTCAGCAGATACACACTATCCGTTATGCAAACACTAAGCCTCATCCTACCGAAACTAAGATAATGCAGCACGACTAGCGTTAGCAAAATAATAAAGGTTGCCCGCGAGTGTAAATCCCCAGACACTCGGCCAAAAACCCGACTTGGTATACGTTCGCCTTGGCTATGCCGAGCCAACCGAACGGGGACGTCACTCCCAATAGATCTATTTATAACAAACGGCTTCCCAACAGGAATTAACGGCAGATGATAGTGGGCACAAAATGGGATTCAACAAACTTAGGTTTCTGCATACTAGTGTGATCTTAAAAGCAATTTCATTTCTGGTCCATGAAAACAATTTTGCATGTTTCTCACCCCAAGCTTATAAATCAAAAATCGTATAAAAATGTGGGGCTATAAACTCACCTTTCAAATACAGCAATTCAGCAATCAATCAAAATAATGCAACCGCGGCGATCAACACCCTAAATTAGTACGGTAAGTCTTAGCAAAACGTTCGTGTCTCAAGTGTCTTTATTTTATTTGAAAAGTTTTACGTTTGACCTGTGCTCGTGTATTTCTTGCTTGCTGTGTGGTAAAGTATATTTCGAAACGATTTATTTTTATAACTCTTTGGGGGTAGCTCATGGTGAAAGTGCATGGTGGGAATACATAACGGAACATCCGTGCTAGTATTCGCAACTTAACGTGCAACCGTTATACCGTTATATATATATATATATATATATATATATATATATATATATATATATATATATATATATATATATATATATATATATATATATATATATATATATATATATACTCATACTTTACATATATATATACATATATACTTTATAAATTTATTTCTCATATATTTAATTATGAAGATTAATTAAATACATTTTGAAGATTGGTTAATAAAATATAGTCAGTGAAAGTCATTATGTTTAGAAACATCGTTTATTATTTTTATTATAAGAAAACAAGTTTTGTTAAGTAATTCCATAAAGTTTATTTAAGTTGTGGATTTTCTCAAAATATGCTAAGTGTTGGATTTTTAGAAAATTTGGGCATGACCCATTCGTTTATACAACGTTTCCATTTATCTCACGTGTTGCAAACTTTACTCAATTACTTCGCTAATTAGTTACAAGTGCAAAATACTTTTAATGACACATGTCAAGTGTCGTGAATATATATTCGTAGTTATATTGTTCGTTATCTTAACTTTTAAGTAATAACATTTGGTTTTGACGTAAAGTCAATATTTTGTCAAAAGGTCAATAAAGTCAATCTCAATATCAATTTAGTAAAAATGTCAATTTTTACCCTTTCGGAGACTAAGCGTCTTAAAACAAGTCCAAAAATAGTTATCGTTATATTTATCATTTCGTTAAACATTTATAACCACGGCGAGTAGGAAAATATTCCAAAAATCAATTCCGTCATTTTATTTGCTTATTGGGCCGAACACTTATCAAAAAGCCCAATAACTTCATTTTAGTCCAAAACACATTTTTAGTTATATCGTATATATCGACACGTTACTAAAAATCATTTTACTCGTTCAATACGTTCGTTTGGTCAAAAAGTAAAAACATCAAAAATGTCCATGGGCTTCGGCCCAACAGTAAAATCGTGGGCTTTTTGGCCCAAAAAGCCATTTAGTCCAATTTGTATTTATTTGGTACTTATTAGTTATTTTTAGTTACCAAACATACTTTTTACTTATCAAATAAGCTCTAATAAATAAGTTCTTTAGTCAAAAAGTCAAACTTTACTAATTTACTGTTCATTCGACCCATAAATAGCATCTCAACTTATTTTCACCCTTTTTACTAGTTATTTTTAATAACTTATAACTTATTAAATAAGCCAATCTAAATAAGCACTTCACTTTATTTTTTCACCTTTTCACCATTTGAGCCAAAATTTTATGTTTTTCAAAACCTCAATAATCTCATATTTTATATCATAGCCGAACACTATATGTGCTCCAAAAATCATTATAGTGCATAAATTAGTGTAAAACCATAACTAGTGTTTGTATTATCAAATAAGCACTATATGCAACAATATTTACCACACAAGCAAGAAATCTACTAATTAACTCATATTCATCATAAAATGTCGAGCACAACAAATAGAAGATCAAACCCTAGCTTTTATCATATTATCAAAACATATACATTTAACACTTTTAAACATCACTATACACCAAATGAACACAAGATTAACAAATTTAGAAAAGTTTTAAGAATTCTTACAAAATGTTGAAGTTGTACGTGTGATAGTAAGACCAAGGACACCCAAAACCTTGCTAGTTTTACCCAAATCAAGCTTCCAAATTACCCAAAATCCTTTGCAAACACTTGTGATCTTGAATCTTTGTAGTAAAAATTTTTGTAAGTAAATGTTTGTGTGTGTATGTTGGCGTAGAAATGAGGCCAAAATAAGGTGAAGATCACTTCTATTTTGAGTAGCATTTAAAGATAAGCTCATGGAAATCTAAAAGCATAATGTCATTTTAAGTAAAATCTAGATTTCATTTAAGTAGAATTTGTTTTATCCCATGTGAGGGTTGGTGTGCCCTAGGTGGCCGGTTTTGGCTTATTTTAGGAGGGGGAAAATAGTTTTTATCCCGCTTTGGTGTATTGTGTGTCGGTTTGAGTTAAAAAGTTACCGTAAAGTCCCGGTTTGACGTTTTTGGACCCGATAACGTAAAATAAAGTTTTTAACCACGTTTTCGTCATAAATATAATAAAATGTCATTACTGACTCAAAAATATATTTATTTGACCTTTACCATATGTACTGGGCTGTCGGTACACGCGTGCGGTTGTTTTTCAGAAAAATGCGAGAAAGCTCTCAGTAAATTATAATACTTGTCAGTAACTATCAGAAATGTGATAATTTAACATTACTGACAAAAATAAACTTTTCTGCAGTGACTGTAAGCTACAATATGCTGGGACAGCTCCCAATGCGCATAGAAATGCTTAGCTTAAAAATAATTAATACTCATATAATATTAATTAACAACGTGAAAATTACCATTTGTCACATGTACCCTTTGAGTCGACTTAAAAAAAAATTGTATCTTGTTAAAAAGTTTAAGCAGATGAAGAATTTCAAACACAACAGTGATTTATGCATCTTCATAAGTTCAGTGGTACAAAAGGTTTTGATAAGCCGTCGTATGCATTTAACCATGACAGCAACCACAAATGATGTACATCGCTTGTCAATATTAGGAAATGAAGAGTATGTTGTATTCTTTATTTGCCGATACTAAATGTTGATGTTCTGCGTATGTCATGGTAATTTTTTTTCCGCATATTCGTAACTCCAGTTCCACAAAAGGCCCTGATAAAAAATACGGCTGAATTATGAAAGATAGATAGGTAACGAAAGAGGATGATGCGAAGAAGTAATTTGCACCAAATCACTTGTCACAGCATTCTCTTCTAGTTTGCATCCATCTTTCAAAATTGTACCGTATTTCTTATCGGGGCCTTTTGTGGAACTGGAGTTATGAATATGCGAAAAAAAATTTACCATGACAGACGCAAAACATCAAGTGTTAGTATCGGCAAATAAAGAATACAAAATAGCCTTCATTTCCTAATATTGACACACGATGTACAATATCTGTGGTTGCTCTTATGGTTAAATGTAGACGACCGATTATTAGAAACTTTTGTAGCGCTGAACCTGGCAAGATAAATGAAAGACGATTGTCTACTACAGTAAAGCAACATTCTAAATTTAAAATAAAACAACCATGCATATACAAAGGCAGTTATTAGGCTCATATTTTATACCCAAACAGGGTGAAAAGATTTGTAACCAGCCATGGTTGCAAAGAATAACGGTTGCATAATGCTGCCATCCCGTCTTTGCCATGCCAAGTTACGGTTACAATATTTGACTACCCAATGCATTAATCTCAACATTGGAAACATCAGCGTCTCATCTCATATAGCTAATATTCGATTGTAAAATTGTCCCAATGCCAACATAGTTGGAAGCTCTTATCTCTCTCTCTAGGTCCTTTTGTTAGTTCAATAAGACTTTACACAATGGCCTGCACCAGACGCATTGGTAGCCGAATGAAGTAACAAAAGAAACTGGAGAAGAAAGGTAAGAGCAGGCAGCTACATTGAACATCATGTGTCAATATTAACAAACGAAGAATACATGGTATTCTTTTTTTTCCAATATTGACATCCAATATTTAACGTTTGTGATAGAAAAGAGCCTTTTATGAAACTAAATTTGGCAATATGCAAAAAACAGATTCAATTGATGACATAAATCATCTCCAATGGTGCTGTTGGTTTTAAAAAACAAGCTCAGATCTGCAATTCATTGAGCCACCCTACGCACCCGCCATGGCTGCAACCATATAAAAGTCCTGGTTACCGTGCCAAGATACGTAAATGCGTGAGCCACACATATGAAAAGTTAATACGCAGAAAGTTTATCATTACCTTTTGCGTAACAGGTATAACACAGCATAGCTAACCCTTCTGAGTTCCCTTACAGTTCCTTTTGTCGTTTCAACTCCTTTTATGCAAAGGCCTGCACCAAGCGATTTGCTAGATTGTTGAAAAAACAAAAGGAACTGCATGGGACCTCAGAATGGGTAACTATGATAAACATCGTATGTCAATATTTGCAAATGAAGAACATGGTGGGCTTTAAAGCAGAAAGAACCTGGCTGACAAACATGTTTGTTTCCTTTGAAAATTTAAATACAAAAAAAAAACACAACACAACAAAAAATAAATATAAAAAAATAAATAAAATAAATAAGAAAATAAAATAAACTTGTTGACTGGAAACTTTGCACTTTAAAGTGCACCACGTTCTTTATTTGCCAATATTGGGAGACGATGTTAGATGTTACATTTGTGTATAAGATTCTAAATTTAACATATGATAATCATGTATATAAAAAGGTAGTTATTAGGCGCAGATTTTCTAACGAAACAGGGTCAAAAAGATGCATGACCAACCATGGGTGCAAAGAGACATGGTTGCATGATGATGTCATCCAGTCCTTGCCATGGCAAGTTACGGTCACAATCTTTGAGTACCCAATTCATTAGCTTTAGAAAATAGGCCTGAATCATCATAGGCTTAGGTTGTGTTTGTTTCGGCTCATTCAGATCTGAATACGTCTGAAGTCTGATTCGGTCAGACATTTTCAGATTCAGACTGTTTGTTTATTCAGACATCTGAAGTCTGAATACATCTGAATAGGGTCTGATTCATTCAGACATTTGAATATGTCTGATTACATCTGAAAAGCTTAAACTTTACACCTACTTCTTTTCAATCCTTATCTCCTCATCTTGGTCTTGATTTTTTATTAGTAATCATGAATGGAGGGTCTTTTGGTTTGTTTTATAGCGAAAGGATTGTTTTTTGTTTATTCAGACACTTTATAAAAACAAACAGACTAAAACAATTCAGATTCAGACTTTTGGACCACTAATTCAGATTCAGACGTGGTATTCAGATTCAGACATAAAATGTCTGAATAAACAAACAGCACCTTACTCTAAGTTTGACATACACTCTTCTGGCCTACATCAGTACATTCTAAAGGACTAACTTGAGCAATCCTATGTATGCCCTTGGTTTTTGTCCACACATTTAGGAAAGCGTTTGTAAACATACAAAAAACATCAGACAATAGGAAGTAACCATGCGTATAACAGGTCTTGTAACATCATGTACACAACTCATAGGGTCAGATTTTATAAACGATAACGTACTCGACAACAATTAAATTCTTAAGATATAGGTTCAGATTTTATAACCAAAATGGGTCAAACAGATGCATAAACAGCCATGGCTGCAGAGAAACATGGTTGCATACTGATGCCATCCATTTCTTGCCGTGTCAAGTGACCGTTACTATGTTTGAGCACCCAATTCATTAGTCTCAGAAAATAGGTATGAATCATCATAGCCCAACCCAAAGTTTGATATACACTTTTCTAGTATACATCAGTACATTGTAAAGGACTGCGCTGACCAATCGTACGTATGTCGTTGGTTTTTGTGCGTATATTTAGGAAATCGTTTGTACGCATACAAAAAGGATCAGAAAATAGGCAGCAACCATATCTATAACAGGTTCTGTAACATCGTATACACTAATATTCCATGCAATTGTTAAAAAGAAAGTTGGAAACAGATGATCGACATCATAGGCATGCGAAGTTAATATGACTGCAGCTGGAAACGTTGCACCAATGGAAATCAAAGTCAATAGCATAATGAACATGGAAAAATCAAAAAGGCTATAAATTTAAACTACAATAATCTTGCATATACAACAACAGGCACAACAATTATAAGTAAATCGAGTTTTAAACGTATGGGTTCAATAGGTATATATGCAGCAGTTTTTAGGCTCAGATTTTTAAACCAAAAGCGGTGCAAATAGTTGTACGCTCCACCATGGCTGCATAATACTGCCATCCGGTCCTTGACCTGCCAAGTTACGGAGATAATATTTGATAACCCACTTCATTTGTGTCAGAAATTAGTTGGTAATCATCATAGCCCTGCTGTATGTGAAGCAACCATAAGTGTTTTGAGATACCTAGTTTAAGAAAGAATTGGTATGCTGCCAACAACAGCAGCCACAACAGTTATAAATAAATCGAGTTTTAAACATACCAGCCGCAGCTTTTGTATGCGTAGGTGCCTGGAAACTTCTGGGTGTATATTTCCGCCAAAATTTCAATTGATCTAGGTGGGAAAAGTTCCTACAACCAACAGATGAGCGACAACGTTCGTATTATATGTTTTCCAATTCCCTATATCCTTAGCATAAAAGTTTCCTTGGGCTAAAATGCGCTAAAGAATGGTGGAAAAAAAATGGGCTAAAGAACACTGTATGCAGCCTTGTTTTTTTAGTGGGAAAACTGGGCGCAAAAACGACGTCGTTTCCCTTAAGTTATAGTATAAAGAATTGTTATGCTGCCAACAACAACAGGCATAACAGTTATAAATAAATCGAGTTTTAAACATATGGATGCAACAACTATATATGTAGCAGTTCTTAGGCTCAGATTTTTAAACCAAATACGGCGCAAAAAGTTCTAGGTTCCACCATGGCTGCAAAGAAACACGGTTGCATAGTAATGCCATCCGGTCCTTGCCCTGCCAAGTTATGAAGACAATATCTGACAGCCTACTTCATTTGTGTCAGAAAATAGGTGGGAATCATCATAGCCCTACCGTACGTGAAGCAACAAAAAATGTTTCAGACGAAGCAGTGGGTGCAAAGAAAGATGGCTGCATAATGATGCTATCCGGTCCTTGGCCGGCCAACATAAATGGCTGGTATTAGTATGCACCTACAACAAATAAGGCTACTAAGAATAGTAAAAAGAAGATATGGCCACCATGGCTGCAAAGCTTGTGACTTGCCCCGCCAAGATATGGGCCAACTAAACTTTAATCCCCTTATCCTGTAGACTCGTAAAGTGCAATAAGAACAAATGCACCTTCTTAAGTAGGGTTTTTAATCGGGTGGTTGATTTTTTTTTATTATTTTATTTTATTCTGCTCATTCCTTGGGTATTCTTTGGCTTATTTTTGAAGTTCAAGATTTCAGAAGCTTCTTCACTTACCAGACGCGCGTATACATTGCACTACAAATCAAATATCCACCACACATTGGAGACAACAACGCTTCCTCATCTCATATACCCAATATTCGATTGCAAAACTGGCCCAATGGTAACATAGCTGGAAGGTCTTATCTCTCTCTCCAGTTCCTTTTGTCACTTGAGCTAGACTTTACACAATGGGCTGGACCAGACGCATAGTTAGCCCGCTCTAGCAACAAAAGGAATTGGAGAAGAAAGGTAAGAGCAGGCAGCTACATTGAACATCATGTGGCAATATTGAACATTTGATCATCACTTTGTATTCTTCATTTTTTATTAATGATGAAATGTTGAATGTAGTACGAACGTTATAACTCATGAATTGGTTGCAGAAACGTACAGTATGAATGTTAGTCAGGTCATTTTTCGCACTGAACGCTTCCATCTCCCTATATCCCTAACATGAAATTGAAGGTGGGTTAAAATGGGTGGAAGAACGCTGGACAAAAAATGGCCAAAAGAACGTTGTATGAGGCCTTTTTTTTTTTTTTTTTTTTTTTTTTTTTTTTTGCGGGAAAACTGGAGCCATTTATTTAACGGCCTATTTAAGTTCCCTCAAATGATAATAGTCGCCGTACGGCGTTAACCATCATCACTGTCTTTTAACGACATAAAAAGGCCTGTACGCATGCCGTCGCACCCGCCATGGCTGCAACCTTAGGAGGTTACCCTGCCAATATGCGGATGGTGTCGACAATTAGACAATACGAAGAGGCAAATAGATATACATGTTGTAAATTGGTTGGACCGGGTGCGTTTTAAGATGCACATAAATAATCAGTTGCAGAACCTTCGGTGGCAGAACTGCTGGACCTATCATTCTTCTGCGACATACCGCAACTCTTTGCCATTCCTTCATTGATACCTAAATAACAATAACCATGAGTGTACGTATATAAGTTTACCTGTAGCTGATATATTGTTTGGTTGAAAAAAAAATGGTTAATATTCACAAAGGCACAACTTAATTGTCGCAAATATATGATGTGCATAATTTCATAAATCACCTGCCATGTATAAGTTGCTGTTAAATGTTACAAGATATGACCGTGGCCTGCACAACAGCATACTTAGTAACCAATTTGTATAATTACTACTATAAAATTGAATGTCACCAAAATCATATTATCACAATTTCATAAGTAGAACGAAGGTAACGTCTATAAGGAGAAAAGCGAGGAACGAAGAACTCACTGATGGTGGAGCCATTTCCAGCGATCATATAATAACATGGCCCCCTGCAGAAATATAACTTGGTTTCAGTAAGCATAATGATATATCAATGAACATTAGGAGAACCGGTTTCAGGATATAAACCGGTGTATCGTAAACTGACAATTTAATCAAAACACAGAAACCGAAAGGCCAACTTTTTTGTTACACAATCTAACTCCTAAAATCGGTTTCACTAAATATTTAACCCCACCTAAAAGCACCATCAGAAACAGATTTCACTAAATATGTTTGTTACACAATTTAAATAATCAATCAAATATATAAACTTTAATTCCAACTAATCAAGACATAAACACCAAAAGGCCAACCCAAAAGTAATCGACAGTGAAAGCAATGTAAAAAAGATAGTAACAGACCTATGAAATCTCAAGCACAATGACAAACTCACCAAAACTGTCACCCCATTTTTTTGCTATGTGGGTCTACCGAAAGGGCCGTTTTTTTGTTAGACAATGCAACTCATGAAATCGGTTTCACTAAATATTTACTGCGACCTAAAAGCACAATCACAAACCGGTTTGAGTAAATACGTTTGTTACAAATAAACTTTAATTCCAGCTAATCAAAACATAAACACGAAAGGGCCAACCCAAAAGCAATCGACACTGAAAGCAATGTAAAAAAGATAATAAGAGACATATTAAATCTCAAGCACAATCACAAATTAAGTGTTGCAGCAAATAAAATTATTAACAAAAAGAAAACCCACCACACTAACTTACATGACCGTCAGCATTTCATACGCGCGAAACATGTTGTAGATGATGACCAGATCTCAGAAAATTTTTGGAGATCAACAAAAAATTTGTGCAGTAAAAAACACCGATTCAAGTACTAATTTTTTTGGTACCTCCGAAGGAGCAAACAATACCAGCCACAGATTTTGTATGTGTAGGTGCCTTGAAACAATACCAGCCACATTTTCAATTGTTCTAGGTGGAAAAAGTTCCTACAACCAATAGATGAGCGACGACGTTCGTAATATACGTTTTCCAATTCCCTGTATCTTTAGCATAAAACTTTCCCTGGGCTAAGATGGGCTAAAGAACGTTGGACCCAAAAAAAGGGCTAAAAAACACCGCAGATGGGCTCGTTATTTTGGCGGGAAAAAATGGACAAAAACAACGCCGTTTCCCATGGATTTTAATATAATAATAATAATAATAATAATAATAATAATAATAATAATAATAATAATATGACATTTAATTTTTATTTTTTTTGACAACAAATGTAGACTTTATATTTTGCAGTTTCACATGTTGACATGTTAGCATTTTATTGAATAATTTTACAAGAGTTATTCTTATTGCACAAAAAATGAAAATTAAGTACGTATCATTTTTACTTTTAATTAGAAATTGACTTATAACTAGCAAGGATGAAAATAAAAAAAGTACAGCTTTTAGATTGTAAGCCAAACATTTATATGAAAACACAAATTTCAGCTTCTAGCTCATAATATAAATTCCAGCTTGAGTTTTAGTTTCAACTCCAGATAATTTCGCCAAACAGATATAGGATGATAAAGTGATATGGAATAACATAAACTAGAATGCATAGTTAATAGAGGTTTGAGATTTTATAAAGAAGTATCAAGTTTGCGAAGTAGGATTGAAACCCTCGTTCTATATCGTCTTTTTCTTTTATATCAAGCTCCAGGTTTTTATTCTCGTATAAAAATTACGCGCTCTATGATTCTTTGGATGTGCTTTTCGCACCCCTTCATATGTTTATCGGCCAACCGCATCTCCTTAGACTCATCAAAAGCAGGAGAATAGGAATAATTTAAAATGACAAAGCAAACTTATCTTATTAAAAAAGCGGACTAGGAGCGGAAAGCGAAAGGGGATTTCTTTAGTAAGGAAGGAAAGCAAGTTAGTTACATCTATCTTAAAGTCTGATTCGGATTCTGCTCTCGCTGTTCTCAAAGTAGCGAAGTTACCAGAGGGAGAAGCTCTTCTTCCTCTTGTTGAATCGACTCTTTACAAGAGTACGTTATAAGATAAGTAAGGGCGAGAGGAAAGAGACAACAGCTGTTAGAGTTTGTTGTTTACTTCTCTCTTCAAGAGATCGTCTAGGGATTCACAAGTTTCTAAAGATACAAACCCGTTCGAACAAATTAGATGATTACTCCCTCCGTCCCAAATTATAAGTCAATTCTCAATTTGCACAAAGTTTAATAAAATTTCCACTAACTAATTTATTCACTAATTAAATATCTTCTTCCTCCACCAAAGTTTCTTTTGATTGCTTGAATTAGAAAAATGAACAAGTGTTTTGGGACAACCAAAAGTAGAAAAATGGACTTACTAGTATAATTTAGTAAGGAGTGAGTATTACTTATTAGAATATCTAAACAGTTTTGTTTAAATTGATCATCTTATAATTATTTGACACATATACTAATCTAATAATTGCTCTTATACTACTAAACTTCAAAATGTAACAAACTCAATCATATCATTATTAATGGTTAATAATTAATATTATTATCTAGGACCAAAATGCTTGCGTCTCAGTGATACATTTTATTATGTGAGAAACACTTCAACTAAATGATTACGTGTCTACTTTTTAATACATAAAAAAATGCGGAACAGAAACTATAAAATTTAAAAAATCAAAAATAGTAAAAGTCAAAACATACAAAACAAAAAAACATAAAAAATGTACTATACTATTCTCTCATTACAGTAGATAGAAAAAAGAGTAAAAGAGGTAAAAAGGTACTATGGCCAGTTGGCCACCCTACCGGTGACAATTTTGTGTGTGGTTGCAGATTTATCAGTTAAAAATCTAGCTTCAACTTCACTTGGATACTACATTAACCGACACAAAAGTGGGAGAAATATATTCTTGAGTCTTGGATTTTATGTATTAAAAATATCTAAACATCTCTATCTCAAATATTTTATTTAATTATCATAGTTTTCTTTAATCAAACACTGCCACATTTAGATATGTGCACCTTTCATTAACTTAATATATTGTACTCACTTTGTCTTATACTAGTAATAATTTTTTGTATTGTTAATTTAGGATGTATTAAAATGAGTGTTCATTTTGTATTTCAACTAATGACAAAAGACTTTGATTGGTTGAGAGGATACCTAATTGATGAAAAATGTAGTTAGTGAGATCTTCTAAAACTCTATGCATTTTCAAAATAAAGATTTATTTTGAGACGGGGAAGTAAAAAACCATAAATTTGAATGTCTAAGTTGATAATCTATGAACAACTTGCAAAAAAATGAAATAAGTTATCTGACATCTCATGTTATATTTTAACCTGAATAGTCTCTAATCACTTCATATATACTTAATTTTAACGATGAATTTTATTAAGACAATTAGCAAGGAGCTAGAAAATTACAAAGATACAAGATCAGGGTTTTTAAGTCAATCAATACAACTAAAAAAGACCTTACATCTATAACGACATCAATAAAAAGACCGCGACACCACATCTTCAAAAATCACCGCCTTTGAGGGAATCACCGAACCAAAAATGCTCTTATTACGGAAAGACCAAATATGCCACCACATGATATAACAAACTCCTTCGAGTAATTGTTTATACTTATCGGAGAGCCGAAGATTCAAAATTCAGTCTAACCATTCTTCATAAGAGGACACTTCCGTATAACTAACATCCCACCAACGAGAGAGATGACGAAAAACCTCTCTAGCTACACATTCCTTTTATCACATTCCTTTTCATTTATATATATTTCACTTAAAAACAAGCAACTATGCATTGTCATTGTTATTATTATGGCAGTTTAAGAATTGTCCTAGCAATATAATATTACGAGAAATATTCGTACTACCATTTTCTTCTTTTGGGACAATATCGGTGAAATTAGTCAATTACAGTAGAAAATGTGTCCTCGACTTTAGTGTAGATCTTTAGTAAGCACAATGTAAACTTTTTTGGGGAGTTTATACGGACCCTCGCATAGGGGGTTTCATGAAGCCTTATGCATTGCAGGTTTGTATGGTGTGCATCGCGATTTGTACATTTTGACCAAAATCCTCTATTGTCACATAATAGGAGGGTCTTAATAGGGATGAGCATGGCTACCGAAAAACCGAAACCGAACCGGTACCAAAAAATCGTACCGATAGGGATTCGGTATCGGTTTCGGTATTGGATATTTGGGATAATCAGTTTTTGTAGCGTTCGGTTCGGTATCGGTTCGGAACCGAGAAACCGATTAAAGATACCGAATGATTGATGTTTAGTAGTTGGGTGACGCTATTTAAAATGGTTGAATAGGTAGATGACTTGCATACATTATACTAATATACTTAAACTCTCCATTGGAAACTGCTCATCTACTTAGTTTGAAAGAAATTAGACTTTAATCGATAAGCACTTCAAAATTAGCAATCACAAACACTCCCTCAGGTAAAAAAGCGGGTTGGTTTGGATGTGCTTATGCTTTTTGTAGTTGTGATAATAAGATAACCCATGGGTATTTGGGATCACATATTTTGATGTGCTTATATTCTTCGAAAATAAGTAGGTACCAACTGGAATAGTTTTAAAGTTGTACTTCTGAAATGAGCAGATAAGTTGTCTTCAGTTGAGTGTTCGGGATTGTTTATATGCTTTAAAACAATGCAATAAACAGATAACCACCTAAAAGGAAATTTTAAGAATCTCTCCCCAGTTTTGTTGTTTTAAGTGCTTGGATATTTCTGATTATTAAAGGATTCATTCACATGTGTAATGGACTTCTAAATAATCTGATAATTAGAATCAGTTTTGCCATCGCAACTTTTTTGAACAACAGAAGTTAAGTTATTATTAACGAAGCAATCAAGCACACAGTACAAAAATAATCATCTACTAAGAACATTCCAGCACCTCATGTACGTCATCTACTAACATATATACATGGAAATTTCGGTACTAATCGGTACAAGACCGAAATACCGGTACCGAACCGGTACCGTACCCTTGAAATCAGTACGGTATTCGGTTCTCACTTTGAGTCGAGTTCAGTATCGGTACTAGTCGGATCGGTACCGATTCAGTATGATTCCTGTACCGATCTCATCCTTAGGTCTTAATAACATAACCCAAACTTTTTTATGGTCTTGGTCTATTATTTTGGAATTTTATACAACTCTTTTTATGGTCTTGGTCTTTTTTTTTTTTTTTTTTTTTTGTTCGTGCCTGCCTTTTGACTTCGTGATATGTGCCTTTTGACTTCGGAGTATGTGCTATGGTCATGAAACAATAGCCTTTGTTATCTTGGACCCCCATAGAGGGTATGCAATGATCGGGTGCTGCCGTCGTCTGTACTTTCTGCTTCGCGGGTTGTACATTTCTTTAATAGAAGGTTCTTATAACATAACCCTGAAACAATTAACAATGGGATTAGACTATACAAACCCCTCCTATGATGTCAAATCATGGGGGGTTAGTCAAAAGATTCCTTTTATCCCCTTTTGTTTCCAGTTTTTTATCAGTTTCTATTCCGTATTTCTGACAGTTTTAAGCGTTTGACTTATTAAACTTTATATTTTCTGTTCCGCACTTTCAGGTTTATAGTTTTTTGATATAAACAAAATTATAAAAAAAAAAAAAAAAAAAAAAAAAATGCAAAAGAACAGGGGGGGTGTGAATGATATTTTTTGAGGGTTAGGATAGGCGCCACCTTAACAATGTGACGTGATTTGCAAATTTTTTATTTTGACTTGCCCAATTAATTGTACAAACAGATAAAATAGAGTGTAAACAATACTCCCTTCGTCCCATATTAAGTGTCAGCTTTCAAAATGCACAAAGTTTTTGAAGATTCCACTAACTACACTCTCCACTAATCAAATATTATTTTTAACCACTAAAGTCTCATCTCATTGGTTGAAATACAATATGGACACTTAATTTGAGACATCCCAAGATTCCATTATGGACACTTAATATGGGACGGAGGGAGTCTATCCTGAAAAACATAACCCTGAAACAATTAACAATGGGTTTGGCTTTGTGAGATATCTGGGAGTAAAGAACATTAACGATGTCCTGAAAAACATGAATGAAGTGAAGATCTTTGAAGCCAAGGTGGGTGCTTCGGTGGCGAAGTTTGGGAAGGACCACCGGAGAATAGTGCAACCTACACAGCCGGCGGGACAACAGAAGGGTCATCCTGGGCCTTCTTTTGTTCCGATGGGGAGGTATGTTCCGGTTAACAAAACGGCTGGGGTTTCGTTCAGGGAGGCAACCACAGGGGACGGAGGTCCACAGTCTTCGTCCTCCAGAGTGTTGGTGGTTAACGAAAGAGGTGCGATGTACCCGGAACACTGTATTATGAGGACGGTCATTGCCGAGGCTAAGGATGTTAACGCCATTTCGAATATCAAGAACATGTTGAGGTCCGGAGGGTATGAGGAGAGTCCGGTAAGCCTTATTGGGGGTTTGAAACTAATGGTGGTGTTTAGGGATAAACGGACTGCACTTGAGTTTATTGGAAGGAAGGATGAACTGTGGGGATCCTTGTTACATGCAGCTGAGTTGTGGGATGGGAAATTGTTGGAGTTCGAAAGGGTTGCATGCTTGAAGATACGTGGGATGCCGTTACAGTTGCGTGATGATTCTTTCTTCAACAGAATAGGTCAGCTGTTTGGCAAGGTCATAAAAGAATCTAATTTCTCGTGGCCATCATCTAACAATGCTGATGGCATGGTCTGGGTCAGCGTTAAGTTGGATAAACGCATTGACGAAAAGGTGACCGTAATATGGAATGGTGTTTCTGTTCGGGTGTGGGTAGCGGAGGAAGACGATCGTCTTATGTCCGAAGTTGTGGAAAGTCTATCATCTAGGGGGGTTGTATCCACGCCGGTATCAGCCGGTTCAGTCGCTAAGGAGGATGAGTTAGAGGAAGGGGAACTAAGGGAGGCGAATAACATGGTGTTTTCTCCGGTCAGAAATACAACGGAGGTGGCGAAAAACGGTCAAGGAAACGAAGGGTCTCCGGCGTGTTTGCATGGGCATGGGGAAAGGCCTTGTCATGGGGATTACCAAAGGTCGCATGGGGTTGGGGGCGGAGCATTTAATGCTACTGCACGTGCTGAGGTGGGACCCGAGGTTAGACTAAAGTCTTTTGATCTAAATATAACTGTTGACAATTTCTCTATGGGCCAAGGTGACTCTTTGGGCCTAAACCAGAAATCCAGGAAGAGACAAAGGCATACCAGGAGCCCAAACCATGAGGATGTTGAGCAAAATAATTGTAATATTGGATTGGGCCACCAGTATCGATCCTTTTTGGAGAGAGTAAATGAGCTACAAGACAATAATTTGGGGAATAATGCTATTGCAGTTGACTCTGGAAATGATGCTTTGGTGGACGATACTCATGATATTATTAATAATGATAATATTCTTCACTCACAAGATGGTGGTCATGTTCCGGACCTGGATAGGCCGCTCTGTCCGGATCCGATTACGGCTACCGGGGTTGACGCGATGTCGGAAGTTCGTTTGACAGTGCAAGCTGGGGCAGTTATTGGTATTGACCTTGAAGGATTTGAGGGCCAGGTGAAGGATCTGGTTGATGGTGAAGGTGTTGCAAATGGTCTCCAATGAATTTTTTGAGTATCAATCTCCGGGGGGTTAGGGATGATAGGAAGACATCCTGGATTAGAGGTTTGAAAACATGTCATGGGTCACATTTTATTGGCGTGCAGGAGTCAAAACTTAGGGAAGGTACCTTTTTTCACTTAAATTCTCTTTGGGGTAGAACTGTGTTTGGAGCTGACCAAGTATTTGCGGAAGGGAGATCTGGGGGAATCATCAGCATTTGGGACCCGGCTGTTTTTCAGGTTTCATCTGTTGTCAAGAATCGGTATTTTCTTATCATCTCGGGTTCACTTGTAGCTTCTGGGGATATATTAAATGTGGGGAATGTGTACGCGCCTAATGACCCGGGTTTGAGGCGCAGGGTGTGGGAAGAATTATTGTCAGTTAAGTCAACACGGGTCGGTATGTGGGTTTTCCTGGGGGACTTTAATGATGTGAGGTACCCGCATGAGCGTAAGAATACGGAGTTTGTGGCTACCAATGCGGTTTTCTTTAACGATTTTATTAGAAGGGCCGATCTGCAGGAATATAATATGGGGGGTCTGAATTTTACTTATATGACGGATAATGGTGCGAAATTGAGCAAATTGGACAGGTTCCTAGTGTGTAGTGATTTTATGTCTAAATGGGGTGAAGCGTCGGTCACGGCTTTATCTAGGTTCACTTCTGACCATAGCCCAATTATTCTTTCGGTGGTTCCATCAGATTTCGGGCACATACCTTTCCGCTTTTTTAATTCCTGGTTAGAGATTCCGGGGTTCCTGGATTTGGTAACCGGGTTGTGTGGTGGTTTTTCGTTCAATGGGCCTTCAGATTTAGCAATAATTACTAAGTTGAAATATCTTAAGAAAAGGATTAAGGAGTGGATCAAGTTGGAAAGGGAGAAATCGGAAGGCATGTACTCCCAAAAAAGGATTGAAGCAGAAAAGTTAGATTCTCTCGCGGAAGTTAGGGATCTGTTGCCTCATGAGTTAGATATGCGCTCTAATGCTAAGGCGTTTATCCTGGAGTTCGATCGGCGAAGACATATGGATCTAAAACAAAAGGCGAGAGTCAAGTGGGCTATAGATGGCGATGAAAACTCGAAATTCTTCCACGGGGTCATCAGCGCAAATGTGTCAAGTAAGAGGTTTCATGGGCTGTTGGTAGATGGTGAGTGGGTGACGTCTCCGACGTTCATTAAAGACAATGCGTTTGTCTTTTTCGAGGAGAAATTCCGGGAACCTATGGTGGAGAGACCAAATATCAATTGTCCTCATTTAAATAAGGTCTCGGATTCCGATGCCGAATCCCTATGTAGGCCGTTCTCTTTACAGGAGATTAAGGATGCGGTGTGGGACTGTAATGGGGATAAGGCGCCGGGTCCGGATGGGTTTAACTTCAAATTCCTCAAAAGATGTTGGTCCGGGTTTCAAGATGATTTTGTGCGTCTGTTTCATGACTTTTATTCGGAAGGTACTATTGGTGCGGGGTGTGCTCCGTCGTTTATTGCTTTAATCCCGAAGAAGAATGACCCGCTTGGATTTCAAGACTACAGGCCAATCAGTTTAGTGGGGTGTCTTAACAAGGTGCTTTCGAAGGTTCTTGTGGCTAGGTTGAAGACTGTTATCGGGAAGCTCATTTCTCCCGAGCAGTCAGCTTTTCTGGTGGGAAGGAACATTACTGACGGGCCACTTATGCTTAATGAGTTGGTTGGGTGGATGAAAAAAACGAGAAGGCAAGGTATGATATTCAAAGTGGACATCGAGAAGGCTTATGACTCATTGAATTGGGACTTTTTGGAGTCTATTATGCTTCAAATGAATTTTCCGACCATGTGGTGTAAATGGGTGATGGCAATTGTAAGGTCGGCGAGGGCGTCGGTCTTGATCAACGGGTCGCCAACACATGAGTTTGTGTGTTCTCGCGGTCTTATACAAGGAGATCCTCTCTCGCCATTCTTGTTCCTAATGGCAATGGAGGCTCTCTCTGGTATTATGCGCAGGGCAAGTGAGGTGGGGTTGTTTAGGGGGTTGGTCTGTGGTTCGAATGGGTTGAAATTAACACACTTGCTATACGCGGACGATGTAATATTCCTTGGTGAATGGTCGTCACAAAACGCTAGGAACCTGAAGCGGATTCTTAGGTGCTTTTACTTGGTGTCGGGCTTGAAGGCTAACCTCCGGAAATGTAGCGTAGTTGGATTGGGTGTTGAGGATGGTGAGGTTCAAAACATGGCTGATGTTCTTGTATGTAGACCCGGTTCCATTCCTTTCATTTATCTTGGTCTACATGTGGGGGCAAATATGAACCTTTGTAAAAATTGGAAACCGGTCGTGGATGCTTTTAAAAGCAAGTTATCGATTTGGAAGGCAAAGACACTATCTTTTGGTGGTCGGGTAACTCTCATTAAGTCGGTTCTTAATGCACTACCAACGTACTACTTCACACTTTTCAAAGCTCCCGGGAAGGTTATTGATGATCTTGATAAGTTGAGAAGGGTATTCTTTTGGGGCGGGTCGGAAGAAAAGGCTAAGATGAATTGGGTTGCGTGGCAAAGGGTAAGTGCTCCGGTTGAATTGGGTGGTCTCGGTTTCGGCTCTCTTCAAGACGCAAATTTATCTATGTTGGCAAAGTGGTGGTGGCGATTCAAGGTTGATTCCAATGCTCTTTGGAGGAAGGTTATTTGGGCGATACACAGTTCTTCTAGGGATTGGAATCCGATACCGACTAAGTTGACGATTCCTGGTCCTTGGAAGCAAGTGCATTCGTCAATGGGGTTAATCAAAACTATTGGGGTGGATGTGGGTTGGACTATACATGGGATGGTGGTAACGGGCTGGGTGTTTTTTTCTGGCTTGATTGTTGGATCACAGATTCGCCTCTGGCTGCTGTGTTTCCGGCTCTCTTTGCATTGGAAAAGAACAAACTTGCCTTGGTTGCTGATCGTGTTCTGCAGATGGGATGCGGGTGGGATTGGGATTGGCATCGGCCATCGCTTACAGCTGAAGAACAGGCTGAATTGGTCCAGTTTTTGAACCTGTTTGATGCCCCGGTGCTGCTAGACGCTGCAGACAGATGGAAATGGAGGCTGGATAGCAGCGGCCAGTTCTCTGTTGCTGATTTAAAGCGCAGGCTGCATGTATCCAGGTTTGAACAAGCTGATTTCGTGATTAAAAAGAATTCTTGGGTTCCGTCGAAAGTGTTAATCCTTGCATGGAGAGCCGAGTTGGATAGACTTCCGTCGAAATGTGCTCTTGCCCGTAGGAATGTTCATGTTGGGTCGGAAATATGTCGTTTATGTGGTGACTATGCCGAGACTACAGAGCATTTGTTCGTGTCGTGTAGCTTCTCCCAAGCTTTGTGGTCTCTCGTGGCTCAATGGTGTAAAGTGGGGGCTCCGATTATTTTCCATTTCAAAGATCTTCTCGACTTACATTCTCATATTGGTGGTTCCGCGAATACAAGGAAGGCCTTTTATGCGATAGTTCTAACAACAATATGGTGCATTTGGAAATATAGAAACGAAGCCGTGTTTAATCAAAGACAAGCATCTCTCAATTCGGTTCTTGGTGACATCAAGTCTCTTAGCCTATTTTGGGTTAAGGCGAGGGCGAATCAACCATCCTTAGATTGGAATACTTGGTGTAGCTTTAATCTTTCTAATATTGGTTGGTGAATTTCTTTCGGTTTGTATCATTTGACTTGTATGGTGTTTCGCTAGTATCCCGCTAGCTTGGTGAAATAAAATCTTTTGTTGATCGTTCAAAAAAAAAAAAATGGGACGGAGGGAGTATATAATTATAGTAATACGTAAAATTAAGTTTACTGATAAAAAATATGAATGAGCAAATTAATTCTTATTAACAATATATAGCTCCACCTGAAAGTTTAAGAGAATGATAGGTTGAGTTTAGTTGGAGAAAAAATTCTCTTGTTTTCTATCTTTAGTTTTGTAAAAATTTGGAAGGGAAATTTATCTCCACAAAACACTTGAAAATATAGAAAACGCGTTTAGTTGATGTTTCCGTTTTCTATTTTGAAGAAAAGGAAGGAGGGTTGTGGGTTAAAAAGGAAAACAAGGAAAACAAATAAAATTTGTTTTGTAATTTTCCTTGTTAAGTTAGGAAATAGGGGATTTTGTGTGTTGCAAAACATTTTGTTGGAAAACGCTTATTTGAACGCGATCTCTGTTTTCCTTGTTTTCCACAAAACATTTTGTGGAAAACAAAGGTGTTTTCCCCCAACTAAACGCACCCATAATATTTTCTATTTAAATTTTCTACAAAAGAAGATATTGAACTATCATACTATAAAAATGATAAAAAATGACATTTGATTTTCATTTTTGGGACAGTAAAGTTAGATTTACATTTTACATGTTCACATGTTGACATGTTAGCATGTTATTGGATAATTTTACAAGAGTTATTCTTATTGCACAAAAAAAATGAAAGTTGAGAACATATCATTTTTACTTCTAATTAGAAATTGACTTATAACTAGAATTTACTTGTCTGTGCTTCGCGACGGGTAAGCAAATAATTGATTTTTTTGGTTATTGAAAATTTTAGGAACAAAACACTTTTGTGTTGTGCTTGATAAGTTAAAGTTACATATCAATCTTATCTTCGAAAGATACCAAAAAATGAAATAGTAAAAGGCAAAGTGCTTAAAAAATGTCATTTGCGATTTAGTTAATTGAAATAACTTCATAAGGAATTATATGATATGAACATATGTTTCATTAGGAAAGTGGGTTAGTCGTAGAGCCTAACATATATTTTATACCAACATAATGATTTACCAAACTAAAAAAAATGCGATCATGTAGTTTTGGTCATTCACAAGTGGGTGGGTTTTGTTGATTGATTCCAAATGGTGGTAGATAATTGGAAAAATCGAGTTTAGAAAACCTGATTTTTGTATTCAAGTCATGAATTTTGTTTTTCGTGTAACGTTTTTAACTCGTATTATATAACATAATCACAGATATTAACATAGTGCTATTACAAATTAGGATAAAAAAGACAACTTATAAAAATATTAGACGTCTAAATAGTTGTTAAATAGATTCACTGATTTTTGTAGCACAAACCTTTTAAATACCAAGTGTTCTGACTTTGGAAATGTGGTAGTAAATTCACAAACATTCATAATGCTCAGGAAATTGATAACTTTTATTTTATACATTAGTTTCTATTTCACTCAAAGTTATGTTTAATGCACTTAAAAAAAACTGATTATACAACCATCATGTATAGATCCGAGATTGCGTTAAAACATGTGCCGTCACACTTTATTTTCTCAAATACCACGTGAAGTGTTACTACATACGTTTTAACAATACCAAGTCTTCAAACCAGAAGCGGAGACACGAGGGGCAGGGTGGTCACGTACCCTCTTAGTTAAAAAAAATTATAGTGTAAATATTTTAAAATATATGATTATTTTTGTACCTTGCCCTCTTAACAAATTGATTTGTAATGTAGTTTTTAAAAATTATCAATGTTTACCCCTCGATCATAACTTTCTGACTCCGCACCTGCTTCAAACTAAAGAATAACAAAAGGCATACCACTTTTGGTTTAATAAAAAGAATATGTTCATCTCATTTAAGTGTTACACAAAACAATATGTGTTTTGTTATATGTAATCTTAAAAGATTATGGTTAAAAGCAATTAAATTCAATAACGAATGGTTATTTTGTTGATACAAACCATTTAAGCATGTTAGAATTTATTAAACATAACTATAATGATTATATTTACCTTTGGATACAGTAAAAATTAAAAATGAGATTATAAACTAATTAGATTTTCGATAAGCTCGTAAGTCCACCAAATAAGCTTAAAAAAACACCGGTTAAATGTAAAGAATGACACCGAAACTTAAGAGATAACAAAAGAATTACCAGTAATAAATTGGAGAAAAGTTCATTTGCTTACTATTATTTTGGTGCTTACCAAGGGACAAATCCTCACAATCCATCTAGTTTGATCTAATGCTGAGGATTAACATAATATTTAATATGTCAACCTAAGTTGTTTTTTTTTTTTTTTTTTTTTTTTTTTTTTTTTCTTGTCTTGTCTTTCTTATTTATTCACATTTCTTTTGTCTATCTATTTTTTTTTTTAATTCATGTTTTTTTTTTTTTTTTTTTTTTTTTTAATTCACGTTTTTTTTCGCTTTCATATGTTTTCGTCTGTTTTATACGTTTTTGTTAGTTTTCGTCCGTTTTTTTACGTTTTCGTCCATTTGTCATACGTTTTCGTCCGTTTTCATACGTGTTTTTACGCTTTCATACGTTTTCGTCCGTTTTCATACATATTCGTCCGTTTTCTTATGTTTTCATCCGTTTTCGCCCGTTTTCATACGTTCTCGCCCGTTTTCGTCCGTTTTTGTCCATTATTCATACTTTTTCGTCCATTTTCGTCCGTTTTTATACGTTTTCGTCCATTTTCATACGTGTTTTTACGCTTTCATATGTTTTCATACATATTTGTCCGTTTCTTACGTTTCGTCCGTTTTCATACGTTTTCGTCCGTCTTTAAATGTTTTCGGCCGTTTTCAGACGTTTCTGAATATCACAATTGATATTATGTGATATTCAGAATATCACAAGTGATCACAAATGATATTTTGAATATCACAAGTGATACTCTATGATATTCAGAATATCATAAGTGATATTCTAAATATCACAAGTAATTTTCTGAATATCACAAGTGATTTTCAACTATAGGCATCACTAATTTAATCACCTAATTTCATTAACATCATCACTAATTTTAAACTAAACACTACCAAATACCAATCACCAACACTAATATAAACAAAATGTTGTTCCCTCAACACGCTTAGAGTTAACTAGAAAGTTAATCTATTTGTGTTTATAACTAATACAATGTAATGATTCTTTCTATCAGTTAATGAAACGTAAATGTAAAAACACAAAGTATTTTTCAACGTTTAAATTCTTATTAGAAATGAATCAAAGAATCTATTACCCAAGTGTTTTGCGGAACAAACACTTGGGATTGAATAGACAAGGTATGGTGTCTCCTATCTAAACTCAAGCTATGCTTAAGTGGTAACAAATTCGACCCACTGAGCTATCTCAGGGATACGTTACTCTTTGTAGGAGAGAAGTTGTTTTGCAAAAGTCTAAGGATTTCAATGTACAAAACACACACAACTTCTCTCCTTTTGAACCTATTTATACACAAGTATAAAAGAGTAAAAGTGATTAAAAAACTACAACTTGTTGAAGCAAGCGTGTCTGACAATTACAACAGTAATTGTCATTTCCAAGAACCAATGGGAATGGACTATAAAGTCTTTAGGAGTGGTTGGTCTGACACTCCACGACTTTTAGCCGTCTTAGGGAAAGTTTCTTCCTGACAAGATAAGATTTGATCTTATCTTAAACTCTTCCCAGATCTTCCCGCCTTTCTTTCAAGCGTTGAGTTCTTCAGTCTTCAATCACTTAATGTTGTTGAGGAGACTGGGGTTCAGTGAGTTCTTGTCCAACACTCACTGAACCATCATCTTCTTCTTTGGCTTAAGTCCTACTCAGGGAGTACCGCCTTCCTGAGTAGTGAATCCTTCTTCTTGAATTCGCCTTAAGCATCCTGAAGATGACTCACTGAGAGACTGTTCACTCAGTGACTTGAATTGTTCTCGGTTTAATTTACACTTAGTTAATTTGTGTCCAAATCTTGTTTTAAGTATTCTTGGGTACTGATGGACCCAACAATCTCCCCCTATTTGGATATAAATTATTCCTAAGTGTTTTGATCAGTAATGAGTGAGCTAATGACTTCTGCTCATACTGAATGTACTAGAGAGTAAATAAGGACATTGAAATAATAAAAACATCATCTTATTAATATTATTACAAGTCCTAACAAAACTATACATAGTACTGTGTTGGCGGATTCAGTCAAACTTATACCCTAAGGCTTCAAGCTTTGGCTTCTTGGACTCAAGCTCATGCTGATCAGGATGCTCTTGAATCTTTGTTCTCAGGTCTTGACAAAACCTCACATTCTCAGGAGTCTTGATAGGTGAGGCCATCATAAGGAAACCCAGCATTGCCTTGATTCCTGATTGGTCAATGTCACTCCATCTTTGGAAGGCTGGGTCTCCAAACTCATCAGTGAAGAACAAACCTCTTTCAGGTTGTTCGATGACCAAGTTGTTCCTGAATGGAACTCCTTCAGGGAGGGCTCTGTTGCAATCAAGACCAGGAACCTTGATCTCAGGCTCAGCTTCAATCTTCTTTCTTTTTCTTGAGGAAGACTGAGAGGGAGCAGGTAGCTGAGCTGAAGCAGGAAGAAGAGAGGGAATACCAAGTTCCTGAGGTGTTTCTGCCAGTCTTTCATACCTCAGGCTCAGGGACTTCAATAGACCAGGGACCACAATATTTGACTTTTTCACTAGTATTGGACCTAATTCATCCAATTCAGTGATCCCGAAGTCAGCGAATCTGAAGGGGTCATGAACCTCAAAGATTCTTTTGTCAGCACTTCTGTAGACAGTGACAACGGCAGGCTTGGTGTTTCGATGGATCATGATATCAGTGATTGGTTCTGGCTTCAACCTATTTGTCATGTACTACTGATATTTCTCAATCCTGCTCTGCTTGATCGCTTCAGTCCTTTTCAATTTTTCTTCCCTCTTCTTCCTGAGAGTAATCATCTCAGCAGACTGAGCTTTCATGAAGGTCTGACCACCCTTTCTTCCAGCGAGTTCCTTAGGCTCAAGTCCAATCTTCTCAGCCTCTTCTCTTACAACCTGAACAAGAGCAGCCTTGCTCACCCTTTCTTCTTCAGATGCCTTCTTCATTGCTTCCTCTTTCTCCATATGAGCTTGGATTTCCTCATTAGTAAGAAGTTTAATCACTCCATTGACCTCATAAGGGACCCTGACTGGCTCATCAGGGTCTTGCCTTCTTTCCTTGGAAGCAGGTACCAAGATTGTAGGCTCAGGCTCAGTGGTTGTGAGGATGCCTTTGCCTTTGTCCTGGTGTGATGAAGATGGGGTCTCTTTAGGATTCTCCCCCTCAGTGTGAGAAGGAGGTTCTTCTTCAGTGACTTTCTCCCCCTCAACTGTTGCTCGACCCATAGTGAGAGCAAGAGTTGGTTCGCTCACTGAAGTTGAGGGAGCCTGACCTTTGAAGGCCTGATAGATCTCAGTCATCATGGTCTTGATGTCTGAGGTGTCCTTCTGAAGAGTTGAGACCTTAGTCTCAAGAGAAGCCTGAGAAGCCTCAATTGCAGTCATCCTTGGCCCAAGATTTCAAGCCAAGGAAGAAGAAGAATTTGCCAAAGATGCCATGCGGGACTCCATAAGACCCAGGGAAGATCGGATGGAGTCCACTGAAAAGTTGAGTCCCTGAAGATTGGAGGAACTCAGTACGTTTACCAGCTCAGCCAACTGAGAAGTTTGTTGCTGGTAAGTTTCTGAAGCCTGAACAATTTTCCTGTTTAGCTCAGGGTCATCTTTCACTGACTCTTGAATAGTGTCAACGCTCTTTTGTAAGTTGGTGAGAGACTCATTGAACATTTTAAAATTGTAATCAAGATTTATCAGGGAGAAGGAGATAGATGACTTGTGTTCATTTACATCATCATGATAGGATTCCACTGATTCCTTCAGATTGACATAATGAACAACTGCTTCAGTGTGCTTGTCAAAAATTTCTTCAGTGAGCCCTTTGAAGAGAGCATTGTTGGCCTTTTGTAGGAATTTGACCAACTGCCTTTCAGTCAGAGGAAGAATGTTGTCATATTTCTTTAGTTCCTGAGGGCATGATGATTCAGAATCTGAAGAATGATCAGCCTGAGATTCAGATTCTTCACCATGTGGAGAAGACTGATGCGATTGCTCAGTTGGTTGTGCATCAATCTCCATGTCATCACCAGCCTCAAACATTTCCTCCTCACTCTCTTCCTTGAGCTCATCTTCAGAATCTTCAGAATCAAAAAGAGCCTGAATATCCCCCATAGACTCGAACTCCAAAAGGTTAACCGGCTCCTCCTCATAAAAGGACTTGCCTTGGTTTTGGCCAGGTCCTGACCCCGCCATAATAACTGATTTGGTTTTATCAGCCTGGCTAGTCATAATAACTGATTTCTCAGCCTGACTTTTGGGGGCAGTTCCTGAGAGAATGGATCCGCCTGAGGTGGTTGTGGGTTCCGTATCAGCGGGTGGTTTATATCCCTCTGAGTCTTTGTCCCCCTGAGCGCCTTCAAGTCCTGACGGGTGTTTTTCAGAACTATCACGAGGCACTTTTTGTGATGGTTGGTGGTCCCCCTTCCCATCAGGGTTGTACTGCCCTTTTGGGGATTTAGGGTCCTTGACTCCCTTGGGTCCTGACTGTGATTTGTCAGTACCTTCATCGGGATGTGATTGGGTATGGGTCCCCTTCTCAGTTGAGTAGTGCTGCCCAACCGAGGATATATAGGACCCTTTTCTCCCTCAGGCTCTGATTGTGATTAATCAGTGCCTTCATCGGGATGTGAATGGGTTGAGGTTCCTGACTCCAATGACTTGTTTATGTTAGTGGAATCATGAGGAAGAGGAGGTTTGCCCGAGGACACTGAGGATGATTTCTCAGTGCCCTCCGTTGGCCTTTGTTTTGTGGTCAGGAGGGTCTCTTTAGTAGGTGTCTCAGAGGTCTGGGCCACATTCAACCCCTTTTTAAGGTTGAGTTGGTTCTGGGCATCAGTCTCAGTGGCGAGTGGTTTGGGTCTAACTAGGGGTGCAAACGAGCCGAGCTACTCGCGAGCTACTCGAGCTCGACTCGATAAAAAGCTCGAAACGAGCCGAGCCTTGTCGAGCTCGAGCCGAGCTCGAGCCTGAAAATCAACTCGTTTACTTATCGAGCCCGAGCTCGAGCTTCGCTTGTCGAGATCGAGTAGGCTCGTCGGGCCTTATCGAGCCGAGCCCATTTGTAATCAGTCCAAGGCTCCAAGCGAACTAATACAAATAAATCAAGCCCACGATCTCAAAGCCCATTTCCAAACCCTAATCTTTTGATATAAAAGACACTAACTACTCACACACTCAAACCCTATTCTCACTTTAAACACCTCTTTTCTTACTGGTGCAGCAGCCACACTCATGACAAAAAAATCACAATACCCTCTTTGTTATTGTTTATATTAAGATCTTGTAGCAAGGCTTTGGGTAAGTGACCTTTTAGTTTGAGTTTTGTTGAAACCGAATAAAAAGAAGGATGTAACAAACTTGTTATTTTCCTTTCTTTTGATGTTCGAATATATAGAGAAGTATAGATCAACAGTGATGAGAACCTAGGAAAGTAATGCACCACTATGATTCATTGTGATTGATAAACTTTCTCCAACCCATATTCTGTTTCCGAGCCCTTAAATCAATTATATATTTTTTAACGATAACAACTTCTATGTGATTTTTTTTTTAATTATATGGATGAGGATCCAGATGATGGGATTTCTTTTAAGAGATCAAACCATGATGCGGACCATATAGCTTTAATTAGCTGTTGGGGATAAATATTTGGTTTCTGATGGTTCCTCTACTTTTGTCAAATATTTTGTTTTAGTTTCTTTTTGGTGCAACGGATTTTGTTAAGTGATTGGGTAACAAATGTTGCAATATAAGTGTTTTGGTCACTTTACATAAGAATTAGTGTTGTATTATTATCTGTTTTGGCCACTTTAGTTTACTCTGTAATCTGAGATCTTGGGACTTTGTTTTATTTTATGAACATCGAGCCTTATCGAGCCGAGCTCGAGCTTTGTGAAACCTTATCGAGCCGAGCTCGAGCACAAAAATAAAGGCTCGGATCGATCTCGTTAAAAAATTGACGAGCCAGCTCGATTATAGTGAAGCTCGGGCTCGGCTCGGCTCGTTTGTACCCCTAGGTCTAACCACCTTACTGGACTGACCGTTCTTTGTCTTCTTCACCTTCTTTGTAGGTGAAGGTACTGGAGAAACAACGTCCTCCCCCTGAATAACCACCAGCATGTAGTTAGTCAGGGCAATGGGTTGTACCTCAGTTATGCCACTAGTGAAATTGGTCTTATGTAAGACGTCAGGTTTCATACCTACGACGTCAGGCCTCACATAGTCAGAACCAAGAAGGTCCTGAAGCACACAGGAAATAAACCTAGGATAAGACAAGTGTTTTTACCTAGATTTTCCTGAGAGCTTAGCAACAAGGTCACGGAAGATTATACCTCCGATATCTATTTTTTTACCCTCCAAGAGACTGAACAACATCAATTGTTGTGATGAGTTCAATTGCTCAGTGGAGGATTTATTCCCCCCAAGGACCTGAATGACGAATGTCATCAGGATCCTCCAGACTGGGTGGAACCAGGTTTTGACAATTGGAGCCTTCTCCAATAAGGCTCCAGCGGACAACTCAGGACGTTTAGAGTCATGAGGTCCCAAGAAGATCAACTCTCCCTTGACCTCTTGGTCAGTCGGATTGGGCTCAAAAGCCTCAGCAAAATCAAGACCAGTGGCCTTGATGAAGTCATTGTAATCCAGGGAGAGAGTCCTTCTCCCATTCATCACTATGAAAGTGATGATGGATTCTTTGGTGTCTTTTGGGCTAGTAGCCGCAGCAGTACACCAGAATTCCCTCAAGTAGTCATGGTAGATGACTGAGGGGGTCTTGGTAAATGCTTTTGCAAGAAAACAGTTTTGAAGATATTTCATTACATTCTTGTAAGCATGGAACTTTTGTGGATAGGAAAAGTTTCCCACCACATTGTTCTTTGTGAGGTCTACGCCCTCCAATGTGAATTCCACATTAGGGGCGTATGTCACAGCTTTAGAGGAAGCCATATTTGTTGGTTAGTCTGGGTAACAAAGATGGTTGGGATTTCTTAAAGCTAAGAACACACACACTATTAGTTTTGAGAGAAAAAATGGGCAGAATTTTGCTTAAGATTTCTAATAGACGTGTGTGTTGTTATTTTGGTTGGGGTATTTATAGGGAAGTGAAGTGGAGGGTATTTTAGGCATTAAGCGGATTTTATTTATTCAAAAAGAATTTTTGGAAACTGTTTTGAATAAAATGTTTTGGGATCCGCATTTAATGCCACCACTCTACTTTTCCCTGGTTTGGCGCAATAGTCAAGGTGAACAGTTGAGCAGTTCTGCAAAAGTGTAATTTGCAGAGATGAGTCATCACATATCTGTAATGTGATTGGAGAGGCATTTAATGCCAAGTGGGAATGTGGGGGCCCAGAGGTGGAAGCCAAAAAGGCAAAAGAACAAATATTCTTATATTAAATAAGAATTCAGTTACCAACCTCGAACATTTACTAACTAGATACTTAGAGCATTTAAGTTAGTATTTAATGTCTCATGAGGACCCTGAATGACTTTTCATTCAGTGAACCTGATTTTCAGGACTTGGGTTTAGTCACTGATGGTTCTAGTGTTCAGGAATTTTGGTCTAATTCTTGAGGACCAAGAATTCAGGAACTTGGGTTTAATTCCTGAGGGTTAAGGGTTCAAGAACTTGGGTTTAGTTCCTGAAGTTCAGTGATCTTTCTCAGTGAAGAACGCATTGAGTCAGGGACCTGGGTTATCAGAATTTACACATATTTGGATGGAGTCAATCAGTGGACTGGTTCTCAATATCCAACATTCCTAGCTCAGCTTTCAGTCTGGTGAAAGTTGGTTCATCCAATGGCTTGGTGAATATATCAGCTAGCTGATATTCAGTAGGAATGAAGTGTAATTCTATGTCACCATTCATGACATGGTCCCTGATGAAGTGATATCTAATATCAATGTGTTTTGTTCTATGATGAAGAACTGGGTTATTTGAGATGGCAATTGTACTTGTGTTATCACAAAAGATGAGAACCATCTTGTACTGAATTCCATAGTCACTGAGTTGACTTTTCATCCAGAGTACATTTGCACAACAACTTGCTGCTGCAACATATTCAGCTTCAGCTGAGGACATGGCAACTGATTGTTGCTTCTTAGCACTCCAACAGACTAGTTTTCCACCAAGAATTTGGCAGGAGCCTGAGGTGCTTTTCCTGTCCATGTTGCATCCAGCATAGTCAGAATCTGAGTATCCTTTAAGATCAAGGCCTGAACATTTTGGATAATATAATCCAAGGTTTGGAGTACCTTTCAGGTGCCTGAATATCCTTTTCACAGCAGTGATATGAGTTTCTCTTGGGTCAGATTGATATCTGGCACATAAGCAGACTGAGAATTGGATATCAGGCCTTGATGCAAGTAAATACATCAGTGATCCTATCATTCCTCTAAAAAGAGTTTGGTTCACTGGTTTTCCAGTGAGATCAGGACCAACGTTGTTTGGGGGTACCATGGGAGTCTTGACTGAGGCACAGTCACTGAGCTCATACTTCTTCAGTAGGCTTCTAACATACTTCTCTTGACTGATAGAGGTTCCTTTATCAGTCTGCTTGATTTGCAGGCCAAGGAAGTAGGTCAGTTCCCCCATCATGCTCATTTCAAATTTCTTTGCCATAAGTTTTTCAAACTGTTTGCAAAGTTTAAAGCTTGTTGAGCCAAAGATGATGTCATCAACATACACTTGTACAAGTATGACATCATTATTTGTCTTGTAGATAAACAATGTGTTGTCTATCTTGCCTCTGACAAATTTGTTTTGGATCAGGAAGGCTGAAAGAGTCTCATACCATGCCCTGGGAGCTTGTTTCAGTCCATAAAGGGATTTGTTAAGCTTGCAGACATGGTCAGGAAACTCATGGCTTTCAAATCCAGGAGGTTGCTGAACATAAACTTCTTCTTTTAGTGAGCCATTTAAGAATGCACTTTTAACATCCATTTGGTACACTTTGAAGTTCATGTATGTAGCAAAAGCAAGGAAGATCCTGATGGCTTCCATCCTTGCTACTGGTGCAAATGTTTCTTCATAGTCAATGCCTTCTTGTTGATTATAGCCTTTGGCTACAAGTCTGGCTTTGTTTTTAATGACTATGCCATTTTCATCATATTTGTTTTTAAATACCCATTTCATGCCAATGACTGAAACATCTTCAGGACATTTGACCAAGGTCATTACCTTGTTTCTGTCAAATTGTTCCAGTTCATCATTCATGGCTTGAACCCAACTTGGATGTTTTAGTGCTTCCTTAACACTTTTGGGTTCAATTGTGGAAATGAAGTCCACAAATAGGCATTCATTGGCTGAGGCTGCTCTCAGTTCAGCAGCCATGCTTCTTGTGAGCATGCCTTCAGTAGGCTCACCAATTATATTGACAAGTTCTATATCCTGAGACCTAGTCCAACTGTCCTGAGGTCTTGGAAACTGATTAGAACTTGTAGAGGCCTGATGGGTAGGATCAGGATCAGACACATGATGTTCTTCAGCATCATGAGTGTCTGAGTGGGTTGACTCATCACTGTGATTGTTTAGTACCTGAGCACTTTGTACTGACTGAATGAATTCATCAGTACTTTGTGCTTCAATAAACTCAGTGATGGGTGGGTAAGAAAGGTTGTGGGGAATGATGTAATAGGAGATGTCAGCATTTGCATGGTACTGAGTGGAAGGACCATTATCAGTATGATGTTCATCAGGAGGGTATCTTGATGATTCATCAATACATATCTCTTCCACTGAGTTGTTAAAGACACTGATTGCATCAGTGCTCTCATCAAAGGTAACATGAAATGTTTCCTCAGTATGCTGTCTCCTAGTGTTGAACACCCTGAAGGCCTTTGAGACAAGTGAGTATCCTAGGAAGTATACATCATCAGCTTTAGCATCAAATTTTCCTAAGTGATCCTTGTTATTATGAATAAACACAGGACACCTAAAGACATGAAAGTAGCTGATGTCAGGGATTCTTCTCTTGAATAACTCATAAGGAGTTTTGCTATGTCTCTTGACAATGATGGATCTGTTTTGTGTGTAACAGGCAGTCTTTACTGCTTCAGTCCAAAAGTGTTTGGAAAGGACTGATCCATTTAGCATTGTCCTAGCTGCTTCAATGAGTGTTCTATTTTTTCTTTCAGCCACCCCATTTTGTTCAGGTGTGTAGGGTGAGGAAATTTTTTGTGAAATGCCTTTCTCATCACAGAAACATTCAAGTTCATAATTTTTGAACTCTGTTCCATTGTCAGTCCTAATCTGTTTGACTTTGATGTCATTCTGATTTTCAATGTTCCTGACAAAGGACATAATTGTTTCAGCTGCCTGACTCTTTTTGATCAGGAAGTATACCCAAGTGTATCTTGAGTATTCATCCACAATGACCAGAGTATACTTCTCATGGTTAATGGATCTAGGACTAATTGGTCCAAATAGATCCATATGGAGAAGATGTAGGCAGTTCCTGATGGAAAAGTTGGTTTTGGTTTTAAAGGATGCTCTGTGATGTTTACCTTTTTGACAAGTTCAGGTGGGAGAGTCTCTTATGCCAAAGCCAGTTGAGAGTATCAGTGGCCTTGGTAAAGAGACAAGTTCCATTCTGAGTCAGACTGGACATGTCTAACACATAAACATCATGTCTTCTTGGTGCAATAAGGACAACTTCCTTATTAGCATTGAAGATGATTCCTTGTTTATCATCAAACTGAACTATGTATTTAGCATCACATAGTTGACTGACACTTATCAAATTGTATTTTAGACCATTTACATAAGCTATCCTAGTAAAGACTATACCATTGCAGTTTACTGAACCATAACCTTCAGTGAGACATGATGAGTTATCAGCAAATATCACTTTGGGTCCTGATTCATCCACATACTTGTGCAGATACTCCTTCACACCAGTCATGCTCCTTGAACATCCACTATCAAGATGCCAAACAGGATCCCTGGCATGTTTCTGCACAAATGGTAAACTGGGTCAGTTCTTTCTAGGACTCCACTTCTTGGAGGGCTTAGCCTTTTGTTTCTGTTTCTGTTTAGAATCAGAAGGATAGTTTAAAGACTGAGCTTTAAGACTTGCCATGTTTGATGTGACTGAATGTGTTTTGTGATCAGAGGTCCTGTGATCATCCTTTTTGCAAATCATGCAATAAAGAATTCTATAGCAATCATCAGTGATATGATTGGTATAGTTACACAGTTCACATCTTTTCAGGGGTTTTGTGGGTTTGGGTTTGGTCTTTGAGGAAGCTGGTTTTTGTTCCTTCTTGGATTGAGAAGGTTTCTCAGAAGATGCAATCTTCTCACCCAGCTTCCTGACCATTTCAGCCAACTGATCAAATTTTGAGTCAGGGCTTTGGGTTATTACTTCAGAAGGGACTGAAGAAGATGAGTCATCAGTATTTATCGAGACTTCAAATGTTGGTCTTTTAAAGATTGTTTTTCCCAATCCCGACCTCTCCTTTGGAGAGCGTTGAGAGTAGACCATTGGTGGGAGGCCTAAGTTGGGTGCAGCACCCTGAAGGGTATTCAGTGGTGGGAGTGGTGGATATGATTCTGATTCAGACTCATTCACTGACTCAGTATTACTGAATTGTTCAGTGAGTTCAAGCTTACTGAGTTGTTCAGTAAGTCCAAGCATATTTTTCAAAGCCTGACTTTCAGGAAGCAAGATCTTTCCAGTCTCAAAGTTTGGCAACTTACTGACTGGGTTGTCCCTGACAATCCAGTCATTTGACTTGGGAAGCATTTCTTGCTCAAATGATATGCCAGCTGGAACAAAGGTCAATTCACTGGGACTTACATAGGGGTTAACCATGTGATGGTCAATTCCTATTGTTTTCCTAGGGATTAAACCCATAGTATCAAAGACCTTGGGGTTCTTTTTGGTCCAGCCTTGGATGACAACCTTTTCTTTGTTAAGTTCAGTTTGTAGGGCTTGGTTTTGTTTCAAAATTTCAGTGTTCTGAATTTGTAGAGTAATTGTTTCTAATTTGGCTTGCTTCAGTACAAGCAATTCATCTCTACATTTATTCAATTCTGACACTATGTTGTTATATTTTGAAAACATGTTAAGCCTTTGTTCCTCAACAAATTTAAGATCTACACAAATATAATTCATGTAAGACTGCCAATCAGAATCATCATCCATAGAAAGTAAAGTGTTTACCTTCTTCATGGTGATGTTTACCCACTCTCCATTCCTTGCATGGCTTTTCCCAACAGCCACATGATCACCTTCAGAGAGTGCCATCAGTGCACTCACTCTAATTTCCTCATCAGAGGATACCTCTTCTTCATCCCAATCATAAGCTTCAGCTACTAAAACCTTATTCTTTGTCTGAACAGGTTTGGATGTTTGAGCAGCCTGAGACATAGAGGGATTAGTTTCAAGAATTGCAAGTTTAGCCTTAGCTTTCCTATATTTGCTTCAAAGTCTTTTTGACCCTTGTTTTGAAATTGTTGGGTCGACTGAAACATTCTAGGTTGAAACTTGCTAGTTCCTGAGGAACTATTTCCTGAAAATTTGTAAGAGGGTTCTGAGGTGGTTTTAGAATAACAGTCCCTAGCAAAATGACCCTTTTTACCACAATTAAAGCATTCAGTGGTTTCATTTGCTTTTCCTTTTGAAAAGTTGGACTGGTTTTTTTTGATGAAACGTTTTGAACTAGCAAGAAGTGCCATCTCTTGGAATTTCAAGTTTAAATCTTTTAGGTACTCATCACTAGTCCTTTCATCAATTTCATCCTCAGAATCCTCTTGGAAGTCCTGCACAACACCATTAGTATAAAAAGCAGTTGATATGGGTGTGGAGGTCAAGGCCTTTTTGGACTCAAGAGCTTTTGAGTCAGGGTATCTCCTTGAGATTAAGTTGTCTTCATAGACAAACTTCCCATAGATCTCAGGGAGCTCAAGGGTCTGAATGTGATTAGCATTCCTCAAGCCTTGTGAGAAGTTTAGCCACTTCTCAGGGAGACTGTTGACAAAGCCAACATTTGTCTCATGCTTAGACAAAACTACACCATCATTTGATAGTTCGTTTATCAAGGTCTTGTATTTGGTATAAGTCTAAGAGAGACTTTCAGAGTCTTTTGCCCTGAAAGTATTATACTCAAGTTTCAGGTCCATGACCCTATTTTCCTTGGTATCTGAGGGACCCTCAAAGCTATTGACCAAGTCATCCCAAGTTTGCTTGGCTGTTGAACAGTTGATGACTGATTCCATTATATCATCAGGAAGACATGATATAATGATGCTTTTCAGGCGTTGTTCTTGATTGACCACCCTTCTCTCATCAATGGTCCATTGAGCCTCAGGCTTGTTTAGCCTTTCAGCAGTCTTTGGGACATAAGGACCATCTTTGACACAAGTGATGTAGTATGGTTCCATACCAGTCAAGTAGCAAAGCATTCGCTTTTTCCACTTGCTAAATTTACCAGCTTCAAGTCGTGGGGCAACAGCTGAAAAGCTTCCACCATTTTTGTCGACTAGCTGGGGCACATTTGCATCAGTCATAGTAGGATCTTGGTTTTAAAAACCTTGAGCACTCTTGGTTAATTTTGAAAGATTTTATAAACCAGAGGCTCTGATACCACTTGTTGTTCCCTCAACACGCTTAGAGTTAACTAGAAAGTTAATCTATTTGTGTTTATGACTAATACAATGTAATGATTCTTTCTATCAGTTAATGAAACATAAATGTAAAAACACAAAGTATTTTTCAACGTTTAAATTCTTATTAGAAATGAATCAAAGAATCTATTACCCAAGTATTTTGCGGAACAAACACTTGAGATTGAATAGACAAGGTATGGTGTCTCCTATCTAAACTCAAGCTATGCTTAAGTGGTAACAAATTCGACCCACTGAGCTATCTCAGGGATACGTTACTCTTTGTAGGAGAGAAGTTGTTTTGCAAAAGTCTAAGGCTTTCAATGTACAAAACACACACAATTTCTCTCATTTTGAACCTATTTATACACAAGTATAAAAGAGTAAAAGTGATTAAAAAACTAAAACTTGTTGAAGCAAGCATGTCTGACAATTACAACAGTAATTGTCATTTCCAAGAACCAATGGGAATGTACTATAAAGTCTTTAGGAGTGGTTGGTCTGACACTCCACGACTTTTAGCCGTCTTAGGGAAAGTTTCTTCCTGACAAGATAAGATTTGATCTTATCTTAAACTCTTCCCAGATCTTCCCGCCTTTCTTTCAAGCGTTGAGTTCTTCAGTCTTCAATCACTTAATGTTGTTGAGGAGACTGGGGTTCAGTGAGTTCTTGTCCAACACTCACTGAACCATCATCTTCTTCTTTGGCTTAAGTCCTACTCAGGGAGTACCGCCTTCCTGAGTAGTGAATCCTTCTTCTTAAATTCGCCTTAAGCATCCTGAAGATGACTCACTGAGAGACTGTTCACTCAGTGACTTGAATTGTTCTCGGTTTAATTTACACTTAGTTAATTTGTGTCCAAATCTTGTTTTAAGTATTCTTGGGTACTGATGGACCCAACACAAAAACAGGTACCGAAAACACGACAAAAACGAACAAATAATCATTTTACACATCACCTAAAAATGTTCCACGTGTCAAATATGCAAATCTAATCCAGCCAATACAAATATCACAAATTTTAATCTTGAAACCCTAACACGGGTGTTGTTATTTTTTAAGCATTAATTTAAAATGAACACTAATCAGCCAGCACAAGTAAGACAAAAACCCTAACACAAGTGTATTACAAGATCTCAGTCAATTAAAGACGAAATCAACCATACAATTAATAACACCACTATATCCAAACAAAACATTAGTTAAGAATCAAAGATTAAGACTGAAAGATAAGGTGACCTGATGATAATGAAGGCCTGATGACGTTGATGGTATTACCAGATCGATCCATTAGAAATTGAGCTGAGATGGTGCATTTAATTGTATGTGCCTGCAATGAGCCATATAATGCAATTAGAGTCTACCCAAACGTCATCTAGACTGTACCCAAACGTCATCTAGACTGTACCCAAACGTCATTTGTGTGAACAATCACCATGATACGTTTTCGTCCAATTTTCAAAAGTGAGAAACGTATGAAAACGGACGAAAACATAAGAAAACGGACGAATACGTATGAAAATGGACGAAAACGTATGAAAGCGTAAAAACACGTCTGAAAACGTATGAAAAATGGACAAAAATGAAAGAAAACGGACGAAAACGTATGAAAACGAACGAAAACGTAAGAAAACGGACGAAAACGTATGAAAACGGACAAAAACGGGCGAAAACGTATGAAAACGTCACTTGATCATTTGTGATCACCTGTGATATTCTGAATATCACAGAATATCACTTGTGATATTCAGAAACGTTTGAAAACGGCCGAAAATATTTAAAAACAGACGAAAACGTATGAAAACGGACGAAAACGTAAGAAAACAGACGAAAACGTATGAAAGCGTAAAAACACGTATGAATAATGGACAAAAAAGTAAGAAAACATATGAAAACGGGCGAAAACGTAAGAAAACGGACGAAAACGTATGAAAACTGATGAAAACGTATGAAAACAGACAAAAACGTATGAAAACAGCCGAAAACGTATGAAAGCGGAAAAAAAAATGTGAATAAATAAGAAAGAAAAACAGACAAGAAAAAAAAAACATGTACTTAGGTTGACATATTAAATCTTTAGGTTAATCTCACAATTAGATCAAACTAGATGGATGGCAGAAATTTGTCCTTTGGTATGCATGAATTTGTGGGTAAGCAAAATAAAATGACTCAAATAAATTGTAATTCTCCCGTTAAAGAGTAGAAACTTTTTAGACAAAAATAGCGATATATACAATTAAGGTAAGAAGTAATAGTGAATTGTTGTGTTTAATTCTGACAAGGATTTGTTGTGATTTAATTATGTCATACAGTTTTTTGAGTTTTTATTGCACATAGTTGTGTTTTCATGTTTACCATATGAACTATGAAAGAGCACCAAAAGAAGACAAGCCTAATCCATCCTCAGACACAAACTGCATTCACTATCCAGTATCCACACATGTTATATCCCTTCATCAAATAAATAAAATAAAAATAAAGAAGCTGCCATGAAGATATAGCAAAGTAGCTTCTTTCTAAAGAGCACAAAAATGGCAGTTTCATCTCTCTCATTCTCATCTGCAACATTAGCCAATAAGGTAACTTTTCATAACTATTTTAACCTTTATACAAACTGTCTTAAGTCTTTGCAGCGCTTACATTGCAAGTTCGATAAAAGGATTTACGGATTTACCATTTCGATTAGAAAGTTGGTCACTTAATGTTGTATTGACTTTGCAGTTGAATCTGCCGATAAAGCCTTCTACTATCACATGTTCTTGGCCAACCATCATCTCATCAACAAAAGATTCATCTCTTGATGAAGAAAGTAAGCTTACTTCCATAGTGCTATCCTATTTATGTTTAGCTAGCGTTGACACTCAAACCCATACCCTCATTGGATGAACCAACACCTCTATGTTTGATGCAGTTTTTATTTACTATCAAGGTTTTCGACTTCTCTGATCCAAGTAGCTATTGAGTTAAATGCAAACGTCCTTTCTTATGTTCTATAAGAAGTTTTATGATTTTTCGGCTATCAAACGAGAACCTAAAAGTTATGTTTCTTGCAATTTAAACAAGAAACCTTGTATGAAACAGGATTGGAAAACTGCAAGAGAAGGTCACTTCTTATAGGACTTGGAGCTTCAAGCTTACTGCCTACGAAAATTCTTTTGGCTCAAGGTATACCAATCAATTTCTAAACTATTACGGAGTATTTCATGTATCATTATGCTAATTTTTAAAATGACCCCTAACATACAAATTAAACTATTATGCATGTGTTTCAATCTCACACTTCTAAATTGTCTTGATTAATAATCATAACCATATCTTAATACACAGTAGTGATACAGTTTTCAGGGTGGCCCTGTCTAGTTAATATTCTAAAGCTCTTGCATTGTTAATGTACACAGAAAAACCACCAAACTATGATGAATTTGTAGACGTCAAAGACGGTTATTCATATTATTATCCCTCAGATTGGAGGGTAAGCTGCATCCGAAGCTACCAAATTTGATCCATTTTGACTCAAAAGTTTGCTCACACGTAATTCTTTTTTCCAGGAATTTGATTTCAGAGGACATGATTCTGCATTTAAGGATCGGTACTTGCAATTACAAAATGTAAGACTTAGCTTCATACCGACCAGTAAAACAGATATCCGTGATATGGGTCCAATAGAGAAGGTAAAAATCAAGTGGCTCTTTCGCTTAACAATTTTTCCTAGTTTTATTCAAGTTCTAATTTTGTAGGTTGTAGCCCACTTGGTAAAACATGTGTACTCGACACCGACTCAGGTCCCAGATGTGTTTGATATGCAAGAGGTCTGAATCCTTAAAATCTTGCCCAATCATATTTTATGAATCCCTAAACAAGGTTTCTTTAATCTTTGACAAACGCTTGTTTAATGGTTATACATTGCAGAGGACTACGGATGGTAAAAACTTCTACACATTTGAATATACATTAACCTCACCAAACTTCGCCTGAGCAGCTTTCGCAACCATAGCTGTTGGAAACGGTAAGACACAATATCATATAATCACATAGCTAAAATCGGCAAAATGGGTGGGTTAGGTAACACATAACAACGGGCTCAGGTATTTCAATGCCAGGTTGGGTCGACCCATTACCCTTTTACCTAAAATTCTCAATTTGCCCCATTCCAAACAGAACCCAAAATTGAACAAATCATAAATAATTGGTATGAACGGCCACCTTTACAGAACACCAACATTAATTCATGTGAATTTGAACTCCTGAAACAGGGAGATACTACACACTAATTGTTGGAGCAAATGAGCGAAGATGGAGAAGAGTAAGAAACCAGCTTAAAGTGGTAGCAGACTCATTCAAGGTGCTCGACATCTAATAGCAGGGATATCATCTGTATATTTGGTTTTCATAAGTACAATGTAAAAAGCAATAGCACTCTTAAGCCGCATGCTTTATTGATCACGTGCCATTTTGAAAGTTGCAGCAGCAAATGTAACAAGTAAATGATGAGCAAAAGAGTCTTTAATGAATCTAAACCTCTTTATATACAAAAGGATTACAATAAATACGTTTACTCAATCCCTTCTTAAGCCTCGTAAACATCCACAAAATTTAAAAGGATATACAAATGTACAACAGTCAGATTATAAAGAGAAACACACGACGGCATTGAAAAGAATAAGAAAAAGAAGGCAATCAAACACCTGAAAACTAATTCTATGATCAACAAATCAATATATTATGGAAACTCAGCAAAGCCTCTAACCTGTAAATGCTGTGCCTCCAAAAGAATATGCAATCTGACTTCCGAACCGAAATCTACAACCCTAAGCCTGAACTGCCCCCAGACCATTAAGGCTACATCCACCACCATCACGCCACGTGTCACCACCCATAAGCTCTTTCAGAACTGCAGATGACTGACATTATGAGTCAATTTAACAATGTGCATGCATATCCATTTGTCTATATTAGTCTATGCTGACGCTTCCCAAAGTGTGGTTGCATTAACCGCACATACAAACCATTCTTTCCCATTAAAGAATCGTGGGACCCTTCCTCAACGATCTTACCCCCGTTAAGAACAACAATGTTATCAACATGCCTCATCATAGCAGCTCTATGAGCTATAAGAATGGTCGTTTTGTTTCCCATGACTAACGTATCAAGAGCCTCTTGAACCACCCGACTTGACTCAGACTCAATCGATGAACTAGCCTCGTCCAATAATAGAATAGGCGCATTCTTCAATACAACTCGAGCAATTGCAATCCTCTGCTTCTGGCCAGGTGTTAAATCCACGCCCCTCATTCCCACGTGAGTATCATAACCATGAGGTAAGTTGCTGATGAAATGGTGAGCATTTGCTATTCTTGCAGCTTCTTTGATCTCAGCCTCGCTGGCATTGTGTCTTGCATATATGATATTTTCCCTAATCGTGGTTGAAAAGATTATGGGTTCTTGTTGAACAAGACCAAGATGATTTCTCAACCATCTCAAATTAAATTGCTTCAAGTCTCGTCCATCTAGCATCACCTGGCCAGCAACTGGATCATAAAATCTTTCCATCAACGAGATTATAGTGCTTTTCCCAGATCCAGAAACCCCGACAACCGCCACTGTTTGACCACCAGTGACTTTGAGACTGAAATTGCTCAGAACCAAAATCTCGGGGCGAGTTGGATAAGCAAAGTCAACATTTTTCAACTCGATGCTGCCATAAACATTTGGAGGCTTCAAAGCAGAAGTATCATCTGGCTCAATCTTGGGTACTCTATCTATTATCTCAAATACGGATATTAAAGACTTTCTTCTTTTGAGAATATATGGAGCCAGACCGAAAGGCTCCACAAGGGCAAAGGTTGCAAAAGAGAAGACCATGTACTCTTTGAGAGCAGTTGGGAGATCTATATAATTGTTCTTAACACAGAGGGCGGTGTACCATAAGAGAATGGCATTACAGGCAAAAAGAAGAAACTGTGAAAAACCAAAGGCAAAACCGATAGCCATGCCATGAAAGAAGCTTTGATAGAATATCTTGCTTAATTGCAATCTGTAAAGCTCCATAACTTTGTTACCAGCACAGAATGCAACAACAGTGTATATATTTCTAACCGCATCCTCAAGAACCAGAGATGCTTTTCTGTGCATCTCCTGTATCCCCTTTGAAAATCCAGCTAACCAAAGTTTCTGCATATGTGAAATCAAAAAGTGGAATATTAGATGATACTTCTTGGTGTTTTATAATTTTGAAAAGACATCGTAATAAAGATTACCTGAGCAATGGCAGAAAGAGTCAGAACTGGCAATGTGGCTATAGCCACAAGAGCCAAACGCCAATGTAAAATCACTCCTATTGCAATTGCTACTAGAACGGCTGCACAATCTTGAATAAGTATAGAAAGTCGGTTGCTGAAAGCTGCTCTCACAAATGTTGCATCATTGGCTAATCGCATGGACAATGTATCAGCACTGTTCTCTTCATCATCAAACCATCCAACTTCATTCCGAAGCATTGCTGTAAAATACAAATTTGATTACACTGATCCATATAGGGAAAGAAAAGAAAGAGCATTGCTGTCAATTTGGGTTGTATTTGACCTCTATTGGGTCAAAAAGGTAAGAAATTAGCTTAATAGAAAAAGGTCCAAACAGGACAGGTGAAAGTCGCCCATAGTTTATTTCAGTGCATAAAACATCCTATACATTATTTCTTCTACAAATATGAATATTCCAAAATAAAGAAATTAAATAATTTGGTAAAATGTATTTCTGGTTTAGCAGACCCAACATGCTTTGGTACCTATACTATTAATTAAAAAATGGACAAAAGCGTACGAGGCCCGTTTTAACAAGTACCAAAATTACACGTTTGGAATCCAAGAACATTGTTTGTTAACAAGAAGTTTACTAACCAGAAAACATCATTCTTCGAACTCGTTCAGTCATCTTTTCTCCCATTATACCGAAGTAAAAGTGCTGCAAAAAGTTTGCAACTACAGTCACAACACCCATGCCGGCAATAATCAAGCACCATTTGTCTACTTCATCACGTATGTTGTTGTGTCTGTCAATTTCATTTCTATAGTACGCTGTCACTATTAATGCAATAACATAAGCAAGAAGAGGGTTAAAAGAACCAAATATTGCAGCACCCGTACTTCCTAAAACAGCATACAGCCATTCAGCTAAACTCAACTCTATAAGTCTCCAAATTGATGGTTCTTTCTTATGTTGTTTTTCTTTTACCGGTTGAACCCTAATTGGCTTTTCAGCAAGTTGGGAATTAGGTCGACTATAAGTTTGTGAATGTGAACGTTCACTTTGTGGATCAGATGTTAACAAGGGTGAAATAGGTGATTCAGGATTAGAGCCGTTAGATGTTTGTCTACGAATAGCGTGAACATCAAGCTTTGGTAACTCGGGTAGTCTTCTTTCAAAACTGTCTTGTCTTTTTATTGTGGGTTCTTTGTTTGTTCCATCTAATGAATACCCGTTTTCTTTTTCAGCTGGGATCGGATTTTTGGGCGATTCATATGACCCGTAAGCAGAATCTTGAGGGCGAGTTGAGTGTACGTTAGAAGCTCGTTGAAGTGATGGTGATTTGGCAAATTTAGGAGATGTTGGTTCTGAAGAATCTTTTTCTATCTGTAAAGCTGCAGTTTCATTGTAGGTTCTCGTAGGCATCCTACAACAATAAATAGGTATCAGAAGCATCCATATATACTCACAAAAGTGCAAAAATCATAACCGGAAACTAAAGATGTTGGTTATAGTTTATTGCCAACGTGTCATATGGAAGAGATACAAAAATCCAAAATTAAGTTATAAAGAAAGGTCATATGGATCGAACATGAAGTGTATTTTCCAAAGCAATTTTAACCAACTTTAACAAAAATAAACAATCACGAAAAAGAATACTTGTAATCAAAGTCTACCTTCTTGGAAGTTTGGCTGCTTCTTCACATCTAAGAAGTTCTGCATATAACCCATCCGAGGCTATTAATTCGTCATGTGTCCCTATCTCCATTAACTGACCATCCTCCATCACAGCAATAAAATCAGCATTTTTTATTAAAGAAAGCCGACGAGCAATAATGATAGTTGACCGTCCTAACATCAAGAGATCCAAAGCCTCCTGAACAGATCTTTCAGCTTCAAAGTCTAGTCCACCTGTCACCTCATCAAGAAGAAGAATAGATGGGTTCGAAAGCACTGCCCTTGCAACAGATAGCCTTATTTTCTGTTCTTCTGTTAATGATAAACCAGCTCTGCCTATCTGAAAGTTTAAAAAAAAAAAAAAAGGTTGGTTTCTTTGATTTAGGATAGAGATCATAAATAAATAAATAAAAGAGAACCACCATCACAGCCTTATAATTTTACCTGTGTGTCATATCCTTTCTCAAGTGAGGTAATAAATGTATGTGCATGAGCGATTTTCGCTGCATCTTCAATTTGAAGTGCAGTGGCATCTCTGCCATAAGCAATATTGTCTCTTATACTCAAGCTTAACAAAGCAGGTTCCTGAGTTACTAAGCCAATTTGGCTTCTTAGCCATTCCAATTTCAGATTTTTTATATTCTCCCCATCCAAAAGGACTTCGCCTGAATGACAAAAAATAAAAAAGTCAAGGTTGTAATTGATATACACAAACAGATTAAGATCATTAATAGTTTCCAAAAAGATGAAGCAGTTTAATACCTAAAGTAGGATCATAGAACCGTTCCATAAGTGGTATGATACTACTTTTACCAGAGCCATTTCTTCCAACAAGTGCCACTGTTTTTTTGGCTGGAACAGTTAGGTAGAATCCACTTAAAATAGGAATTTCAGGACGAGACAAGTAACTGAAATACACATTTCGAAATTCGATGTTCCCTTGTACATTAGCAAGAGTGTTTCCATCATGATCAACGGTTGAGGATGAACGGCTAATCATCTCGAAAAGTCGATATGCAGCAATTCTCCCTTGCTCAAACGAATAGAAGTTGGTCGCAGCTTGATTGAGTCCCCTTTGAAAAAAAAATGGCATTCACAGATATTAGTATTTAAGTATTATGTATGAGAGGAGAGAATTAGAAGCGGAAAAATGGCATTCATGAATATATACTTGGGTCAAAAAGGAAAGCAAGATACGTACAGGCCACTTAAAATGACAGCAAACAGGGCGGTCACAATTTCTCCACCATGAGCTTTTCTATGTGTAACCAAAAACCTTCCAACATAAAGTTGCAAGGCACAAGAGCAAATTGCAAGCCCATATGTGAATCCAAGCCCAAGTCCTTGCACAAGACTTATTAATATACCATATCTCAATGTAGCTTGTAATGAAGCTGCATAAGAATATTTTGCTAATGTTTCATTTGTAAAAGCATATAAGGTCCTAACAAAGGAAACTGCCTGCAAAATGAAAAGTAATACTACATTAGCTTAGTCCATCAAGGTTCTTATTCAAATAATATGGACGTCTGTTATGACTTGTTAAACGAAGAAGGGGTTAGGAGCTTGCTTTCACTATTTAGCTCCTATAGTTCCCTACTTCCCTACAATATTCCTTGACATTAAACGTATCGCCCCATTGAAAAGAAATCTCTCATTCAGCAGACTCGATAAAAGATGATTTTTCAATTCCACTTATTTGGGACAGAGCATATATCCATCCAGATCCTTTCACTAGTAAGGGAGTAATTATTCATACAGTGTGACAAACAGACCCATCATGAATGAAAACCAAATTAGACTAGACGGGCCAGAGCCATTTTATAGATGGGCTGTACCCAAGAGGTTATGATCTAGTTGCTTTCTCTCTAAGCTATGTAATTAGTCATATAGATAACACATCCTAATGTATCACATACAATTAAAATAAAATGCCCTTTAAGGTTTTATAACACTACAAACAAACTATAGATTTAATTAAACAGCACAAACAGGCTATAGCAACTACCACCTCTATGGTATTCACTTGATCAAAGGGGAAAAGGTAACAAGGTAAATAAAGTAACCTGTTCAGCAACACTTGCTGCTTCAGCGTACGCATCTTGGATACTCTCAGCAAGCCTGTGCAGAAATATATTTGATATTCCTCCTGCAGCAACAATAAAGGGTCCAGTGGCTAAAGTGATAAGGGCAATTTGCCAACAGTTGATGAAGGCAATTGCAAGCCCACTGAAGAATGTAGCCATGTTATGAATATAGTTTCCAACCTGCAATATTAAAAATAATCAGATATATCAAATCACCACATGCTTGATTACCACAAGCAAATATCAGTGGACCTACCTTTTCACTAAGAGCAGACTGGATAAGTAATACATCACTCAATACTTGGCTCACAATGTCTCCATTATTCCCGTAAGTGTCGAAAAAACTCATATCTTGATTTAGTAGTACTTGTACATATCTTGACCGGATAACGGCAGTCTGTCTTTCTCCGGTAAGAATCCAACATGACACCTCTGAATGCACAAAAAAATAGAAATCACAGCTGATATAAGAAATTACCTACGTGAAAGTATAAGGTAAATGCAATTATTTTATTATGCTATTTACCTATCCAGCCAGCAGCAAAAACACCACCAGCAATATAGAGAAGGATGAGAGCAAGCTGCAGAAATCATGATCAAAATGTCACTTGGTGGAGAAAAAAATCAATGCTTAAGAGGTAAAATCAGTGCAATATGAAACCATAAAAGGTCATTACACCTTTATATACTATCTAAGTGTCAAACTAGCTATCCAAAGACACTCTAACGCATATCTAGACTCGGTTTAAATGCTATATCTTAGATTATGTGTGTATGGTGGTAAAACTTCATTCTTTAGCTTATGTTTCATAACCTTACATGCATCTATATTATCAATAGTCAATAAAAGAATGAAAGCATGGATTTAAAAGAACACTCCATATAAGATAACTCCTGGTAGTCTAAGGTAAAATAATAAGAGTGTATTGCTTCCACAGTTCAATATTTGATACCCGATCCTTCATGGTAAATAAGATTGGCTACAGTGAAGGGTACACAAAGATAAAAAAAATTGCCACAAACCACAAAATGATTGGTTGCCAGCTAGCCTCATAGACAAATTACGCGAAAGAAATTTGATCGGCAGATGGATGATTTGCATGATTGCAGTGGTCTTGGACTGTCGTCCAAATTTCAGATAATCCCAGTTCTATACATGCTATAGTTCCAACTGGGGTCATCTGACAAGTTGATTTATATTTCAGTAGAAATAACACTATATATAAACTGATAATGCACGTCACTGTCCATAACAAAAGACTAATATCTATCGATTAATCTGTGACACCGAGAAAATGCAAAGGCTAGCTACCAGTCCTAACAACACATGCTCAGGTTATTTAAATAATCAGCAGCTGTGTGAAACATGTAAGGCACTCATTCGAGGTGATCCTCCATTCATATTCCCGCACTAACCAGAAAACTTTTATTTACATGCAGACAGATGCCTAGTAATGTCCATTGCAAGCAATTTGCTTGATGATAAAGGCCAAGCAACAAATTTAACCACTTAGGGGTGGCCTAGTGGCAAAAGGGCTTGTGACTATCACTCTAATATGTGTGAGGTCTCAAGTTCAATTCCTGCTAGGTGCAAACAACCTTAAGTGGCCACGCCAACCTCGTGAAAAGGGAGGGTTTTACCTGGTTTGAGTCTGTGTGGCAGTGGGTTCAAACCGCGTGGATTAGTCAGCCAAAAGGTTGGAAATCATGGTTACCAAAAAAAAAAAAAAAGGCCAAGCAACAAAGGTTGCTTTAATCACCCTCAGAAAAAGGAGGCCAGTCTTCTTTTTAAGCTTGGGCATACCACTAACACTCTGTTCTTAAGTTTTATTTGGAGACAAAAAGGAAGTAAATGAAAGGAAAGTAGTGAAGATGAAATGAGATGAAAGAAAGTTAATATGTATATATGTGTTCTCGTGTAGGGACAAAATAAAATGGGCAAGAAAGAAAGAGTGTGTTGTTGTTACTCGTACAATTTTGTCCTCATAGGTGGGACCACATGAGTAATACGAGTAAATGAGATAGAGTTAATAAATTAGGAAGGATAATTTGGTAATTTTAGTAACAAACCTCAACTTTACACCACTTCCATCCCACTTTTGAGCGGGACATTTTAGGACCAAAACCACCTCTATTTCCCTCCACTTTCTTTTACACCCTTCCCTTAAAAAATCTAAAGAACATAACTACTTTTTTGTTTTCTTTCAATTCCATTCACTTTCACTCATATGCTAAACTAAAGAACACACTGTAAAACTATATCCAAAATCCTTAAATCATTTTATCAGTTCAACACATCCTTAGAGCAAACGGTGTGGGAAATTTCATGCCTCGCCGTGCCTACGTAGACTCCTCGCCTTCGCTCGCCATGGTACCCCCCTCCTTCGCCGTCCCTCGCCGTGAGACACCTCCTCGTCTGCACGGCGAGGATAAGTTCTGACATATAAACGTTATTTTATTCCCCCATTTAATTTCAAACGGTAATATTACCGTTTAATATAACGTTCCTTTTTTTTTTTTTTTAATATATATATAAAAAAAACTTAACACACTTCATTACACACTATAAATACCATATCATATACACATACTTTTCTCACACAACTCTTAACAAAAAAAAACCACAAATACTCTCATTTTCTCTACATCAAAAAAAAAAAAAAAAAAAAAAAAAAAAAAGTCGCAAAATCCAAACGAAGGCGGGTATTTCACGCAGCTCCTCGCCTCAAATCCACAACAATACGGGGGGTCGTCAAACCCGTCTACCCCCTCATCACAAAATTCTAACTCCTCATCGCCACAAATTCCTCCGTATGGGACGCAATTGCCTCCCGAGGCAATTTACCAAAACCAACAATTTGCGTTTCAAGGATTCGCAAATTACCCCCAACAACGATTTTCTCAATCTCAACCACAGTTCTATAACCCATCGCAACCTTCATCATTTCCTATACCACAACCAGATCCTCAATTCAAAGTACCTAAACCCCTTGATCCGTCCAAATCACGCGGAAAAAAAAACAATGGCTAAAAAATCCAAAAAAGTCGTGAATTTGGACAATGACGATGATGATGACCTTGAGGCGGTGGTGGGTGCGAAGAGAAACTGGTCCAAGAAAGAGAAATTTCGCAAGACAAAGATATCGGAAATGACCGTTCCGAAGAATTCTTTTGGAACCAGATTCTGGAGATGTTCAACGATCAATCACCCCGTGAGCCTCGTACCAAAAATATGCTCACCGGTAAATGGACACGGGTTAACGGTGATTGCCAAAAATTCAACGCTGTCTACAAACATTTGCAGCGTAGAAGCGGTGAAAATGACAGCGATCATCTCGAGAATGCGAAGGAAAATTTCGAACAGCGCTTTGCCGGGAAAAAGTTCGTATATGTTCACGTGTGGGATATTTTGAGAAAGTACCCCAAATGGGATGCGGAGGATCCGATTGACATTTCATATCTCGAGGATATTTTTGGTCTTGACAGACGTCCTCGTCCCGAAGGCGCCTACAAAGCGCGGGCTTCAAAGAAACAAAAGTCGACTTCAACGTCGAGCGCGGCGAGCTCCGGTGGGAGTCAAACGAGTTCTTTTTCGGGTCAATTATCCGAAAAATATTCGCAAAAAGCGGACGTTCAAATGGCCGCGTACGAGGCGAGGAGGGAGAAGGAAGTCAAGTCGTTGGAGATGAAGGAGATGAAGTTTTTGATGATAGATCCCGACATGACCACACCGGCCAAAGCCGCTATCATTCACAAGAGGCAAGAAGAAATAATGAAGAAATATCAAAATGCCGAGTAAAATGTTTAAGTTTCGTATTATTAATGTTTGTTGTATCGTGATTTTAAGTCCCGTATCGTTTTTTTTTTTTTTTTTCGTATCGTTAGTTTATGTTTCGTATGTGTTTAAATTTGATGTATTGTATTTTTACTTTTATGAAATGAATTTAGTTTATCTGGATATTTGAATAAAAAAAATAAAAATAGATAGTGGTGGGGCCCAAATGAGTAAGTTGTGGTATGTTATGGGAAGGGGAGATTTGCCTTGCCATGATACCTATTGCTCAACACATCCTTATGCCAAATATTCTAAAGTGGACAACAACCTTATCCGAATTACAGTTAGCACCAGCAGACAGAAATCTGCACATGGTCTTGACCAGGTTGCAACTATGGCTTAGTCAAACAGTTAACCCATCTTCAAAGCATACTAAAAAGAAATAGATGTGTATAAAAAAAGGATAAAGGTAGATAAGGGTTAGCACGATAGAAGCTACCAAAGCACTCTCAAGTCTCAACTTCAATCCTAACTCACACCCAACCATTTGGGTCACACACTAAAACCATATTAGTAGGCATACGAGTACAAAGTGAACATCATGTGGCATAAGGATACTATTACCATGAGCTAGATATTAGCCAAGGGATACCAGGTCACACATTTCTACATTAACAAACCTTACTAAAACTTCCATGTTTCTTATTAGAAACACCGATTATACATTAAAATATTAAATATCAATAGAGACAATGTAACTCGTAAGGGCAGCCTAAACGCCCTTCTACCAGGAATTCCATATTGTACTACCATTTTCTGGCCTTCAGCTCTGAAACACCTAAGGGTGCGTTTGGTTCGCAGTATGTTTTGAAAGGAATTGTAATATGTCAAAGGAATTGTAATTTGAATGAATTGTAATTCAAAGAGTTGTAATGTGTTGTAATTGTAATGTGTATGAATTGTAATTGATGTTTTCTGTCACTGTGTTTGGTTGGATCTCAACGTAATTGTAATTCGAAAAATTTATAAAAATTCGAAAAAATTTATAAAAATTCGAAAAATTTATATAAATTCGAAAAAATTTATAAAAATTCAAAAAATTTATAAAAATTCCAAAAATTTATAAAAATTTAAAAATTTAAAAATTTTATAAAAAATTTATAAAATTCGAAAAATTTATATAAATTCGAAAAAATTTATAAAAATTCAAAAAATTTATAAAAATTCAAAAAATTTAAAAAAGTTCCAAAAATTTATAAAAATTCGAAAAAATTTAAAAAAATTCCAAAAATTTATAAAAATTTTAAAATTTTATAAAAAATTTATAAAATTCGAAAAATTTATATAAATTCGAAAAAATTTATAAAAATTCAAAAAATTTATAAAAATTCCAAAAATATATAAAAATTTAAAAATTTAAAAATTTTATAAAAAATTTATAAAATTCAAAAAATTTATAAAATTTTATAAATATTTAAAAATTTGAATTTTTATAAAATTTTTTGTAAAATTTTTAAATTTTTAAATTTTTTGAATTTTTAAATTTTTAAATTTTTATAAATTTTTTATAAAATTTTTAAATTTTATAAATTTTTTATAAAATTTTATAAATTTTTCGAATTTTATAAATTTTTTATAAAATTTTTAATTTTTTAAATTTTTTGAATTTTTAAATTTTTTAATTTTTATAAAGTTTTTTGAATTTTTATAAATTTTTTTTGAATTTTTATAAATTTTTTCGAATTTTTATAAATTTTTTGAATTTTTATAAATTTTTTCGAATTTTTATAAATTTTTTGAATTTTTTTTAATTTTTATAAATTTTTCGAATTTATATAAGTTTTTTCAAATTTTTATAAATTTTTTGAATTTTTATAAATTTTTTCGAATTATTATTATTATTATTATTATTATTATTATTATAAAATTTTGAATTACAACGTAATTCAAAACTTTCCATCCAACATCCTATGTAATCTGAATTCCCTCCTTTGATGTAATTGTAATGACTGAATTACAATTACAACGCAAACCAAACAGCCTACGTAATGTAATCTGAATTACAATTCCCTCCATTCTGTGAACCAAACAACCTACGTAATGTAATCTGAATTACAATTACAACCAATTACGCCAGATTACGGCGAACCAAACGCCCCCTAAGTCTTAACTTCCAAATGCAACATCAGCTCTTAATTACACCTAATGTCACAATAATATTAGCAATAAGTGCCCCATATAACTTCAGCTGAATCCCATGAACTAACAGTGCCTTACATATCTTACAAAACTGCTTATCTGAGGGTTGCCAGGGAAGGGTAGGAAACAGTCACGGGATTCCCCGGTTAGTCCGCGTACATCTGAGTCAAAGACTCGCCCTCCCCGGGTAACCTAACAGGGAAAACCTCATCCGTTTACGCGTTTAATAAGCAGCAGAAGCGGTTTGAATAACACAAAACTGCTTCTGCTTAAAAATAAGCAGCTAAAAAGAAAATTTTAAGCAATCCCAAAAAGCTCTAGAAAATATATGCCTTCCGATGAGTAATTTAACCAGCAATAGCGTCAAAGTCTAAAGAACATCCTATTCACAACACCATTAAGGATCCATGTTCAAGTTACCCGGGGAACTCGAGCCTTTTTGTCGCTAATTGGCATCACTAGTTACTGAATAACTTAGCTACAGTTCTACTATAAACACCATACATAATCACAAAATAACTTACTAAAAATAGCTCAAAAAATCAACGCTTACATCTTTAAACTTATCAAATAGCACCTTTTCATTCTTACAACCACCGATTAATCACAAGACCATTACCTTATAAAACCAAATAGTAGCAACGAATACTAAACTAAAACCTTGGGAGTAATTCCATATAGTCTTTCAAAATACATAAATGGCATCACTAGTTACTTAACTTCTTATAGCTACACCAAATATAATCACAACATAACTTACTAAATATAGCTTCAAAAAACAAAACCTTACATCTTTAAACTTTTTAAAAAAAGCACATCTTCATTTTACGACATAGAGTAAATCTTGTAAAAAACCTCAATTTTTTCTTACAACGACCCGGTCCAAAAAAAAGGAAAAAAGAGTACGTTTCTTGTCTTGTTTAGGTGGTGTTTGTTTCAGCTTATTTCATAAGTTCAAATTTCCGGTTTATTTTGAGACTTATATGGGTTATATAAAGCTTATATAATAAGCCCATAGGTCTCAAAATAAGCTACTAAATTTGAGCTTAATCCGAATTTACATAAGCTCATAAGCCCGCAAATAAGCTTAAACAAACACCCCTTGAGTTTTTCCTGGTCTAATTTAATCCCAATTCCGTCCCTGATCACTACATACTCAAATTATTCGCTACATTTCTAGTAACACCACCAAAAACAATAACAAAACAAAACCTTACGTCTAAAAAAATAAAAAACTACATTTCTCGCCTTGTTTAGTTTATCCTAATTCCTAAACGCACCCAGAGGCGGAGACGGGAGGGGGGCAGGGTGGGCACACGCCCCCTAGAAAAAAATCTTAGTGTAAATTTTTTAAAATATCTGTCTATTTTTGTAATTTGGCCCCCTAACAAACCGATTCGTAGCATAGTTTCTAAAAATTATCAAAGTTTGTCCCCTCGACCATAACTTTCTACTCTATTCTTAATTTCTTATCCCAAATCCATCCTTGATCAATCACAATTCACAGTAAAAAAACCGCAACTTACGTCTTTAAACTTATCGAAAAGCACATCCGGATCATCACTCCCGTGCGCAAGCAGCTGCACAATCTTGGCAAAATAATGCAAATAAATCACAAGCGCCGTCCCATGCGCCGCAGCAGCAACCGATCCAACAACCATAAGACACCAATCAAGCTTATCCGCACAAACAAAAAGCTTCGAAAACGGAACCGCAGCTGGCGGCGCCTCCATTTCTTCATTCTCATCATCCATGTCATCATCTCCCCCTTGGTCAACCTGTAAGTCGTTAGTGTTTCCACCTATGTCTGTGTATGGCGACGGTGATTCAGGTGGCTCGGAGACTTCTGATACTGGTGTTAGTGGTTGTATGTGTGGTGGGGACCATCCGAATAAGCCTCTTTGTATCATCATCTTTGAAGCAAACCCTAGTTTGTTTTTTTTATTTATGGAATTGAGTTAATAGACATGAAAATTCAGGTGGTTAGTTAATTTTGGGGGTGTTTGAGAAAAGTATAAAGGTGGACCGAGTTGGTGACTCGGTCAAAGAAGGCGTGAAATGGAGAGAGTTGACTCGGAACTTTCTTTTCTTTCTTTTTGGTTAGTTAGTTAGTTGAACAAAATTATCCTTTGAATTTTGTCTATGTATATATTCTTTGTTGAAGAATCAAGTTATCAACCAAAATCTGGATTTAATGTGACCACTAAAAGTTTATAGCATATATTTGGGAAAAAAAAACTAAAATAAAAAATAATTGAGAGGCCTAAAATATGTGACTAACTGTGTGCATTATTGGTTTGTGAAGAAGTAGGTCCCCTATTTTGTCATATTATTAGGCATACGAGTTAGGCATCCCAATCAATGCTAAAAAAAAATTGCTTCGATGTACAACATTAAATTTCTGCACTAAACAATTTTAACTAGTTTAAAGTAGGGGTGATCAACGGTCCAAAACCGAACCGGACCGGACCGGACCAGTCAAAACTGGACCGGATCGAGACCGAACTAGCCCAAAACCTTAGACAGACCAGACCGAATGTGTTCGGTCCGGTCCAAGAAGGCATAATAGTCAGGTTTTACGTAAGACCGGTCCAGTCCATCTGGACCGGACCGAACCGAGACTGAAATAAGCAAAAAATGGGGACCGAGACTGGACCGTTGGTCCTTCGGTTCGGTCGGTCCTCTCGGTCTCGGTCGGTTTTGGGTCTGTGATGCTCAGCCTAGTTTAAGTCGACATACTAAATAGAAAAAACAGTTAGAATAACATATATTAATATTGGGTATAATCCCTCCGTCTCAAACTATAAGTTCACTTTGGTATTTTTGATTGTCTCATATTTAATGTCCACTTTTAATAACAACCAATCAAAATCCTTCTAAGTGGGTGATAATGAAATTTTATTAGTTAACATTATAAGGGGTTCGCTTTTCTTAAAATTTGTGAAATTTGGAAATGAACATATAATTTGAGACGGGGAGTATAAAATATAGTTTATATAAGTAAATTAAATTTTATATTTTTAGTTAAGTATTAAAGCTTTAACAAATATGTAGTGGTTAAATAAGTTGAATAGTATTAATGAAAAATATATTGTAACACTATATTTAGTGATTTACTATACATAACATTAAACGAGTTTCGGTATGTTGCAAAGTTAGTCCTTAGGGACTAACTTTGAAATTAAAAGTTAACTTGAGAGGCTTTTTCTGTACAATATTTGCACAGAAACAGCCCTGAAGTTGTTGGGCCGTTGCAAATTTAAGTCACGACTGTTAAGTAACGACCGTTAAGGACTAACTTTGCAATTGATCAATAACCTCAGGGTCTAAACTGAAAATTGCGGGACTAATGTTTGCTACAGTGTTTTGGGGGCACTGTTCCTTGCTTTTTAGTATATATATATAATTAGTGCTAAGTATAGTGCAAAGTGCATTTTTAGTGCATCTTTTTCGCTCTAAATTAATGCAAAGTGCATTTTTAGTGCCCACATTGAAAACGTTCGAGAATAGTACAAAGTGCATTAACATGAAGTGGTGGACATACTATCCACAGTGTAAAAAAGACTTTGTAAATATTTCTTTCGGGTTTGACATTGAGCTCGTTGCTTGTACATTTTGAGGTTTTGAACAAAAGTAAGCATCTTTTTGTCATATTTTTCTAGATTCGGGACTGATAACGTGATTAAGATGTTATTGCTATGCATTTATATAGATTATATTGTATTATTGTTATATTTGATAATTCTACATCATTTAGGTTTGTCTTGAGAAAACTTTGCCAATGATAGTGATTTTAGATGACATATACTAATGTTTTTATCGCGTGTACGAAACATTTCAAAAAGTCTGCATATTAGGGAGGTTTTAAGGACCACAAGTGTTGGTAGAGCTACCAATGCGAAGTTGATGTACTTGTTACCATGTTCATAGAGTTTTAGCAAATTAACGTATTATTAGCTAAAGGTCTATCCATCTATACCTTTGGATATGTCTTCTTCCAATATTAACTCATTAACTAAAAATACCACAACAAACATACCATAAAAACACACTTATGAACCATTTGAGTTAATAGAGAAACCTTTAAGCATGAACATATTCATTTTCTTCATTTAAACTGTTCAAATATAGTAACCCATAGTTCCATACTTTCAAAAAAAAGCACGAGGTTTGAAAAGTAAATAGTTGAAAGTTGAAGGATGTGAAATGAAACTATATAAATGTACTAGAAAGGGGGTAGATACAGGTAGGTAATCGCAGTCATCGAGGACGGACAGCTGTCCAGTGGCAGTGGGGGACGCAAACATATAGGGAACATGAAACTTTTTCCCCATATTTCTCTTTTTATTTTTTTATTTCTTTATTTTTTGAATTAATTAAAATTAATAAAAAAATAAAACTTAGGGGTGTGATGATTGAAGTTGCCAGTCCATTTTATCTGTTGCATTTCAACTTTTATGGACCATGATACATTTTAGTTTGAGTAAATTGCAAAAATTGTCTCTAAAGTTTGGCTAATTTGCATGTTTCGTCCTAAAAATATCGAAACTGCAAAAACCGTCCCTGTGGTAAACCTTTGGGACAAATATCGTCCCTGACCAACATCAAATGACAAAATTACCCATGTCCAAACTTTAGGGACGATTTTTGCAATTTACTCTCTAAATTTCTTTTCAGTTTTTTACACAAATGGTCCCTGTGTTGCGCCAAGTTTTACAGATTTAGTCATAATTTGTTTTTTAATTATTTATTTAAGTATTAATGTTAGTACTATTTTTTTGTACGTTTTTGCCCTTTTTTTTACGTTATTATCCGTCTTTTTTTACGTTTTTGTCCATTTTTCTTAAATTTTTTTCGTTTTCATACGTTTTTGTCCGTTTTGTCTTACGTTTTTGTCCGTTTTTCTTACGTTTTTATACGTTTCGTCCATTTTTATATGTTTTTCGCCTGTTTTCTTTACGTTTTTGTCCGTTTTTCTTACGTTTCTTCCGTTTTCATACGTTTTTTTCTTTCCGTTTTCATACGTTTTTGTCCGTTTTTATACATTTTCGCCCGTTTTCTTAGGTTTTCATCCGTTTTTATACGTTTTTTATATGGTTTTGTCAATTTTTATACGTTTTTGCCTGCTTTCTTACGTTTTCATCCGTTTTCTTAAGTTTTTTTTAAGTTTTCATACGTTTTTGTCCGTTTTAATACGTTTTTATATCCGTGTTTGTCATTTTTCTTACATTTTTGTCCGTTTTGTCTTACGTTTTTGTTCGTTTTTATACGTTTTCCCGTTTTTATACGTAAGAATAATGAACAAAAACGTATAAAACGGACGAAAACATATAAAAACGGATGAATATGTAAGAAAACGTATTGAAATCGTAAGAAAATGGGCAAAAACGTATAAAAACGAAAAATAGCGTAAGACAAAACGAACGAAAATGTAAGAAAAACGGACAAAAATGTAAGAAAAACGGGCGAAAACGTATAAAAACGTATGAAAACAGAAAAAATGTAAGAAAAACGTACGAAAACGTACAAAAACGGATGAAAGCATAAGAAAACAGACGAAAACGTATGAAAACAGAAAAAATGTAACAAAAACGTAACAAAAACGTAAGAAAAACGGGCGAAAACGTATAAAAAATAATACTAACATTAATAGTTAAATAAATAATTAAAAAAAAAGGACTAAATCTGTAAAACTTAGCGCAACACAGGGACCATTTGTGTAAAAAACTGAAAAGGAATTTAGAAGAGTAAATTGTAAAAATCGTCCCTAAAGTTTGGACCGGGGTATTTTAGTCATTTGATGTTGGTCAGGGACGATATTTGCGCCAAAGGTTTACCACAGGGACGGTTTTTGCAATTTCTGGGACAAAACATGCAAATTGGCCAAACTTTAGGGACGATTTTTGCAATTTACTCTTTTAGTTTTATCATTTTGTTTTATTTCTTGATTTACATTTTAATTCAAGTGTCAACTTTTTTGTGTGAAAATCAATATTATTGTATATGACAAATTTGAGTAACTAGTCACATTTGCCGTTCTTGAAAGAATAGGCTAGAGTTTTCTTAGAAAACGAAGTTTTGTTTCGTTAAATAATACTATTTAAAACTCAAGACGCGATGTGAATTGCGAAAAAACTAACGTGATGCCGATGTAGCACCCTCTCAATACAGGGAGAAATCGCCCTTTGCCATCTCATGTGTCTACTAACTGAGTGGAATCCTCGACGTTACAGAGAAATGACCTATGCATATTTTTATTTCCAAATAACAACTCCATCACTCCGGACATCTTCCTGAAAATCGCTACCACTCTTTCCCCCGTGCTTCTTCCGGCCCTATACACCCTTTACGTAAGGGGATTATATATGGTAATTTTAGGTTAAAGACTACAGGTTGTCATGAAATCCTTACTAATCTTAACTAATTATAAAGGAAAAATGGTCAACAAGTCAAGAAAGTGAAAAAACTTAAATTAATGTATTGCCTAAACTACACTTGAAACTTAAAAGTTAATTTGAGACACGCTTAAACATACACGGATATTCATACACTAACTCATTATACCCATCAATTTTCTCTCTCTATAATAAAACACACACAAATGCATTCACTTCTTTCCAAAAATCTGCTATCGACACCACAGCCACCCCGCCAATGGCTTTCTTGGTGTTTAGGGTTGGTAGTTATGTCATTTTAGTGGTTTAGGTTGTGTTATTGGTTGTTGGTATGTGTTTGTTTTGGTTTTGCTCTCCACAAAAACCATCACAAGTCACACCACCACCCAACGCCGCCGCCACCCAACCACCCGACGACACCAGTGAGCACCACCGCCGTCGCTACCTCCACTAGACTCCACGAACCACCGAAACCCTCCACCATCAAGTTTTGAGGTATTTTGACAGATTTATAAGTTTTGATTTTTTTTTTTTTTTTTTTTTTTTTTTTATAGATTTATACATTTTAGTTGTAGATCTACAGAATTTTTTGTAGATCTATAGGTTTGTTTTATAGATATATAGTTTTTTTTTATACATCTATACATTTTTTTTTGTAGATCTAACGTTTTTGTTTTTTTTTTTTTGTTAGTGTCGCCGCTTGCCGCTGCTATAGCCGCCGCTCTCTCGCCGGATAAAGTTGCATCAGTCGCCGGAAATAGTATGCTTGATTATTAAATTGTGGTTTAGTGATGATTTGTGCTTTGGTGATGGTTTGTGTATTATATAACTAACACGCTAGATACTTCATTTTAATGTTCTAAACACTAAAAGTATCTTGTTAGCAGCCATGTTTATTGTTTTTTACATATATATAAGAATAAGCTCTTTTGAATGTCCAAATTACAAGAAAGTGGTTGTGTATATATTGTATTCACATAATTATATATAAGTAGTAAAACGAAAGGAAAACATCATGGGTCTAATTTAATCACAGCTAACGATAGTAATTGAGTTCGAGTGTCAAAGACTATATTATACGAAGTGTTTAAATTACAAATGAATATGCAGTTGGTTTTGTTCTTAATCTGTATCTTATTACTATTTTTCTTAACATGTAAAAGATGATATATACTATGAATAACAAAAAGAAACTCAAGATATGATAAGTATACTAGGCACACACTTTTGTTTTGAGAGGTTAAAAATATTGACAAGAACAAGATTCGTAACTAGGTGCATATGTGTTTTAAAGTTAATTTAAAATTATTGGAATTGTGCATATGTGTTTTTTGGCTCGTACCAAATCAATAATAGTGTGCATATGTGTTTTAAGGTTATTATAAAATCAATAATAAATGGACGCATATATGTTTTAAAACTTAATTTGAGACACCCTTTGAAAGGATAACAATACATAATTCGAAAGTCAACAATCAATGAAAGGAAAGTATTTTGCACACATGAAAGGAAAGTATTTTGCACATACAAAGTTGGTCAATCAACACACTGTATTTGACACATATGAAAGGAAAGTATTTTGCATTCATGGACAAAATTTCGATTTCAACACACCTTCGTATTCAATAAATGGAAACTATAGCGGACCTTCCTATTTATGGAAACTATTGATGGCCCTCGAAACAATTTCAAGAAACAACCATGCGATGTTGAATGTATTGACATAAAATGGAAACTTAAATGCAAACTTAATACATGCACGTTTGAATATTCGTTTTGTCAACTATATAAAAACATATTTGATACTTTGATTGTCAACTTAAATAATACATAAAAACGTTTGAATATTTGGATTTTCTAGCGGCAAACAATTATAGTTACACAAAACACTTAACCAAAATATCACTATAACTATGTGTCGCTATAAATCCCGTTGCTATGCACGGGTACTCGTCTAGTCCTAATGAATAAGCTTAAGTCACAATACAAAAGAGTTACAGTAGTCAATATTTATTTGAGTATAAATATCAAATATCAAACGTGTCATTTATTTTATGAGTAATATTTAAATAAGCTTTACTGAAATAAGGCCTAAATACAACCATGTTTTACTAGAAAACACATGAACATATAAAGCGTCACGTCTTTGTAATACCTTTTAGATTCCAAACAAAAAACTTGGTTATATTTTAATAATAAATAACAATATCTCCTGAAAATTATGATATATAGATATCGAATCCACATATTCCACGCATACAAAATAAGCATCTCGTATGCCTCACGTTCTAATTTTCCATAACCACGTTTGACTCCAAATAACTATTTCATATTCATTTAAAATAATCCCACACAAAATGGCAAACGCTATAATCCAACAAAATTTGTTCATGCTTACAAGCTAGTTACGATAACAAGTTGAATTAAAAATTTGTTCTTGTCACCCGCATTTCTGTTTCATGTTATTTAAATTCAAGTGATAATTTTTAAATTAAGGTTAAAGTAATGCTACTTGGATTTGTTAATTAGGATAGTTAAAAGCTTGTTTAAGGGTTGGTTAATGAGCATCTTGTTAGATCATACACTTTACTTTATCAATGGGTGCATGCTAAACTGAAATTATATACTCCGTATCAAGTTGCAACGTTAAGTCCACATCAACAACATTTTCAAACTCAACAAAAACAATCTAAAATGGAAGATTTCAAGATATTTTGTTTCTGGTTATTTCAATTCCTACCAAACATCTTAAACACACCAACCAAACATGAAGACAAAGACAAAACAGATAACCAAACATCATTGAAGTTCTATGTATTGAAGTATGGAAAAAACCATCAAAGATCGTTTAAGAGCTCACAAAAGATATTCAATAATCATTGATTACACATGAGCTTTGATTATTTATTACCATCAAAGATCGTTTAAGAGCATAACAAACCACATCAAAACCACATGACCAATACATGACATCACGAACAATACATGACGTCCCGAAGAAAGATTTACACAAAGAGTATAGAGTAGTTTCTGTTGATACAAAAGTTGGGCGTTCCTTGATTCCGTACCAATTCGATCTTAATGCTTGAGACCTGCGCACTAAGAAAACAGAAAAACACCGTTAGGCTTATCTTGGGATTGTCTCCCACGATTACCCTCCGGCGTGAGAGTAAGTAATCGGTTTTAGGGTTTGTCGAAGAGTTAGGGTTTGTAAGTCGTACCTTTGTGAGGGTTGAGATGCCCTCTATATATGAACACGAAATCCTTATTGGTTTCGTGTTCCCCAATCTTCGGTCTATCCCGCGTAGGGCGGTTAGGCAATATATATCCCATAAATAGAAGATATATTATCGCAGCCATAAATAACGTTGGGTTTGGGCCATCGTAAGCCCAAACCGTTATCGCAATAGCCCATATCGTGACGGGCTAGAGTCCATTCGTGATGGACTTAAGTATGGGTCGGGTTCGTGACCCGAATACGGACTATACGTCATCATGTCCCCCCAGTCTAGTGTGCGCAATGCGTGATTGCGGGTACTAGACTAACAACTTAAAAAAAATATATTCCTCAATGCGTAGCGGGGAAGCTTTAAGTATTTCCCGCCAAAAGTAGCGAGTTAACCTAGTCCAAGTATCTTCTTCGAAAATCGTGTGTGGTTGGTGAAAAAGTGTTTTACCTTTTGAGTTCCCAACCGTACGATTAGAGCAAGTGGGGTACACATGTCGTACATCCACGAATATGTGTACCCTATATAAAGTGAAGCCGTCATTTCTCTGTGGCTACCACAGTAAAAAAAAAAAAAAAAAATCATCATTCTTCGCCATTGTTAAACCTTCAAGAAACAAATCAACAAAAGCGAAGATAGTAGCGCGTGCGCCGATAATAGGTATCATGGTTCTTCAATTATCTGAGATTAGTTCCGATATATCTGAGGATGAACTTCGTCAGTTCACCTCAGACTATTATATTCCTCTCGCATTGCATCCGGTAGTCCCGGCCGCAAATGCATCAATAGCGAATTTCCCGCAAGGGAAGGTGGGGGTTTATACGCGCTTCTTCGAATTTGCGAACCAGCGTGTTCCCATTTCCCTGTTTTTGTGCGATATCTTAAACCATTATCGCTTGCACATCTCGCAACTGCACTGTATAGGTGCGGCGAAAGTTACCAATTTTGAGGTAAATTGTCGCCTGTTGGCGATTGAACCCACAGTGCATCTATTCCGCGCGTTTTACCACACGTCGTGGTTGAACGGGTGGGTCACTTTTGCTAAGCGCGCGGGGTCTCTGCAGTGTTATGCAAAGAAATTAGACGCACTAAGGGTATGGAGAGAAAATTTTTTCTGGATTGATAGTGCATTTTTTCCTTGGGTATTTGAGTTCTATACTCAAGAATCGTTGCCGAGAGATGAGCGCCCAGACCCCGGATTGTATAATGTGGCGGATGCGGAGACGATAAACACCAATCGCATACCTATTGAACCGTATCCAGAAGACTTTCTGGTGCACATGGGCATCAGTCGCAACTACTTTGGTAGTCCGGAAGAGGTGCCAACATTCTTGGATGAACACAGCCGGGGTGGGTGCTTTTCTCTTCCTTCCTCTTCACTTAGTAGTTGTAAGCATTCTTCCCTTTGTAATTTTACTAACGCATTTGCTATTTGTTTGTTGCTTTGTTGCGCAGAGATGGACTTGTTTGATGTTGTTCGCTTGGCGAAGCCCACAAAGGTGATCGTAGGGGTGCGCCCCTTGAGAGATGGGGAGCAGCCATTGCTTCAGGCTACTGCAGGGCGCACGATGGTGATTGCGCAGGAGGAGACAGAGGAGACAGAGGAAATGGGGGAGGTCCCCGCAGGTGTCACTATGGCAACCCCTCTGCGTAGCTTTCCGTCTGCTGGGTCACAGATCCCTGTTGAGTTGTTGCATGTGGACTCGTCGGAGAGTGCCATGGATGAGTCTGGAGAGGAAGGTTTGTTGCGGAAACGCAAGAGGTCGTTTGGTGATGATGGCGCAGGGACATCAAGTAAGCGCCCTGCTCTTTCTGTCGAGCCACCAGCCGAAGAGGATGCGTCATCGCATAAAACTCCGCCCCCCACGTAAGCATTTGTGTCTTTAGATAGTCCTTTATTTCGCTATTAGTATTATAGAGTAACTTTGTTGTTTGCGTGTAGGGCTGAGACTGCTGTTGATGATGATGCGCATGTGGAGAGTTCACCCCCCAAGACTGATGTTGGTGATTTTGGGCCTGAGAGTCCAGTGGATGAGGAAAAATCTGCTGGAGATGCGCCAAGGAGTAGCCTTCTTGAGGAGTTGGCGTTGTCTACTGCGCACCAGGCTTCATTGGTGGCGCGGCTACAGGCTGAGTATGCTGGTGAGAGCAGCCTGGTTGCTCAAAGGGATAAGGAAATTGAGCTTCTAAGGGCGCAGTTGGCTGAGGCGCAGGCTGAATTGAGAACATCCGCTATGTATGACCAGAAGGTTGCTGATGAAAAGATGTTGCTCATGTCTGATCTGGCTAAAGAGCGCACTGGAGCGAAAGAGTACAAGGCCTCCTGCCTTTGGGCCATGAGATATATGGAGCTGAATAAGGGGAAACTCATGTCTGATTTGGATGAATTCCGCAAGGCTGTGGAGAGCTTGCTGGAGAATCAGGAGAGCAAGCTGCGCAAACTCAGCATTGAGTATGATGAGGAGTTGTATCCTCATTTGGTATCCACTATAGCTGAGCGCAGGTGGCTTATCAGCCATGGTTTGCGTCTGGCCGCCATGACCACGCTGGAGTCTCGAGAGGTTAAGGAGTCTTTCGGGAATGTGCTTTTTTTGTATTAATTTTATGGACATTATATACTATTATACAATGAATATATAGTGGTAAAAATGATTTCAAAAGTCAATTTACAGTAAAACTTATTTATATAAGTATGGGTAAATGCTATAGAATAGCAACGAACTTACTGATTTGTCCCGGATTGGATAATCTACAAATTTATTACCGATTTGACTAATTTTTTCTAAAGTTTTGTCCTAATAATAACAACCCCGTCAGTATTTGTGACAACGTTAGTCCTTTAACCAAACAAGCGTTTGCAAAATTAATCCTTTTACTAACGTTCGTTTTGTTTTTCATTTTTGAGCGTTTGCAAAATTAGTCCTTTTACTAACGTTCGTTTTGTTTTTCATGTTTGGTACTTTTGATTATTATTATTATTCTTAAAATTCAAAAAAATTTATAAAAACTATAAAAACTTATAAAAATGCGAAAAAAATTTAAAAATTCAAAAATTTTTGAAAAATTTGAAAAAATTTATAAAAATTCGAAAAAACTTATAAATTTAGAAAAATTTATAAAAATTCGAAAAAATTTAAAAAATTTGTAAAATTCGAAAAAATTTATAAAAATTCGAAAAAATTTATAAAAATTCGAAAAAACTTATAAAATTAGAAAAATTTATAAAAATTCGAAAAAATTTAAAAAATTAGAAAAATTTATAAAAATTCGAAAAAACTTATAAAATTAGAAAAATTTATAAAAATTCGAAAAAATTTAAAAAATTAGAAAAATTTATAAAAATTCGAAAAAATTTATAAAAATTCGAAAAAACTTATAAAATTAGAAAAATTTATAAAAATTCGAAAAAACTTATAAAATTAGAAAAATTTATAAAATTCGAAAAAATTTATAAAAATTCGAAAAAATTTATAAAAATTCAAAAACTTATAAAAATCAAAAAAGTTTTCAAAAAAAATTCGAATTTTTCAAAAATTTTTGAATTTTTAAAATTTTCGTATTTTTAAAATTCGAAGTATTCGAATTTTTCAAAAATTTTCGAATTTTATAAGTTTTTCGAATCTTTTCGAATTTTTTGAATTTTTAAAAAAATTCGAATTTTTTAAATTTTTTCGAAGTTTTTAAAATTTTTATAAATTTTTTCGAATTTTTATAAATTTTTTCGAGTTTTTATAAGTTTTTTCGAATTTTTATAAATTTTTTCGAATTATTATAAATTTTTCTAATTTTATAAGTTTTTTCGAATTTTTATAAATTTTTTCGAATTTTTATAAATTTTTCTAATTTTATAAGTTTTTTCGAATTTTTATAAATTTTTTCGAATTTTACAAATTTTTTTAATTTTTTCGAATTTTTATAAATTTTTCTAATTTTATAAGTTTTTTCGAATTTTTATAAATTTTTTCAAATTTTTCAAAAATTTTCGAATTTTTAAATTTTTTTTCGCATTTTTATAAGTTTTTATAATTTTTATAAATTTTTTTTGAATTTTTAAGAATAATAATAATAATCAAAAGGACCAAAAATGAAAAACAAAACGAACGTTAGTAAAAGGACTAATTTTGCAAACGCTCAAAAATGAAAAACAAAACGAACGTTAGTAAAAGGACTAATTTTGCAAACGCTTGTTTGGTTAAAGGACTAACGTTGTCACAAATACTGACGGGGTTGTTATTATTAGGACAAAACTTTAGAAAAAATTAGTCAAATCGGTAATAAATTTGTAGATTATCCAATCCGGGACAAATCAGTAAGTTCGTTGCTATTCTATAGCATTTACCCTATAAGTATTGGTGCCAAACGAAAATTTTTGTAGTATTTGAGGAAAAAGAAAAACAATTAATTGTTTAAAGACCAGAGAAAATTAAAATGGTCGATCAAATCACCAAAGATATTCAATAATCATTGATTACACATGAGCTTTGATTATTTATTACCATTAAAGATCGTTTAAGAGCTCATCAGACCACATCAAAACCACATGACCAATGAATGACTAATACATGACGTCACGAAGAAAGATTTACACAAAGAGTATAGAGTATTTTCTTTATTTGTATTAATTTCATGGACATTATATACTATTATACAATGAATATATAGTGGTAAAAAATTATTTCTCTTGTTGGTTTCAGCAATAATTTGAAGGTTGCAGATGATTTATGAGCATCAAATGGTTTTAAGCACATCAACAAATAGCACATCATAGGTCAAGAAGAGCAAAGACCATAATATAGAATTTAACAAGCACATCAGAACAAAATACCTCCAACTACTGAAGTATGATCCATTAGCATATTTGAATCCGCAATTCAAAACAAACATAAGAAATTTGAAACTCTATTCAAGACAACAAAACTAACAATGTCGAAAATGATAACACCCTCTTCGAACCGTTCAGCCGCTTAGATGATTCCAATTTTGTTTGCAACATCCAAGGCATCAAAATCTGGAGTTAACTTGACATATGCCTTCTTCGTTCCATCGGGTCTGCAGTATATTCAAACACAGCATAAGCATACAAACTTGATAAAAATGAAAATGTTCAAAAATAAACAAAAGGCGTAGAAAGTTATACTAAACTTGCAATGCATAAAACATTTATTTATAGACAGGATTATGATGAGCCAAAAGTCAGAATGTGTAATCATAGCATACAGTTTTTATTTTATAGACTAGCTGACCCTCAGATTTTGTCACCACGAAAAGCTAGCAACAATCAAAAGTATTAAAGATAAAGGGCATGCTTATGATGATTAACAGATATACCTGATCAAGGTGTTGACCTTCTTGGTCTGGATGTCGTACATCTTCTTGACTGCAGCCTTAATCTTCTTCTTGTCAGCACGAAGGTCAACAATGAAAACAAGGGTGTTGTTGTCTTCAATCTTCTTCATTGCAGATTCTGTGGTCAATGGGTACTTGAGAATCTGGTAGTGGTCTAATTTGTTTCTTGGGGGAGCACTGATACGGGGATACTTTGGGTTCCTGTCGGTCTTCAAAGTCTTTGGACGGTGGAAGGTAACCTTGGTCCTGATCTTCTTGGCCTTCTTCTTGAAGGTAGAGCCAGTCTTCACAGCCTTGGCTGTCTTCAAAGCCTGAGACTTTGCATCACCTTTCTTTGTGGCATCACCTGCAAAAAGAAGGATGACATTAGTTTTCGCATAATTAGCTAAAGAAACCAAAGATTTATGGTAAATACCTAGGACATCATCAAATATTTTATTTTTGACTTGCCAAATGTGGGCGATGAGTCCAGTAACATGTCTTACAACCACAACTATCAAAATATGCAAACAGTCTAATAGTATGCCTACAACAACATAGATTACTAACTTATGACTAGGGCCGCGCAAAATCACCCGGAAACCGACCCGAAACGGCAAACCGACCAAAACTGGGACAAACCGACCCGACCTTATTCGGTTTGGTTTTCGGTTTTGTATAATTATTTTGGTTTTACTCGGTTCGGGTCAAAACACACCTATTCGTTTCAAACTATCTAAACCAACCTTATTCGGTACGATTTCGGTTTCGATAGCTTTTACTTTGTTCAGTTCTCGGTTCACGTTTTACCCTTATTCGGTTTCGGGTCAGGTCAGGTTTGACCCGTTGCTCAGCCCTACTTATGACAGTGTAGTTGGTTCGGAAAACTAGACACAACACAAGCTCATTACAACTACTAGACATCTAACATGACAAGCATATGTCAACAATATCACATGTTACCTATGTAAGCTAACTGCAACAAATCAAACATAACCTCCTCTTTTGCAACTAGTAACGTACTTAGCTTGCTGATCCATTTAAGTTAACTAATGGCGTGTAAAGCATATATCACACACACCAATTAGTAAGCATTTTTTTTTCTTATTATCAAAAATAATAATTATAACAATAGTAATGGTATGTAAAGCATATATCACACACACCAACTCGCTTCTCCCCTGTGACCCGCCAACTATACTCAATCGTCCACCCGATCCCCCAACCACCTCCTCTTACAATTTTATTGTTCTTACACAAACACAACAATGACCATAATCGAGGTTTCAAGATAGTTTAAAACACAAAACCACGTCAGGCTATCAGTTACAATTAACATACACAAACAAATAAATTTAACATATGGATACATCCATACAAATTACTTACAGAAGTATATAATGTCATACTTAGGGCAGAAACTTATGTAATTCCCTAAAACTGTTACAAGGCTCGACATAACAAATAATTTTATAAAAACTCCTTAGAGGAAGTCAATCAAAAATATTAAAATGATATAACAGATTAATTTATATAAACAAAAAACTTTGTAAACCACACAAACAAAGTATAACTTAAAATGAATAAACTATCATAACGATTCCAGTTAACATAGCTAAATACTCTACACAAACATAAAATGAGCAACAATAGCATTAATACAAAGGGTTAAAAATGCAAACCTTTAGGGGCCATTGTTGACTGAAGCTACTTCAATAACCTGAATATATATAAATGAATCAGTTATATAACTCTAATGAAAATCAAACATATGAATGAATGAAGAGATGGATACCTGCAAAAGGAGGGCGGCTGCTACTAGGGTTTTGAAATGTGCTGTGATGTTACTTATAATATTATGTCTTTATGGGCCATAGGGTTTCCACTTGTTAGCCCAATAGCCCACTTGACTATATTACTTAAGTTTAGACATAGTAAAATATGACGAGTAGTAATTAAAAAGAAAATAACATGTTCTAACGTAAAAGGTTTATAACTTGACGAGCTCTTGCAAAAAACGTTGATAAATCAATCATGTTTGTCGTCAGAACATATCTAACGCACAAAGATAATATATGGAAGACAATGTTTAAACTGACTCAGCGGCTCATCTAAGAAAGTTTCTTCTTGTGTAATTTGAACTTGGGTCTCCGTTAGAGAATCTCAAGTCTCGACCACTATATTGGTGCATACCTGGCATGTACTATATATCCTTGGGTCATGATTAGTTTGGTTATCAAATGGAATGTATATTGTTCACTTTACTTTCTCATCAATTCTTCCCAAATTTTCGGTGTTGAATTTAAATTCGAGATTTTTTAAATCATTTATGAAGAAAAGAAAAAAAAAAAAAAAAAAAAAAATAGTTGAACAAGCTTTAAACATACACTCTAACCAAGACATGCCAATGAATCAAGTTGGAAACTGGATTTATATATACAAAAAGTAACAAGTTTTTACTAAGATACATATATTACTTATTGCCGGTAGTTATGCTCTGTCGGGTATATCGGAAAACTATATAGGTTCGTAGCACAATAGTATTGAAAAACGTAAATGGTAACAATTTTATCTATCTGTTTCTTTTAGAATTCGAGTCTTTTTGTATTTGCACTAATGGGAAGTATTGTGGCATGTTGATCAAAACTTTGTTCAGGTAAACATGTAAATCTGGTTAAGGCTGAATTCAATTAAGTGTTCACTAGTTTCACAAACCAAATTTATAGGTCGGCTACTATGTTAACAGTGGCATTAAGCCAATTTTAGCTAGAGCTCAAGCTGTTAGAACAAGTAAAGTTTTGAAAGATCTAACAAGTAAAGTTTTGAAAGATTCCAGTCACATTCTTGTTCATTGACCTGCATTCATCTCCCAGAATAAGTACCCCTTGGTACACGGAGATCAAAAGTAACAGCACGTCTTCATATTATACGGGCTTATGGAGGCTTATACAAGCCATAAGCCAATTGCAAGTCTTGTAGGTAAATAAAATCTTACATTATGGTTGTGTTTGGGAGGGGCTTATGTGAGGCTTATACAAGCCATAAGTCTCCATAAGCCTAAGCCAATTGAAAGGGATTTATGAGGGCTTATAGCTAGTTAAATTATTTAAATACATTTCAAAATATAATGGATTATCACGCAAAAGCCGAAAATATATTTGAATTTAACTTGATTTATTTTTATGCGATTTTACATTAATAAGTTTCAGTTCCAACTTATTCGCCAAACAGTTTTATAAAAATATATGCTCCAGCTTTCGGCTTATACTATAAGCCCCAGCGCCAGCCCATTGCGCCAAACATACCCTACATATACGCTGTGTTTGGGAGAAGGCTAATCAGGGCTTACGAGGGCTTAAACTTCTAAAATAAGCCGACTTGTATAATAAAACTTGTTTGGCGTCAAGGCTTATGGAGGCTTTTAAAACTATAAACCCCATCCGAATAAAAATGGCTAAAAATTTTAGACCGGGGATTTTAGACTATTAATGTCCTTTGTAGTAATTTAGCAATAATAAGTTCAAGCTTAAGCTAATTTGTCAAACAAGTTTATAAAAATACAAATTTTAGTTTCGGCTTATAATATAAGCCTCAACCCGAGCCCGAGCCCATTTCGCCAAACATACCCATAGAAGGGATAAAAACACAACCCTTATACATAACCACACTGCATTTTAAATAACCGACATAAATTAACTGCATTTCAAATAACTGTCAGAACAAGCACCAAAACTTTGTCTAATCACACTGCAAAATCAAACTCACACAAAATGAAAAATCTTAAAAACACTACATACTTGTATTTAAAGTACGACCTTTTTCCAAAAATGAGTTCTATAGATATTATATTTATGAAACGACACAATCTCAGTGTCGACCGCCTCTGTTTCTCCTAGAGGTAACAGTTGTCCAGCCATCTGCATCCACTGTTGGTGCAGGTGCAGGTGCAGGTGCCCGCGGTGGTTCACTAATAGCCATCTCCGACATGTTTGAAGCCGGGTCAAAATCATCTCCCATCTCCATTGACTCATCCCCTGAACTTGATGTTGTGTCTGAATCATCTTCGCCACCCACCTGACAAATTACATGAACAAGAATTAAATAATACTTTAGTTTCTCACTCATAGTTAATCTCACACTTAATAAGGGGAACAATAACGTCTCAAATCAACTATATATACAACTATATAGCTTGTTATTCATTAAAACTAACAAGAATAATATCTGATGTGTTTTACAAGAAATAAGGGTGTCCAAAAAAAAAAAAAAATTTATCAGCTTGGTTTTCAAATGGAACTTATTGGCTAATATAGTTCGGCAATATCAAAAGGGGGTGATAAAAAGAGCTTGACGTGGTACCTGCATGGGAAGGGGCGAAGTAGGAATCGACTGCCTTAGTCTTTCGACCGAGACAAAGTTACCTTCCAAACATTCTTCATGCATAATCATTAAGTTGTCTGCTATCTGATTGCATAGAAATTTAATATAGTTATAAGAGGACATACCTATACGAAAAACTGATCAAGATACAAGACGTATTAAGTATAAACACTAGGATGGATGTCAAAGAACAACTTAAAAGACAGCAATGCTTTATACATGTGAAAGCAATCACTAAACTAGTTGGACAGTTTGAAACAATGTTGGGTTAGTAATGAAAAATGTTGAAGCCACCTGTGATAATTTTCTAAAGTCATATCAGATAAAGACCAACTACAACAACAACAACAACAACAAACCCAATCCCGCCGACCCCTACCCCAAGGAAAACCCGGGAGTAGAGAGACTCCTTCCAAAGAGACCTCCGGCAAGTGCATGTGTGCGCGTGAGAGAGCAAAGGCAGGAGTTCAACCGAGGCAACAAGCAGGCAAAAGAAAACAGGCAAAACAAGCAAACACATAGACAGAGCAGAAACAAAAGCACAATAAGCAAAGAGCAAAGCACCAAGAAAAGCAGGCAAACCTAAGGGGGCAAAACAAAGCAAAGCGGGGCAACGCACGGGGCCTAAAGCTAAGGCAAAGCAACCAAAGAGAGTCAAAGGACGGCTTTCATGAAAAATACAAGTATGATTTTCTTTTTAGGATTATGGTAATAACTGAAATAAACCAACATAGACAAATGAAGATGGCCCTCTGAAAGTCGGAACCAATACAAACCACATGATGTTACTACTTTGCATCACCCATATATATAAAATAACTAAAATCAGTTATATAAAAAAGGATTACCTCCTCAATGCTACCATCATCAATCTCGGTATTAAGAGAGAGCATGAAATCATCAAGTAAATTCTCCAATTCATCCACGTACAATGCCTCTGAAAATCAGCCAAGAAAAACTATTGTCATAAAAGAGACATATACACAGAAAGATGCAATATAAAACCCCTAAAAACAAGCACAAATACATGATTATAAACTCTAAATGCTCCCACGAGAGTTTAACACATCCAACAATGGAGACCAAAAGGTTTTGGCATGTAACGCAGTTCTAATTCTAAAAGCACTGAATCGCAAGAGTCATTTCAGTAACTAAGTAGCCTTCCTAGGCATAAAAGCACATTTTGAGTTTTTGACAATAGTTAAGAAGTAATAGACTTGATCAATGGTTCATACTTTATAATTTATATGCCTCAGAAAATATACCAAGTTTGAGAGAAATGTGTTTTACATATTTATCTACATACTATAATTATAGCCAAACAATTTCCGCAAAACTTTTGGCTAGAAGCCCAAGTGTTGTACAATAAGCACGAACATTCCACTAAAAGATGGAAACAATCTGACTTCTGAATTTGTAGCTAGCATTAAACAAATATGTGTTAAACCATTTAACCATCACAATTATGTCTAAAAGTTCAAGAATATACAATAACACATCTATTTTTCTGGTAGTCAACAATATTACAGGAGCAATTACTTACATGTCATAATTTAACCATCACAATTATGTCTAAAAGTTCAAGAACATACATTAACACATCTTTTCTTTTCTGTCATACCATTTAACCATCACAATTAAGTCTAACAATCTGAAAGCGCGATAATTTCCAAATTTTTAAAAACAATCAACATTTTAGGAGCAATTACTACAAAACTGATTACTTTCACCAAAACAATGAAAAAACATAATCATAATTACTTGTACCAAACACTCAAAACCGATTAACCCGCACAATCATTTTACAAGCACATCCAAACACCGCCTAACAATCATCAAACATGTAAAGCCATTGACTTTATACTCGACAAATGATAAAATCTTGAATACCAAAATAGAAACTAATTAAGGGTTTTTCTTTAAGCTTATATGTAATAGCGGGCTTATAGCTTATGTAACTTTCAGTCTAGGTTTCATAAGCTCACTTTTTGTGGCTTATTTTGAAACTTTTCGTCTTATATAAGCTTATGTGAGTTTCAAAATAAGCTTATAAAACATAAGGCGAAAACCAAATAAGCTATATAAGGTTAAAGAAAGAATGAATAAAATTTATACCAGCAGGCCTAATGAGCCAATGATAGATATCAAGAGCAAGCTGTTGCGCCTTCTGCCTGGTATCGCGGCCGCCCCATTCGTTATGAATGGCCATTTGAAGAGCACTCCATCGGCCCAAAATCAAATCAATACCTTCCCTTAACTGATTCACAGCCTCTGCTGTTAGCTGAGCTGGCACCACCATCACCTCTTTAACTACAAAACATACTAAACTTTATAATTCCCATAACTTTTTAACCTTAAATAAAATACTTTACAGAATTATACAGAATCATGAAATAGTTTATATAAAATGATTACCTAGTAAAAAAAGTGTTTTGGGAGAACACAAGGACAAAGCAGCCGCTGCAAATGATGTTCTTGTGTTTTGAGCAACTGAGGTTTTGTTGTTTATAAAAATAGGGGTGCAGGTTAAAGTGAAGTGGCTTGTTGTAATGAGCTTGGCCCAGTCCAGTAAGCCTATAAGCCCTTTCTTTTTTGGGCTTAGTGCAGAATTCGGGTTCCACTCAAAAAACCGAAAATCAAAACCGTGAACAGAACCGAAAAAACCCGAATCGAACCAAATTAAATATTTAGTTTTCGGTTCGGTTATTATTTTGACAAAATGAAAACCGAATTCACAACATTATATATATTTTTTATATAAATATAACATTTTTTAAGCTTGAAAATTCTTTTGGTGTCAAAAATCTATATAATTAACTAAAATTATGTAATTCGGATTATTCGGTTCGGTTTAATCCAATTTGAATTCGTTTCGGTTCGGTTCGGTTTTACCTATAAATTTTTTTTAATCGAACTAACCCCAAACCGAATAAACCGAACACCCAGATAACAGAACCGATAAACACCCCTAAAAAACTACTATTAACTTAAATAAAGTGTTATGAAAAAAAACACTTTTTTATGGGTGCATCAGTAATTTAATATGATGTGCATATTCTTTATAAGAGACATGATTTGTTCTTCTAATATGTTTTCTTACAAATTATTCGAAACATATAATCATGACATATGACAAGATCAATGGTTCAAGCACGGAAAAGATAACTAGTGGACTGCATATGTGAGGATGGGCGTATTAAGGCTTATCACCATGTGTGATTTGCTTGGTTGGCACCCAAAATCACTCATGAACCATTGTTACGTATTTTCAAGAATCATGTGTGAAGGGAAAAACTGAGAAATTGTTAGCTTGGATCACCGAACGTAATAAAATTTATTTGTGTGTGTTAGTGTGTTGTGTGAAGATTTTATGTTTAAGTGTAGTATATGTAAAACTAGGTTATTAACCCGTGAAATTCACGGGATTAAATGGAGAACCGTAGAATAGTAGTTTTTAATATGTTATGGAAAGAAATACGTTTATAGAAGAGAACGATTTTTGATATTATGTGAATAAATGATACGTTAGTTAGACGTATGAATAGAAAATATTTATGCTACATAAAAATAAAAATAAATCTATAAACAATATAAAGGTCATCTAATGTTTTTTGCTAATTAAGTTTGAAAACATTTCTCGTAAAAAAAGAAAAAAAATAAGATAATAACAAAATAAATAAAATTGCAACAACAAACACAAATAACATTTCATGGCATTTTATAAAAAAATTGTAACATACTCTTGACATGTTTGCTACATGGTCGAACATTATGTATTGTATAAGTGCTTACAATTAAATGATGTAAAATGTAGCATATACTCTCGGAGTATCCAAAAAACATTTATCCATCACAACCTTCAAATATATATTTCTCTTATACCTTTTTTTGGTGCAAAATGGTGAATTATATTATAACAATACCACAACTTACAATGAATACTTCAACTAGATGGACATTCCCATCCAGAAGCTAAACTACTAAAATCAATACAACTCTATCAACTATAAACGACCTATACATTTCCAATACTATGAAATCCATATCAGACATCAGAAGCTAACTATCATCACCATCAGACAACTGCACTGTAATGAGAACCATGCCAGCTTGTCTTTCTAAATTCACCATTTTGCACTCACCATCTAGCTACATTTCCACATCACCCTTCTATCCAATCCATTCAACCTGCCACCACAATAGAAAGGACAGAAGAAGGTGTGTGGCTTCACTAGGTACCCATATCCCATCCATGGGGGGGCTCTGCCAAGTAGTCTACATTTCCCTCTCTAAGGAAGGCTTCAACTACTTAGGAACACTCACCCTCCATGATGCCAACCCTTACCTCCTGTGGTGGTGCATTGAGAGGACCAAGAAGGTTCATCTTTCACACCTCTCTATTCCCCTCATCATGCACCACCCTACTAGATCACTTACCCTTCACAGTGCACAACCCTTCTTTATGGTACATTCTTCCAATGTAGACCTCCTTCTTTTCACCATGTACTCACTAGATTCCTCCCAAGGCCAACCTAGAAGTGCATGGTTACTAGTAAGGTACAGTCATATTGGAAAAACTCCAAGGTACAAGGTGTTGAACTCACTGTAGTGATCTAAGAAAAGACCAGGAATACCAGCAATTAGAAACATTTCCATACATCCCATATTCCATTCTTGACCCACTCAGTCATTTTACTAGGGTGTTTTGAAAACCACTTCCCATTCATCAGCTACTTTAAGTGTGTGGGATGATCTTTTGACAGTTAAGCATAGAAGTTGCAGCTTAATTTTCTCCACAATTATATTCATCAACACTTGTACATCCAATTCTTCCCCATTGAAAAGTCTTGTGTTTCTTTCCTTCCATATGTGATACACAGTTGTTGCCAAAGTGATTCTAGCCAGAACACTGTCAATGGTGTTGTTACAAGGACCATTAGCAAACTGCTCAATCACATTGTCCCATGAATCATTCAACCATTCCTTCCTCATTTTCTTTTTAAGGCTAATCCAGATGTGTTTTGAATACTTGCATTCAAAGAAGAGATGATTGTGAGAGTCTTGCACTTCATTACATAGGGAGCATTTCATATTAGGATCATTATTCCACCTCATAATTCTGTCTTGGGTCTGCAATTTGTGTTTCATAGCCATCCACAGAATGAAAGCCATCCTAGGGTTGCATTGAGAGAACCATACCACCTTATTCCATACCACTGTACTTCCAGGTTGATTTAAAGTATTGTAGACAGCTTTTGTTGAGTAATCCACAATCTTCCCATTACTATCTTTCCAAGCAATTTGACCATTGCTATTGTTGCATACATGATTCTTGATTTTATCTCTTAAATCCAAAAGAGTCTTCCAAATCCATCAGTCATTATACTTCTTTTTAATATCCCAAATATTTTTGCCCTTAAGTTTAACTATGTTCACCCATTTTACCCATAAAGAGCCTTTGTCAGCAGCTATGTTCCAAAGATTTTTAATCAACAAAGCCTCATTCCAGTTACTCAACATTCTAAGCCCCAACCCACCTTCACATTTAGGCTTACAAACAGAGTTCCAAGCAACCTTTGCAGACCCATTCCTCAACTTCCCTTTGCACCATAGGAAACCTTTTAAAATTCTATCAATGTCCTCAGTAACAGTCTTGGGAATTAGAAAAACTGCAGCCCAGTATGCACTTAATGAAGATAGAACAGAAGCAATAAGTTGCAACCTACCAGCATATGATAGATAGCTATTTTTCCAATCTTCCACTTTACTCTTGACCTTATCAATAAGCTTTTTACATTCCTTAGTACCAAGTTTCTTAGAAATGAGAGGGACCCCCAAATACTTCACTGGCAGTTTTCCAACATTGAAAGGAAGAATATTGAGGATCTCAGTTATCACATCTGCTTGTACATTACCAAAGAAGATTGTGCTTTTACTCATATTAGGTAACAGTCCAGAGATATTACTGAATTCCATCAATGTTTTCTTCACAGTCTTGATTGATTCTACATTTCCTTTGCATACAACTAACAAATCATCAGCAAAACAAAGGTGTGTCAATTTCATCTCTTTACAACCCACATGATACCTGAATTTTCCATTTTCCTGAACATTCTTAGCCATGAGTAGAGTCAAAACTTCCATTACTAGTGTGAACAAATAAGGTGATATTGGATCACCTTGTCTAAGTCCTCTTCCACTAGTAAAGTAGCCTTTTCTTTCACCATTGATACTGATAGAAAACTTTGCTGTGGTAACACATGTCATAATCCAGTCAACCATCTTAGTATGGAACCCAAACTGAGTTAGAATCTTTTCCAAAAACTTCCAGTCAACTGTGTCATATGCTTTTGCTATGTCAATCTTCAAGCAACATCTCCTTGGTCCACTTTTCCTATCATATCCTTTCAATAACTCTTGAGTGATTAGAATATTATCTTGTATTACTCTCCCTTGAATGAAAGCACTTTGATTCAAATTCACCAATTTCTGCAACCCACTCTTTATTCTTTCTGTTAGAATTTTACTTATACACTTATAGACCACATTGCAGCAAGCAATGGGTCTGTAATCAACCACTCTACAAGGGTTACTCACCTTTGGAACTAAAGAAATGATTGTAGCATTGACTTCACCAAGTAATTTCCCATTTCTAAAGAATTCTTTGACTGCTGCACATACATCTTTCCCAACAATAGGCCAAGCTTTCTTGTAGAAAACAGAAGTATACCCATCAGGACCTGGAGCTTTGTTATCTCCAATGTTAAACATGGCATTTTTAATTTCAACATCAGTAACTTCTTTCACCATTTCCTCTGCTTCACCATTACTCAATCTTGTTCCAAACACCCCCTCAGTTTCCCAGTTCTCCTCTATGTTATTAGAAGCCCCAAGGAACTTTGCAAAGTGATTCACAAACAATTCCTCCATTTGCTTGCCTTCAACTGTATTGCCCAGCTCATCACACACACTTGAAATTTTATTGTATTGTTTCTTGCTTTGCAACAATTTATGAAAGAATTTATTATTCCTGTCACCCAAGCTTATCCATTCCACTTTAGCTTTTTGAAACAATAAACTCTCTTCATCATTGATAGCTTCATTGTATTCCTTAAGAGCATTAACTTCATGTTGTTGAGTATTAGGACAATGAGGATTAGAGTTAAGCTTTAACTGAGCTTGTTTCAGATTCTCTCTACACACCTCTACCCTTTTACTTAAATCTCCATTTTGCCAGTTCATTTTGTTTAACTTGCTCTTCAAATTCTTCATTTTCTTAACTAGCTTGAACATTTTACATCCATTTACCTCAATATCCCATTCATTTCTCACCATAGGAAGAAATTCTTTCTTATTTCCAATGAAGTTAGCAAATTTGAAAGGCCTAACTTTCTTCTCCAAGCTCTTGGGAAAACTGACTACCACAGGACTGTGATCAGATACTAAGTAGGGTAAGAAGACAGCTTCAGCATTCGGGAAACCTTGTATGAATTTCTCATTTACCATGGCTCTATCCAGTTTTTTAAGAATGCTATTTTGTGGGTTCAATGGGGATTTGATCCATGTGTAGAAGACACCAGAGTTGCATAAATCTTCCATCTCCACCTCATTGACACAATCAATAAAATCTTGCATATCATTAGTGATTGTAGACCCACCTGCAGAATGCTCAACAGTCTTCAAAGTTACATTAAAGTCACCCATCATAATCCATGGCCACCCTGAGGTTAAACTCTTTGCAATACATATTTCTTTCCATGCTTCCTTCCTTTCTCTTCCTGTATTTGAAGCATACACAAAACTACAGAAAAACTTAGTTTTAATATGCTTTATTTCAATAAGACACAGCATTATCTGTCTTGAGCTATGCATTACCATCAGATCCACCATGTCACTATCCCAACTTACCACAATTCTACATCCATTCAAGCTATACCCCACATTTGACACCCAACTCCAGTTACCAAAAGCATTTTCACAAACCTTTTGTAATTTTTGTGGTTTAACATGGGTATCTAAGATTGCACATACCTGAATTTTCTCCTCTCTAATCAGTTTCCTAACTTCTTTTTGCTTTTTCAACTTATTCATACTTCTAATATTCCATGAACCAATTTTAAAGTCCATATTATTATTACTAGCCATATTTACACTATCTAACACCAAAAGCATATACAAGGATTCAATTCAGAACATTCTTACTCTTGCCAGTGACTACATTAGCAGCCATGGTTTGAGCAATCACATTCCTATTCTCATATACATCTTCTTCATTCCCATTCTCATCCTCTTGTTCCTTCAGCCTATCAACCTCCCATTGTTTCTTAAAGTACATATGCATGTCATCAGTCCACATTTCTTTGTCAATATCAGTAGGTTGCTGCTTCTTGTTGAGAAAATAATCCACTATACTTCTTCCTTTAAGCATTCTCATTTCAGGATCATCATCAACATCAATAGTATTCAGAGCTTCATATCTATTCCCATTATTAACCTGAGTACTGCTTGATGGTTTCTCATTTCTCCTCTGCTCATTATTATTTTCATTCCTATTACTCTTCATTTTCCCATCTGTATTCTTCTCACCTCCCTTCTTCACTGCTTTTTCCCTATACTCCTGTTTGTTATAGCCATTCCTATATCCCCCATTCTTATTTTGTTGTTTCCATTGTTGTTCCTTATTTTTAGTACTTTCCTTAGCCAACTTTTCAGCCTCCAACTTTGCTCTGACTTCTTCCTCTGACCTAGGTCTTTTAGTACATTTCTCCATACTATGTCCAAACACATTGCAATGTCCACACACCTCTGGCTTCCAATCATAACCAACTTTAACATCTTTTGTACCTTTGATTATTGCATTTTTATCAGCATACTCAATTCTAATACTATCCTTTATTACCTTTTTAGCATCAAGTTCCACTAACACCCTAGCATAGTCTGTTTTGCCCACCCCAAATTGACACATCTTTGCAGTCATCTCATCCATCATTAGAGGTTTACCCAAACAACTTGATAGAGCACTAATACCTTCCATACTCCATGCTTCCATGGGAATAGCTAAAAGCTTAATCCATACAGGTATCTTAGTAGGTTCAATTTTCTGCATTCCCATTCCTGGATCCCATTTCATCACAATCATAGGCCTATTATTCACCATCCATGGCCCCTGATCTAGTACCTTTAGCATACTCTCCTCATCTTTAAATTTGAACAAATTCACACCACTATTGTTCACAATAACTTCCCTCAACCCAAACCTACTCCACATTCTTCTTATATGGTATCTAAGTTCATGAATCATCATATTTTGACCGACAAATTGCCCACAAATAGTATTCTTCCATTTGATACTGCCCTTATTTACAATTTCCTCATCAAACACAACAGTTTCAATACCATCCTCATTCAATTTTGGTGCAATGAATATCAGGTTTTTGTTCACAGTGTTCACATCATTTTTAACCATATTAGCATATGAACCATTCACTACTGGCTTATCAACATTAGTATTATCCTGAGTATTTGCAGATGACATACCTTCACTAGTAGCAACATTCTTATTCAGCATATCAGTACTCACATCCTCAACACCCTTCAGCCCATCACTTCCATTCCCAGTATTCATATCTTCCCCTCCATTAGTTCCATCAACACCCATATCACCACCCTCATTATTCACCTTACTCTGCCTATCATCCATTTCTTCATTCCCAGTATCATCATCCATATTATCATCATTAACACTACTCTTTCTAGTAACTACCATATCCTCATATCTTTTTGGTTTCTTAATATTCCTTTTTGATCCCCTCCTATTCGATGACATTTTAGAATATTCAGATATTTTTTTTTTTTTTTTTTTTTGGAGATAAAATGAAGAAAACACCCTAATTACACTTAATCGAGAAAAACTAAGTATAATATGATGAGGACAAGCACTAATCAATCAGAAACAAAAAAACTTAATTTTGGCGCCAATCTCCAAAATTAGGGGTTTTTGAAATACTGGATGAATTTTCAATCAGATAGTACCGGAGTGTGCGGAATGAAAAGATGCATCGAATGATGAGAATGGATTTGAGAATTATTCAAGGATTGAAGAGAATTGAAGCTTTTTGTTTGATTTTTAATGGTGCATTTTAGGTGGGAATTCTGTTAGATGAGAGAGAAAGTTGTTCCTTAGCAACAAGCTGTTTTATTTCTCTTATACCTTGTCGAGTGACTAAAATCAATTTATTTTAGCAATCTTTCTAAACATCAAAATCACGCAGCAAGTCACTTATAGCAACAACTTAATTCAAACTCATCAAGTCTCGATTGTAGTACCAACAATCTCGTAGATCTACAAAAATTAACAGTTTGAAAGACCGATAACTTTTTCAGTTTCAAAGACCGAGAACGGCTTTCCATTTCATCAGGTTTCACGGTAAGTCACTTATAGGGAACAACTTAATTCAAATTCTTCTCAGTTTATTGAGCCGTGAATTAACGGGATTAAATGGAAAACCACATGAGCGATAAGAGTGACCATTCAATATAATGCTAATTTTGAGTCTTTAATTTTTAATCAAGAAAGCCTGAAAATTGGTTCACCTTAACACAATAATGTTTGTCCGTATCAAGGTGCAAGAAATACAGTAAAGCCAACTGCAACAATGCTACTATTTAAAAGATAAGACCACCTTATCTGATAAACATCTCATGTATGATGCATATCAACTTAACAAAATGAAGACTTTAGTAAGGTCATAACTGCGGTTTGAAATTCTAGTCATGTTCATCATGTAAGAATCATAGCTATTGCTAGTGGCTAAAGCATATCTTCCAATCTTTTTTAGCTGCACAGACCCAATCAATAATTCAAGTGTATAAATTTATATTTTATATCCCATAAAAGAAGTTATAATTCTTACTATTCAAAGTCTTGTTCCAATGCATAAATAACCTTCTGAATCTTATTATTCAAATGTATACGCTTTAGTAATAATGGTTTTACAAACATGGTTAACCCATGGATTTTTTTAATAGCCCATTTATATCTACAGGTAGCTATTTGTTCATCCATAGGTTGTTTACCAAGAATTAGTTACTACAACAATTTGTTTCTTTGGTTATCAAGCATCTAGAATTCCCATAATATCCTTATTGACATATTGTCCTCCCGCTGGAATGTTGATGAGTCAAAGACTTTTGGGCTTTTGGCAACAAAATCTATAGATATCCTTACTAAGAGCTTTTAACAAATCAAAAACGTTAATGAAAAATCTGATCTTACTTCCCTATTTTCGTCAGTCACCAAAGGGTAGCAAAAATCCACCAGGTGCATCAAAGTAATTTTTCAAACCTGACACGACTATATCTAAGAAATGATTAAAAAATTAACCATGTTTGGGTTAAAACTACGCATATCGCAAATGATTAAAGACACAACCAACAAAATAACGTATCAAATGATCATTTCATCACATATCCATATTAACTTTTAACCTTTATTGCTGGTCCTTTAGCTTATCTCATAGACATACCTATCAATATATATGTTGAACATTATATCTACAACTTTACTAAGTATATACTACCGCACTCTCAATTGACATTATCCATTATATGCTTAAGACCCTGCCCTGCATACATTAAAAAGACACATTTCAACCCAAAAGTTATGTCATAGTTGAGTTGTCCACAACCGCGATTGAGTTCCAAACAAAAGGAGCACTTGAATCATTCGTTATGCATATGGCAAATGAAAGATTAAATCGTTATGCATAATACCTTAGTAACTGCAAAATAATTTTTTGCCATCATCCACAAGCTAAGATTACACTCACATTATACAGATTTTGTAAGTATCGTAACCTCTCACAGCCATTGTTGAATCTTGGTGCTGAGAATTGCTATCCCACGACATCGAACCTGAAATTTAACATAACAATAATTTAATGCACCTCAAAAACACTGATAATAAGGTTGATTACAATGAAGAAAGGGAATAATCTGGACTTAGCAAGTAAGCAACTAAAATTACTTTATATAATCATCTATAATACATCATTTCTGATGGTGTAACCAAAAGTACAATGTTTATTGTAAATTCATAAAACGTAGTTAAAACCTGTCTCAGAAATAGCATTGTTATTCAATTCTAACACCTTTGATATTCAAAGAATGTGTAATCCAAAAATAAGAGCCTGAAATTCAGAGAGAAAAAATTAGCTCATTCGAAGATCAAGTGGAAATAATAAAGCATTTGCTTTTTGAAACAATAGGAGTTAAAAGAAATTCATCAAGATCACATTTTAAAAGACGGATACACATGCCAAGTTGACTTTATCCTTGTTGTGCATGCGGTACTGACTTATTTATGACTGCAAAGAATGTACATACCGTGATGAGTAAGCCTTTTCAAAATTCACTATACCATGAAAACTAATTAGAAATCAACAATAACCTAAAGCATAACAACTAATAGAAGAACTCAACTGAGTTCTAGAAACAAAAGGCGACCAAATTACCTGTGTTTGAGAGCAACGCTACCTTTTAGAAACATGCCCAAGATTGCTTGTTCCTTATCCAAAAACAACTTTTACCCTAGATGGAAAAATCAAACTCATATTGAGATACCATATACAACTTGTATCAATTTTTGAGGTACCACTTACATCATTCCAAAGATCAAACTAAATCTATTTATACTTTTAATACTTTAAGAAAAAAATAAGAGAAACTTAAATTGATCAATTCTTGCAAAATAGACTTGTTGATGCACCACACTAATTGCACATTCAAAGATGAGATTAACAAAAACAAATAAGGTATTATAAGCCGGTTAACTACAAACCCGCATTTAATAACCGTTAATGTACACTAAAAACAAATCAAACTTTTCCGAAGAAATAAGTAAATGATTTACCTTCTAAGCAAGGAAAATCAATATGAGATTTTGCAATTTCTGCTCCATGTTTTGGCCACTGCGCACCTGCATCCACAATTACAAAAACAAAAAAGAAACAATCAAGATTGTAAGTTCAGAAAAACCTCATAAGTAGAAAATGTTGTCTGCAGTTAAACACATTTTATCGCTTAAACTTATTTGACCTCTAAAAACAAAATGTTAATAAGAAATACCCGGTTTCAGCACTCATTCAAAATTGATTATTTTAATAATCCAGTAACCGTTCCAAAATAAAAAAGCGTCTTGTGACACGTGGTCCTTGGTTCATTGTTCCTCACTTTGACACATCAATCCTTAACATCCACAAGTCTTTGCTTTGTTGAAGAAATGGATCATAAAAATCCATATCAAGAATAACCTATAGAAATCAATAAAGAGATTACCATATAATTTGCCACTCGCTCAGAATCAACGTAAAATCCGAGAAGCACCAAAGTAACACATCAAACAATACAAAAGAAGATAAATTGAAATTTACATGATTCAAGCTATATAGTGGGTCTGAGAGAGAGAGGAACATGTGAAGAAGAAGATGCAGAAACACGGAAACTAATAAATTGGTTTCCTGCAAAATTATACTCCATTAACAATCGATTTTAAAGAACCATTTTTCAAGTTTGAGAAATCATGTATATCAAAGACACATAAGCAACATCACTATAATTCCACTCTTAAATAATTTAGAACATACTAACAGAATTTTACATTTTGAATCAATATGAAAGCAAAAAGTGAATTCTTTTTGTTTAATTATAAATCAAGTATCGTTTAAGTATTTTATCAAACACTTGGCATGCATACACCTTAAGAAACCGATAACAACAATATTTAGTTTCATAAGCACCGAACAACTAAAATTTAAAGAATAGTATGTCAAAAACTCTTTTCATTTTTTTTGGTTGAGCCAGTTTCTATCAAAGATATAATCTTCAAAATAGTCAATAAAATTCATAAGCACCATTACCAATAGTATCTAGACGTAGTACATATTAATCAATAAATTTAAAAATGAAAAAAGCAACATGACTGATAAAGATTACCTCGGAAATCTTACGACATACTCTTGCAAAATAGATTTGTGTGTGGGTTGGATACTTGGATCGAATGATTAGTTGTGCGTGAGAATTGCGTTTTTTTTTTTTTTTCATTGTGGCTACGTTTGATTGAGTTAGGGTGAATTGGTGTATAGGGTTTTGGTTCATGAAGAATGATGGGGTGTGGGTTGGGTTAGATCAGGTGTTGAGCGAAAAAATGGGAGCTTCTCCCATAAGCTTTGCAAAATCCATTTATTAATTTGATAATTTCCTTTATTATTTAAAATATTTATGTGAAATGACCAAGCTAGACACTCTAGAATTTGAGCATTAACTTTTTAAAGGGGTAATGAGGGTCTTTTTCAAGTGTTGTATATTAGAAAATATAGATATAGATGGTAAGGAGGCAGTAACTACTGAGGGTAAAAATGATGACAATGAATGTTGATGTGCCATTGACGTGGAGATGATCAAACGCTACCACTACCTCAAGTTTGATATTGTTGAGACATTGTGTTGTTAAGAAGGTAATTAAAAGAGATTTTTTTTAGAGTAAACCTCATTTTTGGTCCTTGTGGTTGTATGTAACACCCCCATTTTCGGATTTCGCAGCGGAATATAAGCTTGGGGTGTTACTTCATGGTTCACAGTCATGGAAATAGAAAACGACTCGAAAAGAGACGTTTTTAAATAAAAATTGTTATCATTCATTTATTTAATATCAGAGTACATAAGATAGGTCCCAGAGGGAGGTTCGGAAATTACATTATAAAAGTTACATTATCCTTTTGAATGATAACAAAGTGGACACCCTTTTATTTTAAGAGGAAAGTCCACCGCCACTCCGTGCCAATAGCCATACTCCGTGCCAATAGCCATACTCCTAATTACCTGAGATAAACATGCTTAAAAAGTCAACACAAAGGTTGAGTGAATCTATAGTGTTTAAAATTATAATCAGTTTGAACACAAGCCAAAATATGAGAAATCAGTTATATCGTAATTCAAAAATATTGCACTAAACCTCATGACACGCAATGCGTTAACAGTTTCCAGGTTCCACAAACATGATTGAAATGAGAGTGGTCTCGCCCCCGAGTTAAAGATATCAAATATAATGCATCTGCCTAACCGGCTACCACGAAGATATCCATCCGGTTAGAACAAATGGGTCGTCAGGCCAATAGATCTATTCACATATTCGCGCTCACCCAGCAGGTGACTAATGGTGCATGATATGAGGGTCTTTTAAATAAATAATTCAATCTCAATAATAACGAACAGTTAGCCTAGTGCAATAACAATCAGGAAAATACTTGTGTTCGATTTAATAGCATGTATCTCCCCACATATTTGGAAAACACGTAAGTAAAAAGTGGGACTATAAACTCACCTGAACAATCTGGATGGAAAACAAATGAAATACAGTTGATAAACGTCTCCGGCTTGCAACCTGAATTGGTTATATCAAGTTTCTCAGTAATTGTTTTATAAGTTTTATTATTCGTTTCGTTATTTGGTTTGTTGATTAAATATTTATTTAAGCCAATATGTAGTTTCAAAAGTAATATTTTGTTATATTTTCTTATTTGTAAGATTCGGTTCCGTCCGTTCATTAATAGGACACTTCGTAAATTAGTTACGATTAAAACGTATATTAAGTTTAATTAAAACTTAATAATAATTATAATAATAATAATAATTATATTATAATAAATGTAATAATATTAAATAAAATTAGGGTTTTATAATATTTTCATTTCAACCCTTCAAGTTTCTAAAGTTGGCAAATTGTACTTTTAGACTTTATGGAATTGACGACTTTTACCCCTGGACTTTGGTTAATTGATATTTCATACCCTTAAGTTTTAAAATGTACTGTTTTTACCCCTTAGGGATTCCCCGATCTCAAACTTAGTCCAAACCAGAAAATATTATAGAGTTTTGGCAAAAATGGTCCCTATGTCTCTAAGGGTTTTCATTCGACATCCTTTATATCAAAAACAATTTATTTTTAGCGATTCAAGCCGAGACCTTTTGCTAAACCTTTTCTAAAATGTTTATAATTGTTTTAAAAGTATTTTTGTAAAGTCTCGGGGCCAGAATCGAACCCACGAATTCAAAATTTAAAACAGAAACTCGTATTTTACTTTTACTCGTCACAGAAAATGACCCAACTTCAAACGTCCCGTTCTCCCTCGTTTCTCAACGAAAATCGTTGATTCTTTTTCCTACTTTTAGCCCTTTAAAAGTACTTTAACCATGTTGAAAACTAGAATTTTAGAAGTTCGTTTGATAGGGTAAATTAGTGTCGAAAGCAGCAGGTCTACTGCTGTGTCGACAGGAACAAAAGAAGAAGAAAAATCCATTTTTCTTGTAATCCGATTATTAGACCTAGTGTTTTTATGTTATAAATAGTTAGTCTAACATATTTAAAGAGTTCCTAAATTATTTTTATGATCCTAGGTTTGTTAAAGTTCCTATACGTAATTATTGTTATTATTTCACTCGATAAGATCAAAAATAGAGAAAGATAGGTTTTTACAAATTCTGGGCTTATAACCTTTTTAAGACATGTTCTAGTATATATTTGGACTTAAAATAAGTATGAAAGAGTAATTTAAAAGGGTCATAGGTATACCTTAATGTTTTGTTCGACTAGGGCATATTTTTGGTGTATGGATCGAATCAAGCTCTCCTCTGGTTCTACCTTTATCTTACTGCTTTCTTGGGGTTATTTGAACTTAATCTAGGCTATAGGGATCAGTGGTGAAGTGGAGTAAGGCTGTTTGTGGTGATTCGTATGGTTTATGGCTTTTTAGGGTTCTATGTTGTGTTCTATTTATAGAGGAGTCTAGCTAGGGTTGTGAGGAGTTCCTGGAGATTCTAGTGACTGAAGGTGGTGATGTGGGTGGTTATGGTGGCGCCACAAGGGAGGGGGAGGGTGTAGGTGATGTGTATGTTTAATATTCATACACCTATTTGGTTTTCTAGAAGAAGGCTATGTGTCTTCCTCATGGTTCACTCAATTGGCTGTCTTAAGGTTTAAAATTTCTGGATATTTAGTTGGTTATGGTTTAATTTGAACTAGGATGTGTAACTAAACTAGTTAGGGTTCGGTTTTATGCTTAAAGGGGTAGTACTATGGCTTTGTGATCTTGTAAACTAGGATTTAGGGTTACTCTAGGGTTTCTAATTCTAAGGTTTGGCTAAAAATGATTTTTAGATTTGTATGGCATAACATAATGTGTATCGAATTTTATATATTGGTGAGAAAATAAATTTTGTGCTTTAGGTGATTGTACTCTAGGCTTAGAAGACTTGTACTTATGTAAGAAAAATAAGAAAAATGTATTTTTAATTATTTCTTACTTTTCTATAATTTTTATGTAATTTTTATTAAGGTGTAAATACAAATAAATGAGTTTTTATGGTTTTATGCATTAGAGGGTTGTACATTAAGTTTATGGAGTTGTACATATGTTAAATAAATAAATAAATTATTTTTATAATTTATGATGTAAAAATGTCACATGAAATGTCATTTAAATAAGTATTTTTTTAAATGTTTATAAGATTTTTATTCCTATTTAGATGTCATGCTTAAAGGACTTGTACCTTGACTTAATTTAGTTGTACAATAATTTAGAATATGAGAAAAATGTAATTTTTATAATTAAGTTATAAAAATTATATGTTAAGTTTTGTTAAGTTAAAAGTAAATAAATGAAATTTTTAGTTTATATGCATTAGGTACTTGTACTTTAGGTTTAAAGGCTTGTAAAAATATTTAGTGAGTTTAGAAAATATAATTTTTAAGAGTTATGCATAAATGGTTTGTACTTTACGCTTGATAATAATTATAAAAGGGATTTTTATAAGGTTTTTGTAAATAAATAGTTTTGTGCATAAACGACTTGTACACTAGTTTAAATAACTTGTAAATATATTATTTTGTAAAAATATTGTATAAATAAATTAGGGTTTGTGAAATGAATGCATAAAATAACACTTATGTGAAATTAGGGTTTTATCGGGAGTTATTATGGATTTAGGGTTTTTATTTAAATAAATTATATTTTAATATTTCTAGGGTTTTGTTGTTATAATTATTATTATGGTAGTTTAGGGTTTTATAAAATTATTATTAGTTAAGGAATATTTAATTTTAAATGTACATTAGCGAAATAACGTAAAGTGATAAGTGGAATCTTATAACATTTCAGATTAAAGATGTTTACTTATTTGAATACGAATTCAGTTGCAAACACAGTTATTCGAGAGGTGATCTCCGTCACATAAGATAATAGTCACAATCAAAAAAAAAAAAAAATTACACGTAGAAAAGGATGAATATTCCGAGAGATAGTTTATTTAAATAAGGGATTTTTCACAGTGGTTACAGTCACCCACCGTCAAGGGAATCTCGTCCCGAGATTCAGTTTACGTTGGGTGTGGAAATTGGGAAAATGAAGTATAGAGATAGCTAGGTTCAAATTTCTAACCTATTCAGCTAGGGAACATGAGAAAGGAATAAATCGTACAACGATTTAGTTTAGGAGGAGAATTTGATATGCTTAAAATGCCTTAAGTTAAAAATAATACGATATTATTTTATTCTTACGTCCTATGTCCCTCAAAATATCATTTCACTGCTAAATCCTTAATTATAGTTTTGGCTTAATAGAGTTGTCTAGGAATTTCTATTTGGTACCTAAGGGAACGTAGTTTGGTCAGTCTTTTTCCTACTGGATGCATTAAATTTGAATGTTTTGCCACCTAAATTACCACTATGCAACGGTCAAATTTTTGAGTGGATGAATAGTAACACCAACGTTCAAAAATAACGGTTACATATTCCCCATAAATACCTCATTTCTAATCCTCATTCTTTCACCATCAAATTCTCTTCTAAAAACCTCAAGATGCTGCATTTTGTTACACTTATAGCGATTGTTTTTGTTGTTGCGATTGTTACCTACATGGTGTGTAATCCGGAAGAAAATCATGAAGGCTTGTGCTTGATCCTATGGTTCGTCATACCGCTTACTATTGCATCCTTTATCGTGCATAAGTCATGGGAAAAATAAGTCTTGCGCTAGGGTTATGGTTCTTGTTGTCTTTCCTATGTAATCCTCAAATGAAATAAAACTTATGTAATCCTTGTAATATTAGCACTTCGGTTGCTAACTATGTTTCTATGTACTATCTTCCAAGATTCCTAATAAAATTTGGGTTTGTGAATTCCTATGGTTTTTCTATCCTCAATTTTTGTTGAATTTCCTATTTTAGAGAAAATGTGTAGTAGTAGCGGACTTGATTATACTAAATCAAAAGTGATAGGTTATGAAAAGATTTTTGTTTTTGATATTTTTGCATGTTTAAATAAAAATTAATAGAAAGTCTTGAGAAAATAACTGTCCAATTCATTACACGATTCTTCCTAATTATACATAGTTGATCAGGCTATGTATAATCGAGGATCAAATGATGTGATGTTTTGACTCAGCCGTACGACATTTATTTCTTTTCAAAAAGCTTTAGATGGTGTTCAACGTGATATTTTCAGGAAATAGTATCATAATTTATTTTTTTCAAATAAATTGGAGAATTTTTAGTCCATACTACAGTAATGGGCTTAAGGTTTTTCCTAGGGTAATAATGGAGTATCTTCAAATTTGAATCTTAGGGTTCTTCTAAAGTTCCTATGAGCTAGGGATAATCTATTGTTTCTTCAAATAATATTTTACCAATTTCCTAAAGGTATACTAGGTTCTAAGTAGGTAAAGTCTATGAATAGAGTAAGGAGGAATAGAGTAGACAATGAAGCTAAATGTAGATTTAAGATTATTGCGGAAAAGTTACAGGATGAAAGTAGAAAGATAATTTATTACATTAGGGTAAAGAGGTAAAAAGGGAAATACAACTTAGCGAGTTCTAATCCTCAACTTATTTATCTTATTACAATCATTTATTTTCTCCATAGATTTCATACTTGGGTTCTCATTCCTGGGCATCAGTCTTGTCCTTCCAATTCGGGTTGAAGTTCGGGCACTGATTCTTGTAATGTCCCTTTCCACCACATCCATGGCAAGTTACGATTACTGACTGTAGTTTTGTTCTTGTCGTCTTGCAGTCTTTGGTCTGATGTCCAATCTTCTGACACTTTGTGCACCTAGCAATGCATGGACCGTAATGGTGCAACAAGCATTGTGTGCACAATGGTTTTCTTCCAATATAACCATTCCTAAGATTCTGGTGATGATGATAGCAGGTAGGGATGATGGTTTTGAGTTTTTGCTTTTGATTATTTTGTTTGAATGTAACGGTTTTCTTTACTCCTAGGGCTTGGGAAATGGTGGGTTTGATTATTCTTTCTGGGCCTTCATGAAGAACTGATTTGCAACCCGTAAAACTTTTAGGGGTATGATTACAAAATACAGTCTTCATTTCTTCTCCAGTGGTTATCCGGTTGTTACTTAGATAAGACGCTGTAGTCACTTCCAGTACTGCTGTAATGAGGTTGATTACCATCTTCTGGATATCTTCGGGAGTCATTGGCGATACGTTGGTATTTTTCATGTTGACTTTCCTCTAGCAACATCACAAGAAATAGGTAATTCAGAATTTCAGTAATGACCATGTTAGGATAATTACATATTATTACTAACAAGTGATCATGAAGTTATATTCCTTTTGAGAATCAATTATTTACGATATGTCTTATTTACTATCGTAGATAAATGGTTAACTCCTGCTAAGGAACAAACTAACTCCTCCGAAATTCAGCAACTCTCTCTTCATTCATCAGGTTTTTTTTTCTTCCGAAGTTTTCCTAAGGTTTTCTATATGAGTCTTAGTATGTCGGGTTACCACATGGTATTAATAACTTGATTGATTGTTTTACAAAACAATTAATACAAGATCTTTTATTAATACTGCATGTAGTAGGTCATGGATTATTTTATTTTTTTTTATTTATTTATTTATTTTTTTTGTCTTTAGTATAAGGGTTTGGTTCCTAGTTTTTGTTTCTTATTACGCTATTGGTGGGTTGTGAATCTAGGTTTGGGAAAAATAGAAAAATATTGTTCATGGATTTTGTGTATGGTTTGGGGGAATTATTTATTTGATAGAAGAAATTGTGTTCATTACATATATATGCATAGCATCATAGTAAGACACAATAGGATGAATTTGGTTACAAACAGTAAATATATAACAAAAGAGGATTGTCATAGATTTATTGATTGATTACAAACTCTGAAAGTTTCAGGTTTATTTAGGTAATACAGGAAATACTAACCAAATACTATTTGGTTTATAACAACGATACAAGTGACTTTCAAGATCAATTACGTTCTTGACGTAAATGTTTAACTTCAGTCTCAAGTTTCAGTTGCGCAATTTCCATTTCCAAGAAGCGTTCCTGAAGTTCTTGGGATATCTTCAATTGATTATCCAGAACAGTTTCCAAAGCGAAAATCTTCTGCTCCTGGTTTCTTGCTATTTCACTGGCTATCCAGAGGGTTCTTTCAATGTCTTCCACTCTACCGTACAATTGATCATGTTCTCTTCCTGAACAGCGGATCCTGGATTCTATGTTTCTAAATTTATGATTGTAGGTATTCTTCATTCTTTCAACTTTTGCTCCCAATCCAAACACCGTACGTCTCTCAGCATCGGTCTTTCTAAACAGAGTGTCGATATTACGGTCGTACCATTCAAAACGAAATGGTCGTAGTTCTTCCAACTGTTTAGTATGTGCGTCGAGAGTGTTGGCTTGTTGGTAAAGGAGATTCCATATCGATTCGATAGTATCTAAACTAAGGTCGGGAGAATTAGACGAGGATATATCATTTGGGTTATTTAGTATTGGGGATTTTGGAATATTAGGTAGGGGAGAGTTTGGTTCTTCATTTTTCTGAATTGTTTCTGGGAGTAATTCATATCCAGCCTCAGATGCTGTTGGACAACCAATCAATTTTTCATAGGATTCGGTTTCTTCCTTAGGTGATAATGGGAATAGGTTTGGGGTAATTTCGTTGACTTTGGGTGTTTCGGGAGACATGATACTGTAATAATTTGCAAATAATAATTTATAAGAAATTATTACTAATAACATTTGGGAAGGAAACTAATGGTGAAATGTAGAAATATCAAGAGTACGAAGTTTTAGTATAAAGGATCCTAAAGGAATAAGGCTCTAAGTAGGGTTTCATCTTGATGTCCTAGCCTAGACATGAGTGGAATAAATTGGATAGGGGAATCAGGATTCTGTAACCACTTTATAGTTATAAATATTTCATTTATGCAGTTTAAACGATTAACAACAACTTACATATAAATAACGTTTCAGTAACGGCGTGGCACGGAGGACTTTGGTTAAGTTTTTGTGAAAAAACCGGTTATAGTCCAATGTTCGAAAACATTTGGTTCTCTATAACCACAGGCTCTGATACCAATCTGTAACACCCCCATTTTCGGATTTCGCAGCGGAATATAAGCTTGGGGTGTTACTTCATGGTTCACAGTCATGGAAATAGAAAACGACTCGAAAAGAGACGTTTTTAAATAAAAATTGTTATCATTCATTTATTTAATATCAGAGTACATAAGATAGGTCCCAGAGGGAGGTTCGGAAATTACATTATAAAAGTTACATTATCCTTTTGAATGATAACAAAGTGGACACCCTTTTATTTTAAGAGGAAAGTCCACCGCCACTCCGTGCCAATAGCCATACTCCTAATTACCTGAGATAAACATGCTTAAAAAGTCAACACAAAGGTTGAGTGAATCTATAGTGTTTAAAATTATAATCAGTTTGAACACAAGCCAAAATATGAGAAATCAGTTATATCGTAATTCAAAAATATTGCACTAAACCTCATGACACGCAATGCGTTAACAGTTTCCAGGTTCCACAAACATGATTGAAATGAGAGTGGTCTCGCCCCCGAGTTAAAGATATCAAATATAATGCATCTGCCTAACCGGCTACCACGAAGATATCCATCCGGTTAGAACAAATGGGTCGTCAGGCCAATAGATCTATTCACATATTCGCGCTCACCCAGCAGGTGACTAATGGTGCATGATATGAGGGTCTTTTAAATAAATAATTCAATCTCAATAATAACGAACAGTTAGCCTAGTGCAATAACAATCAGGAAAATACTTGTGTTCGATTTAATAGCATGTATCTCCCCACATATTTGGAAAACACGTAAGTAAAAAGTGGGACTATAAACTCACCTGAACAATCTGGATGGAAAACAAATGAAATACAGTTGATAAACGTCTCCGGCTTGCAACCTGAATTGGTTATATCAAGTTTCTCAGTAATTGTTTTATAAGTTTTATTATTCGTTTCGTTATTTGGTTTGTTGATTAAATATTTATTTAAGCCAATATGTAGTTTCAAAAGTAATATTTTGTTATATTTTCTTATTTGTAAGATTCGGTTCCGTCCGTTCATTAATAGGACACTTCGTAAATTAGTTACGATTAAAACGTATATTAAGTTTAATTAAAACTTAATAATAATTATAATAATAATAATAATTATATTATAATAAATGTAATAATATTAAATAAAATTAGGGTTTTATAATATTTTCATTTCAACCCTTCAAGTTTCTAAAGTTGGCAAATTGTACTTTTAGACTTTATGGAATTGACGACTTTTACCCCTGGACTTTGGTTAATTGATATTTCATACCCTTAAGTTTTAAAATGTACTGTTTTTACCCCTTAGGGATTCCCCGATCTCAAACTTAGTCCAAACCAGAAAATATTATAGAGTTTTGGCAAAAATGGTCCCTATGTCTCTAAGGGTTTTCATTCGACATCCTTTATATCAAAAACAATTTATTTTTAGCGATTCAAGCCGAGACCTTTTGCTAAACCTTTTCTAAAATGTTTATAATTGTTTTAAAAGTATTTTTGTAAAGTCTCGGGGCCAGAATCGAACCCACGAATTCAAAATTTAAAACAGAAACTCGTATTTTACTTTTACTCGTCACAGAAAATGACCCAACTTCAAACGTCCCGTTCTCCCTCGTTTCTCAACGAAAATCGTTGATTCTTTTTCCTACTTTTAGCCCTTTAAAAGTACTTTAACCATGTTGAAAACTAGAATTTTAGAAGTTCGTTTGATAGGGTAAATTAGTGTCGAAAGCAGCAGGTCTACTGCTGTGTCGACAGGAACAAAAGAAGAAGAAAAATCCATTTTTCTTGTAATCCGATTATTAGACCTAGTGTTTTTATGTTATAAATAGTTAGTCTAACATATTTAAAGAGTTCCTAAATTATTTTTATGATCCTAGGTTTGTTAAAGTTCCTATACGTAATTATTGTTATTATTTCACTCGATAAGATCAAAAATAGAGAAAGATAGGTTTTTACAAATTCTGGGCTTATAACCTTTTTAAGACATGTTCTAGTATATATTTGGACTTAAAATAAGTATGAAAGAGTAATTTAAAAGGGTCATAGGTATACCTTAATGTTTTGTTCGACTAGGGCATATTTTTGGTGTATGGATCGAATCAAGCTCTCCTCTGGTTCTACCTTTATCTTACTGCTTTCTTGGGGTTATTTGAACTTAATCTAGGCTATAGGGATCAGTGGTGAAGTGGAGTAAGGCTGTTTGTGGTGATTCGTATGGTTTATGGCTTTTTAGGGTTCTATGTTGTGTTCTATTTATAGAGGAGTCTAGCTAGGGTTGTGAGGAGTTCCTGGAGATTCTAGTGACTGAAGGTGGTGATGTGGGTGGTTATGGTGGCGCCACAAGGGAGGGGGAGGGTGTAGGTGATGTGTATGTTTAATATTCATACACCTATTTGGTTTTCTAGAAGAAGGCTATGTGTCTTCCTCATGGTTCACTCAATTGGCTGTCTTAAGGTTTAAAATTTCTGGATATTTAGTTGGTTATGGTTTAATTTGAACTAGGATGTGTAACTAAACTAGTTAGGGTTCGGTTTTATGCTTAAAGGGGTAGTACTATGGCTTTGTGATCTTGTAAACTAGGGTTTAGGGTTACTCTAGGGTTTCTAATTCTAAGGTTTGGCTAAAAATGATTTTTAGATTTGTATGGCATAACATAATGTGTATCGAATTTTATATATTGGTGAGAAAATAAATTTTGTGCTTTAGGTGATTGTACTCTAGGCTTAGAAGACTTGTACTTATGTAAGAAAAATAAGAAAAATATATTTTTAATTATTTCTTACTTTTCTATAATTTTTATGTAATTTTTATTAAGGTGTAAATACAAATAAATGAGTTTTTATGGTTTTATGCATTAGAGGGTTGTACATTAAGTTTATGGAGTTGTACATATGTTAAATAAATAAATAAATTATTTTTATAATTTATGATGTAAAAATGTTACATGAAATGTCATTTAAATAAGTATTTTTTTAAATGTTTATAAGATTTTTATTCCTATTTAGATGTCATGCTTAAAGGACTTGTACCTTGACTTAATTTAGTTGTACAATAATTTAGAATATGAGAAAAATGTAATTTTTATAATTAAGTTATAAAAATTATATGTTAAGTTTTGTTAAGTTAAAAGTAAATAAATGAAATTTTTAGTTTATATGCATTAGGTACTTGTACTTTAGGTTTAAAGGCTTGTAAAAATATTTAGTGAGTTTAGAAAATATAATTTTTAAGAGTTATGCATAAATGGTTTGTACTTTACGCTTGATAATAATTATAAAAGGGATTTTTATAAGGTTTTTGTAAATAAATAGTTTTGTGCATAAACGACTTGTACACTAGTTTAAATAACTTGTAAATATATTATTTTGTAAAAATATTGTATAAATAAATTAGGGTTTGTGAAATGAATGCATAAAATAACACTTATGTGAAATTAGGGTTTTATCGGGAGTTATTATGGATTTAGGGTTTTTATTTAAATAAATTATATTTTAATATTTCTAGGGTTTTGTTGTTATAATTATTATTATGGTAGTTTAGGGTTTTATAAAATTATTATTAGTTAAGGAATATTTAATTTTAAATGTACATTAGCGAAATAACGTAAAGTGATAAGTGGAATCTTATAACATTTCAGATTAAAGATGTTTACTTATTTGAATACGAATTCAGTTGCAAACACAGTTATTCGAGAGGTGATCTCCGTCACATAAGATAATAGTCACAATCAAAAAAAAAAAAAAAATTTACACGTAGAAAAGGATGAATATTCCGAGAGATAGTTTATTTAAATAAGGGATTTTTCACAGTGGTTACATTGTACCAATATTTCACTTTTGGTCCAAAATTCAAAAAATGTTCAATTTTGGTCCAAAAGTACACGTGGACTTCAATTTTGGTCCAATTTCTAACCTAGTTAATGGTCGTTAGTCTTTTCAGTTAAGTACGTTGCACCGTTAGTCCTTTAACCTAACGGTCGTTAGCAATGTTTGCACCGTTAGTCCTTTCAGTTAAGTACGTCCCACCGTTAGTCCTTTAACCTAGTTAATGGTCGTTGAGTCCGTTTTTCTTCCGTTTTCATACGTTTTCGTCCGTTTTTCTTACGTTTTTTCCGTTTTTGTCCGTTTTTCTTACGTTTTTATCCGTATTTCTTACGTTTTGTCCGTTTTTCTAACGTTTTTTCGGTTTTCATACGTTTTTGTCCGTTTTTCATACGTTTTTTCCGTTTTCATACGTTTTTGTCCGTTTTTCATACGTTTTTTCCGTTTTCATACGTTTTTGTCCGTTTTTCTTACGTTTTTTTCCGTTTTCATACGTTTTTTTTTCCGTTTTTCATACGTTTTTTTTCCGTTTTTGTCCGTTTTTTCTTACGTTTTTTTCCGTTTTTGTCCGTTTTTCTTACGTTTTTGTCCATTTTTCTTACGTTTTTTCCATTTTCATACGTTTTTATCCGATTTTCTTACTTTTTTCCGTTTTCATACGTTTTTGTCCGTTTTTCTTACGTTTTTTTCCGTTTTCATACGTTTTTGTCCGTTTTTCATACGTTTTTTCCGTTTTCATACGTTTTTGTCCGTTTTTCTTACGTTTTTTCCGTTTTCATACGTTTTTGTCCGTTTTTCATACGTTTTTTTCCGTTTTTGTCCGTTTTTCTTACGTTTTTGTCCGTTTTTCTTACGTTTTTGTCCGTTTTTCTTACGTTTTTTCCGTTTTCATACGTTTTTGTCCGTTTTTCTTACATTTTTTTTTCCGTTTTTGTCCGTTTTTCTTACGTTTGTTACGTTTTTGTCCATTTTCATACGTTTTTGTCCGTTTTTCTTACGTTTTTTTCCGTATTTGTCCGTTTTTATCCGTTTTTGTCCGTTTTTCTTACGTTTTTTCCGTTTTCATACGTTTTTGTCCGTTTTTCTTACATTTTTTTCCGTTTTTGTCCGTTTTTCTTACGTTTGTTACGTTTTTGTCCATTTTCATACGTTTTTGTCCGTTTTTCTTACGTTTTTTTCCGTATTTGTCCGTTTTTATCCGTTTTTGTCCGTTTTTCTTACGTTTTTTTTGTATTTGTCCTAATTTTTTTAAAAAAATAAAAAAATTCAAAATAATAAAAAAAAATTTGTCCGAATTTTTTAAAAAAATAAAAAAGAATCAAAATTTTTTTTGTCCGAATATTTAAAAAAAAATAAAAAAAATTCAAAATATTTTTTTTTGTCCGAATTTAAAGAAAAAAAAATAAAAAATTAAAAAAATAAAATTTATCCGAATTTAAAAAAAAATTAAAAAACGTAAGAAAAACGGACAAAAACGTATGAAAACGGACAAAAACGTAAGAAAAACGGACAAAAACGGATAAAAACGGAAAAAACGTAAGAAAAACGGACAAAAACGTAAGAAAAACGGACAAAAACGGAAAAAAAAAAAAAAAAAAACGGAAAAAAACGTAAGAAAAATGGACAAAAACGGAAAAAAAAAAACGTATGAAAAACGGACAAAAACGTTTGAAAACGGAAAAAACGTATGAAAAACGAACAAAAACGTATGAAAACGGAAAAAACGTAAGAAAAACGGACAAAAACGTAAGAAAAACGGACAAAAAACGGAAAAAAAAGCGTAAGAAAAACGGACAAAAACGTATGAAAACGGAAAAAAACGTAAGAAAAACGGACAAAAATGTAAAAAAACATAAGAAAACGGACAAAAACGTAAAAAAACGGACAAAACGTAAGAAAAACGGAAAAAACGTAAGAAAAACGGACAAAAACGGAAAAAACGTAAGAAAAACGGACGAAAAGTATGAAAACGGAAGAAAAACGGACTCAACGACCATTAACTAGGTTAAAGGACTAACGGTGGGACGTACTTAACTGAAAGGACTAACGGTGCAACATGCTAACGACCGTTAGGTTAAAGGACTAACGGTGCAACGTACTTAACTGAAAAGACTAACGACCATTAACTAGGTTAGAAATTGGACCAAAATTGAAGTCCACGTGTACTTTTGGACCAAAATTGAACATTTTTTGAATTTTGGACCAAAAGTGAAATATTGGTACAACCACAAGGACCAAAAATGAGGTTTACTCTTTTTTTTATATGAGCCTTTTATTATACTATATTACGAAAAGAAATCGCACACATGTAATTTACCAAAATGGACTTTTGGTCAAGCATTCATTAGATGTAGGACACTTGGCTCATCAACAACTCAGTAGTCGTTCACGTGTTAAATTAGAGCGCAAAAATTAATCAAGCGCACTTCTTTTAATTAAATTTGCTTTGAGCGCGCCCAACAAAGACACTCTCGCACATCAATAAGATTATCAAGCCCTTCTTTCTGTGGTCCTTGTTGGTTTATACTCATTTGGTAGTTATTATGATAATCTTTTTCAATAATTATCAACTAGGGCCAGGGTGTTCATCGGTTTGATTATCAGATTGTTTGGTTTACTCGATTCAGTTAGTCCAGTAATTTTTTTTAAGTAAAAACAAAATGAACTGAACCGAATTCAAATTGGATTAAACCGAACCGAAAACTGAATTTAAATTCGGTTTGATTTTCGGGTTGACCAGAATAACCCGAACTACATAATTTATATTTTTCTTTCATTTAATTATATAGTTTTTCAGCACCAAAAGAAATTTCAAACTTAAAAAACGTTATATTTATACTAGGAAATAGTTTGATGGGTTTTCTTTTTTAAATATAAATATATATAAAAAAATATATATATATATGTGAATTCGGTTTCCTGTCTGGTTCGATTTTCACTTTGCCAAAACCATATCCAAACCGAAAACCAAATATTTAATTCGGTTCGGTTCGGTTCGGTTTCGGCAAATTAGGTTAGGTTATAAGTTCGGTTCGGATTTATTCAATTCGGGTCTATTTCAATTTTCGATTTATGTGGTTATCGATGGATTATCTTTTGGTAGTTATGATAAACTTTTCAATGATTATCAATGGATCAACATCATTTAAAAGCTGAAAAGTCTTCTAACACAAAACCCAAATAACAGTAGTATAATGTAAACATAACCAGTCATGTTTTCTCATAGAAAAAATAATGCAAGCGATTGAGATACCTTAATTTTTTTTATAAAAAGAAGTGACTTACTATTTTGTTTTGTTTTGGTTTATTTTAAGAAAAAAATATATTGCAAAAAACTAACAAGACGCTAAAATACAACACCAAAATACCTAAAAACGGATTGCTTGGAATGACAACCGCCCAATAAAAGACCTACAATCTCATGACACTAAAACATAAAAAGGACCCGAAGCAACATCACATGGCTCAATCTAATTAAAGTCTAGAGATAAACTAACGCCTAACTAACCAAAGATACCTAGGGTATCAATAAAATAACAAATCTGCTACAAGATAAACTAACTAACGTCTCTTAACAATCATATGTTTCATTTACACATAAAAAGGTCAAAAAACAATTTAACAATGATATATTTGCAAAATGTAGTGTTAAAATCTGATTCCTTCCTCTCACTAGAGTCGCAAGATCACCCGAATGCTCTACTAGTAGATTGATTAGCATGTATAATGTATATCCATAATTTACTTATATGAAAGACTATGGATATGTATAATAGAATGTTTATGCACCATGTCGTTTGACATGGTAATTTACTTTCGGAGATGATTCTGGTTTTCTTTTCTAAGAATTCTCATTTTCCTAAGCATTAGTTGGATTTCATTACATTTAAGCAAAAAGTTACAATTCCACGAAAATGAGATGCAAAATGCGCAAAACTGCAATTAATGCAGGACGTTGCATATCGCAGACTATTGAAATCTTTTAGCTGACAAGGGTTCTGGTCGGTATGTAAATTTTACTTGTCCAACTACAGTTATGAAAACTGTCTAAGATTGCAAATTATTGTACTTTTTCGTTTTTACTGATATGCTACTAGAAGCATAGGTTAGCAAAGTCATTCCATCAACGTGTAAACCAAAATTAGTCCAACTAGCTGATCACATTAGATAATCTTGGAATCAAGAACATTACACCAATTAAGAAGAAAAACAGTTCCAAATATTTCAAAAACAAAACAAAATATCCATAGATTTCGTGATCTTTATTCATTTCGCACCCACAGCACCCTTAAGACAAGAACACACTAGTAAGAACATTCTTGCACTGCAATGAAGCCTTCAGCAACATCAGCCCCTGCATAGACACCACAAAAAATATAAAAACAAAGACAAAAGCAAAGATATTATTTAATGTACCGATAGGAGACAATAAATTGATCATATATTATATCCTGGGTGACATTGGCTTAGTCATAAGACTTGGATCAAATGAGTCGAGTGGAGTAGTGGAGACTGATAATCATTCCAAAAAGTATATATATGATCTTAACCCATTTTGGCCCGTCTAGTATAACAGTTGCGATTGTGAGTAGTATAGTACAATACAACAAGACATACCTCTTTCATTTCCAAAGAAACCACCTTTTCATCAAGAGCACCAACTTCCTTGACATTAAACTTGTTCAACATGGTGATGCTAGATATAGTTGACATGGGTTTGACCACCAAATCATCCATGACCATATACGTCACTACCCCCTTCACAAAACCGCCACCCTCTACAGTTTCATTCACTGCACCATTACCAGCCACATATTGCATTTTTGTACTCATTTTACTTTTACACGAAGGACACAATGCAGTAGGATCATCAGCCACATAAATATGACTTGGACACTTGTAAAACTCCCTATCCATCGAAACATCAGCATTAGGCAACAAAAGCGGGACACGAGCCCCAGAGTTTGAAATCTTGGGGTTCAAAACAGTTTCTTTCAATTGATCCGATTGCATATATGTATTGCTTAAGTTCTCGATGCTGTCATAGAGGTTTCCCAGTGCACCCACCAATGAGTTTTTTCTGAGAAGCTTGATCACAGTACCAACTGGTAGAGAAAGGATGTGGAAGAGAAAATCCACAAATTCCTTGTTCGCCTCGGCGAAAAGAACTTTCTTGGATTTGGTGTCAATGAGAAGCTTTAGACTAACTTTGGCTGAATCTGAAGAAGAGGCTGCCATTTTTGTTTGGTTGATTTGGACATGTAAAGATTGGATCTTTATTTATAAACCTGCAGATGAATTCAGTTAGGAATTTGAAAAGCAATTGTTTTGATGTCCAAATTTATGGGTCTTAATATCTGTGATCATTTGGGATTCCTGTAACATAAACCTGTTATGATCTTTTAAAGTTCAAATTAATATTACTGAATGTACAAAGTCACATATGAGTTTTCTCAGTACTCTGTCAATGCCTCAATGGATGGACACATTTTTAACGAAGAATCATAGATTTATAATTTTTCCAATCAAGAAGCTGACATATCACAATCAGAGATAATAACATTCTTTAAAAAGGTTAATTTGCTCAGATTGTGTTGACATATCCTAAAAAATATTCAACAACGATTTAAGAGTTTATCACCTCTTAAATCGGTATATTAAAATACATTCAACAATTGGTCAATTATTCTAGAAGTTGGTTCTTTAATAAAGAATACTAATGAATACTCTGTCTATAAAATTTGAAATGATTAAAAAGGTGTTGAGGGGTTAACCAGATAAGTTTTTACCTGTCCGGATAATTTTCCCTACAACAATAACTGATCAGCATACAACAGACATAGAAGACTACTTTGGCAGCAAAACTGCAGTAAATTTATCACTTAATTTAGATTCTGGAACCGTTCTTACAAAGCAATATACAGCGAGTTCCATCAGTTGGACCAATGCACTACGGCTAAGAGACAAAAGCCAACTGAAACCTTGCAATAAGAAATTCTGCAGAAAGAAAAAAAAAAAAGTCTAACTATGAATCTAACTAACATATCCTTCGATAATAACAGAAGTACATGAATATTCTGCACCAAATGAATAGGTTGCAACAATGACAAAGAACAAATGAGCAACTCCACTTCAAAGAAACTTTGCTAAAGAAGAGCCACCTCATATTCTTCAAACAATCCAAAAAGGATAATGTTGCAACCAACCATAAAAAATGTTCAAGCCCCCGTAATTCCATGTCCACTTCATGCATGATCAGCCATCTTTCACTGCAGTGTTGTCGATGTTACAGATTTGAGAAGAATCATGGAAGAACGCAGGACCTCTCATTACTTTATGCTACAAAGAGCTCAGCAGTGCTAGGAATTCTGAAGATTCTTTGTCTTGCTTCACAACCTAGAAAGTTAAAACAGTAAATTCAAATTTTAGACATCTATCAGGCCTATTCAAAAATTCGTAAAGTGTGTCTGAGTGTGCATTTCAAGGAATTGTTGTGACTTCACTTTGTAGTATTTGGCAAACATTGATTCCGCTGATTACTTTAACCAGTTGATTATCTTATTCAGATTCTTTAAGTCACAATAATCACTAAATTCACATCCAAACAAACCTTAGTCATTCAGTTCATCAATGATCCCTTTAGTATGTTTAAATATGCAAGAAATTCATAACGCAATAACATCTATGGTTAAACATGTATGTCAATAATGGGTTAATAATGCACGTAACATCAAGTACTACAATGTATATGGAACGAGAGACCCTTTTGCATCACTTTCACTATAAGCAAATGGGAATTGATTTGCACACTTTCAAAAATGATTGGGACACTTTATTTGTGCATTAAACACTTGTACAATATTAATACTGTGCTTCAACTGTTTGTACATATGAGTGTCCCAATAACATTTTGGAGTGTGCAAATCACCTCCCTAAGCAAATATAATACGGAGTATATTAATATTCAATTAATACTTTTAGGAATTTTTTTTTACCTTGATACGAGTGTCCTCTGACAAGCCCATTTGAGCACGAACATCCTTAACAACTTCTTTCATGTCAAAATCTGACGGGTCACCACACCCTTCGCTTGTTCCAGGTGGATTCTTGTTGTCATCCAGATGCCTAAAATCTTTTCCTACCCATAAATAAAGATCACATTCACCTAATTTTCCTGAATCTGAACTAGGAGCAGTGAAAATAAACATCTGTCGAGACCCCAAATCACGATAAGCAACCCTCGGAACCTTCACCAAACTTGGCCACTCACGTGCCACAACTGTTTGATTTACACTTTCCTCCGTTATGGTTCCTATCGACTCAACAGAAGTTTGACCAAAATCACTTTTGACATCTGACCCTTTTGACCATGAAACGTCTAGAGGCATTAACTCTTGTTTTGGGCCCTTTTGAGTGTCGCTTGTCTCAAGTTTCCCATAATCACGAGTTTGAAAATCCTCGCTCATCACTGGCGACTTAAGACATGGAGGGGTACCCCCTCTACGTTCAGCTATAGAAAGAGACCTTTTTGATGGTGAAAATATCGACTCTGCTCGTTTGTTGGAAGTAAAATTGACATCAATAAACTCTGAACTTTTGGATATCGAATGAGGAGAAAGTTTGGTTGAAACGAGTGATAAATTTGATAACTTAGAAGCCAAGACAAATTCCTTCATATTTCCGGACACAAACTTGCGCCTCAATACACTCCAAGTATTTTCTCTAGCAGGAAGGTGCATCTCCTGCTCGGTTTCGGAGGATGCACACGGTGGAACAAATCCGCCGGTAATTGCTTTTTGGAATATCTCAAAGTCGACATTATATGAATCAATAATTCTGTTACCCGGAGAAGCTTTAGATGACTCAAAAACGTTGAGTAAAGGTATAAAAGTCGAAAAAGCATCCCAAAAGTAAGCCGGTTCTTCTCCTTCTTTAACCACAACTATCGGTCCCTGAACTTTCTCATATCGAACAATCTGGCAAACCGCCCCTCTTGCATCTCGTTCCATAATAGACTGACATTTCTGACCCACCCATAAATAGATTGTCGAAGGTAAATGTACAATAAACGCACCTCTGGAATCTAAACCAACTGGAGAAGGCGAATTCAACATTTTTGGAACAAGATGTAACGGGTCATATGGGGAATGAGGGGCAATTCTATATAACCTAAGTAATGAACTTGGACTTAAAGGAAAAGCGTGTACCCTTTTTTGACATTGTAACAATTGACACGCAAAACCCATATTAGGATCAGCAATTCCTCTAGCTTTCTTCACATACTGAAACGCATCATCAAAACTTTGACCTTCTCTCCACATACGATAAGCAATTACTAACGAAGTGGAACGAGAAACCCCTTGACAGCAATGCACATAAACCTTTCCATTTTGTTCTCTAACATCCTCAAAGTAATCAAAAACATCATACAATATACTCGTGATATCTTCCGAAGGACTATCTTGCAACCACAAAGTCCTATAAACAAAATTCTCCTTAAAATACTCGGGACACACAAATCCAACACAATTCAAAACATGTGTAATCCCATGCTGCTTAAGTATATTCTTATCCTTGGCAACCGCATCACCTCCAAGAAAAACATGATCCCCAACCTTAGAACACTTCTTATCAAACAACGCAATCTTCTCACGTTTCCCTAACGTAGCATTCTTATCAGGAACTCGTTGTATAGTTGACAAATCAAGTTTCAACCTATCGCCACTAGGCGTACTAGGAACATTCCACTCGCCAACGTCATCCGACCCAGCTTTAGGCCACTCGTCTAAACTCCTCCTAGCAATAGAAAGAGGCGGCAAAAGTGACCGGCCTTTACTACTATTAGACCTAGGCGTTAAGAGAGGAACAACCCTCCTATTACATCCATTTCCATCTAAACTATCTTTGTCATTATCCGGAACTAGCGGAGGTAACGACATTCGTGAAGAGGACCACGAAGCCGACCGCCAATACTTTTGTCGATTACCACTACCGGAATCATTATCATCACCTCCATTACTAGCATCTTCCTTACCTAACATTCCACTAAACTAACTAACCTAATATCCAAAACTAAACAAGATATATATAATAGCAATCTATAACTGCCTAATTTTTGATTATTTCACATAACTAAAGTATCAAACACCTGTGACAATATAACAATATCAAATCAATCAAACCAATATAATATATAAAACATTACGGATCTGATAATTGATTTACCGAATTTAAGGATGGAGTGATTCGATGTAAACGAGGATGAAGGGTGATTGGTGAAAATGAATATTGACTTATTGAATTGAATTGTTAAAAGAAAAAGGTTTGAATATTGACTTATTGAATTGGGGGAGTGAGAGTCATGTGAAGTGGTTTCAAAGGACCAATTATGAGAAAGTGAAATAAGGTCATGTGGAAATGCCAATCCTTATTCAAATATTGGACCCATAAAATTTAATGCACTGATGGTTGCAGGTAGGGGTTTATCGGGTCGGGTTATCGGGTTATCGGGTTAGTCGGGTCGGGTTGAGTCGGGTTTGGATTTTTTAAAAACTCACCCGACACCCGACCCGATAAGGATTCGGGTTATCGGGTTCGGGTGGTAGTCGGGTCGGGTTATGTCGGGTCGGGTGATTCGGGTTATCGGGTGACCCGATTAAGTGGAGGAGATACAGATCAGGCATGGGTTTAACTATATGGTGTTTGAGTGTACTGTGATTTATATTTGATAAAAAAAAGACAAGTAAGTAATCAAGCTGCAACAAACTCTCAAAGAATCTAGAATTCATGATGTAAAAGGAATATGAATGATTTAATTCTTAATAGATTGGTAGCTAGTTAAGTAAGTAATCAATTGTAATTTTAGTTTAGGATAGTTTAAATTTTGACTTTCAGTTTATATAACAATAGTTGGAAAACTAATCTATCTTCCTATCACTACTAATCTATCTTACTATACTACTAATCAAAAGATTTCATGTAGAATTCCTCATTAAACGCATTCTTTTTTCGACAACCAGCAAACATTCAACTTGCAGCCTACTGTGAATGTGATAGTAGCAAACATTGACTTTCAGTTTAAAAAAGCAAAGGGTTGTCGGGTCTTATCGGGTTGACCCGATAACCCGATAACAATTTTTATTTAACCCGAAACCCGACCCGATAACGCTATCGGGTTATCGGGTCGGGTCAATTTGACCCGATTAAATTTTTTGACCCGATTAGACCCGACCCGATTAGACCCGACCCGATCGGGTTCGGGTTCGGGTCGGGTTGACCCGATCCGACAGACACCCCTAGTCACAGGTACTTTTCCTGCAGTCATGTTTTTTTTTTGAAAGGCAACTTTTATAAAAAACAGCTAGCAAGAAGCTAGAAAGTTAAAAAAAAATTAAATAGGGGTGTTGCAACCAACTATCCCAGCTAAAATTACGATTACACCTAGAATGACACCAAGTATAAGATCGCGAAACAACATCATCAAAAATAACATCTTTATGGGGAATTTTTGTAGAAAACAACAACTGGTTCCGATACTGCCAAATACTCCACCATGAGATATAGAAGACCCCTTCCAATAACCCTTTCACATTAGAACTTAACCTAACGGAATTGAACCAAGCAAGCCAATCGGAATACGATCCAACAGGAGATCAATCCAGGTTCCACCAACGGCATACCAGCCTAACAACATCAGTAACCTGACAACAACCAAAAAATAAATGCGATGAATCCTCAGGAGCTGAAGAACAGATCGGACACATATGATCTGGAACCTGAACACCACGATGCAGCAAGTTAGAACGAGTTGGTAAGCGATCCAGAAAGACCTTCCAGGCAAAAACGTTTACTTTGATCGGAACATATTTAACCCATCGTGTAACTGTAGGAGCTTTCGGCAAAAAACTGTCATCAAGCAAACAGCGAACGTCCTTGACCCGAAAAACACACCTCCCCATTTAAACCCCAAACCCATCTATCTTCCATACTAGACAACATCGACGCTGCAATAGTCTCCTGCAAGAGATCTAACTGAGAAGCTTCGACCCACTTTTTCACAAATCATCAAGATTATGCTACACATGTTTAGGCACATCTTTAGACACATAATTAGCCTTCTCAATCATTTTCCTTTTCATTAGTATGCACAAGTGGATTTTGTTACTCGGTGCACATCGGTAAGAGGCTGGGGTATAGTGTGTGTTTACGTCATCCACGTGTCACGTCAGTTTTTAACCTATAACGTAGTGTTTGGTATGAATGAAAGGAAGTTGCAAAGGAATAAATCATTACGATGAAATGAAAAAATGTTTGTTTTGAGTTTTTGTAATGGAATGGTTTATTCATTGATTCATTCCATTACGTCTGTAACCACCAATTTCATTACATAGCCACCCCTAGTTTTTCTTCATTCCACTACGACATGTAATCACATTTTTCCATATTTCATTTATTTTATTCGTTTCCAACGTTCATTGCATCGTATCAAACAACATGCATAAATGTTTTATTCCATTCCAACATAAAAACCAAATAGGTGAATGAAACAGTAATGACTCATTCAATTACTATGTTCATTCCATTACATCGCCGATTACATTCTTTTATCAATCTATTATGTTTAACCATACAAACCCTAACATTTTTATAACACAAAGAATACATTCTCAAGTATAACTTAAGTTATAGGTACAAGGGACCCGTAATTTTTATTTAATTTACACTAGAAAAGAAAACAAAAACAAAAAGCTCGTTATACTATTGGCGGTGTACCTATAACACACATGCGGTGCAACACTGCAACTATAACCATTATAGGAATGTGATAGGCAGCAAAGGCCTTATAACGTGCATATAATGAATTGCATTGTCACCTCTAAGAGATAAGATATTTGACTCCTTAGATAGCACGGTGCAGTGGCGTATCACGCGTCATAGGGCTTTTTTTTGCCCTATGGCGCCGCCAAACTGCACTGTGTTGCACGCCATGGTTGCGTCATTCGTCCCTTCGCCAGCCCTTTCACAGGCGTCATTTTTTTTATTTTTTTCTATTATTATTATTTTTTTTAAAAAAAATGAAATTTGCATAGTAGTGTTTTAGTTGAAAAATAAATAAAAATTGGGACCCGTATGCGCTTATAACAGTTATAGCTGATGATTGTGTTATAATTATAGTGGTGTTATGGGGTGGATGCTGAGTTGGAAATCCTATAACATGACATGTTATAGGGTGCAACTGCACCCACCACTCTTATAAGTAAGTTGTAACTTATAAACTGGTGTTTGTTTTTAAAAAAATACCTCTTCACAACTTCTTAATCTGACTCATTCAGACGTGGTCAAAATGTCTGACCCAAAAAGAGTGTTTGTTTTTTTCATGCCATTGTGATGTTTTAAGAGACAATCGGTGTTTATAGCGTTTGTTTTTACTGATCACTAACAGGGAGTAAGAGGCATAAACCTCTTATTGAACTAGATGTGGAAGGGGTAACACCTCTTAGTCTTAACACTTCTTAATGTCTATAAATAGTGAGTCATTTCCTCTTTCTTTCTTGCACCTTCTCACATATTTCTCTCTCTATGTTTCTCTCTTACTAACCTCAGATCCTAGATCTTTCTTGTAGTCTTTTGTGTGGTGATTCTATAGGTTCCTTCTAAAGGAGAATCACTACGTTTAGAGTCGAAGTAGTGCAACCTCCAAGTCGTGGAATGCTAGACTTCATCATCATCTCAAGATCACATAAGTGACTCTTGTAGGTGATCAATCTCAAGTAGATTCAAGACACGGTGTGTACTTTGGTGTAGTTGAAGCTTGGATTGCCAAGTCAAGTCGTGAAGGTCTTTGTCATTGAAGAGTGGTTCTTCAAGTTATGTAGATCAAGATTGTGAAGATGAGTTGTGGTGGCTCATGAAGATCTTGGTGTAGATGTTAGAAGTCGAGGTTTGATACCTCAAGATAGTCTTGGTGCAAGACATTGTTGTCGAGGTTTGATGCCTCAAGTATAGTTGTGTATATTGGTGTAGTCGGGGGTGATCACATGTATGTTGTGTCTTGTAGATTGGTGATATTGGAGAGTGGATCTCCAAGTTGTGTTGTGTTAGGTAGTGGTTCCTCCTTTGTAATGAAACCCGATATCTAGCCTTGTACCGGATAAAGTGTAGGCGACGTTGTGATAGGTTTGGCTCTACCTCATGGAAGAGCTCGGTATTTAGCTTTGTACCGGATAAAGTGTAAGCGACATTGTGAAGGCTTCTCCGCCGGTGAAAGGAGTTTGTCTTGTGTAGTGTTTACGAAACTCTCGAGTTGGGTACTCGGGGAGTGGAGTAGGGCAGGGAAAAAGAGTCCCTGTAGCCGAACCACTATAAACACTCGTGTTATGGTTGTGTCTTTCTATCTCTATCTCTTTAGTTATTTTCCTTTTCTAACTATCAATATCCAACACGTAAAGTAGATTGACATAAGTCGATCTATAAGTTTTAAAACGAAGTTTTAATTGGTAAAACTATTCAACCCCCCCCCCTTTCTAGTTTTCTACAATTGGCATCAGAGCTTCGTTACCAAGTTTTTTTTAAAGTATATTGTACTTTAAAAGCTTGAAACGATCTGTGTATGTTTGAAAACTACAAAGAAGGATAAATCTTTTGCAAAAATTGACATATAACTCATTTTTACAAAAGTGATAAAACTTTCTATGTTTGGATATTGACAAGTTTATTATTATCTATTATATTCTAAAAAATCTTCTTTAAGAAATCTTCAGTTTAGGAATCTTCGAAAATTTCATTCTACTAAAGGATAAATGAAGTTAACACCCAAGAAGAACCTTAAAGAGTTGTCAACCTGCCTTACCAATAAGCTTGCAGGACCTTTAAAAGCTCATGAAGTAGTTAGCGTCTATGGTTTCAAAAACCATATAAGAAAATGTAGCAAAGGTATGTTTTCTTATTTATAATTAATGTTTTAAAATGTGCTAATTGCATATGGTTAAAAGATTGATCTATATGTTTATTTATTTCTAAAAGATGTGTTAACATGTACATGATCTCTTTTCTAAACATTTTAGTTGGTCATAAGTATCATATCTACATGAATTTTGGGTCAAATCAAATCACAAGTTCAAAAGCCTCTTTTCACAAATTTTCATATTCGTCAAACCAAGGAATAGTATTCCATCAAACTTTTTTCTCTTAAACAAAACTCATTCATTGTTTAATGAAAAGTTTAAGTCGACACAAGAAAATGTTTTCACGTCTTAATCATCATATTCATCTATCCTTTTCTCAAACTTCTTCATAACAATTAATCCACTTCCATGTTTCTCTAATTATCCATTTTCTTTTATTGCCCTGTGCATTAAAGAAAATGGAATACATGTATTCTCTCATCTAAATTTCTCAAACCCTCGGTCTAGTTACTTAGGATCAAAAACCAGATATTCTTAAGTAATCTTAAACATATTAGTAACAACCAAATGATCAAAACCTTCTGTATCAGCAGACTTCCCCGGATCCCTTCGTTATAATGGGCCGGATCCATTTTAGAATGGATCCGAAAGAACCGGCGTGACAGACATCAGCTTAACACCTCATCTCATTTTCCTTCTCTTCCCAAATGACCAAAAACGCATATCTCTTCATTTTAGGCTATCATCTTCCTCTATCTCAGAATTCCAATCACCTTCGTAAATAACCACATTCTCCTAAAAACTCTCTCCTTTGAGCAAGGTCAATTAAAACATTCCTACCAACTTAAGTATGTAAACATAAATCGTATCTCATCTCATACAGATGATCTTTTGAAATGATAGATCAAGCATTGTTAATACAAGTAAAAACATAATACTTAAGCAATCAACCAACTTTTGTTAATCTTCTTAAAAACCTCATGAAGCACCATCAACCAAAACATGTTGTTTCCGCCTTTAACTCTAAAAATCGTCACACCAATTTATAAACCTTTTAACATGACATCTTCATCACCTTAGTTGTTATGCATTTGCATTAATTAAACGAAGCAAAGTATCATCATTGTTACTCTTCGTTAGGCCATTGTAGGAATACAAATTTTCCTAAGTTAAGAATGAATACTGGAGAACTTATTGCACTAGAAACTCAATTTGACCTAACGGTTGAATTGCTTCCAGAAGAGAAGTTGGGTATGTGGTATACCCGTAAAAATGGTCGTGTTTAGCCTTAATTGAGCACTGCTAGTAATAGTCTCATATTCATTCTTTCACTTGAAAAGTCTCTATTCCTATTCTCTCCTAAAGTAAGTTTACAATGGCAATACTTTGGGTCGCCTTAGGATTACTAATCAAACAAGTAATAAATTTAATTTTTCTTTTGTTAGTCAATCACAACCACTTGCGTCATCAAGCGATTATCTTGCTTTGATCGAGAAGAGATACATGACTTCAAGGATAAAGTTCATTGTATGCTAATCACCATCCGTAATGACTATACTTAGTTCATTGCTTCCGAAACAACCCTCTAAACTATTTACTTTCTTGTCTTCTTTATGTTGGATGTCCACCAATTATAGGGGAGGAAAATTCATTCACATAATTGTCTTTTAAGAACGCATATACATGTGTCTCTTACTCTTCTAAACACATAGGTAAACATTTCTTAGTTTAAACCAACTCACAAGACCGCACTTGCTTCAATCCTTTCTAAATCCAACACTTACTCTTCATCAATACTTCATTAAAAGAAGAACACATCATGAGTTTGACAACTCCTTCACCTCCTACCTCACTAAATGCTCTCTTCAATAATCTTGAAAATTTACCACCTCTACCATCCATCATCTCATTAGAACACCTAGCCAAACAACCTCCACCAATTTTCGACATCATGGATGTTGATCACTTTCTACCAAACTTTCCACCAAACCTTCCGCAACCAACCTGGATAGATGAATCTCTACCACCTCTTCCTAACCATATCTTTTGCGAACATTGCCAAAGCTCTAGGGATCTAACCATAGAAATTAAGGGATAAAACGCGATTCATTCTAAACCACCTTAGAAGAACTACTTAGGACTCCAAAAAGCAGCTCCTCCTTGTGGATCTTAATGAAATCTAGGATTCTCCTAAAGTAGGAACTCAGAACTATATAACACCATCATATGTTATCTTCTTTCTCGACACATACCTTACACACCACTGTTAGTACAAACAATTCACTAATCTAGATCATCAACACGTGCTAATATGCAAATTTGTATTGAGCCTTTAAATGATTCTAGTTAAATTTTGCTTACCCTATGTGTCCTTACCTCATTTGATCGCCCATTTCTGTGCTTTACTTGCTCTCCTTGCTATACTTGACTTGTATCTATGTATGTTTGTTGTTAGAAACAATAGGTGTGAAATTAGATAAGTGAGAAATCTTCTACGAGCCCACTGTGAAGAAACTAGTCTCAGAAGCTGGATCCCTTAGGTATAACTGGCCGGATCCCTTTTAGAAAGGATCCGGAGGATCCGGGCATACAGAGTGAAATTTAGACCACCTCTTATCACCCTCAACTTTTCTAACCTTAGTACACTAGTTATCCTTCTTCTTATACTCACATTTGAGCTGATCGTGTGATTAGTAGCTCTTTTGATCTCTTAGGATTAACTTAAGTTTCTTCCGAGATGCTTTTGATTTATCATTTCCAAAATAACCACCATTTCTCAGTTCCGCTTCTTACAACACCTCTCTCTAATCATTATACACTTACCTACATTTAAAAAAAAAAAAATTAACAAATTTATTTCTACCATCTCTACCTCAATATGTTCTAAAAACCAATCTTTTAATTATTATGATTTTTAAAGAATTTTTAAAAAATTTCATATCACCTTTCCCTGATTCCTACAAACATTTAACATTTAGTGATATGATTATCTTAACCCATATTCACTTAATGGCCTACATTAGACTTCTTTCTCACATCTAAAGACCATTAATGGCAACGCCTCATCATTAGTCTTAAAACACTCTGAATTTCCTTCACTAAGACACTCTTATACACTCATTACACCAGGAAACATAAGGCTGCAATAGCTAGGTCATCATCATTTCTCACCTTTATCTGATATGTTAGCCGGATCCCTCAGCTAAAGCTAGCCGGATCCATGTTGTGAAGGATCCGCTGGATCCGGGCAAACAGACACATGTTTGATAACTTATAGCCTTCCAAAACTCAACTTTATCCATTCCAACACTCAACATTTCTTATATAATCTTCCTAGAAGATTGTATTCCAGTAGTTGACCTTAGTGCATGCAAATGATTGCAATTTGAAGGATTTTAGTGGTTTAGGCTTAAATCTCCTTACTTGATTCTTTCATATATAAACCACTTGTGTTTGTACTTCTAATCCACACCTCAAAACACCTCCTTCTTCAGTAGTAAACCTTTTTTTCTTAACTTCTCTTTCACCATGACCAAAGCACCAAGTGCTCGATCTTCTACTAGAAACCCTCATAGAAAAACCACACGCATTGTGCATCAACCGAAACCTCACCTATCAAAACACCTTCTATTAGGAAACCTCTCTCCAAACTACATCCAAACTCCTCCATCTAATGAACCAACTCCAACACAACTAGCTTCCAACAAACCAACCTCACCACAACTTCCATCTCTTGAACCATCACCACCACAACTTGCTTCCACCAAAACAACACCACCACAACCAACTCCTTTTGAATCTACACCTCCCATTGAACCTACATTACCAAACACTCCTATATCTACTTGTAACACCCCCAAAATTTAATAGTCGCGGAAGCATACAGAACTTTGAGGGTGCTACTTGATGGATTGGAAATCACAACACAAGGTAAACAAATAACGGAATACATACTCCGTTTTAATTAAATCAACATTTGAGTTTACAAAAGATAATTCATTGTTTGAAAAAATAGACCCATTGGTTACAGTGGTCTCATATAAAAACAAGTCTTAATTATTTGTCAATTCTTCTAAAAAGGGGGCTATGACCCTTGCCTTGCCGAATCCTTGCCATAACAATCAAATTACACACCTGAGAAAAAATGCTAAAAGTCAGCAAAAAGCTGGTGAGTTCATAGGTTTCAATTAAAACAATAAATAATGAATTTGGACCAATAGTTTTGTGTACGATCATTACAACGCATATAATGTCATACAAAATAGTCTATCGCGCTAGCTCTAAGTTCATGCAACTGAAGCTCGACAGTTTAGTGCGCTAAACTATAGCACATTCATAATAGTCAAGGGGCCCTTAGCGAGTGTTTTTATACACTCAAAATCCGACTTGCTATACGCCCGCATTGACCTGTCTGGCCAACCGAACGAGGAAGTCACCCCAATAGATATATTGTTACACCCGTACCCCGACAAGGTACCATTAATATAAATATTATGTTATGTAAATGTGTTAGGGATATTTTATAATTTAAGGTATGGCTAAATGAGAAGAATAGAACTAAGAGGACTATTATTGCCAAGAGGCCAAAGATGCAACTAACTCCATATTAAATAACTAGTTAGGAATTGTCTGGAAATATTTAGAGAACTCTTGGTGGTTCGACATTTAGAAGAGAAATAGGAGGGAAAGCTAAAATTATCATCTTGTCTCAATTTCACATCAAGAAGTGATCAAGAAGTTTAAAGGAAACTTTAATTGTGTTCTCTACAACAAGTAAGTAACTTTCCCCAATTGTGAAAATTAGGGTTCATATAGTGGGTTTTAATGATTATGGTGAAAAGTGGTGAAATGATGATCTCCTTAGTTAGATAGTGGCTAATTGTAGTTAATCTTGTGATAGGAAGCATTTATAGAAGCCCATTCAAGTCAAGTAGGAAGCTAGTAGGAGTAGAGGTAAGTATATGAGTATAATCTTTGTAATGTTATGTTACTAATGTTATGACTTTGTTAATGTGATGTTTTACGGAGCTTGTAATGATATGTTAGCTTGGATCCAATGCTATACTTGAAAATGATATATATAAATGTTACTTGCTTTAGCAAGGTAAGTAATCACCTCACTTGATGCTCCTTGTAAAGGTTATGATTGGTGGAAATCACTAATCTTGAGTAAATGTGATGTTGATTATATCTTATATACTTACTAAGCGTTTTCGCTTACGTTTGAAGTGAATGTTATCTTTGTAGGTTCTAGCGGTGGAAGTAAAGGTAAGGATTTGGCGTAGTTGTAGATTGGAAGTAAGTAGGAAGGTAAATAGAAGCTAGCTTAGAGGATCTGATCTCTTTTGGACCAAGCGTATTGAAGTTAGAAGCCCCAAGTGTTCTTTTGGTGTCGTGGGTACACTTCTTTTATATGGTCATTTTGTTAGTTTTCGGTCTTGTCTCGATGTCTAAATTATGGGTCAATTAAGTGTGTAAGTCATGAAGTTCCTAATGTACATGTTGGTAGTTTAAGTACTCATTAAGGGGCATTTGGTACGAACATGATTCTACCCATTTTGAAAAGTTAACGGGTCATGTATGCATGGAACGCCTTTGATATGCTAATATAATGGTTATGGTCAAGTTATTGTGAATTGATAGTGGTATAAATGGTCTTGTAGTGTAATGGGTCATTATGGGTAATTATGCATAACCCGTCGAATTTGGAGGTACTATTCCGGGTGATCGAACGGGTAATGTTTTTGCATGAAATTAATCTTACGGACATACTTAAGTATTCTGGAAAGTTTCGTGAAGTTTCGAGTCTGGGAGGTCGGGTTTCCAGCCGAGGATTTTGGATGTTTTTGGAATTGTCTAATTTGATCAGTAGGGTCTGTCCAGATTTCTGTGATGCAGGGTAGATACGGCACATCTCTTATGAGATACGGCGTATCATGTGATGCGGCGCATCTCCTGTTGTGATGCGGCGCAACGTAGCCATTTTCTTGTAAATTTCGGTCTCAGTGGGTCGATGCGGCGTATCTAATTCAATAGATGCGGCGTATCCGTGTTTAGGATAATACGGCGTATCACTTTATATAGATACGGCGCATTGTCTCTCAGCCTCGATGCGGCGTATCCCTAAAAATGGATGCGGCGTATCTTGGCCTCAGAAGGGTTGTCTGTTTGTTTTTAGCAAAGTTGTGTCAAATGTTTTGAAGAGTCTTCGTGTAGATATTCTTGCAAGAGTGTGTAAAATGTTATAAGTTATATGTTATGGTCATTTCATGAAGAATATGTATGAGTTCAATGTAGTCAATCGTTTCCGCGTTCAAAGTTCAAAATTTTTGGTCTAATTGGGCACGGGGCGTTACAACTTGGTATCAGAGCTTCGGTCTAAGAGATTTAGGATTTCTTTTTAGGATTTCCTAGACTTAGGCCTTGGATAGATGCGGTTAGAGCTAGTGTTTGTTATTTATGTATTGTTTGGATGGTTTTGAGGACCCATATGTTCAATATTTCCATGACTACGCCTGGCCACCGTAGTAATGAAAATACGGGACATATGTGAAATTGAAATCATTTAGATTATACATGAGTGACAAGCTAGGGTGCTAGAATAAGATGGAAATGTCATTCATGCATTGGTTAAGTATTTATAATTGTGTTTAATGTTGTGAATTGCTAATTTTCAGTAAGAAGAAATGGAGACCCCTCACCCGAAGGAAGTCGCGAAATCCACGGCTTCCAAACATGCCGAAACTTCGGCAAGTGATCCGGGCAATGCTAGTAAGGATAGTGAAAGTTCTTCCTCAAACTCCGGAGGCCCTGACTTTAGAGGCTTCACGGGAGATGAAATGAAAGCTCTAGATATAATATTAGCAAAAAGGGTGGGTAAGGCTATTAAGCGAGCAATGCCTTACTATGTTCAACAAACGACGCAAAATCTTAAGGAGCTAATGAAGGAAGAGTTTAAGGCATTTAAGAAAGAATGTGGTCCGACAAAAGAACCTAGGAATGACAAAGCTACTTACCGGGATTTCACGGCTTGTGATGTGCCACAATTTACCGGTGTTCTTGATCCCATTGTTAGTAATAGATGGATTACGGCGGTGGAAGGTGCTTTTCGTACAAGTGGTTGTGAAGAAAGGAAGAAGGTTATTTATGCTACTAACTTTCTTCGTGATAGTGCGAAGACTTGGTGGGAGGGAAAGGTGTGCGAAAAAGGTGAACCTTGGGTAGAAACTTGTACATGGAAAGAATTCAAGGAGTTGTTTAGTGCCGAGTATGCTCCGGTTGAAGAGGTGGACAAAATTCGAGAGAAATTCCAATCTCTCACTCAAACTAACGAGACGGTGAATGAGATGTGGAGGATGTTTAATGATATGATTCCTTATTGTCCCGAATATCTTGGGAATGACAAGCTAAAGGTTGACAAGTTCCAAAGGATGCTTAAGGATGACATTCGTGAAGTGATTTCACCGTTCAAATGTACTACGTTGGATGATCTTTTGAGTAGGGCTAGGGTAAGAGAAGCGGACTTACTTAGGAGGAAGGAGAAGGAGGCGAAAGAATCAAAAAGGAAGCTAGAGTTTGCGGATAAGGATGGAAAGAAAGCTAAAGTTGACCATGGCAAGAAGAATACGGGAAACAAAACTAAGGTAGCATGTTCTAAGTGTGGCAAGTTTCATCTTGGGGAGTGTAGGCGTAATACGCCGGGTTGTTACAAATGTGGAGCCTTAGATCATCAAAGCAAAGATTGTACTAAGCCGATGATAGTATGCTATGGGTGTAATGGGATAGGGCATAGGTTGAGGGATTGCCCGAAAACAAAGGCGATTGAAGCAAAGCCTTTGAGAACCGTCAAGCAAGAGAAAGTAGAGGTTCCAAAACCAACCGCTCGAGTCTATCAAATGGGTGTTGAAGAAGCCAAATCGGGGACCGATGTCATCACAGGTATTCATCTTGTAAATTCCATACCCGCTAGGGTTTTGTATGATTCGGGTGCTAGTGTTTCTTTCGTGTCTTATGATTTTAGCAAGCAAATAACTTCCCCACTAGCTAAACTTCCTATACCCCTAGAAGTTGAAATAGCCGATAGTAGAATCGTTGTTGTGTCTAATGTATATCGAGACGTAGAGATAGAGATCGATGAAGTTGTCTTTAAGGTCGACTTAATTCCCATTATGCTCGGGGAATTTGACATTATTATCGGTATGGATTGGCTTGATAAATATAACGTGGCTATCCTTTGTAGCCAAAAGATCATTAGAGTTGTGAATCCTAGCGGTCGTGAAATGATTATTTATGGGGATAAAAGAAAAGGTGAACTAAAGTTGTGTACCGTGATGAAGGCTAGGAGGTATTTATCACGTGGGTGTTATGCCTTTATGGCTCACGTGGTGGATACAAGCTTTGAGAAGAAAAGTATCGATGATGTTCCGGTTGTGAATGAATTTTGTGATGTTTTTCCGGAAGACTTGCCGGGTATTCCACCCGAAAGGCAAGTCGAATTTCGTATTGATCTTGTTCCGGGTGCTACTCCTATTGCTAATACACCCTATCGCCTAGCTCCGTCCGAAATGAAAGAATTGATGACTCAACTTCAAGAATTGCTTGACAAGGGTTTCATTCGTCCTAGTAGTTCGCCATGGGGAGCACCAATCTTGTTCGTTAAAAAGAAAGACGGTAGTATGCGGATGTGCATTGACTACCGCGAATTGAATAAAGTCACGGTGAAAAATGTGTATCCATTACCAAGAATCGATGACCTCTTTGATCAACTTCAAGGTGCGAGGTGGTTTTCCAAGATCGATCTCCGTTCGGGTTATCATCAATTGAAAGTTCGAGAAGAAGACATTCCTAAGACGGCTTTTAGAACCCGATATGGACATTACGAGTTTACGGTTATGCCATTTGGTCTTACGAACGCACCTGCGGTTTTCATGGATCTCATGAACCGTGTATGTAGACCGATGTTGGATAAATTTGTTATAGTGTTCATTGATGATATCCTTATCTATTCTAAGAGCAAACAAGATCACGAACTTTATCTTCGAGAAATTCTTGAAACATTGAGAAAAGAAAGATTGTATGCTAAATTCTCGAAATGTGAATTTTGGTTGCAAGAAGTTCAGTTCCTTGGTCACGTTATTAACGCCGATGGTATCAAAGTCGATCCTTCGAAGGTAGAAGCCGTAATGAAATGGCATGCACCAAGGAATGTTGGTGAAATTCGAAGTTTTCTTGGTCTTGCGGGATATTATAGGAGGTTTATTCAAGACTTCTCCAAAATTTCATCGTCTTTAACGAAACTTACTAAGAAGAATGCTACCTTCGAGTGGGGTGAAGAACAAGACAAAGTCTTTTGTACTCTACAAAGGAAATTGTGTGAAGCACCGGTTCTAGTATTACCGGAGGGGACCGAAGATATGCTGGTTTATAGCGACGCGTCTTATTCCGGTCTTGGATGTGTTCTTATGCAAAGGGGAAGAGTGATTGCTTACGCCTCGAGACAATTAAAGAAGCACGAAGAAAATTACGCGACTCACGATCTTGAGTTTGCGGCTGTGGTTTTTGCTTTAAAACTTTGGAGGCATTATTTGTATGGTGTCAAGTTTGTAATTTACACCGACCATCGAAGCCTTCAATATTTCCTTGATAAGAAAGATCCCAACATGAGACAACGAAGATGGTTAGACTTGTTGAAAGATTATGATTGCGAAATTCGCTACCACCCGGGTAAAGCGAATGTGGTGGCGGATGCGTTGAGCCGAAAGGATCAAAATGAGGTTACTAAAATTCATTCCTTGAGAATGGTTGTCACCACCGACCTTTTTGATAAGATCAAGTTAGCTCAAGAGGAGGCATTGAAAGAAGAAAATAGGGAAGGTGAGCGTATCACTTCCTACATTCCGCATCTCGAAGAAGATAGTCGAGGAATCAAGACTCGGTATGGAAGGGTTTATATCCCTTTTCGTAGCAACATCAAAAAATTGATTCTAGAGGAAGCGCACAAGTCAAAATATTCTATTCATCCGGGGGCTACCAAGATGTACCGCGATTTGAAGAAGAACTATTGGTGGCCGGGTATGAAAAGAGATTGTGTAAAGTACGTTGAGAAGTGTTTGACTTGTTTAAAGGTCAAAGCCGAGCATCAAAAACCGTATGGAAAAGTTCAACCTTTAGATATTCCGGTTTGGAAGTGGGAAAAGATCACGATGGACTTCATTACGAAATTGCCAAGGACGAAAAAGAAGAACGACACGATTTGGGTCATAGTAGATCGCCTAACCAAGAGTGCTCACTTTATTCCAATCTAAGAAAATATGCCCGTTCATAAGCTAGCAAAGATTTACGTTAACGAGATAGTTGCACGTCATGGAGTGCCTATTTCTATAGTCTCCGATAGAGACGGGCGTTTCACCTCAAACTTTTGGCAAGATTTTCAAGAAGAATTGGGTACGAAACTTCATATGAGCACGGCTTTTCATCCCCAAACCGATGGGCAAAGTGAGAGGACGATTCAAACTTTGGAGGATATGTTACGAGCTTGCGTAATCGATTTTGGAGGAAATTGGGACGATCATTTACCGTTAGTCGAATTCGCCTATAATAATAGTTACCACGCAAGCATAGATATGCCGCCCTATGAAATGCTTTATGGTAGGAGGTGTAGGACTCCCGTGTGTTGGGAAGAAGTCGGAAGAAGAGAATTGGCAAGCACGGATGTAGTATTGGCTACAACGGAAAAGATAGAGACAATTCGTGCAAGACTTAAGGCGGCACAAGATAGGTGGAAAAGTTATGCCGATAACCGAAGAAGACCAATCGAATTCGAAGTGGGTGATTTGGTTATGTTAAAGGTTTCCCCGTGGAAAGGCGTTTTTAGATTTAAGAACAAAGGGAAACTTAGTCCTCGGTTTATAGGACCTTTTAAAATCTTGAAACGAGTGGGCGAAGTAGCATATGTGTTGGAATTACCCGAAGAAATGAAGGGTATTCACAATACCTTCCACGTGTCATACTTGAGAAAATGTTTGGCGGACGAAGCGAGTGTAGTCACCTTAGACGACATTGAAATTGATCCGGAGTTGCTTTCGCAAGAGGATGAACCGGAAGCTATATTAGGAAGAAAAGTGAGGCAACTAAGGAATAAGGAGATCCCGTTGGTAAAAGTGCAATGGAGACATCGTAAGGGTACAAGCATTAGGTGGGAGACAGAAGCAAAAATGGGAACAAGTATCCTCATTTATTTCAAGAGTAGAGTTCGGGGACGAACTCTCATTTTAAGGAGGGGAGAATTGTTACACCCGTACCCCGACAAGGTACCATTAATATAAATATTATGTTATGTAAATGTGTTAGGGATATTTTATAATTTAAGGTATGGCTAAATGAGAAGAATAGAACTAAGGGGACTATTATTGCCAAGAGGCCAAAGATGCAACTAACTCCATATTAAATAACTAGTTAGGAATTGTCTGGAAATAATTGGAGAGTTCTTGGTGGTTCGACATATAGAAGAGAAATAGGAGGGAAAGCCAAAATTATCATCTTGTCTCAATTTCACATCAAGAAGTGATCAAGAAGTTTAAAGGAAACTTTAATTGTGTTCTCTACAACAAGTAAGTAACTTTCCCCAATTGTGAAAATTAGGGTTCATATAGTGGGTTTTAATGATTATGGTGAAAAGTGGTGAAATGATGATCTCCTTAGTTAGATAGTGGCTAATTGTAGTTAATCTTGTGATAGGAAGCATTTATAGAAGCCCATTCAAGTCAAGTAGGAAGCTAGTAGGAGTAGAGGTAAGTATATGAGTATAATCTTTGTAATGTTATGTTACTAATGTTATGACTTTGTTAATGTGATGTTTTACGGAGCTTGTAATGATATGTTAGCTTGGATCCAATGCTATACTTGAAAATGATATATATAAATGTTACTTGCTTTAGCAAGGTAAGTAATCACCTCACTTGATGCTCCTTGTAAAGGTTATGATTGGTGGAAATCACTAATCTTGAGTAAATGTGATGTTGATTATATCATATATACTTACTAAGCGTTTTCGCTTACGTTTGAAGTGAATGTTATCTTTGTAGGTTCTAGCGGTGGAAGTAAAGGTAAGGATTTGGCGTAGTTGTAGATTGGAAGTAAGTAGGAAGGTAAATAGAAGCTAGCTTAGAGGATCGGATCTCTTTTGGACCAAGCGTATTGAAGTTGGAAGCCCCAAGTGTTCTTTTGGTGTCGTGGGTACACTTCTTTTATATGGTCATTTTGTTAGTTTTCGGTCTTGTCTTGATGTCTAAATTATGGGTCAATTAAGTGTGTAAGTCATGAAGTTCCTAATGTACATGTTGGTAGTTTAAGTACTCATTAAGGGGCGTTTGGTACGAACATGATTCTACCCATTTTGAAAAGTTAACGGGTCATGTATGCATGGAACGCATTTGATATGCTAATATAATGGTTATGGTCAAGTTATTGTGAATTGATAGTGGTATAAATGGTCTTGTAGTGTAATGGGTCATTATGGGTAATTATGCATAACCCGTCGAATTTGGAGGTACTATTCCGGGTGATCGAACGGGTAATGTTTTTGCATGAAATTAATCTTACGGACATACTTAAGTATTCTGGAAAGTTTCGTGAAGTTTCGAGTCTGGGAGGTCGGGTTTCCAGCCGAGGATTTTGGATGTTTTTGGAATTGTCTAATTTGATCAGTAGGGTCTGTCCAGATTTCTGTGATGCAGGGTAGATACGGCACATCTCTTATGAGATACGGCGTATCATGTGATGCGGCGCATCTCCTGTTGTGATGCGGCGCAACGTAGCCATTTTCTTGTAAATTTCGGTCTCAGTGGGTCGATGCGGCGTATCTAATTCAATAGATGCGGCGTATTCGTGTTTAAGATAATACGGCGTATCACTTTATATTGATACGGCGCATTGTCTCTCAGCCTCAATGCGGCGTATCCCTAAAAATGGATGCGGCGTATCTTGGCCTCAGAAGGGTTGTCTGTTTGTTTTTAGCAAAGTTGTGTCAAATGTTTTGAAGAGTCTTCGTGTAGATATTCTTGCAAGAGTGTGTAAAATGTTATAAGTTATATGTTATGGTCATTTCATGAAGAATATGTATGAGTTAAATGTAGTCAATCGTTTCCGCGTTCAAAGTTCAAAATTTTTGGTCTAATTGGGCACGGGGCGTTACATATATCTTAAGCAATCGCGCTTCCCAAAGGGGAACTAACGGCTCATGAAAATGGGCATGATAGTGGGTTCTAGGGCTTAGGCTAACTACGCAATAGTTTTAAGAAAATTCAATAGTATTACGGTCCATAAAATAATTTGCATGTTTCTCACCCCAAGTTTTGTAAAACAAGTATAAGTAAAATGGGGCTATAAACTTACCTTTAATGGTCTGAACAGTGAATGCTGTGAAATTAGGAAGTGTATGACACCAACACGCAACCTAGATTAATAAATCATGTTTTAGTTTCAAGTACTAAATTAAGTCTTTACAAAATTTTAATTCAATGTTTTAAAATGTTCATGTTGTTGTCGCTTGTGTGGCAGCAAGTGAAGTTATGAATGGATTCCTAAGTAATGGTAAGTATTGGCTCTACGAAATACCTAAGTGTACGAAAAATGAGGTAACGAGAGTCTTACAGGATTTTGAGTGACGGAATTTGGAAGATAATGAAATGAATGATTTGAAGCACGAATAGTTACTATCGAGACGTAGTATATATTAAGGACGTGTAGTTTAGTTGTTATAATTAGTTATATAGATTTTGAAATCGAACTAAGTGTAAGTGACGTTTAGTATCTAAAGGTTTAATGATTTGAGAAAATGTTATATAAGGTTGGTTTAATAAAAGTTTGGTTTACCCTTTTTATTTTAAATCAACTAAGTGTATCTAGTTATTAAAGATTAGTTACGACCCGTATTTATAAATTTTATTTTTAGAAAACATTTGATCTCCTTATAATAATTTTAAGTAAAGTTTTTGTTAAAATTTCATTTTCTAGTTTTCGTTAACGACATGGTTATTGGTTGATCAAATTTCAAAACAAAGTGTATAAGTGTCAAATTGTATATTTACTAATGTGTGTTTTACCCTATACTTAATAGAGATTCGATTGGTTATTAGCTTAGTCGAGTTTTATATCTTGGCGACTTATATCTTTTATGTCAATTTTTATGTACTAAAATTGAGTATAAGCCTATGACGATATTTAAGTGACAATTACAAGTTCGATGTCCAATTATAGGGTAAACGGAATTTAAATTGTGTCAACACAAGTTTTACACAAAAGTTTTCGATATACCATTTTTCTTGTGTTATCGGCTATCATTGTTTAATTTTTGCGGCTAATATATATATACACATCAAAAATTTTATATGTTTAATACTTGTTGGGCTGCGCCCAACTGAGGTAAAGGAGGAGGGGGAAAATCTCGGTATTGGGCTGGACTGAAGGTTTTTACCACCAACAGCCACATGGGCCTGGTGGTGGGCTCAAGTTAGACCTGGTTTAAACATTCATTCTGGACTGGACCAAAAGGGTGCTATTTGAGTTGGCTACTAAGTGGGTTGGACTTATGTCCTGGCAACATACCAACGCACACTCACATAAGTCCTTGAGGACTTTGTGTGCCTTCTGGACATTTTGAATCTAGGCTTCGACATTCAATAGCTCGTAATGTCAAGGTTCGGTTCATTTTGAGGCCGAATACTACTCATTTCCTCAACATTGGAATCTCAATGTCATGTGAAGTTTTGGGTATGGCATAGCCATCCTTGTATCGACAGGAAATAATTTAGTGCTAGTGTGAAGCTTAACTTTAGGATGAGGGAAACACTTATCACTCTATTGAGTTCTAGTCAATTGTCAAGCAACCCTAGGGGGCTACGGGTGTTGGTGTGGAGGTTCGCGTTGGACAACCATGGTGGGTTCAAGTTGAACGATTAGAGTCTCACCCAATATTGGGTTCGGTATTGAGTTAATACGAGATAATTCCTAGGCTTGAATCAAGGGTATATCCCCCAACCCTTTTACTCACTTTGGATCCTAATTTGGGTTACAACGAGGGAGTTTGAGAAGCAAATTTCCTTTGTCCTTCTTGAGGTCTAACCCATGGCTAGCTCACCACCATGGTGGCTACCTGGGGTGGGTTTGATTTGGCAAGAATCTCGACCAAAACCTCCCCTGGGGGGTGGTTTTTCCTTGGCCATAGATCACCACCACACACCCTATTTGGGTGGTTTCCATTCGACCCATTGGTGACCAAGATTTCCTTCCAACCGAGACAATTCTTACTCGGCCTAAAACTTTAGTCATTCGAAAGAGTTCTAACACAGAATCTCCTCAACAATATACATTCGGCTTAATTTTGACACATCAATCCTAAGGGTTTATTTGGATTATTCGACCTAAAGATGGAATTTCAACAACCACAACAACCTATGACAATCTAATCAAACAACGATTTCTAGCATTCTAATGGTTCTATGCCACATGAACAACAACAACAATCATAAAAAATGCTTGATAACAACAAAAATCAGATAACTTAAATCATGTATTAGTCGATCTAAAATTAACAAGAATCAATTTAAAACCACAAGAATGAATTGGAAGGAATCGAATACAAAACTTTTATGTCCTTACAATGATTCGAACGAGAGTTTGTGAACTCAGAAGACTCGAACAGGATCCAATCCGAAACCCAACTATCCCTAATCGAATCCCAACCACCTCAAATCACTTGTTCTTCCTTGAATGCCCTTGCTTTTGTCAAAACTTTAGAGTGTAATTGGTGATGTGAGATTCGAATGTGCCTGGGATGGTGGTTTAAAAAGAGTATACTGGAGAGTAGCTCCATACTCACTTTCAGATTTGGGAGAGAAGAACTTCCATTCGAGTGATATCTCCTCATCTTATGTGGTTTCCTAGGGTTGACTTGGGGAAAATCGATACCATGAAAATGATGGTCATTGCTTAGATCGAAAAGAAGAGATGTACAGAAGAGTGGGATGGAGATGTATCACGTATTATTTTGGGATGGGGAGCGGCGGACAGAACTAGGGCTAGGGAAGAAGACAATGGTTATTGGGTTTGGTGTGAGTGGGGTTTTATTATAATGTTTATACAGGTTTTGATTTAATTAAGGGATTGAGTAAAGTATACCCCGCGTCCCGCTGAACTGAGTTGAATTCGGGTTTTCCTGGAACCGATATGAATATGGATGAATGGATTTTTAGGGACGTTTTTATAAAACTTAAATAAATTCTGAATTTTAAATTTGTTATTGATGTGATATCGGTATGCGTGTGGTTTCGTTTTGAGTAAAAATGAGATAACCTCCCGTTTTTACTTCTTTATAATTTGTAAATGTGAGAATGAGGAAAATTCACTGTTCCTGGTAAGATTTAATAATTTTGGTGGGTTACTGTGTGACACAGTTTGCGGGTCTGTTTTCCCGTGATAGTTATGATATCATGTAATTGCCTAGTTTAGTGACCTAGTCATAATAAATTGACAGTTATTATTTAAATACTGGTGGGAAAATTACCATTTGTCACACTACTCAGGAAGGCGGTACTCCCTGATGTAGCACTTAAGCCAAAGAAGAAGATGATGGTTCAGTAAGTGTTTGACAAGAACTCACTGAACCCCAGTCTCCTCAATAACAATGAAGTAATTAAGAGTGATAACTGAGAAGCGTGTCCTGAAGAACTAAGTGCCTGAGAAGAAAGGCAGAAATATCTAGGAAGGATTTAAGATAAGATCAAATCTTATCTTGTCAGGAAGAAATCCTTCCTAAGACGGCTTAAAGTCTTGGAGTGTCAGACCAACCACTCCTAAAGACTTAATAGGCCATTTCTATTGGTTCTTGGAAATGACAATTACTGTTGTAATTGTCAGACACGCTTGCTCAACAACTTGTAATATTTTAATTACTTTTACTCAGTTTACTTGTGTATAAATAGATTGAGAAGGAGAGAAGTTGGGTGTGTTTTGTACAATTAAAGCTTAGACTTTTGCAAAACAACTTCTCTCCTACAAAGAGTAACGTATTCCTGAGATAGCTCAGTGAGGTCGCATTGTTACCACTCAAGCAAAACTTAAGTTTAGATAGGAGACACCACCATACCTTGTCTATTCAATCCCAAGTGTTGGTTCCGCAAATACTTGGGTATAGATTCTTTGATTCATTTCTAATAAGAATTTAAACGTTGAAAATTATCTTGAGTTTTCTATATTCACGTTTTATAACTGTTAGAATTAATCATAACATTGTATTAGTCATAAACACAAATAGATTAACTTTCTAGTTAACTCTAAACGTGTTAAGGGACCAAAAAGTGGTATCAGAGCCTCTGGTTTATAAAATCTTTTTAAACTAACCAATAGTGCTCTACGTTTTTAAAACCAAGATCCTACTATGGCTGATATCAATGTACCCCAGCTAGTCGACAAAAAGGGTGGCAGCTACTCCGCTGTTGCACCCAGACTTGAAGCTGGGAAATTTAGCAAATGGAAGAAGCGTATGATTTGCTATCTTACCGGTATGGAACCCTACTACATCACCTGTATCAGGGATGGCCCATTTGTCCCTAGGACAGCCGCAGGGCTAAACAAGCCTGAGGCTCAATGGACCATTGATGAGAGGAGGGTGGTCAATCAAGACCAACGCCTGAAAAGCATCCTTATATCATGTCTTCCTGACGATATAATGGAATCAGTTATCAACTGTCTAACAGCCAAGCAAACTTGGGATGACTTGGTAAACAGCTTTGAGGGTCCCTCAGATACCAAGGAAAATAGGGTCATGGACCTTAAACTTGAGTATAATACTTTCAGGGCAAAAGACTCTGAAAGTCTCTCACAGACCTACACCAGATACAAGACTTTGATAAATGAATTATCAAATGATGGTGTTTTACTGTCTAAGCATGTGACAAATGTTGGCTTTGTCAACAGTCTCCCTGAGAAGTGGCTCAACTTCTCACAAGGCCTGAGGAATGCTAACCACATTCAGACCCTTGAGCTCCCTAAAATTTATGGGAAGTTTGTCTATGAAGACAACTTGATCTCAAGAAGATACCCTGACTCAAAAGCTCTTGAGTCCAAAAAGGCCTTAACCTCCACACCTATGTCAACTGCTTTCTATTCTAATGGTGTTGTGCAGGATTTTCAAGAGGATTCTGAAGAAGAAATTGATGAAAGGACTGGTGAGGAGTACCTGAACGACTTGAACTTAGAATTCCAAGAAAGGGCACTCCTTGCTAGTTCAAGACGTTTCATCAAAAGAAATCAGTCCAACTTTACAAAACCAAAAGCAAATGAGACCACTGAATGCTTTAAATGTGGTAAAAAGGGTCATTTTGCTAGGGACTGTTATTCTAAAACTATCTCAGAACCCTCTTACAAATTCTCAGGAAACAGTTCCTCAGGAACTAGCAAGTTTTAACCTAAAATGTTTCAGTCCACCCAACAATTTCAGAACAAGGGTCAAAAGGATTTTGAAACAAAATATAGGAAAATCAAAGTTAAACTTGCACTTCTTGAAACTAACCCCATATTGTCTCAGGCTGCTCAAACATCCAAACCTATTCAGACAAAGAACAAGGTATTAGTAGCTGAAGCATATGATTGGGATGAAGAAGAGGTTTCCTCAGATGAGGAAATAAGAGTTTGTGGAAAACTAGAAGGGGGTTGAATAGTTTTACGTCTTGTTAAAATTTATTTTGAAAACTTTTGTTTACTTTTAAAACTTCGATTCGATATTATGTGACTTCAATTGTTAAACAATATGAGCAAGTATAGACAAATATAAATAAGTAATGTAAGTAAAGTAAAGTAAATGAAATGAAAGATAGGGATGGAAAGATCAAACCACAACACAAGGATTTATAGTGGTTCGGCTACAAGGACACCTTCCTTGCCCTACTCCACTCCCCGAGTCACCTACTCGAGAGTTCTCTTCACTATGTCAACAAACTCCCTTATGGCGGAGAAACCTTACACAACTTTAGCTTACACCGGTTTAACGACACAAAGCTAGATGTCGAGTTCTAATCGTAGCTAGAACCAATCTCACGACTTGTACACAACTTCTACACAACTTAATCACGACTGCTTCACGACGGCTTCACGACTTCTTCTCCACGACTACTTCACAACTACTTCACAACTACTTCTACACTACTTCTTTACAACACAACTAGTTACTTACACTTAGATCTACTTATCACAACTATACAACACTTTACACAACTACAATGATGATATGAGTTAAGCTATAATACTTCTTCTCTAGTTGAAGGAGTATTCTTCTTTTGCACTTTGATGGTGGAAGCTTGGATCACTTGGAAACCAATGCTTAAGAGAATATGATCAAAGGGTTTTTAGAAAGGATTTACAAGATTTAAAACAGAAGGTTTGGGGTGCAAAAGGTGAGTAAAAATCCAGGGGAAGGCTGGTATTTATAGGCAGAAAAACTGGACAGCTGGGAGCTACTGGAGCGTGGCCGGCCCCCTTAAATAGGGGGGCGGTCCCTTAATTTTAAGGGGGCCGCCCCCCCAGCCGTTGCCCAGTTTTGTCTTTTTGTGGGGAAGGTTTTTCTGGAACATTTTTACTGATTTTGGTTGAAAATTTGAATTCATAAATTTATAATGAATTAAACCTTTTTATTTATTACCAAAAATGTTTTTCTAAAAGATATAAAATGTTTTTGACATTTTATAAAAAATCTAGTGTTTAAGAAAATGTTCCTTTGATCATATAATGCATTAAGCATTAGTTCATTCATATCTTAAGTGATTTGAGTTGTAGAAATAGATATTTACAACTAAATACTTGTTTACGTCATAATTTTCCGATTAATGATTTTACATTTTGTGATTATCAAAACGTAGAGATATCAAAAAATATTAATAAAGTGTTTAGGCATTATTTATATCAACAGAGTTAGTGCACTGATGACACTTTCTAAAGAGGATCAGGTGGCTGTGGGAAAAAGCCATGCTAGGAATGGAGAGTGGGTCAACATCACTATGAAGAAGGTAAATATTTTACTTTCTATGGATGATGATTCTGATTGGCAGTCTTACATGAATTATATTTGTGTTGATCTAAAGTTTGTTGAGGAACAAAGGCTTGACCTGTTTTCAAAATATAACAAAATTGTGTCAGAATTGAATAAATGTAGAGATGAACTGCTTGCACTAAAACAAGCTAAATTAGAATCTATTACTCTACAAATTCAGAACACTGAAATTTTGAAACAAAACCAAGCCCTTCAAACAGAACTTAAGAAAGAAAAGGCTGTTATTGAAAGCTGGACCAAAAAGAACCCTAAGGTCTTTGATTCTGTGAGCTTAATTCCTAAGATAACTATAGGAATTGACCACCTCACTGAAACCTCCAGTGAAAGTCCCAGTGAAATGACTTTTGTTCCAGCTGGCATATCCTTTGAGCAAGAGATGGAACCCAAGTCAAATGACTGGATTGTCAGGGACAATCCAGTCAGTAAGTTGCCAAACTTTGAGACTGGAAACATCTTGCTCTCTGAAAGTCAGGCTCTGAAAGGTATGCTTGGACTCTTTGACCAACTCAGTATTTCTGATCCAGTCAGTGAGCCTGAATCAGAATCAACTCCTCCACTAAATACCCTTCAGGGTGCTGCACCAAGCTCAGACCTCCCACCATTGGTCTATTCCCCACACTCTCCAAAGGATTGCGGGAATTGCGGGAATTGGAGCATATGGAGAATCAGAATCAACTCCTCCACTCCCGTATTAGTTTCTTAAAAGAATTGCGGGAATTGGAGCATATGGAGAATCTCGATATTGTTCAAAAGGCTAAAGTGAGATGAGGTATTGAGGGTGACGAGAACTCCAAGTACTTTCATGGAATTCTTAATCGAAAACGGTGCCAGGTTTCTATCAGAGGCATCATTTGTGACGGGGTGTGGCTCGGAGAAGACACCTGGGCCGGATGGTTTCACTTTTGGCTTTATTAAGCGCTACTGGGATTTTATGGCTGATGACGTGATTAGTTTGGTTCAACACTTGCATCATTACCCTTTGATTCCTATCGGTTGTAATCCGCTATTCATCACTCTCATTCCAAAAGTTAACGACCCAAAGTCTGTTAAGGACTTTAGGCCTATTAGTCTTATAGGTTGCCAAGCCAAAATAATTGGTAAACTCTTGGCTAGCAGGTTAGCTGGGGTGGTGTCTTCGGTAGTTGGCATTGAGCAATCAGCCTTTATTAAAGGTCGTCAGATTCTAGACGGTCCTCTGATGCTTAATGAGATTGTAGGATGGAGTAAGACAAAGAGGAGACAACTTATGTTCTTCAAAGTTGATTTTGAGAAGGCTTATGATTCCTTGTCGTGGGATTATTTGTTCGAGGTGATTGGTTTCATGGGTTTTGGTGATCGTTGGTGTAGCCGGATTAGAGGTCTTCTTTGTTCTGCCAGGGTGTCGGTTTTAGTAAACGGGTCTCCTACGGATGAGTTTATTTTTCAGCGTGGTTTACGCCAAGGGGACCCGTTATCGCCTTTCCTTTTCATTCTCGCTATGGAAGGCTTACATATCGCTTTTAAAAGAGAAAGGGAGTTGAATGCCTTCACAGGTTTTCGAATTGGTGGTGGAGGGATGGAGGTTTCTCATTTCTTTTATGCTGATGACGCGGTGTTCCTTAGCGATTGGTCTTTGGATAATGTTAGGCGTATTTTGCGGATTTTGCGATGTTTTTTTCTTGCTTCATGGCTAAAGATCAACTTACTTAAAACTAAATTGATAGGTGTTGGAGTCTCTTTCACTCAGGTAGAACAATTAGCAAAAATGATTGGTTGTGCTGCTAGTAAGATTCCTTTCATATATTTGGGTTTTCCAGTGGGCCAAGTTATGAGCAGGATCGAAGGTTGGAAACCCATTATAGATAGATTCCATACGAAACTTACGCGTTGGAAGGCGAACACCTTATCGATAGGGGGAAGACTCACCCTTGTTAATTCTGTTTTGGGGAGCTTAGGGTCTTATTTTATGTCTTTGTTTCCTGCCCCTGTTACTGTCCTTACAGATCTTGAAAGGGTGCGGGCCCGTTTTTTCTGGGGGGCGGATGTAGGTGAGAAGAAACTCCATTGGATTAGTTGGTCGAGAGTTATGGCGAGTCGTCTAGAGGGAGGTTTGGGGGTTGGCAATCTTTTCTCTCTTAATAGAGCTATGCTATTTAAGTGGTTCTGGAGATTCTTTCATAATCCAAATGCCTTGTGGGTCTCTGTTATTCGTGCTTTACACGGTCATTCTGGTAGATTGTGTGATCTGTCCACGGTTGGAGCTCATTCTGGGCCATAGGAGGGGATTATTTCAGCTTTTAGACAACTGAAAGACCATGGTGATGGGTTACAGGACTTTTGCCAAATTCGAGTTGGTAATGGGCAGCTTACAGACTTTTGGAGGGACACGTGGCTTGGATCTATGCCTCTTTCCATTCAATTTTCTAGAATTTTTGCTCTTGATGATTCGCAGGCTATTTTCGTGGCAGATAGGTTGTGTTCTGGTTGGGTTGCATCCTCTCTTCGAAGAGAACCGAGAGAGGGTGTTGAGTCTGAGCAATGGGAAACTATTTCCGCCATGATTCAGGCTTTCGATATTTCTCCTCAGCAGGACAGGTTACGATGGGCTTTAGATTCTTCAGATGAGTTCTCAGTCTCCTCCGCGAGACATTTCCTAGATGGTCGCTCGTTGTTTAATGGAGGTAGTTTAACTCGCTGGAACAATTTTATTCCAATTAAGTTGAACATTATGCTTTGGTACGTATTCCTACTAGAGATAATTTGGTGTCTCGCGGAATCGTTTTAGATTCTAATCTATGTCCGGTGTGTTCTTCTTCCTTGGAAACGGTAGAGCATGTCTTTGCTAATTGCGTTGAGTTTAGGGGTATTTGGAGTAACATTAGTAGGTGGTGGAACGTCCCTACTCCTCCTTCCGTATCAGTCGATTCTCTTATCAATTGGGCTGATCACTCTAAGCTTTATGTTATGCAACGAAAGTGTTTTGATGCGGTTATTTGTACGGCGTTTTGGGTTTTGTGGAATTTCCGCAATTCCTTTATTTTTGATTCGGTGAGCCATTGCTTGTAATATTTAACTTTTTATAGCTTCTTGCTAGTTTTTTATATAATTTTTGCCGTTAAAAAAAAAAGATTCAGAGCTTTTTAATAAACAAACAAGACCATAGTTATTAGAATAGGCTATTATTTCTGTTTTGCGAGAGCATTGAAAAATATGTTTGCTTATATGATAGCTTAAAGGGGGTTTAGATATCATTTCGTTTTTTATTGTTTACGAACTTGTTTGTGATGTAGCAAATTCTTTGGTGCTTGTGAATATTCGTGTAAATTAGTTCTATATTTTGTGTTTTGATAAAAAAAAAATATAATCAAGTACGGGGGTGCACTTTTTAATGCTTAGAATACACATGAAATGAACTCAACGTGGTATATGATGAACCCCAAAATTATAATTAAACCTAACACTGCTTGCACCTGTTTAAAATCCAAATGAGTGTAAGGATCGATCTTTGGTTTAGGAAAAATCTCACTCGCGTCCTTATCTTATTGCTTCACATGTACAATCCGGTTTGGTGCCAAATAATCCACGTACATCATAGCTCCATACATTTCAGGTTTGTTAAACATTATCTGATACTATATCTTTTAATATTAACAAGTATTGTATATCGTAATTCATTCTGCTAGTACATGAAGTTTGAACTATGTTGACAATCTAATTTAGTGCTTTTCATCAGCAAAATGCAAACAAGATATGGAATTTGTTGCCTGAATATTAACCAAATGTATAATGTAGTTAATGCTGATCTTCGATCCAGTTAACCAATGTGGTTGAACTTATGTGTGTATCCTTATATATACGCGGATAATGACATGTAATGTAACAACATAGTTTCACAAGTGTATTGCTTATTTCTCTTAAAGTCTTTTTAAGTTGTTTGCGTGGTACAGTTGTAAAAGTACAATTACGTTATGTCATGTATGTTGTTAAACTTTTCTGTACCAACACATGCAATTGTATAATCCTATAACTAGTTAAAAATAGTTTTTTTCTTGATATTGTCACTAGAACTCGCATGGAGATGAATTTAACCCGAACACCGACAAAGAAGACAAGAGAAAGCCGCACGCAAAAGTATATACTTAACTTGTGGTCCGAGTGAGATATTGTGGTGGTAGGTTAACACTTCTTTTTATGATAAGATCATCCTTCTCAATATCTAAGATAGGATTCACCTCCCCTTTGACTCGAAATTGGTCCAAAGGTACTATTTGTTACCGTATTGCTAGTGGTCCTGATACATCACACATTCTTATAGTATTTCTATTGGTTATGATTAAAAGAGTCTTAGATATTACTCTACGTTTTAGCACACACACTTTGTAGTTTGTCGGTTTGTGCACATGGGGTCTGGGTCATGTGTTTTATTAGTAAGTGTGTTTAATTATCAGACTGTTGATCTACATTAGTCCTTTTGCTTAACTGAATCATTTCCCATGTGATCTTATTTTAATTTAACTTAACAGTTGATTATGCAGTTAGTTGGTTTCATATGTGTTCAAGGACAATGACTCCTAAGTTCTAACACATTAAATCTACAGAGGTATATATGTAACCCCAGTGGTTGGTACATTGAACAAGTGAATGTTAGCATGTTAGGAGATCTGGTTTTCGTGTGATTTTTTTACTGTTCTAAAATAAATTGTCCCATTTGACCCATTAGAGATGAAACATAACCAAAATCTACCCATTCATATGTATTTGGGTCGATAACTCGATATTGATTTGAGGCCTCTAGTTTGAACTTGTGTACGTACTTGTTTTGCTTATGGATTATTGTCCCTCACTGCTCACTGTACTCTTCATAGTATGAACCCACAAACACATCCTTATTCCTTATCTCTTTCAGCCATTCCATTATTTACTTGATATTTTGGCCACACATAGCTAAATCAAGATTTTTTATGCAGCTCAACCACTTTATTGACATGGCCAGGAAAAGAATTATATTGGTCTATGTTTGGTGCTTGAATTTTCTTTTGATAACGAGATATACCATATACATGCATGTGTTGCATCTATAATTGTGACTTTTTGTACCTCATACCAGGACGGTTTATAGGACAATATAATTTTGAATTTTCAGGAAGCACATATCAAGGACCACAACTTCTAGCGTTATCTAAAGTAATAAATTGATAGTGTTTTTTTGTGCTTCCACCCAATGTTAAGGTCTATTATTGAGGACTTTTAGGGTTAACTAGCTAGGAGGGTTAAGGCGTGGATATAGAATTAAATTTTTAGGGGCTGTCTTAGTAGTTCCTGTCCCAAAATTAACGGAACATTTTTCTTCTTGTGCATTCTCCCAATAGAAATGCACATTTTCATAAGTTTGAGGGCAAACTTAACTTTTAAGCCCATTAATAATCTTTAAAAGAGGTTGTGACTATAATTTTGGTCTGCAAATTTCTCCTGCTTTTTCTTTATTAGACTGTAATGCAAGTTATGAATTGATGTTGTTTAGGATGGACTTTTTATAACTCACGTTTGCCTAATTTTTATAAAAGGAATGGGGTCAGAAGATTTTTGTCTGTGACTACGAATAGGACTAATATAAGGTCAACACAAACATGTAGAAGAAATAATTAGCATTAATGTAGATGCATGCATATGCTTTCTATGGTCGATATTTCGAGCCATTTGAAACTAATATCAAGGGGCACAAACATTGGTGCAATGGGTAAGGTTACTTGTTTGTGACCACGAGTAAAGCATTGGGTTTAATTTACTCAAACAATCTCTTGACATGAAAGAAGTCGAGCCCAACATGAATACTTGTTCTCTTTTGCTACTCTTAAGCTTGATAATGAATCCAAAATCACCACAACACTATTTATTTGATCAAGAATGCCATGTAGCGCTTGTTTATCGGATAAAGGTTTCCGAGGACTCATTTGGTTTGGGCTGCCAAATGGGAATCCTACATGGCAGAAGTAGTCATTTACAAATCTCTTGTAATCGATTCTCTACCAATTATTATCTATCTCCCACATCGGATTCCTTGGCCCACACCAGCATCTCTCTTTTCTAGTTTCTATATAATTTGAACACCCCTTCTTTCGCGTCATGATTACTTTTAACATATGCAGCTCTGATCTGATCAATATAAATCACACAAACTTGTATACATCACTTAAGTTTCATTATCACTTATTGCTGGTGAAAGATTAGAGACATAGTTCGTGCAGATGGGTGACACTTCGGCTTCGTACATACACTTGGTAGAAAACATAGCACCATATTCTTTTGATATTTTCACAAATTTGTGTTATCTAATAATACCGTATTTGATCATGACAATATTATTAACTTCTGGTGACTTGATGTAGGTACAACATCTTATAGAAAAGTGTTTGATCTTCCGAATGAGCAAAGAGAAGTGCATGGAAGCCCTTTCTAAACACGCAAACATCAAACCAGTCATCACCTCCACTGGTTAGTTATCACAATTTTAGATATGTGCATGCGCACACAAAATCTCAGTGGTTTTTCTATATGCTTTTAAGGTTGTGGGAAGAGTCGCGTTTTCTTATATGAATGACAAAAACGTTTTTTTTTTTCCGCAAATACTCTACATGATTACAAATACGTGAGATTAGAGAGATGGGTGTCTAGCTTTTTCCCTTGACTACGCATCGTAAAGCGGATGCTAGTTATCAATTTAGTCGTTTTCACATATTTTTATACAAGAACGAGAAATGTAGATGAGCCGTTTTTATGCCACTGTTACATTGATGTTTATATTATGCAGTTTGGAATGAGTTAGAGAAAGAGAACAGGGATTTTTTCGAGTCATACTCACAGTCTCAGTCTCAGTCTCAGTCCTCAACTGAATCAGATCGGATGTCTGAAGCTGAAACAAGCCAACTGATTCAGAAAATGATATCTAGCCATCAAGCAGATATGGTGATGACAAGTAACACGACATAACACCATGCGTAGTGTTTAATATAACTTTGCTACTTTTGGTTACAAATATCTCTTGCCAACGACGACGAATCAATGGACCTTGAGCCCAAGTAAAATGCAAATGACCAAATCACCCTTTTCGGCTCTTGCGGGTGGAACCAGGGGTTGGGTGCACCTGGAATCTTAGTGAATCAATTCTGGGTGGGTAATGTGTCACAGTCTAGTGCCGTTTTTTCTGTGATATTAAAGTATGAAGGATAGTTTGATTTGTTTTGTTTTCTTGTAATGTAAAAACAAAGTTGGGTCCATCAGTTGTCAATTTCATATGCTATTTCTTTTCTAATAGGAAATTCTGAACCAACAGTCTAAAACACACCTATAAAGATTGTAAAAAAATTCAGAATTAATCGAAAGATACTAAGGTAATTTTTATAAACGAATCACATTTACATAAATTTGTAATGTTAGCCACTGAAGCTCCAGCATTTTCTTGATTGTTATGCCATCCATAGCTGTATAATGATCAGGTTTATATCCCTTATCCGATATATATATTTTAATTTTGATCAGTTATATCGTAGTGCATATGGCTAAATGAGTGGATATCACAGACTTGTACATTATATTTCAACATTTCTGAACATCTCATTTCACATAGTTGAGCAAGTGAGGAACTCAAATGCGAGTTTGTTAATGTTTATCTTTCCATTGAATTCAATATACAAAATTTGATCAATACATTAGGACTTATTGCTTATTCATGTTAAGTAATTACACATTCCTTTAACCAATGTATGCATTTTTTTAATCCTATAACTAATTAAAGAGTTCATTGATTTCCTGATAAGTGGAAAATTAAATATGGTCAGAAGAACTTGCATACTATTAAAATCCACGTAGGTTGGTCGTGGGACTGGTTTGCCGCATGGGCAAATATAGAATACCTGGAGATGAGTCGAATACAAAAATCTGAATAAGTAATAAGTGAAGCCATTTATTCAACAATGGCCTAACCAGTATGCACAAGTATCTACATAGATTGTGGTATGTGTGGTGATATTGTTATATTGTGGTTGTAGGTTAATATCCAATGTATAAGATACTTCTCACCTCTCGCTTGACTCAACAATGGTCAGAGGTACCTTTGTTATGGTATTGCTAGTCCTGATACTTTCTTATCTCGCCGTTGGTTGATATTACAAGTCTTAAGATATATATGACCCTTTTTTGTTTATTGAATGGACTGTCACATTTGTCAGCTTGTCATATGGGGCCTGAGTCATGTGTTTTAGCAAATTGCTTAATATGAGACTGCAGATCTACACTAGTCATTTTGCTCTTTCAAAAGCGGCTTTTCACCTTGCTATTTTGTTACCATTTTCTTTTGTGGTAGTAAGAGGTGACTCGATCAGTTTGTTCTCTGTAAAATTTTAATACTATTAGGCTGCACAAGAATGAAAATTTATTGCATATATATAGCGAAAATAGTAACCGAGACAAGTCATATGTGCTTAGGCCTTAGGCTAAACGGCAAGGAGGTGAAAACTTCACCAATTCACCTAGTCTCACGCGCCATGTGCCTTGCCTACTTCCCAAGTTCACGCGCGAAACACAAAAACCAAAAAGAGTTATGGTGGTCTGATCACCAAGCGAGAACCAAGAAAAAAACGGGCCCATGTATAATATTAACGTTTTTATTACCGTTGAGGAGTAAAAAAATATATATAATATCATACCACCCCATTATTTCTTTTACATAAATACCCACAAACCTCTATTTTTTAAAACACAATCTCAAATCAACACTCTCAACTCACTCTCAAATTATTTACTTCATCCTTTTTAAAAAAATGTCTCAAGAAAACTGTTGGTGTATGTGTCCGGACGTCATACTTTGTCCGGACCATACTCCGGCATCCGGATGCTTTATCTCGTCCGGACTCTCTCGAGCCTCCGGACACATATACAGTAAACAGTCCTGTCAAGTATCACATTCCCAGATTTCACGGGATTGTGTTCCCCACGTGATCTGACACCTTTCTGCTAGGTCAGACATAGGTCAACGCGCAGGTCCCAAGGTGAACAGGTACAGTAAATGTGGGTAGTATAAATACCCACACCTCATTTGTAAGATGGACTATGTTTTTTACACCTACAACTGTTACTCTCACGTCACTGTTCACCTCATAACAATCTGATACTTACTCTCACGCCGGAGGTCGGTCTTGGGGTAAAACCCGAGGCGAGCCTAACGCGTGTGTTTGGTGTGTGTAGGAACAAGCAAGGTCCGAAGGAATCACTCCGGAGGACGACATAAAGAGGTGGGGCCTTCCTACAAGGTTTTACTTCAACAAATTGGCGCCATCCGTGGGACCCGCTATTCAATCTACCATAGCATTGATACGGTCGGGTCTTCTTATCACATCTCACTTCCCGAAGAGGGAAGCAACAAAACCGATAACAGACGCACTAAAAAAGCGGAGATAGTCAGCATGGCAAAATGCCAACCGGAGAATCGAAAACGAAAATACGGAGGATATGATGAAGAATGGATGAATGTTCCGATAGTTTTTCCCCCCGTTATGACGGGCGACCTGTCGGAAGAACCACTCATAATCGAAGGCGACATAGAGGGATACTTGGTCCGAAGGATATACGTCGACGAGGGATCCTCCGTGAACGTAATGTACGAACATTGCTTCAATAATCTTAGCTCGGACATAAGAGCAAGGCTCAGAGAGACAAGCACCTCCCTAGTGGGATTCTCAGGGGAATCAAATAGACCGTTGGGCAAGATAGAGCTAGACGTATGCTTCGGAGACCACGGTATGTTCCGCAAAACAACTATGAAATTTTGTGTGGTGCAATCTCCTTCGCCTTATAACATGATATTGGGCCGCACTGGGCTTAAGGAGCTAAGAGCAATCCCATCGACGATTCATTCGATGATCAAATTCCCCACGCCGAGGGGAGTAGCGACGTTAATTGCACGATCGGTCATGGTGCTGGAATGCAGAAAACTAGAGGAAAAGCAGATGGCTAATGTTCCCCAAGAAGCAGAAATCGTCAATCCGGACGCGGATAGGACGGAGACAGTCTTAGTAAACCCCGCGTACCCGGAGCAGCTGGTCACGATAGGGACAGGGTTCTCGAGAGAATGCCGAAAACACCTGATCGAACTATTAAGGAAAAATAAAGACGTATTCGCATGGCAACCTTCGGACATGACCGGAGTTCCGCGTCGTCTGATCAAACACCATCTAAACGTCAACGTGTCGGACACCCCAGTAGCTCAGAAGAAGCGTAACTTATCTGCGGAAAAGAGTCAGGTAGTACTAAAGGAGGTTGACGAATGGTTGAAAGCAGGAATTGTCAGACCGGTCCGTTATCCCACCTGGATTTCAAACCCGGTGCTGGTAAAAAAGGGGGTTGGAAGTTGGCGAATGTGCATTGACTTCAAAAACTTGAACTCCTCGTGTCCGAAGGATTACTATCCACTTCCGGAAATCGATTGGAAGATCGAATCGGTAGTAGGGTACAGGTATAAATGTTTTCTAGACGCATACAAAGGCTACCATCAAGTCCAGATGGACGAAGAAGACGAAGAAAAGACAGCGTTCTACACAGAGCGGGGGACGTATTGTTATGTCAAAATGCCATTCGGACTGAAAAACGCTGGAGCTACATACCAGCGTCTGGTTGATTCAGCATTCCAGAACCAAATCGGAAGGAATTTGGAAGCCTACGTTGACGACATGGTAATCAAGAGCAAAGGGGAAAAAGAAATGTTAGCCGACATTGCAGAAACCTTCTACAACTTACGAAAGATCAACATGAAACTAAATCCGAAGAAGTGTTCCTTTGGCGTTGAGGAAGGAAAATTTTTAGGTTACATGGTGACGTCCGAGGGCATTCGGGCAAACCCGAGCAAAACAAAGGTGATCGCACAAATGAAATCCCCGTCAACTCTAAAAGAAATGCAATCCCTGAGCGGCAAGTTGGCAGCTCTAAATCGGTTTCTGGCAAAGTCAGCGGAAAGATCCCTTCCATTCTTCGAAACCTTGAAAAATATAACTAAAGAGAACAAGGACGAATACAAGTGGACCGGAGAGGCCAAGGAGGCATTCCAAATGCTCAAAAAACTCATACTAGACCTCCCGTCTCTATCAACGCCTAAGCCGAAGGAAGTTCTATATGTGTACCTCTCGGCAGCGACAGATGCAATCAGTGCAGTTCTGCTGACCGAAAGAGACGGGAAACAATCACCGGTTCACTATGTGAGCCGAACCTTGCATGAAGCCGAGAGAAATTACTCTCCGGTCGAAAAACTGGCATTGTCACTATTACACATGTCAAGAAGGTTAAGAAGGTATTTCGAAGCTCACCCCATCCAAGTCATAACAGATCATCCGATAAAACAAATTCTGAACAAACAGGAAGCATCCGGAAGGTTAGTCAAATTTTCAGTAGAGTTAGGAGCCTACGACATCACATACGTACCCAGAAATGAAATCAAGGGACAAGTCCTCGCGGACTTCATATCAGAAATTCCTATTGGCATGAAAGAATCACATCCGAAAGAATTGGGAAAGGAAGTACACGACATCTCCAGTCCGGAAGGATGGATACTGTACACAGACGGTGCATCAAACAGAAAGGGTTCCGGAGCCGGTCTTGTATTGATCGGACCATGCCAGACCGAACACACTTACGCCCTCCGTTTAAATTTTAAAAGTACCAACAATGAAGCCGAGTATGAGGCGCTCCTCGCCGGCCTCCGCCTCGCCAAAAAGATGATGGTAGAATCCCTGGAGGTCCGGGTAGACTCTAAACTGGTGGCCAGTCAGATTAACGGAGACTTCGCAGCAGCCAACGAAAGTATGATACAATACTTGGCAAAGGCGAAGGAATACATTGGCGGTTTCAAAAAGTTCAAAATCTGCAATATACTGAGAGCACAAAATCAAAAGGCGGACGTGTTGAGCAAGCTAGCTTCGGTAGCTTTTAATCATCTGACTAAGGAAATTCTGGTCGAAGTGTTGGAAAAGCCATCGACCGAAGAAAAACAGGTCGGAGCGATTGTAGAAGAAGAGGAGGATAACTGGATGACACCAATCATCCGCTGCCTAAAAGAAGGTATATGGCCGGAGGATCCCAACGAAGCAAGGGCACTACGGATGAAGATCCCTCAGTATGTGATGGAAGGAGATGTTTTGTTTAAAAAATCATACCTTAACCCGATGCTACGGTGCGTTGGTCCTCTACAAGCAAACTACATTATACGAGAGGTACATGAGGGGGCGTGCGGAATGCACCCAGGGCCAAGGTCGGTAGTGGCCAAGTTGATAAGGCAAGGTTATTATTGGCCAACTATGCACAGGGATGCTAGAGAAGAAATCGACAAATGCGACTCTTGTCAAATTCATGCTCCGGTTCCGAAGCTACCAAAAACAATTATGACATCGATCATGGCACCGTGGCCCTTTTACCAATGGGGAATGGACGTATTAGGACCTTTACAGGAGGCCCCGGGGAAGGTAAAATATGTTATTGTGGCCGTAGATTACTTCACCAAATGGATAGAGGCGAAACCTCTCGCCAAAACCACAGGCAAGGAAGTAAAGAAATTCGTGTGGGAGAACATAGTTTGCAGGTTCGGACTTCCGGGTATCATAGTCACAGATAACGGAACGAATTTCATCAATGACCCATTCAAAAGTTGGTGCGAGAAACTAAAAATCAAACAGATAAACACAGCAGTAGCCCACGCTCAAGCCAACGGTTTGGTCGAAAGAGCGAACAAGAGCCTCATGCATGGTATCAAAACACGTCTAGGGAGAGAAAGAGCCGGATGGGTAGACGAATTGCCGAACGTACTTTGGGCCTTCCGAACTTCCCTGAAAACGAGTAATGGGGAAACCCCTTTCAGTCTGACGTACGGTAGTGAAGCGGTCATTCCGGCCGAAATAGGAATGCCCACACACCGCACCATGCTCTATAACCCAGAGGACAACGAGGAACAGCAACGGTTAAACCTCGACTTGTTACAAGAACAACGAGAAATGGCAGCTATCCGAGAAGCCAAATATAAAACTAAAATCGAGCAATATTACAACCGAAGGGTTCGGCCGATGTCCTTCAAAGTTGGAGATTTCGTTTACCGAAGAAACGAGGCCAGTAGGGTCGAAAACCAAGGAAAATTAGGACCTAACTGGGAGGGTCCATACCGAGTGGTCGAAGCCTACGGTAACGGCTCATACAAGCTCCGAACGATGGAAGACCGAGAGGTACCTCGAACTTGGAATGCAATGAACCTACGCAACTGTTTCTTGTAAAACAAACAAAAGAAAACAAAGCAGTGCGCCGAAGCTTATTAGTATTTATGCATCTACGGTTATTTTCCTATATATCATCGCATTATGCTTCGGTTACATGACAACAATAAAATTAAACGGATCGTGAAAAACACTCCCTCCCTCGTGAGCGGATCGTGAAAACACTCCGTCCATAAATTAAACGGATTGTTAAAACACTCCGTCCACAAAATTAAACGGATCGTGAAAACACTCCGTCCATAAAATTAAACGGATCGTGAAAAACACTCCCTCCCTCGTGAGCGGATCGTGAAAACACTCCGTCCATTAAACACTCCCTCCCTCGTGAGCGGATCGTGAAAACACTCCGTCCATAAATTAAACGGATTGTTAAAACACTCCGTCCATAAAATTAAACGGATTGTTAAAACACTCCGTCCACAAAATTAAACGGATCGTGAAAACACTCCGTCCATAAAATTAAACGGATCGTGAAAAACACTCCCTCCCTCGTGAGCGGATCGTGAAAACACTCCGTCCATTAAACACTCCCTCCCTCGTGAGCGGATCGTGAAAACACTCCGTCCATAAATTAAACGGATTGTTAAAACACTCCGTCCATGAAAATAAAAAAAATAATAATATATATGTATACATATATATATAGGTATGAAAATGCTCCGTCTCTATGTCCGGAAGGTTATATCCGTACCGAAAGATCATAAACATCAAGTTACATTTCGGCAAAAGAAACAACAAATGTACAATTATATTCATCCATCTGAGGATGCAAAAAAGTGACGTCAACCACAAATTACCAGATACATGTACCTAAGTCAAAGTTATTATTCTGGTTACATTCATCCAAAAAGTAAAATAAAGGGATATCAAAGAGCTTTATCAGCAGTCTCCTTCACACCGGACGAGGATCCGGCTTCCTGAGAGACTCCAGCGGTGTTCGGCCCGGGAGGAGGGAGATCAGGAAAAAGGTTCATGAGATCACCTAATGGAAGCCGAGCAGAGTCTGCAAGCTTCCGGATGTATGGGTACTGGGCCTCAAACAATTTGTTATACTCTGCTTGCCATATCTTCGGAGCATCCACATTAAGCTTCTTGAACCTAGGCAAAAACTTCTCAACATTCTCTTTTTTCCGCTCATACTTGAGGCCATCCAGAAACCCTGCGGAATATGACAAACCATAAACCCTTCCCATACTTTTCTTATACTCATGGCTCTCGAACAGTCTTCGGCAAGCGACCGGAATCAACTCTTTCACAGTATTGTGACGAATGGCTTCTGATTGACTAACCTCTTCCGCCAACTCCGCCTTTTGCTCCTCCAGTTGCTTAACAGCCTGATTCGCCTCGCTCAGCTCCCTCTCCAGCTGTCTAATCCTCTCGGCCTGACCTCCAGCTGTTACCCTCCAATCATCTCTATCCCTCTGCATATCTGACAACTGATCATTAAACCCTTCCTCTCGGAGGGAGGCGGCCTCACGCTCCTTCCCCAGCTGTTGTTCCAAAGCTTTAAACTCCTCGAACAGACGATCATATTTCCCAACCATGGTATTACGCCCTTGCTCAGCGGCCTTTTGAGAGTGTTCCAACTCCCTATACTCGGTAATCAGTTGAGTAAATCGGCGCAACACCTCGGCCTGCGTCACAATCGCGTTAGCAGTTTGCTCATAGCTTGAACGAATTAACCGGGGAGTATGCAAGCTCTCCAGAACGGTCCTCTCAGCAGGAGGGGCAATATGGGCCAACAACTCCCGGCATGCCCTGTAGGAATTAAGCCTGACATCCCCGGTCAAAGTCCAAGCCGGAACATAAGGCTCCCTCCCGGAAAACATTTCATCTGCGGCGGGATTAAATACAACTTAGCATAAAGAGAAAATTCACGAAGGCACCACGAGGAAAGATCCACTTACCTATCTCGGTTGAATTGTGCCCTTCGGCGCCAGATGAGGAATGCACGGAATGCTCCAAATGAAATGACCGTTCTGCACAATATAAGACGTGAACATATTAAAAAAAAAAAAAAGAGAAGAGGAAGGAGGAGACATAAAATCCAATGGTTTAACATTTCTTACCACCGTGCGGAGGTTGCTGATTTTGTGGGCCAAGCGGTTGACTCTCTTCGGTCGCCGGCCTCTCCAAGTTGGCAGTGTCTTCCTGCTCATTCACAACATTCACCTCCGGATTTTCGGCCTCATGAACCGTTCCCTGTACTATAAACTCTTGGAGAGGAGTCGCCTGCAAGGTAGGCCCAGACGACCCACCCTCCCCTACATCAATCACCGGCTGTTTTCTGGGTTTTTTCCTCTTCTCCGACACTGCAGAGGATCCCTCAGTATTTTTCCCTCCTACGGTTTGTTCAACCGTCTTCCTTTTCCTTTCTTTCTCCTCCCTAATCGCTGCCACACTTGCATCTGGTTTCTCTACGGTCTTCTGCAAAGAACTCTTTGGAGGAATCGAACTCCCCGGCACTAAGGGCTCGGTTGTTCTCTCCGGTACCACACTCCCTTCGAGTAGTGGTCCCCCTTTGCTAATCCCCGCCTCAATCTCCATCGGTAATTCCAAATACTCAGCCATCGTAAGCACTAAAAAAAAAAAGAAGAAGAGAGAAGTAAACATCAAATGAAAGACAGCAGATTACATACGTTTAAGACAAGGAGTATGGTATTACCCTTCTCCTCGGCATCCTTTAACAAAACCTCATGCCCAGCATACCCAGAAGCTTTAAATAGACCCGTCATGTATAAAAGGCCTTCGGAGGGTATCCTAAGAGGAATCACTTTCGCGGCAACCCGCCTAGCGTCACGATCGGAATTAGTCTCCGAAAAGTCATCCGTAACCTTCGAATCCCTATGCCTCCATGGCATAGCATTCGGTATTGCCCTCCGATCTATCAAGAAAAAATGCTCCTTCCAATGTTTCAAACTGCTAAGCACCTCCTTAAAACACTTCTTAGCCCTACTTCCCGTTCGACTCTCAAAGGAGAACCAATGACCTTGCTTACACAGTCTATAGAAAACCCGGAATAGTGGTACAGTCGGCTGCACGCTCAGGCTATAGCACCGGATCTCAAACATGGTTACTCTATTCAAACCTATGGGCACAAGTTGAGAAATATGCACTCGGAAATACCCTATGATTGCCAACATAAATGTTGAAAAAGGAATTCTTACACCCCCGGTTCTTAGCTGCTGGACGTAGATACCTATCTTATCCTTCGGTAATTTGTCCATAGTCATATCATCCGGAGGAAGCATCGGTCGTAAGTCCGCAGGGATTCTAAACTCCCTAACCACCTCATCTAAGGCTCCCTGTGTCATCTTCGAGGTATGTATATGCATATCGCATTTGGGAACTATCCTACCGGAAGGACCAACCTTACTACCCAACGAGCGGTTTTCTGACATATTCAGGTCAGCGGCTACAACTAAAAGGACGCCAAGAATTCCAAAGTAAAATTGATTATAAGGAAGAATGAAACGCACCTCACAAGAACGTCCGGATGGGGAATCAAACTTTTTTGAAGATAAAATGAATGCACGCAGTAAAAAGTAAGAAGATGAGGAAACGTTATACGGTATATATAGGGAAGATCTGGGAAGAAGCAAAAACGTCGCATCAGTCTGCCATCCACTGACGTGTCACACTTTAGGACGTTAGATCCCCACAGTAAATCCCACACGCGTCACATAGATAAACTATTATTTTATTCGGCCCATGGGCCTAGAACCCATCCAGCCTATGAAGACTTAACAGGCCCCACGCCCTTTACCCGAACGCGCTCATAAAACCCGACAAGCCAGAGAAACCGAAAGAGTATTCGCAAATGCCGAAAGGAAAAATTTTATTTAAAGTATCGAACCATCAGTCTTCAACCGATGATACAATACTGGGGGGGGACATGTCGGTGTATACGTCCGAAGGGCACGCACCGGGAGGCAAATGCAACACCAGTCCGAATTCTTCAGGCCGAAAGGCCATAAGGTACTCTTTAAAGTATCATATCAATATTTTACTAACAATGCAATACTGGTTGTATGAATCCGAAGCACAGGACGAAAAGCCGTAAAGTTATTGTTTAAGTATTGCACTATCGGTCTTCAACCGATACTACAATACTGGGGGGGACATGTTGGTGTATGTGTCCGGACGTCATACTTCGTCCGGACCATACTCCGGCATCCGGACGCCTTATCTCGTCCGGACTCTCTCGAGCCTCCGGACACATATACAGTAAACAGTCCTGTCAAGTATCACATTCCCAGATTTCACGGGATTGTGTTCCCCACGTGATCTGACACCTTTCTGCTAGGTCAGACATAGGTCAACGCGCAGGTCCCGAGGTGAACAGGTACAGTAAATGTGGGTAGTATAAATACCCACACCTCATTTGTAAGATTTACTATGTTTTTTACACCTACAACTGTTACTCTCACATCACTGTTCACCTCATAACAATCCGATACTTACTCTCACGCCGGAGGTCGGTCTTGGGGTAAAACCCGAGGCGAGCCTAACGCGTGTGTTTGGTGTGTGTAGGAACAAGCAAGGTCCGAAGGAATCACTCCGGAGGACGACATAAAGAGGTGGGGCCTTCCTACAAGGTTTTACTTCAACAAAAACACTCCCCGAAACATCAATCGTACCCGACGAAGAAATAATCAAAGCAATCCCCCGACACCCGAAGGAACGTTCAATCTAGGAAACACTCCCCTGCGAAACCCACAACTCAACTTACGACCACAATCATTATATTATAACCAAGCCTACCCAAACCTACCATACCTTAATCCATACCCACAACAACCATCCTTTAACCAATTCTCACAACAACACCAACAAAACGCGTTTAGCCAATTCTCGGGCCAACATAACTCGTACCCGTTTGATATGTCACAAACCCAATTTGGTGGTTCATCATCACAACCTCATACCCAACAACCCACCCGTTTCTGCATTCCGAAATGAGGATATGTACTCACCTCAATTTGATGAGGATATGTACTCACCTCAATTTGATGAGGCCACAGCCCCGTCATCACCACCGGTTACAGCGAAGCCGAGAAGACGCCAAAAGAGGCCACAACCGGCTCAAACCGATGAGCCACTAAGGAACATTCCATGGTCCTAAGAAGAAGAAATTGCGTTGTGTAAAGCTTGGATTTATGTATCCGAAGATTCTGCCAAAGGTAACGCGAGGAAGGGGAATGGATTTTGGTCTGCTGTACAGGCGTACCTAGCGAGCAAAATAAATTCGGATCGACGAGTGTACGATATGGTTCTTGGGAAATGAAAGACGGTGCGGCCGAATGTGGCTCATTTTTGTGGAGTGTATAATAACCTCATGCGTATGCAGCCTATTAGTGGAGCCGGAGATGAAGATTACTACAATAAGGCAACTCTAAACTATGAAGCTGAATACGGAGTAAAGTTCACACTCAAACATTGTTGGGAGCAGTTAAGAAAATGTCAGAAATGGTATGACACTGAAGTTCCCCCTTTTTTTTATCAAAGGAAGCAAATGAAAGGTCCAAGAGATACAAGTCATCTGGGTCTAGTTCGTTCAACCCAGAGAGTGGAGGAGAAAGTATAAACCTGAATGATGATGCCGGTGGAGATGACGAGAAAAATGAGGTGCAAGAACTTCCACGACCAATGGGCAGGGACCAAGCGAAAGCTTTGAAGAAAAAAGGTGTGAATAAGTCGAGATCGTCGGCAACTATTAATGAAGAGGATTTGGCTAAGATGATGATATCGGAGATGGCACAGCAAGTCGAACGTGACAATCAATTGAAGAGAAAAGAACGGGCTGAATGGATGGAGATAAAAAGGAAGGAAGTGGAAGTGAATGAATATAAAGCAAAGCAAAAAGACTTAATGTTCTATATGCAGCCATATGAACATTTGACTGAGGATGCACGCAGAGCCATGGACGAGGTTAGAGCGGGGATGAAAGCGAAGTGGGGTTTCAACTTTTAGTTTAAATTTCGAAGTTTATGTAATGTTTTACTTTCGTATGTTTGCGTCTTTAATAATCGTACTATGTTTAATACTCGTATTTGAAGTTTATGTAACATTTTAATTTTGTACGTTGTGTTTTTAAATTTGAAGTTTACGTTTTTATATTTTTACGTTTAAGTTTTTAAATTTTTACGTTTACGTTTTTAATTGTGTAAGTATAAAAAAAAAAAAGGGAGTTAAGGTGAAGATGGGTTTCCCTTGCCTACTAAAAGGTGAAGAGAGGTGAAGGGAAGTGAGAGGAGAAAGAAAACTGACGTGGCGCTGAGATGTATGGTGAAAAACTAGTTTCCTTGCCATTTAGCCTCACGGATATTGCCTACCACATAAAAGCTACAAAAGTACTCATTATCAGGTTTAAGATGCAAAAGCCTTGGGTTGGTGGTACATCCGTGAACATTGTCATGTTAGGAGACTTGTTTCATGATTGATTTTTCTCACTATTCCCAAATTGGCGTTTTGCTTGATATTTGATCATTTAGAAGCACATAAATATAGTTGCATTATCCTTTTAGTTGTCAATAATGAATATGTTCCAATAGAAAACCAAAACACGTTGAAAGTGGTTAGTTGACAACTTGACATAAATAGTACTCAACACTTGAAAATCAATATTTACAGGTATATTCGTATCACGCTGTAAAACAGCTTATATGGCACGGGGATTTCAGCAGTGGATCAATCTCGGACACATAGGAAATTAAGTACAACACCAAGAGAAATTAAGGGCTAGTGTATGAAGAAGACTTTTGATATGGATGATATACCAGTTTACATTTCATAATATGCTAAATTCGATCCCATGTATTCTATATCCCTGCATCTTGCAATTGATGTGTCATTTAGTAACTCTTCATAAACTCCTTTTTTTTTTCTTCGTTTTTTTCATAGCAGCTTTTATGAAGACATAGGCGTTTGACCATGGCTGTTATTGCTAATTCCTGAATAGGATGTAAGTAATGGTCAC